>JAJHZJ010000169.1:3165406-3765406 GCA_023548195.1 Bettongia penicillata ogilbyi | reverse complement strand
TTAATCAATGAGGAAGTATAACTAGAAAAGTTAGTTTAGGGGAAAAAAGGACAAAATGTAAAGATACTTCAAAACAATGTTACAAAGCTCCTTCCACTACATCCACTAGTTGTACCTTAAAATTGTTTTGTTTGTTTGTTTTTTCCTTTTGGGGTGGGAAGCGATGTTGTAAGGACTCTGCATACTTTCCAATGGCCCCATGACAACCAGATATTGAAAACAAGTCTTATTGGTAATGACCAATCACGAGTCTTTCTAGTTTGACACTAATTTCATTAACATTTCAAGAATAGCAGGTTTTGAAACTTGAACAGAATCTTCAGAAACTATCTCACCATTCTCTTGCTCATTGGTGAGAACTTAAAATCTAATACTGCTCAGGCCAACAGTGATTAGTCTCTTCCTATTATGTCAACCTGAAAAAAAATCAACAGTGATGTGTTATGGGTCTCTGTCCCTGGTCAGATCTTGATTAAGAGATAAATGAAATCAATAATCTGCATGTAGATGTAGAGGCTTATTCAATTAAAAAGTTACACAAGGCAGAGTGAAGTGCCTAACATGTAGGATGACAGAATTAGGTTTCAAAAGTTATTCTACTAGGCTAGAACAATGGTGCTGAAATAAGATAGAGCTTAATAATGGCAGACATAAAATCTCTCATTTAGGATCTAAATTATTTTTTAAAAGATTGTCTAGAAAGCAGTTCATATGAAGAAGACCTCAGGAGTTTGTTGACTCCAAGTTCCCTATGGATCAATAGCAAAATATGATTGCCACAAAAGTTAATATGATCTTCATCTATATTAACAGAAATCTATAGTATAGAGGAGAAAGGAAGGGAGAGTCCTATTTTTTGCCTCAGTCACAAATCATCTTAACCAATGTGTTCATTTCTGGTCTTCGCATTTTAGGAAGAGCACTGACAAGAGGATGGTAACCAGTATCATGAAAATCATCTTAATGAGTATTGGTTGAAGGAACTATAGACATTGAACCTGGTTAAAACTTCCAAGATCATTGTCTTCAAAACTGATAGATGGTACTGTGAAAATGATTGGGCTTTGTCTTCCCAGAGGGAACCAGTGGAGATTTTGACTCATTAGGAGGAAGACGTTTCTTACACAGCTTTACAGTCATAGGACAGACTATTTCACAAAGTAGCAACTCCTCATAGGAGTGTTTAAGCAGAAACTGAATCATCATCTGTAATGTTACTGTGAGAATTTCCATATTGGATGGAAAGTTGAACTAGGCTGTCTTTTAGATTCTCTTTAAACTCTAAGTTCTGTTTAAGTTTCAAAACAACCATTTCAAGTTCTGAGATTTTGTGTTTCTCTATACCTCCCCAAACCCCTCCCACCCCTCACAGCTTCCATTAGTACCTCTAACTGTGTTTGTTTGTTTTTTTTTAATCTCACCACCAGAGAGCTGGAAAACATTCACTTGGATTTATGAGAGGTAATGTGCTCTAGTGGAGAACATTAGAAGATCTGAGATTAGATCCCACCTGTGACACTTACTGAGTGACAATGGACAAGTAATTTAATCTGAGTTACCTCAGAGATGAAATGGAGATAATAATGCCAGCTTTCTCCCAGGGTTGGGGTAATGACCATCTGTGTATGAAGTGCATGAGATAGATGTCAACTATTATTATTATCTAACTTCAGCTAAGGAAATCCTAGAATTACTACAACTCATGTACTATGATATGCCGTGGGTTTTTGCTGAAATCAATGAGCTCTGGGTTACCAAGTATTCTCTATGAGTAAAGTAAAAAAAAAAATAGCAGGACATATCAGAAAAGACAAAGTGAGTTGAGGGCACCTGAGGCTACATACATTTAGAGAGGCAGATTACAGAACAAAAAAGTTAATTTATGAGACCTTACCTTGATACAAACAGAAAAAGCAAAGTGATTATACCAGAAATTATGAAAGGACTTGGACGAGAGGATAAAAGCAGAAAAAAATGAAGAAAATTGATTTATTGGGAAGAGATTAAAAGTGTCATATTCATTCATCTGGAATTGAAAAGTATTTGCAGCGATTCAAATTGAAGGCACCAGCATGTTCAATCTGGCAATAATAAGTGGAAATTGTATAAGTTGGAATTGATCCAACATAAACACTACAGTCAGGTTAGCTAGATTCTCAATGGTGGCAACTATGAGATGGATGTTTTTACATCCTGTGAAATGCGATGGGAAAATGGGAGAATTCTTTCCTCACTGATCCTATATGGTGATGAGTACAGTAGAATCTTCTTGAGTTCTCATCTGCTAGATACAGTTTGAGAAAAAATGATAAGCTATCAGTTGTATTATCAGTATCTCTGCTTTTACATTCTTTCTCCATTACCCCAATCTCTCTACCATAAAAAATTACATCTCAGACCCTATGTTACTGACAGCCAAAAAACCAGGTGACAAATTAGAATGAACCTCTAGAATAGAAGGCCTTCCAGGTCTGTCTCTAAGCACACCCACCCCTTTCCTGGAGTGACTAGGGGCCTGAGAAGGAGGGTGTCATAAGATCTTTGAGGTTCAAAAAAAAATTCATTCCTTTGGTCTACTAAAGCCAAATTGCATACCAAATTGCTATTATAATACTACATCAAGATTCAAATATAAGTCTTTAGAATGCTAAACTACTGAGCTGAACTTGCAGGGGTTACTGCTGGTCACCTGAAAAATGAAAGATTTCCCCACAGATCACTGAGCCAGGGTCTAACTGACATCCAGGGGAAATGGCAACCTAGCTGGCCAGAATGGAATATAAACGGCTTGCTATACATTAAGCAGGGATGCACAAAAAAGCTTCAATTGTAGGTGGCCCAGAAAAACACTGGACCTGGAATCAGGAAGGCACACATTTAAATCCAGCTCTAGATATTTATCAGCTACAGGACTGAGCAAGTCACTTAAATTCTGTCTGCCTTGATTGTCCTCATTATAAAATGCAAATAATAATAGCACCTACCTCCCAGGGCTATTGTGAGTACTAAATAAGAGAATATTTGTAAAAGTATTATAAAAACAATAGCTATAATTGTTGATGTCATTCTTTTACCATCCTGCATCTAAGGAGATTAATGGAAAAGCTCAATAAAAGGGTACAAAGTGTGTGGTAGGGGATGGAGCCAAGATGGCGGAGTAGAAAGATGTATATACTCTAGCTCTTCCCCCACAGCATATGAAATACCTGTAAAGAATGACTCTCAACAAATTCAAGAGCAGCAGAAGCCATAGAACGACTGAGAAGAGGAGACTTCCAGCCCAGGATGGCCTAGAAGGCCAATGGGAAAGGTCTGTCGCGTGTCAAGTTTGGGCTGGGGCAGGGAGGAGGACCCAGCAGACCTCAGAGGCAGAATCTCCAGCAGCAGCAGTGGTAGTTCACAGATTCCCTCAACCCACAGATGCCAAGGTCAGTGAGAGGGGATTTTCAGCTGTCCGAGAAGGGAGCAGGGCTCCCCGCATAGCTCTGGGCCCTGGCAGCAGCAGCAGAGGCCTCAGCAGCAGGCGGCTGCAGCTCCCACAACAGGCAGCAGCCTACATTCATTGTTGGAGGCCTCATTGTAAAGCCCCAGGGGGAATTGAGCAGCTGATCTGAACCACAGCCCTGAGTGCTGGCATGGCAGAACTGGAGGTGAGGCAGCTGTAGAGAAGAAATTCTGCTACTCACAGATTCTGGGCACAAAAGTTTCTGGTTGCTCCCAGATCAGTGTGCAGGAGTTGATTGTGTTACCTTGGAAGAATTGAGATCTTACAGGTCCCCAGAATATACGCTACTCTTGACAAAGAACCTGAAAGTCAAGTAACTAGTTGGGAAAATACCCCACAAAGGGGAAAAAAAATAAGACTATAGAAGGTTACTTTATGATAAAGATGTATCTTCTCCCATCCTTTAAGATGAGGAAGAATAATGCTTACCACCAGGGAAAGACATAAAAGTCAAGGCTCCTGTATCCCAAACATCCAAAATTAATATTCAAGGGTCTCAGGTCATGAAAGACCTCAAAAAGGATTTTGAAAATCAAGTGAGAGAGATGAAGGAAAAATTTGGAAGAGAAATGCAAGAAAAGCATTAAAAGCAAGTCAACAGCATGCTAAAAGAGATTCAAAAAAATGCTGAAGAAAATAGCACCTTTAAAAATAGGCTAACTCAATTGGCAAAAGAGGTTCAAAAAGCCAATGAGGAGAAGAATGCTTTAAAAAGCAGAATTAGCCAAATGGAAAAGAAGATTCAAAAACACACTGAAGAAAATAGTTCTTTAAAAAGTAGAATGGAACAGATGGAAGCTCATGACTTTATGAGAAACCAAGAAATCACAAAACAAAACTAAAAGAGTGAGAAAATGGAAGATAATGTGAAATATTTCATTAGAAAAACAATTGACCTGGAAAATAGATCCAGGAGAGACAATTTAAAAATTACGGGACTACCTGAAAGCCATGATCATAAAAAGAGCCTAGATATCATCTTTCATGAAATTATCAAGGAAAAACCGCCTTTATATTCTAGAACCAGGGGGCAAAGTAAATATTGAAAGAATCCACCAATCACCTCCTGAAAGAGATCTGAAAAGAGAAACTTCTAGGAACATTGTAGCCAAATTCCGGAGTTCCCAGGTCAAGAAGAAAATATTGCAAGCAGCTAAAAAGAAACAATTCGAGTATTGTGAAAGGACAATCAGGATAACATAAGATCTAGCACCTTCTACAGTAAAGGATCAAAGGGTGTGGAATATGATATTCCAGAAGTCAAAGGAACTAGGATTAAAACCAAGAATCATCATCCAGCAAAAAGGAGTATAATACTTCATGGGAAAAAATGGTCTTTCAATGAAACAGAGAACTTTCAACCATTCTTGATGAAAAGACCAGAGCTGAAAAGAAAATCTGACTTTCAAACACAAGAATCAAAAGAAGCATGAAAAGGTAAACAGGAAAGAGAAATCATAAGGGGCTTACTAAAGCTGAACTGTTTACACTCCTACGTGGAAAGATAATATTTGTAATTCTTGAAACTTTTCTCAGTATCTGGGTAGTTGGTGGGATTACACACACACACACACACACAGAAGGAGAGAGAGAGAGAGAGAAAGAGAGAGAGAGCACAAAGTCAGTTGAACAGGAAGGGATCTAAAAAATATAAATCTAAAAAAATAAAATTAAGGGATAATAGAGGAATATATTGGGAGGAGAAAGGGAGATACAGAATGGGGCAAATTATCTCTCATAAAAGAGGCAAGAAAAAGCCTTTTCAATAGAGGGAAAAGGGGGAGGTGAGAAGGAAAAAGTAAAGCTTACTCTCATCACATTTGGCTCAAGGAAGGAATAACATGCACACTCTGGTATGAAATCTGGTATGAAAACTCATCTTACACTACAGGAAAGTAGGGGAGAAGGGGATAAGCAGGGTGGGGGGTGGTGATGGAAGGGAGGGCAAATGAGAGGAGGGAGCAATTAGAAGTAGATATTCTTGGGGAGGGACAAGGTCAAAAGAGAGAATAGAATAAATGAGGGGCACAATGGGATGGAGAAAAATATAATTAGTCTTACACAATATGACTATTATGGAAGTCATTTGCAAAACTACACATATATAGCCTATTTTGAATTGCTTGCCTTCTCAGTAGGGATGACTGGGAAGGCAGGGAGGAAGAGAAGTTGGAACTCAAAGTTTTAGGAAAAAATGTTGAGTATTGTTCCTGCATAGAGCTGAGAAATGAGAAATACAGGTATGGGGTATAGAAATTTATCTTGCCTTACAGGACAAAAGAGAAGATGGGTATAAGGGAAGATGGATATTTGAAGGGAGGGCAGATTGGTGGAAGGGGTAATCAGAATGCTCGGCGTTTTGGGGTGGGGAGAGGGGAGAGATGGGGAGAAAATTTGGAACTCAACATTTTGTGGAAATGAATGTTGAAAACTTAAAATAAATAAATATATATATTTTTTATAAAGTGTGTGTAGAGGTTGAAGGGAATGGTAATACACAGCCTACCCTTATTTCAGCAAGGCCGTACAAATTTGTCAGAATATACTTATGGACAAGATGATATAGGCTAGATTGTAATAGTGTTAAGTGGATTCCAAATTGCTTGAACAACCAGACCCAGAATATTATCAATGTCAACTTTGTTGTAGACTTCTAATTTAATGTTCCATGACTCTGGGCTTTGTCCTCATTCTAATTCACTATTCTTTTGTTTTTGTTTTTTTTTTTACCAGCAATTGGGTAAAGGCCTAGATATTATACTTTTCAGATGTGCAGTTGCAAGAAAAGTAAGGCATAAATAGCAAAAAGAACAAAACAACTAGGGCCATCTTTGGATAAAGCCACGTAGAGTGGGCAGGCAACTGCCATGAAGTACAGTGCAGGAGACAGCAGGAGTTATTTAACAGTGACATCAGGGGCATCAGGTGGGCACCACCTGCTTAAAGACCAGCATCACATGAAAAGTGCCATCCACATCGAGAGAAAGAACTATGGAATCAGAACACAGAATGAAACAGACTATTTTCTTTTGGGCTATATTTTGTTTTGTTTAGGTTTTTCTTATGGTTTCTCCCATTCATTTTAATTCTATGCAACATGAGTAATGGGAAAGTGTGTTTAATAAGAATGTATGCATAGAATCCATATAAGATTGCAAGTTCTCCAGGGGGAAGGAGAGAAAATTAAAACTTATGGAAGTGATTGTTGGAACAGAAAACAAATAAATTAATTAAATAAAAAAAGATGAGCATCACAACCTCCAAAGGCTGTTGATCACAAGGACTTAAGTAAACCCTTTATCAGACTTCTATCCTGATTGCCCAAGTTGGTTTTGAGGCTCTTTAGACTGACCCTGGATCACATATCTCTTGCTCTCTTCTCACTGATCCTGCTTCGGACTCTGCTTTAGCTCTAGACACCACTAAACATTTCTAGCCCTGGAGCTAGACCACCTAACCTATATGCCAGTGACCATTTTTGACCTGCTGAGCAAAGCTTTTGGACCCCGATGCCATCAAAATGTCCCAGTTCGTGGTTTTATCTTGTTCCCCAGCTTGAGAAGCTTAGATCTGCACTATGAATCCCACTCAGTCTCATTTGCTAGAATTTCCTATACCAAGCCTTTGGATGAGGAATCAGTATAAATTTATAACTACTTGGAGGGGCTGAAACTATGGCTTGAAATTAACAAGATGAAATACATTTATACATCAGTATTTTAAGGACCCTCTTATCTTCAGTGCTTAGCAAATATTAGGAGCTCAATAAATATTTATTATTGATCAATATATTTATTTCCTTAATTTATAGATATGGTACTCTTTCTATGCCTTATGTAGTGAGGTGATATAGTACTTAAAAGTACTGAATGTGCAGTTAAGGAGACATGAGTTCAAATTTATCCTCAGATATTTATTAGTTGTGTGACCCTGAAAAAGTCATTTAACCTCTGCCTGCTTCAGTCTCTTCAACTGTAAAATGGAGATAACAATAGTACCTATCTCCTAGGGTTGTTATGAGGACCAAATGAGATAATATTTGTAAAGCACTTAGCACAGTGCCTGGGTAGAGAGTAGGTGCTTAATAAATGCTTATTTCCTTCCTTCCTTAGAAGATGGTTTTTGAAAGTTGCTACAGGAAAAGAAAAAGCTTCGCCACTCAGAAATCAACTTTCTGTTAATTAACCTCTTCAAACTTATCTAGACTTGTTCTTGAAAAACAGACAATCCACACAGGCTCAGAACGTTGCCAGGCTTCTGATTTATGACATAACATTCTAGAACTCTATGCCATGATGATGTCAGGGAAGGACTTCAGTGGGAAAAGATGAAATGCAATGATGAAATTTAAACACTAACATTTAGCTTTTTTTAAAAAATGCATATATAGGATGGAAGAGATAAAAGCTTGAAAGCAGCTCATATTTAAAGGATCAGAGGGTTCACTGGACTGACAGCTTCCTGTGAGTTAAGAGGCTGACCAAATCTTAGATTGCATCAGTACTAGGATAGATAGTGTTCAAGACAAGGAAACTTACAGTCCTCCTCAGTCCTGGTGAGTTCTAAGCTCCAAACAACATACTCTGGAAGAAGCTGATAAGCTGAATTAGGCCCAGGGGAGAGTACATAGAATGGTTAGAGGATCAATATCATGATGCCGGTGCAAGAAACTGAGGGTGTTTAATAAGATTAAAGGAAGGCTGAGAGAACAAAAAAAATTACAGAAAATTTAACAGGTATCACAAAATGTAAGAAGGGAATATGATTCAGTTTTCAAAAAAAGAAAAGTCTGATTCTGTAAACCAGAGGTGTCCAATACACAGCCCACAGACCACATATGGCTCACAACACTCCAAAGTGCAGCCTGAACCAGATTAAAATTTCATTGGGAAATAATTACCAAAATAAATAAAAATTCAATAGAACAGTGATAATATTACATTTTAAAACTAAGTCAACATGCAGTCCACAGAGACCCTTACGTTAGAGGCCCCTGGTTGTAGTTGAATTTGACATGCCTGTTGTAAACCAGAAACAAGTGAAAATGACTCATCACTGGAAAAACTTTTGAACATGTTATTAAAAGGATAATACTTGAGCATCTAGAAAGGGAGATCATGATCTATAAAAGCCAGTATGGCTTTGTCAAAATCAGATCCTACCGGACTAAGTGAATTTCCTTTTCTCTGACAGGGCAGAAGGACTGGTAGGTCAAGGAAAACACTGGAGACACTATATAACTAGATTTCAAAAATGAACTTGCTGTCCTTGTAGATGTGATGGAAGGATTTGAGATCACAGTACAGTTAGGTGGATTTCACAGAATCCAGTTCAAAAGGGATTTAAAGACCATCTAATCCAATCCACACTGCAGATAATATTCCTTCCATTACATAACTGATAAGTGATCATCCCCTACTGGGAAAGAACCCACTGTCTCTCAAGTTGTACAATTCCACCTTCAAATAATTCTAATTGCTAGGGATTGGAGCAATTGGTGGTACAGTGGATAGAGTACCTGACCTGGAGGCAGGAAGACTTTCTCCCTGAGTTCAAATCTGGCCTCAGACATTTAATATCTGTGTGATTGTGGGCAAGTCACTTAAATTTGTTTGCCTCAGTTTCCTCATCTGTAAAATGAGTTGGAGAAGGAAATGGCAAACCACTACAACATCTTTGCTAAGAAAATCCCAAAGGGTGTATGTAGTGGCCTACATGAATAAAAAGCAACTTAACAAGAATAACTGTTGGGAGCAATTTACTACACCAGCTGAATTGAATCTTTACAGCTTCCACTCATTGTTCCTAGTTCTGAGACCATGTCTAATCCCTTTCTCATGTGACTACCCTTTTTAAAGACAACTGTCATGTTCCACTTACATTTTCTCCTCTCCAGGATAAATATTCCCGGTTCCTTCCATTGACCCTCATATGACAATGCACTCCATCCTATCCCTTTACAGTCCTGATTGCACTTACCTCCAACAAATTGTTGAAGCCCTTCCCAAAATGTGGTGCCCGTTGCTTGAAATATGACTCCAGCTGTGATCCTACCAGGACAGAGTAACTGGAAGTCAATACATCTCCTCTCTTAGTCACCAGGTCTCTTAGATTGTGTTACAGATTGAGTTACAGATTGTGTTACAGATTGTTACTTTTCTTGACAATATTTCAATATGACATTCTTGACTCATGCTGAGCTTGCAGACAAATACCCTCAGATTTTTTCAAACTATACCTTCTGCCATCTTGTACTTGTGAAGATAACTTTTGAACCCAAGTATAAGACTTGCATTAATTCCTATGAAATATCATCTTATAGGATTCAGCCAAATGGTGTTATGTCAAGACATTTGGCATCCACTTTTGCCATCCACTGTGATAAGTATCTCTTCCAGCTTTGTGTCATCTGCAAATCTAATAAAAGTGGCTTTTATGTCTTTCTCCTGATCATTGATGAAACCATTAAAACAGCACAAGATCAAGTACTCTTTGAGGCACTCCCTAGAGCAGCCCTTCCATTATGAACAAAAAAGAAAATACTCTGGGAATATAACAATTAGCCCAGTTGTGAATTGATATATTGCTATCTAGCTCATACTTCTCCACATTTTACACAAGAATAACATGTACAACTTTGTCAAATGCTTCACTAAACCTAATGTAAACAATATCTAGGAATTGCCCTGCTCAACCACTCTAGTAACCCTGTCAGAAAAGGAAATGAAATAAGCTTGGCACAATCTGCTCTTGATAAAACCATCCTGTGTTCACCAACTACTTTTCTAGATGATCACTAATCATTCCCTTCAAAATGTACTGTGTTTGGGGCAGCGAGGTGGTACAGTAAACAGAGCCCTAGTCCTGCAATCACTAGGACCTGAGTTCAAAATCTGGCCTCAGAGACTTGATACTTACTAGCTGTGTGACCTGGGGCAAATCACTTTACCCCAATTGCCTTACCTTCTTCCCTCAAAAGAAAAAAAAATGGAGTATGTTCTTGAATTTTGCCTCAAATTGATTTCAAGCACTTTGCTCTATAGTTTGCAGACTGCCTTATTTTCCTCTTTTTGAAAATTAAGGTGTCCTCCCTTTTCCAACCCTGTAGTATCCATCTAGTTCTTCAGGATCTTTCCAAGACCACTGAAAATGGCTCAACAAGCACATCTGCTATTTCTTGGAATAAAGATGTAGTTCATTTGGACCAGGTAACATGAATTAATCAAAGATTGCTAAGTGTTTTCTTAATATTTCTTTTCTTAGCTTAAGGATCAGCTCACAATTCATCAATTCTGTTCCATCTCTTTCACTTCAAAGATCACTTTCTTCCATGAAAGAAAAGGAACATTATAAGATTTAGAAAGCTCTGCTTCTTGGTGTCACCAGTTATCATTCTTTAAAATCTCTATTTCTCAACACACACGTACACACACACACACACACACACACACACACTCTCTCTCTCTCTCTCTCTCTCTCTCCTCTCTCTCTCCTCATCCTGAGCTTTAGCACTCTTAACATTATTATTATTATATAACAATATAGCAATTATATAACAATAATTATTAATTATTGTTAAAGGAAAGCATCATGATTGTATATTTAGGAAGTCACCTGTATTGACTGGATCAACTACAAAGTTTTTACATAATCTCAATTGGCTCCTCACTGCAGCAAGGCAATGCATTTACTCCAAATGTATTCTCTACCCTATTTGCCACCTTTCCTTCTCTACTGAAACTTTCTATGGCACCTCTTTCCCATATCCTCTAAGCAGAGGACCTCTTCTCATAATTTGCTGGGGTACCAAGTAAATTTCACTCCTTACAAGCTCCCTCTTTTTTTTTTATCATGTCACAGTCCCTTGACCTCATCCTCTGCTATTTCCTCTGATGCCCTTCTCCTCATTAAAACCAATCTTTTTATCCCATCCTCTTCCCTTTTGCCCAGTGCAGATCACCCCCACTATCATGTTCCCCCTCTCTTCTCCCTTGTTTTTGTCTCTTTCTGTCTTTCTTTTGTCAGGTGCTTTCTCCTCTCCTTCACCTTTCCCCCTTTTTCTGTTTCTTATCAACATTCTCAAATCTCCTCCATCCTTGAGGAATGATCATTCTATCATCCTCACTACTTATCATTGTATATCCTTCAACCTCTTCTTAGCCAAACACATTGAAAAAGATACTTCAATTCTGTTTCCTCCACTTCCCCCTTTCTCACAGTCTCCTCAAACTTGTGCAATCTGGCTTTCAACATCACTCAAAACAGACTGCAAAACACATCAAATACTAAATAAGGGGAAAAACCCAACTCTCTCCAAAGTTACCAGTGATTGCCAGCTGCCAGATCTAACAGTCTCAATCTTTCTCAATCTCTGCAGCATTTAATACTATTGGCTCCCTTCTTCCCTTGGATACTCTCTCCCCTCTGTGTACCCACAAGTACATAGGTTGTCCTATTAGTTTGACTGCTTTCAGGCTCCTCTGCATCACATATGTCATGATCCCTATTACCAAGGCTCTGTCCTAGACCCTCTTCTATCTCTATGCTGTCTCGGGGACCTCATAGGTAGGTTCCCGTGGGTTCAAGTGTCATCTTTATGGAGATGACTCTCGGATTTATATATAAAACCTTCCTATTCTCTTTGGAGCCCTGCCCCTATGTCACTAATTGCCTACTGGATGTTTAGAACATGTTGTCCTCAAGGTATCTCAAACTTGACATAGCCAAAATGACACATGTCTTTTCCTTCAAACCCACTCCTCTTCTAAAATCCTCTGGTATTCACAACCTTCATTTCTTCTTGTACCTTACACCCTATCCCCCTACCATGTATTCTGTGATTCCTTGCTGTCCCTCCAATAAAATACTCCGTTCTCCTGACTACAGCACGGTTGTTCTCCATGCCTGGAATGTTCTCCCCTTCATGTCTGCTTCCTGGCTTCCTTAGTACCAGGTAGATAAATCCTACCTTCTACAGAAAGCCTTTCTGAATCCCCTTTAATTCCAGTGCCCTCCTTCTGCTGACCATTTCCAGTTTATCCTGCATATAGTTTTTTTGTACGTAGTTGTTTGCATGTCGTCTTATTAGATTGGGAGCTCCTTGAGAGCAGGAACTGATTTTAAATTTCTTCATATCCCCAGCACTAAGGAAAGCGCTTGGCACATAGTAAACACCTGATAAAGGTTTACTGACTGACGACACTGGTTTCGTTAGATGACTCCTTTTCTTCCTCGTCAGAACTGCTTCTCTTTTTACCTTGAGAATCTCATTCTTTTAAGCTTCCTTTCAATTATGTGCTGACTTCCCCCAAAGAATATCAGTCCATGGGACCCTACCTGTCCTTCACTTTAACAATCTGAAATCTTCTTGCCTCCAGAGGTCAGAATTAGAACCAGTCAGAGGAAATCACAGGCAGGCAGAATTTGATTGAGTACAAGGAAGATCTTCCAACAGTTTAAGCAGTTCCAAAACAGAATGTCCAGACTCATGAGCTATTCAATTTCCTATCACTGGAAAAATTCAAGTGGAGTTCTGAGCCGCTTGTCAGAGATTTTTAGACAGGATTTATGCCATAGGGAAAAGTTGGATGAGAGGGGCAGAGTAGCAAAGCTGATACAATCTTGAACTTGGAGTTAAAAGAGATCTGGGTGTGAATATTGTTTCTGGCATTTACTAGTTGTATGGCCTAGATAAGTCATTTAACTTCAATAGACCTCAGTTTCCACATCTGTAAAATGGGATGACATTACCTGTTTTACTTTCCTTGTGGGATTTCCATATCTTTACATGTCTCAAAATGAGATATATGTAAAGTCCTTTGTAAACTTTAGAGCTTTAAAAAAACAAAGCCAGCTAGCATTATCAACAACCGCTGAACTTACTTTAATTCTGACACAACCTGTTTTTCAAAGGATGTGTGATCTTGGGCAACATTTCAAGTATGCAGGACTCAGTTTCTTCATTTATAAAATAAGGCAAGTGGAATAGCTGATCTCTGAAACCCCTTCCATCTCCAAAATGCTACAATTTTATGTTCGAAGCTTTCTTAAGAATTCGATCAAATGAGAACTGCCAAGGACTAGAAACCAGCAGCTTATTTTTAGTGTTCCTAGGCAGGAAAGAGGGGGAAATTTATTTTCATTTGACATAGAAAGGGGTAGGTTTCTAGTAGTTTTACTTTTCTCTTGAAAACCCAGTTTAGCTGAGGTCTAAGGGCCCTAAAATTTATGAAGTCTTTTTGTAACACCTGCCCTGACTCAGGGTAAGAAACCTGGAGACCTGGATATCAGTTTCGGGGTTCTTTCAAACGTACCACTTCTGATTCAACCACTGAAAACCCCTCATGGGTGGGGGAGGAGCCGAGGGGAGGTGTAGGAAAGCTCCCAGACAGTGAAAACGCATGAAATACTAAATAAGGAAAAAAGCTTTCAGAAAAGCAAAACCCAGAACTCAGCAACCAACCAGACTGTAAAAAAAAAAAAAAAAAAAAAAAAAATACACAGCATTAAGGAAAGCCAAAGAGTTAGAATCAGAATGGGTTTCAAGACATTCAGACAACATACAAAGGTAAACAGTGAGAAGGAAAAAACAGAAAAGACAGGAGGAAAGTTCTTCCCCAACAGGAAATAGTTTCCTATTGTCAGAGCTCACAGGTTCCCAAATCCTACCTACTACTGAAATATTAAGTAGCAATTCAGCTTACATTTTCCTCATTACCTAAGGCAGAAATTCTCTTTCTGTTAAACTTAAGAGGTAGAAGGGACCTTAAGAGGTCATCCATTCCAACCCCCTAATTTTACACATGATGAAACAGACCCAGAGAGAATCAGCCATAAGATCTAGAACTGTAAGGCACCTCAGAGGCCATCCAGAGCAATACCCTAATTTTACAGATAAGAAAACAGAGGCTTAAAGAGGTGGTTAAGTGAATTGTCTAAGGTGACATAGAGAGTGACAGAGATGGGATTTGAACCTACATCCACTGATTCCAAAGTCAGTGCCTCACACTGTCTCCCCCAAATCCTTCAGAACTCTTTATAGCTCTCATATGGTACTTAAATACTCTCCTGTATTACAGATTTTTGTGATTTTTTTTTTTTTGGTAAATTGTTTTCTGATTTCAACAATCACTTCCATAAATTTTAAATTTTCTCCCCCTCCCTCCTCAAGATGTCACGCAATCTTATATGGGCACTAAACATACATTCCCATTAAATACATTTTCACATTAGTCATGTTGCATAGAAGAGGTAAAACTAATGGGAGAAACCATAAGAAAAACAAAACAGAAGAGAAAAGTCTGCTTCATTCTGTATTCTGGCTCTGTAGTTCTTTCTCTGAGTGTGGATGGTATTTTACATCAAGAGACCTTTGAAAATGTTTTAGGGCCTTGCATTCTTTGAAGGGCTAAGTCTAATAGAAACGGTCCTCATACCCTGTGGTTGTTGCTTTGTATGATGCTCTCCTGGTTCTGCTCATTTCACTCAGTATCAGTTCATATAAGTCTTTCCAGGATTTTCTGAAGTCTTCCTGTTCATCATTTCTTATAGCACAGTAGTATTCTATTACATTCATGTACCACAACTTGTTCACCCATTACCCAATTGATGGGCTCTTTGTGCATTCTTTTACATTACAGTTATTTGTATACTTATCATTATAATCAGATTTATAAACTCTTGGTGAACAATCTGAGCACTTTGCTTTTAAGGCTACTTATCCTGCCTCTTCCTGCCATGTTTCTCTGTGTATATGTATATGTGCATATATGTATATGTGCATATATGTATATATACACATGCATATATATGCACATGTTCATATGTATGTGTGTATGTATGTACAAAAGCTCTCTCTCTATATATAATACATATATGTTTATTTATATATACATAGTTTTTGCACATAATTGTTTGCATGTTGCCTGCCCCATCAGACTGTGATCTCCTTGCTTTGCCTTTCTCTATATCTTCAGTACTTAGCACAGTGCCTGACAAATTTTAGGTATTCAGTAAATGGGAGCTAACTGACAAAGGCTGGGTAAGACTTAGGTTCAGTTTTCTCTCTCAGGGTCTTCCAACTTCAGAAACAGATACATGTAAGGGAATAGGCTGTTGGTAAGGATGCAATGACTTACCACCCTTGTGATGATCACCCCTGCCCTGCCCCTTGGTGGACTGTCTAAAACTTCAAGAAGCTTACAGCACAGTCTAACCCATAAGAATTTTACCAAGGAACTTGAACAGACACACAAAGAAAATGCCATCCAAGTAACCAGCCTTCCTGGAGTTGTACAGTTAGCCACAAACAGGTTTCACCATGTTCTCTTTCTCCTTCTAAAACACATACCATAACATAATACATGGTTTACCAACACCATAATAAAATGAACCAGTCTAAACATCAGTCCAAAGAACAAAGCTATCCTGCTTTTAACTACTGTCTGCAGGCAAACTCAGCTGGGATAGACACATATATGCACGCACACACACTTATACACAGAGATCCTACAGTCGATTATCGTGATCATTTTATTGATGAGGAAACTGCAGTCCAATGGGCCTAAGAGCATTCATCGGGATCAGATAATCAGATCTGAGTTCAAATCTTACCTTAGATACTTATTAGCTGTCTGACCCTTGGCAAGAAGTCATTTTAACCTCTTTCAGCCTTAATGATTTGTTCTCAGAAATTCCTACCACCAGACACCCTCATGCAGTGGCTTAGCATAATGGGAACCTACCTGGCCTGTTGAGCAGAAGCTGGACAGCCCTGTCTAAACCTTTCAATGACTGTCACAATAAAGGGTAAGAAGAAAGTTCCAGTGTTCATGATTGTTGGAAAAAGTCCATATGTCACCCCACCTCTAGCAATAAGGGAAAGGGGAGGTACTTACTAGTTCAAACAAACAAATATATATAATACACACACATATACACCCATGTGTATATATGCATATATGTGTGTATGTGGGTGTATATATATACACATATATATACATATACATACACATATACATATATGGTGCTATCTGTAGAAGGCAAATATGCCTATATGCCTGAACAGAATGAATGATTATTTATCACCAATTATTTATTTTCATTAAGAGCTTCCCTGTATGTTCAACATTATGTTAAGCAATGGGAACACAAATAAAAGAAAATGAGAGAATCTCTGTCCCCAAAGAGCTTACATTTTCATTCTCCTAGAGGAAGACCACACATAACTGGGAGATAGAAAGAGCAGTGGACAAAGAAGTCCATTAGCTTTGGAAATGGCCAGGAGGTAGAGGCCCGGGCAAGGTAAGCAAAAGCTCACCTATCAGAGTCAAGGCTCCTCCTACTAGATTTTACACTACTTGAGGGTAAGGATGACGCCTTTCTTAAACTTGGTTATTGTTGTACAAAATAGAAGGTATACTTGAAAACAGAGTTATCATACTGGTCTGATCACACTGCTCCACAACTTGACAAAACCTTGAATGACCATCCATTAGAGTACTGGAGAAAATACGAACTCCTTAAAATGGCATTCAAAGCCTTTCAGTCTACTTTTCAGATTATATTTGATACAGCTTTTTATGCATTTTCACAGCTTTTTATGTATTTTAAATTCTGAACTGAACCACTCCCTGCTTCCCAATTGTATTCTGCCTTCTCCCACTACCTCTGCATATTTGCACAAAATTTTCTTCATTTCATTGACCGATCTCTGAAATCTTTCCTCTTTCCAAGAGACAGTGATCAGGTACTTACTTGACCATCAGTCTTGAGCCTATACCCCCAGCTAGGAGTGACCTTAAATATTTCAAGCAAGTCTGCATCTCCTATGCACTTAACTATAGTGTGACTTTTATTATGGCTATTTGTGTCTATATTTTATCCCCTTAATAGACTTGGATTGCTATATGCTCCTTAAGGGTAAGAACTGTATAACTTTTCATCTTTTTATCCCCTAACATTAGGCTGATAATATAGTATAGTAGAGATAGCTAGGTGGTACTATATGCTGGGTCTGAAGTCAAAAAGACCTGAATTCAAATCCAGTCTCAGATACAAAACAGCCATTAAAACCTTGGCAAGTCACAACCTCCATTTACCTCATTCATAAAATCATTTCCTTATTTGTAAAATAAGAATAATAACAGCACCTACCTCACAGGACTGTTGTGAGGATTAAACATTTGTAGAGGTCTTAGCACAGTTCCTGAAACTGTAGGTATTATATGAATGCTTATTCCTCTCCCCTAGTATGCACTTAATAAGTGTTACATTTATTCAGTTAGGAGAGACAGGACCTGGGACTACAGAAGGGGAGACACTTGCAATATAGAAATGTCCTCCACTCATGCAGAGGTTTTATGTCTTAGGGAATTGCCTGAGGCACTCAGTGGTTAAATTACTCAGCCAAGGTCACAGAGCTCATTTTATCCAGAAATACAACATGAACCCAGATATCCCTGACTTCAAGGCTTGCCTTTTTTCCACTCTGCCAAACTGCCTCACTAAGTTTCAGACTACACATTACATAACTATGTTTTAAATAAATATTGCTAAGAGAAGGTGTTATGCTTCTCAGCAACATAAAGGTCAGCTCTATTATCTCTGTCATCACTTCAACATTCTTTCTCTATAGGATTTTGATGTCTTATGTATCAACATGTCACCAAAGAACCTATTTCTCCCTAGTCACAATAACACTGTTGGTTCCCAGATTCCAAAGGGACAATTACCCAACACTTCCCACTCTTTCCCATACCCATGCATCTATCCCACAATATTCAATCCCTCCTCTCATCCCTTTCATCCCAGAAAGACAGTCAGTTTGCAGATAAGGAAACAAAAAAACTTAGGATACTTATCACCTATTTTAACTGTTAATTCAGTAAATATTTATTAAGCACCAACAAGCTTCTTAAAGCAAAGCACTATGCTGGATCTTTCAGGGAATTCTGAGAAATAAACACATTATTAGTAATGATGCACAACTAGCACTCATAATTTTGTGAGGTTGGCAAAACTACAAATATCTCATTTTATATTGACAACAACTTGGGTAGGGGTGATAGTGGTGGCGGTGGTAAGTTAAATTATTACACATATTTTACAGATGAGGAAACTATGGCCACACAGCTAGTGAATATTTGAGGCTGGATTTGAATTCATGTATTTCTGATTCCACATTCTTTCCACTATACTATCTAAATACCTTCTAAATCTACAACTTCATACCTTCTAAACCCTACAACTTCAAAATGATTATAATCTATTAAGAAATCTATGCATAAAAACAATTACATTGCATGACCTGGGTGATAGCTGGTATATGGGCAGTATAAGCTAAGTACATTATGAGAATGGAAAAGTCACTTTGGGCTGAGGTGCTCAAGGAAAGCTTCTTTAGGGAGTGGTAGGATTTTGAAAAGGATAAATAGAGGAGGTGGAATGGAGAGGAAACATTCCAGATAGTGAGAACCACAGAAAACAACCACCTGTCACATTCACATAGCATATTTTTACCCCACAAAGTACATCATCACACATTTTCTCATTTGTTCTGCACATCGATTTCATGAGGTAGATAGTGTATTATTTTACAAATGAGAAAAAGGAGGCTCAGTGAGTCTAAGTGACTTGACCTTAGTTCCACAGGAAAGTGAAATGACAGAAGTGAGAGCTGAACCTGGCAGGGAGTAATGTCATTTGCTCAGAGAGAGGGGGGAATCCTCAGGATGCAGGAAGAGTGGTGAGAGAGCTCTCTGGAAGGCAAGGCAGATTAGGGAGGACCTTATATGAGCAGCTTACTCTTCTTCTCTGCTGAGACAGTGGAAGTATTAGGAAAGAAAGCCATGTTTAACTTCCCCCTATATTTAAGTGTTAATTATACTCTTTATTTGCCAATATGATAAGTAAATAGAGGAGGCTACATAATGTTGAAAAAAGATGACTTGGCTGAGTGTCAAAAGATCCAGATGATATCCTAGTTCCATCGCTATCCACTGTACCCAGTCGCTTCACCTTTTGGGGCATTCCATCTTGATGAAGGGATTGTCCTCCTTATAATCTCCAACGTCCCTCTACCCTCTAAAAATGTGACATGACTATTATCAAGTGCAATTTCCATTTTTAATCTCTCCTGTTTTTCATGTTCTCACATCCAGCTCCCAGTGCTTCAGGCATTCTACAGGTGACAAATTCAGCTCCATCTCTCAGCTGCTCCCTCACTTGCCCTTTACTCCAACAATATACTGCCTCATAATCTCTACCTTCTCTTAGTCTTCTCACTCATCTCTTCCATTACTACTTACCTGCTAATGAATTGTGCTAGAAGAAATGCCATAAATTTGTTAACTAGATGGACAAAAATCTGTTATCTAATCTGAGTCTGGCCCTCACTGCCATAAAGCAATTCTTCTATTTTTGTCTTAATTTTATAAGTCCCTTCCCTATTCCATTCCAACAGAAAAACTCAGGATTTAGATCATCACAGATTCTAATAGCTACCGACTGATAATGGTTGTGCCATATTTGGTTTTGATCAACAAATACTACATATATTAGTGAGACCGTCAAAACAATCAAATATCTTTCATATTAAATCCTACAGCAAGTTTCAGCTAGTGCACAAAAATACCTAGATAAAAGTATCTAGAGGAAGTACAGGAAGCTGGATGGCACAGTGGAATCATCACTGACAGGAATCAGGAAGACCTGAGTTCAAATCTAGATTCAGAAACTTATCAGATACATGATCCTGGGCAATTCATTTAACCTTGGTCTGCCTCAGATTCCTTATCTGTAATATGGAGATAACATTAACACTGACCTCCTAGGGTGGTTGTGAATATAAAACAAAGTATTTGTAAAGCACTTTGCAAACCTTAAAGCACTATATAAATGTTATTCTAAAATCTGAAAATTTCAGTCACCTAGATTTTTATCTAGAGGAAACATGGCACAATACATAGAGAGCAAGCCTAAGTATCAAGAAGACCTGAGTTTAATTCTGGCCTCTACCACATGCTGACTTTTTGACCCTGGGCAAGTCTCAACCTCCCAATGCCCAGGCAACTAAGTCTATCAACTTCAGATTACATATAAATTCACATAGGCAGAGGGACTTTCCTTAAAAGGAGATGGTTATACTAATAAAAGCATAAATATTCATGACTACATGAACAGGAAATCTAGATATTTAGAATAATTCAGATTATTGACTGACTGATTCACTACCCCTTCCCCCCACCCTATTACTTTTCAATAAAATGATGACAAAGTTAAGAGTCAAGAGACCTGGGTTCTAAGCCCTGGCTTTGTGGTAACTAACTAATTATGAATTTCTAGACAAGCTAACTAGCTTCTCTATGCCTCAGTTTCTCATCTATAGCATGAGGCAGGGGGAAGGGGAGTTAGTGTGGGGAATTTCTAAGGAGGACCCTCTAAAATTCTATGATTATGCATCTGGTAACATATAGACACAGCAAGAAATTTGTTACGGATGGGGATTCCATTACATACTTGGAATTTCATTCTGGGCATAAAGAAATGTGTTTTTGTTGAATTACTAACATAATGGAACGTCAGTTGTACACAATGCCCTTGTCTTTTTAGCCTTGAAGGAATTACTCTAACACTGACATTTGCCTGCAGATCACAGCATCATGACCACCATTAAAATAAATCTAGAAAATAAATCCTGAATGAGTAAAATCATAGGATTCATAGCAAGAAGGGATCTTAGAGATCATGTAGTCTAATAATTTAATTTTATAGATGGGGAAAATGACACCAATACTAATTTAGAGACTGCCACATGAAAATTTGTGAAATCACAAAGTTTGCCATTTCAGCTGCCAAATGCCTTCTTTTGCTGCTATATAGTTTAAGGTTTTCTCTTTCTTTAACAGAATATTACAAAGTGGGTTGACCACACAAGTAAGTCAGGAATCACTATGGGGGCCACCCACTTTTGTCTCTGAGAGATTAAGGAAGCCAATGAATGGGGGAAATTAACAAACTTTTTACAAATCAAGTCAAATAACAGTCAGGCATATGTAAAGGCAAGACAACTGGGTTATCAGATTTTCATCTAAAAGGAAAGGAATTCTGGGTCCACACATACAACATCATGTGTTTGAGTAAAAGGAATCACCCTACCAAACTTAATGGGAGGCCAAGCCTTCAGTAAACTACTATGCAGAATTCATTTCATGCTTGTCTCCCTCGGTGAAAACTCTGACAAAATTGTTACTCGAAGATTAAAAAAAACCTAGGATAGTCAGTGACATGTTGTGAGGTATCTGCTACAGTACGGCAAGGACAATCATCCTGAAGAAACAAGTGGCCCTTTCCTTTCTTAACTGGATGCTAAGAGGAACCTGCTTAAATGCATTCATTCATCTATGTACCTCTCTACCCCTGGAGCAAAAGTTACCACTGAGGAGGAACAATGTATCCCTGATTCCGTTAGTTTCAGCACATACCTACACCTCATAGGTCTGTGCACTGAGAAGAGTGGCCATGTCAATGGACATAACTAAACTCTGCAATCCTTCCGGAAAGAGTCCTTCAGGAATCTCGACTGGCTCTAATGATGCCCCCCGGGGCTCATATTTCTCTTAGCCTTCCAATATTTGACTCTTCACAACTCAAGAAATTTAGATTTGCTTTCCAGAGTTCATAGTTTATGTTCATATCTGGACCACATAGTAGGTCTTGTCTAAGTCCTGGCTCCCTAACAAAGGGTTCTCTATAGGTTTTTCAAATTACTAACTGACTTTTACTTAGCATCACCACCATGGAAGGACAGACTTGGAAGGGACCTTTGGAAATCACCTAGCCTAACCCCATCATTTCATAGCCACAGAGAGGAGGTAATTCGCTAAGCTCAAACACTTAGATCATGGTAGGAATGGTAGAAGAACCAGATCTCTCCATTTTCAAGTCCACTAATCTTTCCGCTCTATCACACTGCCTCCCTCTTCTGCTGGCATGGAGAACCACAGCTACAGTCTGGAGACGTGGCCATTCACACTCTGAAAACCTAATAAAACTTCCATTAGTAAACTCAATGAAATTATAGCTATATTCATCAACAAGGAATATAACGTATAAATGACTCAAATAATACAGACTACTTTTCATTTTGTTAATCAAGGATCTTTCTAAACGGATTTTTAACTTGAAAAAATGCATCCCTAAGGATGTGAAGATTTCAAGGGGATTTTTAAAATGTATCTGAAAAAAAGGCAGTAAATACAAAACAATATAAGCATTATCTCTAATTACATTGAGAAAAAGGGAATAGGGGGTGCTAAAAATCACCCTGCTCTACAAATACTATTCCTGGGGCTTCATTAAGAGAAGCAGAATGTCATGAGTGAAGGAGGTTCTCATTTGGCTCTATTCTGTACAGGTCAGGCCACATCTAGAATGCAATTTCCAATGTTGAACACTACATTTGAAAAAAGAGTACCTACAAGCGGAAGGGAGTGTCAATGTGGGAGACTGGAAGGTAAGAACTCAAGAAACGATGCCATGGGAGGGTCGTGATGGAAATCTTCAAATATTTGAAAGGTGGTGATGGGAAACAGGGACTTGACTTATTCTGCTTAGTACTAGAAGGAAGAATTATGAATAAGCAGAAGTTAAAGGGGGAGGGGGAAGACTTCAGTTCAATATGAGGAAAAGCTCACTAACAATTTATGCTGTTAAAAAAAAATCTGTCTTTCCTTGAGAAGAAGTTTCCAAAGTGGGGAGTCTGACAAGTGGTAAGAGATCAATCATCACAGTGTGGAAAAATGGATCACATCTCACTCTCTCGCTGTAATAAATAATTGTGAACGTTTCTCCGAGGCAAACCTCTTTCACATAGTATACCTCAAAATTCTCCTACTATTTCCTCTTATCCTCAGCACTGTCCTCTCAGCATAGTTATAACTTTTTGTCTCAAGTACCAGCAGCAGTTGCACAGGCAAAATTCACACCTGGATTCATCCTGATATCGCTACACCCTGCTCACCAGGGATCCTGCCCACCAAATCTTCTCCTGGCTATAACAGTAGTCCAGAATAATGGGTGGTGAGAAAAGCAATCATACTTCTCACATCTCAATGGAAAAGAGTGAGAAGTACAGGATAAGCAGGGCACAGATGAGGTAAATAAAACTGGTTATTAGAGATGCCATTCACACCCCATTCTCTTTCCTCCACAAAACCAGCCCTCTTCTAACCTTCTCTGTTTCCGTCAAAGCGTACAGTCCCTGAGGTTCTTAACCTAGTTCTCCTAAGAGAATTATGCAGGAAGTCAACCACTTCTTGCTGCAAACAGATTTCCAGCTTCCTCAGGTGAGAAGAGGAGCCAAACCTTCCTCTGATCATGTCTCTTGCACCTTCTGTCTCCTTCTGAGTTCACTGTGCTCCCTGAGAAAAGGTGACAAGGAGCCAAGGCAAGCAACTTCTATCTGACCCAAGGCAAGATTTCCATCTGTGCTAGTACAAAGCACTTTCCACTTTCTGCGCCTACTCAGTCTGTCAAGTGGGATGTGCAGAACTTCTTGTCAAATAGAAGCAACCTTGCCTTTAACCCCTGGTCTTCCATCTCCTGCTGTACCTGTCCCTTGAGGGACCAGAATGGGGAGAGCTGGTAAGGAACAGTACTTCTTTCTCTCCTTTTCCCATCTTCTTCAACTCATATAACTGATTTCTACCTCTATCTCCTCCTTCCTCCCTGTCTGACACAATGAAGTAACCTTGTTCCTTCCCTCTAGGGAATGCGCTCAAGCAATCCCATTCCTTCCCATCTCCACCAACAGACTGGCCCGTCTCTGACTCCTACTCTATCACTCATTTTCACTTTGTCCCCATCTGCTGGCTCATTTCCTATTGCCTACAAACCTATGCAGAAACTTCATGCATATGTCTTTCACCTCCTAAAAACATCCACTGTCACTCCCACTAAATATCATCCTAGGTCTTTTTGTGTGTCTAAACCCTTGTGTCTAACCCCCCTAAAAAGCCATTTACAATAGGTGACCCTACTTTCCTCTGCTGCTCTTAACCCCTAAAAATTCAACTTCCACTGTATCATTCCACTGAAATTGCTCTCTCCAAGCTCACCAATGACCTGAGTTGCCAAACTCAGTAGACTTTTCTCAAAGCTCATTATCTTTGACCTATCTGCAGTCTTTCACTTATCTGCAGTCTCTTTTGAGACTGTTGATCACCCTCAGTTCCTTGATATTCTCTTCTCTCCAGGTTTTCAAAAAACTCTCTCTTGCTTCTCCTCCCACCTATCTAATCATTCCTTCTCAGTCTCCTTTGCCAGATCCTCATCCACACTCTGTAACTATAGGTATCCCACAGAGTTTTGTCCTGGGTCCTCTTTTCTTCTTCTCCTTCTATCCTACTTCACTCAGTGATCTCAACAGCTCCCATGAATTTAATTGCCTACGCTAATGATTCTCAGATCTACCTATCTTGCCCCAATCTCTGGGCCGACATCCAATTTTGCATCTCTAACTTCCTTTCAGGCATGGAGAATGCCCAGTAGACAAATTAAACATATACAAAATAGAACTCATTATCTCTCCCCTTCTAAATCTTCCCTCCAATTCTAATTCCCCTGTTAGGAACAAGATGATTCTTTAGCCTTTCAGACTTGCAATCTAGTCACCATAGCTCACAACCACATCCAATCTGTTGCCAACCTGTTGACTCTGTCTTTGCAACATCTCTTGAATATGCCCCCTTCTCTCCTCTTACACTGCCACCACTCTGGTGACGGCCTTCATCACCTCATTCCTAGACTGTTACAATAACCTGCTAGTGGATTTGTCTACAATCTCTTCTCACATCAATTTATTCTAACTAAAGCCACTAAAGTGATTTTCCTAAAGAGCAAGATTTAGTTTGGGGGAAGGAGAAATGAAGAGTAAAGAGTAAATAATGTCTGTGCTTTAGACAATACAAGCCACAAACACCTCGTGTTGATTATTATTTTTTTAATGATGTAATAAGATTTGGAAAAAAGTAAAATTTAATGATTATAACCTTGAATAAACTCTTTCATATTGAAACTAGAACAAGAAATTGAAAACAAAATCCAATAATTTCACATACACAAGAAACAAATTTAAAGTATAAAGGCATATTTAGAATGA
Source organism: Bettongia penicillata ogilbyi (assembly GCA_023548195.1). Taxonomy (NCBI): domain Eukaryota; kingdom Metazoa; phylum Chordata; class Mammalia; order Diprotodontia; family Potoroidae; genus Bettongia; species Bettongia penicillata. The sequence goes on along the minus strand of JAJHZJ010000169.1, from coordinate 3,739,742 downwards.
AAATGTACAGCCAAAATAAAATTTACTCTACTTCAGGTGAATCCAAGGAAGCTAAAAAATGTTAAATCAACAGTTTGGATTAGGCAACATTAAAAACTAGACACTATCAGAAGGACTAAAACATGGAACCTATATTATGTATAAAATCATTATGTATAATGAAACCATATTAATATTAAATATGCATGGATTAAAATGCAATGGCATCTAAATATTATACAAGAAGACAAATGAAATTCAAAAATATTTTGACAAGAATTACTGTAACTAACAATATAATATCCTTTTCAGACAATGATAAATCAACACAAAGCCAAAGAAGGAATTTATGGCTATGAGTGGAAAGTGGAAAACAATAGATCTAACACATAGGATAAATTTGTAAAACTTAAGGAGCATTCTTAATCACATCAGACTAACAAAAAGAAATATGTTAGGGTAAAAAGAACATACAAATAAATGGAAAAAGCTAGAAATGAAACATCCTTTATAAGTTATAATACAATAAAAATTGTCATAATTAAGGGGAATATGAATATGTAATGAAGAACAGCAATGTACCAAATAATGAGTCAAATACCACATCACAGAAATAATTAATTATATTTAATAAATAAAATAATGGTAAAGACAATGTATCAAGCTGCAGTCGATTGTTATTATTCAGATTCCATATTTATGAATTCACCGATTCACTAAAAATTTTTGTAATACCAAGATTTAAAACCAAAAGTTTACAGCACTGTTGCAGTCATTTAGAGATATGTAGAGTGTCAAAATAAATGAGTCACCTAAGGTGCTCATTCCCAGTGGAGGTCAAATAAGGTGATGCTCTGCTTTCTTGTTTCAGCCCTCATACTATAAACAAGTGTCCTCTTCATGGTCTATTTATTTAGTGCAACAGTTTGTGCATTTTAGAGCTCTTTGTTGGTGATTTCACTGTTTAAAATGGCCCACAAGCATAGTGCTGAAGTGCTGTCCAGTGTCCCTAAGCACAAGAAGCTTATGAAGCGCCTGTCAGAGAAAATCCATGTGTAAGATAAGCTTTATTCAGGCATGAGTTATAGTGCTGCTGGCCATGAGTTCGATGCCAACAAATCAACAGTACTGCTCATTCAGAAAAAGGAGGAGGAAATTTACCCATGTACACGAAGCTGCTCCGGAGAGTGCTAAAGTAAATGTGACCAGAGTCTCAAAGGAACCTAACCTTGCATTTCCCCTAGGAGCAATGGTTCAGTATTCACTAGAACATAGCTACCACGAATGATGAGAATTCATTGTATGCAGCTAAGACAGTTCTTAAAGGAAAATTTCTTTCTAAGTGTTTATATTAACGTAAGTAGAAATAAAAGAAAATAAATTGAGCATATAATTGTGTTGCTGCTGAGTCACATCTAACCCTTCATGACCCCATTTTTGGGGTTTTCCTGGCAGAAATACTGGAGAGGTTTGCCATTTCCTTCTCCAACTCATTTTACACAAGTGGGAATAAATGCAAACAGAGTTAAGTGATTTGCCCAGGGTCACCCACCTAGTAAGTGTCACACACACACACACACAAACACGCACACAAACACGCACGCACATACACACTGGAAGTAAAGTAATTAAGCAAGGCTCTCAACTGTACATCAGTATTGCATAAACCTAAGATTTCAATCCATGAAGGAGGGAATTTTAAATTGATAAATATTACTTGGAGAATAGGAAAGAATGTTTGCAGAAACTAGGTATATACCAGTATTTAAACCATAGCCCGTATTTTATGCCAAGTGAATAAACTATTGAGAACAAAAAAGAAAAGAAACAGACAGAAAGACAATACAATTACGCATAGTAGTAGAGTAGTGGAGGACTTCCTATTTTGACATAGTTAAAAGAAATTGGGGAATAACTTTAAACATTTTGATTATAACAAAAATAAGATGTTTTACATACAGAAAATCAGTGTAGACAGAATCAGAAGATACAAAATGGAACTTAAAAAACCCTTTTTTTAAAAAAAAACATTTACATGAAACTTCTCTGCTAAGTCTGTCATGCAAAATATAATTAAATTTAGAATTAATCCTCAATACAAAAGTGGCTAAAGAACATAAAAATTTCCCTTAGAAATGTAAACTATCAACAATCATTTATAAAATTTCAAAAATCAATCAGAAGAAATCAAATTAGAACGCTAAGCTATTATCCTACACTCATCAAATTTGAAAAGATGGTAAGAAATAGGAAGTCAGGATCTTAAGACATGTTAACATAGTATTGGTAAGGCTGTGAATTGCTTCAAATTCTAGAAAAAGAATATGGAATTGTGCAAATATTTTACTACTAGTTTTCTACTCCAAGGAGGCTAATAAGAGCAAGAAAAGAAAAGGTAATGTAATATTATGAATTTTAAGTTAGAGAACCTGTTCGAATCTTGTCCTTTCTACTTACTAACTATGTGAATTTAGACTAGTCACTTTATTTCTCTGGGGATCAGTTTTTCATCCCTTAAGTGATGGAGTTGTACTAGATAATGTTTAAAATTTTTCTACCTCTCTATTCATGATTCTGTAGCCTGTGATCTATATATCCAAAAATATTCATGGCAATATTATATGTATATGAAATATGAAAAGTTATAAAATATCCATTGACTGGAAAACTACTAAATCAATTCTGATATATGAATATAATGAATTATTGCTGCAGCATAAAGATTAATGAAAGTAAATATTTAAGAGAAACTTGGGAAGCTATATATGAAATGAAGTGAAGGAAACACATCCCAAAGAACAATATGTAAGGTGATACAATAATACGAATAAAAGCAAACTGAGGCAGCTAGGTGGTACAGGTGATAAAGCACTGGTTCTGGAGCCAGTAAGACAAGAGTTCAAATCCAGCCTCAGACACGTAAGAGCAATATAATCCTGGGCAAGTCACTGAATTGCCATTTGCCTCAGTTTCCAACACACTTAATAAATGCCTGTTCCCTCCCCTCTCCCAATACTTACCAAGTTATAAAAATCAGGACGAAACCAAAAGACAGTGTTGGTACTAAAAGATTAAAGAACACATCTTTTCCTTTGGTTAGTAATTGCTGTCACAAAAATTTTTAAAAAAATTATGCGTACTACAGTATCAATTTTGACCACTTTAGTGGGTAGTACTGTTCAACTACTTTGGAGAAAATGTATTTTGCGAAGGCTCAGCTGAACCTGGTCTTCTGACTTCATGTTCTATACTCTTTTGATTTATTAAAGATGACAGGGTAAGAGAAGAAAAGGAGTCATATCATTCTTATTTTACTGGCCCATTGGTTGTTTGATAGCTATACACATGCATAGCAGATTTGGTTTAGGTTCAACACATAGTCCTGAAAATCACTGAGAGTCCTTGGGCATCTCATATAAAATAAGGAAATTTTATATACAAAAAAATATAACATCACTTTTTGTGGTAGTAGAAACCCGGAAACAAAGTGATTAGGAAATGACTAAACACATTTTGACATATGAATATAATAGAATATTATTAGGGAATAATTAATTAAGGATATGAGGAATTCTGAGAATTACAGGAAGAACTATATGAACCAATATAGAAAAAAAATACAACCAGGAAAAGAATATGCCTAAGAACTTTTATTGTTTAGTCATCTGGCTGTGTCCAACTCTTTCTTTGTTATCTCATCTTGAGTTTTCTTGGCAAAGACACTAGAGTGGTTTCCCATTTTCTTCTCCAGTTCATTTAATAGATGAGGCAAATAGGGTTAAGTGACTTGTCCAGAGTCACACAGCTAGTAAATGTCTGAGACCAGATTTGAACTCAGTAAGATGAGTCTTCCTCACTTTAGGCCCACTTACCCTTATCTACTGCACCACTGAGTTGTACCTAAGGACTATAAAACTGTAAATTAAAACAAGTAATAAAAGGCATCTGAACTCTGATGAACTGCAAAATCAATCTTAGCCCCACAAAAATGAAATATACTTTCTTCCTATAGTACAGAGGTAGAAGAAAGAAGAAGGAGGTTATGGGGAAAGTTATTTAATTGAATGCTTTTCTTAATAATTTTTCAGTTGTAATGGAATGGTTCAATAAGGGAGTGGTAGTAAAGGGTGAAGAGTGGGAAAATATAACTGATACAAAAAGCAAAGTATATCAAAAATATGTCTGAAATAAATTAAAATAAAGTGGTTGGGCTAAAGTGTCTCTGAAGTCCCTTTCAACTCTAAGTCTGATCCTCATGCCACTAAACAGCATATGATAAAGTACCTCATAGTAGAATGGAAAAAGTACTGAATTTGAAAGAAGCAGAAATTTGGATTCATACTCCTGCCTACGGCACCTAGTATTTGTTTGAATTTGGACAAATCACACAATGTCTTTGAACTTCGGTTTCCTCATCTGTAAAGTAGGAACATTGTCACTTCTCTGCCTCACAAGGTTATTGTGAGAAAAGTGCTTTATAAATCTTAAAGAGCTGTGTAAATGTGAATTATTTGTTTTCCAAATTAAAAACATTAAAAAAAGGTTTCCTGATAATTCCATCCTCAACTGTGCCTCTGCCATGTAGTACAAATGCAACTTACTGCAGACAATGTAACCTTATACAGCAGCCCTCCCAAAGGGGTGGAAGGGAATAAACATCATTGGGTTGGAGTGGGTAGATGAATCTTGATTTTTACAAAAGCAAAAAAGGGAAATGTTAGAAGATTAGAATGCCTGGCTGAAGTCTTCCCACCAGTAACCTAACCCAACTGAAACTTGATTTCTTAGACTCACTAATAGACCGCAATCCAAAATAACACCCACATAGAGAGAGTCATCGAAAGGCAGGAGCATGAAAATATATACACGGGGGATTTTCATGCTGGTAAATACAAAAAGGAAAGGCTGAGCTACAGGGGAAAAGAAAAAGCTTTTTCTAGTCTCTGTAAGCCCCACACACCAAAAAGACCCAGAAAGATAAGCCTGTGTAAGTACTGATGTGACTGAATCAAATAAGAGATGTATGTGAATGTGCTTTGTAAATTTTCCAATCTGACACGTGATAAGGTACTACCATTTATCAGTTACCATTATTAGACCATTATAACAAAAATTATAGTAAATAAGAGATAGTAGAAGTACTTAATTCTTACTTTACTTTTTTTCTATCAAAGAGAAGATCTTTTTAGGAGAAAGGTCAGATAAAAAAATAGTAATGTGAATTGGTAATATGAAATCCAGTATTCAACCCCAAGTAAGGACTTAACAAGAGAATATCCAGCTATCCTTGATGTATTAAAGCTACCTCCAAGCCTGCAAGAACTTACCTACATCCCAGGTTATAAAAAGAACTGAGGACTATACTATGAGACTGCTGAGACACTATTAACTAACTTAAAGACTGTGGAGAATGGGAGATGTGTAGTACAAAAAGAGAACCAATACCTTCATTGAGGTAAAGTCTTCAGATTGTAAGCCAGCGAAGCTGACCTCTCTCTTCCTGGCAAAATTCTAGAGAGGATTATTAAAAGAGTAGCTTGTGGATATTTAGAAAATAAAACTAATGATCTTTATCTAGAATAACATGTTCTGATTCCTTTTTGAACAAGGCTACTACAGTAGTAGATCAGGGGATTACTGTAGAGATATTAGAATTATGTTTCATTTCACAAAGTATCTCATGCTATACTCATAGACAATATGGAGAAATGTGGGTTAATTATGTAGATTTGGAAATGCTTGAATAAGAAGAGTTCAGATACTGGTTGTTCTAGACCTTTAAATTTCCTTCCTACTCTGAGATTACCTTATACAATATAAGAAAGTGATAATCCCACTGTATACTGCCCAGTTCAGACTTTATGAGGAATACCATGTTCAGTGATGGGCACCTCTGTTTAGGAAGATGGTGAATTATTCTGAGTCTATGTCATGTAAATATGATTTGACAGAACAAAGTATGTTTTGTTTGGAGAAAAAGAACATTGAAAGGGAAGGGGAATTTGAGGGAGGGGCATGGTAACTGCCTTCATTTATGGAGGGTTTAGATTTGTTCTGTTTGGCTCCAGAAGTTATGGAACCACTATTTCAAAAGCATCTCCCCAACAAGGTTATAAGAAACAGTTACTGTCCTTTCAAGAGCAGAGAAATTGAAAAAGTAACCATTGTAATCGTCATTTTATGAGAGGCTTCTCCTTATGGAGATAAGGAAAATGTGTGTACTTCAAACTTGAATCTATGAGGATCTGTGAGATAAATTATGGAGAACCAGATAGAAAGAAAGCAAGGAGAAACTTCTTTCTTATTAGAACTGTCAACTGTTATTTTATGAAGAAATTTCATAAAGAGAACTTTATGAGGAGTGAGTCTGAAGAAATACCACTGAATATGGCTTGACAGGATAGCTTTGAAAGTTACATGATGAATTTATTATGTACTTAAAAAGAAAAGCAAGTCCTACATAATAGAGATTCATAGCTTCATGTGCAATCCCATCCATATGTGCTACAATGTACATGAAAATGCTCGTTTTATTTGGTGTATGTTCAGAAAAAATATATATTTTAAAAATTTTAAGATAGGTGACTTGAGAGAAGTTTAAGTTATTTCCCTGGCTGACGACAAGCTAGAGAAGTCAGAGAGAAGATGATGAGGTCTTCTTTGTGAAACCACGACAAATTTTATCCAAGAGGAGTGTTATCTTGAATGAACTAAATGATGTGAGCCTATATATTCAAAAATGAAGAGAAGGTATCTTCTGTTACAATGAAGACTTGAGGTGAATGGCTATGATTTCTCTCACAGCTAAAATATTGGAAATAATTATGTAAATTTTTATTATTGGTTACATTTTAATAAATTGTATGTTCCGGAACTATTGTTTTTAATCCTACAAGATTATAGAGAAATTTCTCTGGAGTATTTGATGAACATGGGTGGTAGCTCTGAGTTCAGTTGATTAGTTGAGAGATATGATGAAATTTTTATTAATAAAGGAGGAAATACAAAAACATGAGAATGAGTTCTCATACCCTGCTACAGTTACAGAGACTAAATTAGCTTTGAAGTCAGGAAAATCTTCCTAACAGCTACCTAAAAAGGAAATAGATGGGAGTGATACCTTGTCACTGGAAGTCTTCAAGCTAATGACCAACTACTTTCTCAGGCAAGCTATTATAAGGGGGTCCTTTTCAGGTATGGGTTGGACCAAATGGCTGCCAATGGTCCATTTCAAAGCTAAAATTCGGTGATACTATGAAGCTTGAGGTGAGTTATATCAGACACTAAATGACACTAAACCCATGTCTATAAGAAAATTCTATACACAGAAACACTTAATAAACATGTGCGGCAACATATAAGAAAACTCTGAAATAAGAAGATCGAGTTCAAATTTCCATTCTTCCACTCATGAACTGTGGGACCACAGCATAATACACTTATCTCCTCCGGCTCTCAGTTTCACTAGCTATAAAATGGGAAAACTGGATGAGATGACATAATAAGGTCCTTTCCAGCTCAGACTGATTATCCTATGATCCGATTTATCAATATAAGTTAGTAAGGCACAGTCATAATTACACTGTTTTTGGTGCCCAAGAACATAGGTTCAAAATCTGTCTCTCTGGGTAACTACCTGTGTGAATTTAGGCAGCTACTTCACAACTCCAGCCATCAATAATCCGAACTGTAAAATGGACAATTTGAACTAGTTGACTGCTAATAACCCTTTCAGGTCTAAATAATGTGAAATCGTTAATTCAAATGATGTTCATTAAAGGATTTAGAGCTGAAAGGAGTATCAGAAATCATTCAGTCTGAGAGCTTTATGTCACAGATGAAAAAAATGAGACCTAGAGATATGAAATTACTTGCCTAAATCCATCCCAAGAATGGCAGCATCCCAAAACAAATGGGGAACAGACGAAGAATAATTCATTCAACAAATGTTTATTCAGCTTCTGCTATCAACCTATCAATAATCATTTATTAAGAACCTACCATGTGCAATGTATTATACTAAGCATGGGGGTGTGTGGCACAAATCAATCAAGATGTACTCAATCTCTATGATACTAAGTGCTTAACAATTTTGTAAAAAGACATAGATAGAAATAAATATAAAAATTTCCACCATTTTCACCTGCTCTCCACTTGAATTTCATCCATCCAAAGACAATTTTCTAACCACCTCTCATCCAGGTTTCACAGTGTTATTTTAAAGGCCAAGGTACAAACATGATAGAAGCAGAAACCAAAAAATCAACGTGCTCCCTCTCTCCACCACCTCTTCCACATCCACAGGGCAAGATCTGGGCAGCCAGGTGGTACAGGGGATAATGTTGGTCCTGGATTGGGAAAACAAATTCAAATCTGGTTTCAGACAATTACTAGCTATGTGACCACTTCATCTAGGTTTCCCTCAGTTTCATCATCTATAAAAAGGGGATAATAGCATCTACTTTCCAGTGCTGTGGTAAGGGGTAAAAATGAGCAGAGTGAAAAGTGATTAACTTTAGCTATACAAACACTAGTAGTCATATTATATCATACCATATCATATATAAATCCAGTTATATTCAGCTAATATTTATTAACTACCTACTATGTCCAAGGTCTTGTATTAACGGATGGAGATAAAAAAGGAGTAACAATAGTTATTGCCTTAAAAGAACTTACAGTCTAATACAAGGCAACAACGCCTATATATAATATAAGGTAAAATCAGGGACAAAGAAGAGATTTAGACATAATATTCTCATAAAATCTGACAAAAGAGAAATCAATTTCATTTGAAAGATGTGGGAATCAGGAAAGCTTTCACAAAGGCAGTAGCATTTGAAATAATTGAATGATTTCAACAGGGAGAGAAAGAAGAGTACATTTAAAGCATGACAGGAGATCTGCAGGAAGAGAGAAGGAGAAGATGTCAAGATGAGATCAGGGAACAGCTAGTAGTCTAGTTTGTCTGGAATGTAGAGTATGTGTGAAAGGGAGTAATGTGAAATAAGTCTGGAGCCGGATTATGACGGGCCTTAAATGCCATGCTAAGGAATTTCTGAGAAGGTTCAGAAGCCAAGTGCTCCGAAATTCAAGATCTGCTATGAGCATTATCTTTTCAGAAAATGACTAGTAAAAGAAGAACCTTTGTTGGTCAAATGATCTGCTGAAGCAGAAACAACTTTATCACTGTAAAGATACCACTCTGGTGTCTTAGCAAATACAACAAATCATTGAAAATAAGAGCAAATTACACATCTTCAGGCAAAGCTTTCTTTGACCATCCAAGTCCAGCGATCTTTCTTCTAATCTTCTAAACCCAGAAACAGCAAACTGAGTTTCTGCCTATTTGCTTGCTTTCGTATGGTCGAGTCATTTTAGATTTTTAAATAAAACAAAACTTTATTTAAAAACATAAACCCATTCTTGGCCCAAGGACCCTAAAACAAACAAACAGGTTGGTCAAGGGATTCTGCTAAGCCCAGTTTTAAATCCCTATACATCTGTCATCTATATTAAAGATATCAAACAACCAGCTGAGGGTGAAACCAGATTAAACGTTATTGGGAAATATTTAATAAAATATATTAAAATGAAATACCACACAGATAATGTTAATCTGTGGTTTTCCAAGTCAATATCTGGCCTGCTCTTTCTATTTGAGTTTGACACCACTGATCCATATCAATCACGCTGTGCTGGAAGCAGCAAAGTAGTAAAGAACACTAGATTTGGATTCAGAGGACCTGGTTTCAAATTGCATCTTGAACAAGTTGCTTTACTTCTCTGGGTCTCAGTTTTGTTTTGTTTTGAATCTAGAAAATGAGCTTTAAGTATACGATTCTATATATTAAAGTCTGTCTCTCTTTGGAGGAAGCAGCATGGCATAGTGAAATGAGAATGGGAGGTAGTCTGTCAATATATATTTATTAAGCACCTACTATGTGCCAGTACTTCACTAAAATTAGGAAGACCTGAATTCAAATCTGGACTCAGACAATTACTAGCTACATGACCTTGAGTTGGTCATTTAACGACTGCTACACTTCGCTAAGTGCTGGAGATACAAAGAAGGGAAAAGATATTCCTCTCCTCTCAAGGAGTTCATAGTTGAAGAGGAGAGACAACATGTACACATAGTTATGTCCAAACAAGCTATATACAGGATAAATTGGAAATAGTCAATAGAAAGGAGACCTTAGCATTAAGGGGGAATGAGAAAAACTTCCTATAGAAAGCAGGATTTTTTTGTTGTCATTATCCATCCTTCGTTCTCAAAGGTAGAATTTATTTGAAGAAAGTCCAGAAATCCAGAGAATGGATAAGGAATAAGGAGAGTCTTGAACCTAGGTTCAACTTCTTGCCTTTACATCAATAAATAGCTATGTGAAGCTGGATGAGGCCCTTCACTGTCTAAGAGTCAGTTTCCTACAAAAAAGAAAATGATACTTAGAAAAAAATCAACTTCATAGAGTTGTTGTGAGGAAGGCACTTTACAAACATTAGGTATACAATATATGCTCTGCACTTGAGTGGATACTTTTATTAGGTACCCAGTGTTTCTTGATTACATCTATGTTTATGCAGTCATCCTGTCTTCCTCAATTAGATTGTAAGCTCCGGGTGGTCACAGATCATAGTTTACTGAATTCCATTCACCATAAGAAAAACAAGTGTGCTAAACTTAGTAATAGTTTTAAAAAAAAATTTTAAATCATTAGCTCTCTAAAAACCATTTAGAAACAAGGGAGAGCTACTTTCAAAGACTTCTCTTTATAGTAGGCAAAAGAAAATCAAAAGATTTTATTATTTAAAAAAACTCTTCAAAATAAATAAGACCCAGATGTTTTTAGCATGATCTCTTGGACCAATTAAATACAGTATGTTAACAATGGTGGAATAACTGTAGTACATTGAGGAAGAGGGACTCATTGGACAGAAGTGGACAGTAGATGGCAGTCTGTAACTGAATCAAAAATGGACATTCACGGCATATGAGAAGACAGTGATGAGGAAAACTCGGTGGCAGTAGTACTGTGATGGGACATTGCATAATGCACATCCCTTTAGTCTTCCAGGTAATGATTACATTTTCCCTCCTGTTACAGTTCTATATGATATAGACACGTACCTATAGACTTGTTCAGAGAATCTGCTAAACATGTCAATTCTACTTAATGTGCCTTTTCTCAGTAAATATCTCAAATTCAAAGGGAAACACTGATATTCTCTCAGCCCCACTCTTTTTTCCTTTTCTGATTTTAACCTTTGTGCAAGTTTTAGCTGTTTTCCTCTAACAAGAACAGCCATGTACATTTGTATAGTCTCCTTCCATAAGCTACTAGTTCATGTGTATCCACATTCTATAGCTGAGAAAACCTAGACTAAGATGTTACATGGCTTGTCCAATATTCCACAGGTAGTGTGTAGTAGGTTGATGCTCAAAATCAGGTCTTCTAACATCAAGGTCAATGTTCTGTCCACTACATATGTGATGCTTTCACCAGTCCTACTTACGTTTAACTTACCCTGCCATCTCTCCTAAACCTATCCTCCGTCCTCACCACAATGTCCCATCATTCTACCTTCCTCCCTGCTTTCCCAAGCCATGACTCCTGCTCTGGTCTCACCTTCTTCCTTTACAAATCTTGACCTTTTAGTTAACTAGTTCAAATTTATACTTCCCTCTGCCTTTAAGACTCTTGTCCTTTTATCATTAAACTTTAAACACTAACCCTGAACAAGCACTCACTTTGGAATTAAAGGACTTGGAATCAAATCTCACCTCTGACACTAACTTGGGCCCTGTCACTTCAACTCCCTAGGTCTAAGTTTCCTAATCTGCAAAATAGAATGACTGGATTAGACGGACTCTACGATTCCCTCTCAGAGATAGACCTATAAAACTTTTGCCTTCTCCAAGTTTGAACCCATGCTGCAGGACGCTGCAAGAAGTTATGCAACTGAGCTGATCAGGTCCGCTACAAATTTCTTTTCCATTCTCTACTGAGACCTCATGGCTGCACACCAACCCTGTCATTCTTCCCTCGCTAAGTCTCTACCACACTCCTTACAACACCCTTTCTTCTCAAGCCACCTTCAACCCTCCACTCCCACTCCAAACTCCCTCTTAGCGAAGCCTTTTCTCTCTCCTACTTTATCTCAATCTCTAAGAGATGTCCCTTCTTACCAACATCAACTTTTCTCATTCAGTTCTTGATACCCCCTCCATCTCCCCTGGCAGTGTACCCATTTAATTATATTCTCTCTGTCTCTCTCTCTCCCCTTAATTTTCATCTTCTCATCCACTTGTCCACTGAATCTTATAAACAAATCTAAATCTTCTCTATCAAAAAAATTACAATAAAAAAGCCCTTTACTTAAACCTGCCATTCCCACAATCTCTCATCTTCTCTCTCTTCTCCCTTCCATAGTCAAACTCCTAGAAAAAAAAAAGGTACTGCCTCCATTTTTCAGTCCTCTTGGAAGCTGGCTTCCATCCCCACCACTCAAAATTATTTTCTTCAAAGTCAATGATTTCTGTATTGCTGAATCCAATGGCTTTTTATCATCCCTTTTGACTTCTCCGTTTAAGGTGACACTACTGATAGGCCCCTCCTTCTAGATGCTTTCTCCTCCCTGAGTTTCCATAATATTGTTCTGTCATGGTTCTCTTCCTTACCATCTGATGCAACAATTATTCCTCATCTCCTTTGCAGGACCATCAACTATGTTGTGTCACCTATCTATCAGTATACCCCAGAATTCTGTCCTGGGCCCTCTCTTCTGCTTTGTGGATCTTATTAATTCCTATTTTCTGTCAAGGGTTCCACCATTCTTCCAGTCAGCCAAGTTTTTATCCTAGGAGTCACATCTACCCCCAAGGCTTGACTCTCACTCATTTCCACATCTAATTAACTGCTAAGTCTTATGCAGTCTACCTCCTCAGCATCTCTGACACCTGTTCCTCTCTCCATTTCCGCTATAACCATCCTAGTTCAGGTCCTCGTCACCTCTTGCCTGGGCTACTATACCAACCTCCAATGGGCCATGCTTAAATCCAGTCTCTTCCCTCTTCCTAAAATATAGAGAGTAAAAATTCATCCTTCCCCCTGAAGTCGAAGTGATATTCTTAAATTACAAGTCTGACCATCTCATTTCTGGAATCAAGGGGCTACAGTGGCTCCCTAGTGCCTTTAGGATGAAAAGAGAAATTCTCTGTTTTGCATTCAAAGCCTTTCACTTTTTAAGCAGTCTTCCTCACATTCTAAGCTCCAGTTATGTTGTCATCCTCGCTCTTCCCTGTACACAACATTCCACCTGTGCCTTTGCACAGGCTTCTCCCCCATCCTTTCTTTCTGGAATGCTTCCCTTTCTTACCCCTTACACTTGGCACCCTTAGTACCCTGCAAGGTTCAGCTCAAGAACCATCTCCTTCAAGAGGCCTTTCTTGATTCCTCTGGTTGTTAGTGTCCCCAAATAATTTTACATTTTTTTTCTTTTATATCCTGTATTTGCATATCTGTAAACATGTTATAGCCCTCTAGTAAAAGATAAGCTCCCTAGATGAAGAAATTATCCCACCTTTGTATTTTTATCCCTAGTACATAGCATATGGTAGGAAGATATTATTACTTGATTATGACAAATGGTATAAATTGTTGAAATAACTAGTTAGAATAAGACATGGAGACTCTGGACAAAGAACCAAGAAAATGATATTGGTCTATTTGGGAGAATACTCACAACCTTAGACGCATATCACCATTTTGTTTGAACCACTTGAGATCACTGACAGTATTCTGATCACATTAGGCATATGACATCTCATTTTCCCCTAAACTCAAATGTATAGACCTTTACCACTCAGGTAGGTCTAGGAGCACTCTTTAATCAAAACACATTTTTGTTGTCCAGCAATATTCTTGGCATTCTCTCTCTCTCTTTCATAAATATATATATGTATATATAGCTGTATATAGATAGATATATACATATATATAGATAGACATAGATAGATATCTATACACATACATACAATATTGAACTATTCCTTGAATTTAATCAGATTTTTCAACATATTCATATGGCTTCTGCCTTTCCATCCAATGTTATAGTGTCTGCTATAAACATAGATTGACTTAATTCTCCCTCATCCTATAAACGCAAATACCAAATTTCTTTAACACATACACACACACACACACACACACACACACACACTGAACTAAAATTGAATTGTTGCTGTAAGGGAACATTATTCTCCTAGGATAAAATTCAAAATGATAGCTTTTTTTCCCCAAAACCAAGTGGGTCAGAGAAGAAGATAAAGTTCTTGAACTGAAGGAATTTAAATTATTTTTAACTTTTCCTGCTAAGTCCACCACAGGAAATGTCAATGCTACTTACTTTGAAAGTCTAACACTAGAAGTAAAGCAATGCATCCAAACCAGATTAAAATGTAATTGGGAAATGTTTAACAAAATAAAGAAAAATACAATACAACTTAGATAATGTTAATTTGTGGTTTTCTAAATCAATATGCTGCCCACAGTGATCTGTTTCTATTTGAGACTGACACTACTCATCTAAAGGATGGTCTTAGACAAGCCCTGAACATGATGTTGAGAGATGATTGTATTTCTGTTATCCTGTGGCTTCTCCTTTCTAGCAATCTAAATAGTGAAAGGGAATGAGAGTTTATCAAAGTCGGTAGAATTGAGGTCAATGGAGGTAAAGTGGTCAAAGGGAAAAGACCTCAGAGATATTCTAATCTAGCCCTCTAGTACTCAGATGGTAGTGTGACCTCACACTCATCAATATCAAAATTCCCTCCAATGAATGCAAATCCATCCTTCATGTCATCCTGAAATCCGATGGTATTGCCTATGCAACAAAGCACTCCAATAGCTAATAATAAAATAAGAGCTTCCATTTATACTGAGTGTTCCAAAAGTCGCAGTGAAGTTTTAAGCTTCATGTGGTACAGATTTTTAAGGTTTACTACTAAGGCTTTCGCATATATTTTTTGATCTGCCCAACATCCCTAGAAAGATAGTGGTATAATCATACGAGGTACCCTACAGATATTTTATAGCCCCATTTTCCTGATTAGACAACTAAGCCTAGCAAGGTTGCGATAGTCTAAAATCACATAGCCACTAAGAGGGAAATACGTTTTGTTTTGTTTTTTCCTGTAGGGAAGAGGTCAGAGGCCTGGTAGAGGAACAAATGTTCCAGGAGGAGCCAAACTTGGAAATTAAATTTAAACAAACTAAGACTAAAGAAAAATCTACAGCATGATGCTATGGAAGGAGCAATGGGGGTAGAATTAGAATTTGGGTTCAAATCTAGGCTCTCCCACCTTCCACCCACATGATGTTGGATAAATCCCTTAACTACTGAGGGCCTCAATTTCCTAGTTTTAGGGTTTCAAAGGAACACAAAATTTCATGACTGAAAAGTACCTTGGAATGTACCTGGTCTAATTCCATTATTTTATACATGAGAAGTTTCAACTTCAAAAAAGTAAAACGATTTATCCAAGACCATATAGCTAATCTGCCTCCTTTCCAGAAGGAAAGACAGTATGGTTTGTATTAGTTAGCCTGGATTTTAAGACAACCTTGTTCTTTTTCCCACTATAGTAGGCACTGGCTGGAAGATCCATGAATAAGTCATCTTTTTTCAACAGGTGCAGGAAATAAGCCTTATAACCCTAGAGGACTAAGGCTACATCAAAGGTGTAATCAGTGGTGCCAATCATGTTGAACATGTGATATTGGTCATGGGCTAGACACATGGGTAGAAATATTCTGGCTTTGGGACTTCAAACACAAACATAAAAAATGATATAGAGACCTTAGGTGAATGTATTTTTATATATTCCAAGGTGGGGGATGGGAACTAAGAGCCAGAAATAGGGAGAGGGGGAGGCTAAGAATCAGGGCAAACTGTAGGCTAAAATTGGAGATGGTAGCCCCAGCATGAACTCCTAGCTCTGACTGTGAGAGTAATGGAGGAAATTCAAAGCACAAAGTGTAGTTAAGTGAGATAGAACCAGACCCACACCAGATGAATCCTTCCTACATGGTCAGCTCTGAAAAGTCATCCATCAGGCACTATCACATGTTCTAAAAAGGAGAAAAACTCCATGATGTATGGAAATTCTACAGCACTATTCTTTCAAATCAGGAATAAAGACTGGACCTGTGATTGCACTGATGGAGGGAATCTTGGATGAGGAGACACTCTACCAGAGCAGATCAGCATCTTTTCTGAAACATCTAGTCATAGGGAGCTACCTAGAGCACTGAGAGGTTAAGTGATTTGCTCAGTCACACAGCCGGTATGCATTAAAGGCAAGATCTGAACATAAATCTTCTTTCTGTGAGGCCAGCTCTCTCTCCACTATGGCATGGATACCTCTACTTTCAAAAAAGACAAGATTCCAAATTACATATGGCATTGATGAGAAAGAAAAGTTGGGACACAATCAGAGTGTGTAAGGAGGCATGGGCTAGAGCAGCCAACGGCCATAATATCCTGAGCACCTTTGGAATTGGGAAAACACCATACATAGACCTGTTTCTGGCTCTGCATTTCTGGTGGTCTCCGGCCATGTTGCAAGTGCACAAACACTCAGGTTACTTAGATTTCACAGCAATGATGATTACATGGATCTTGCTTCTACCACAGATTTTCCTTGTACTTTATAAAACTGATCCACATCCATCCCATGTTTTGGTTGTGGGAAAACCTAGACAGTATAGATAAGGAAATCTATTCCTTGGATTCTGGAAAGACTTTAGGGTTTCCATATACATACTTGCATTAATTCTGTTCTGACCTAGTGAATACTGGGACCTAACACCTCTTAAAAATAGCCTAGATCAAAACCAGAAACCCCACTCCATATCTTTGACACTACAAAGAGAGAATTTCAAGTTAAATCAATAACCCATATTAGATACAAAGGGCAGTGTCCCTTGTCAATGCAAGGAGAAAATGATAAGTAGAGAAGAAAGAAAGCTAAGTCGAGTCTGACACATGCCAACCAGCAAGCAGCCTAAGAATATAAGCGTTTGTCTTACATGTTAAAAAAGAACGTGCTGATGGAACAGGTTACCCTGATATATAAGGAGCCTTGCTCTTCTTTTTGGGTAACAGTCCTTAAACCAAAGTGCTTCAGAGCTATGAACGGGAACAGGACTTGAAGGACCTGTGAGTAGGGTCAGGTCAGCCACTGGCCTGGAGAAGCCAACACAGCTACTAGCACAAGGCAGGAGTGGCTGGCCTGGGCAGGTGACACTGGTGCTGAAAAGAGAAAAGCAAGCAAGCAACGCAGTGAGCACCACTCACTACCAACCCTTCTCTCAGTTCTGTATACATGCAACCTTGGCAGGTACAGCCGAAGTTGCAAGCGTTCTTGGCCCAAGATAAATACCACGGCAAATTCTTTTCATGCCTGTCTTCCTTTGATTCAGTCATTCCCCAAAGGTAAGAAATGAGGCCAGTCCCAGGTGTGCCAAGAGGTATGCTGAACAAGGCATATTCACGTTTTCTGAGTGGGAGTGTTAGGATAACCCATGAAATGGTTGAGCTGGGATGGACCACAGAGTCTGACAGTATTTCACAGATTAGGTAAACTGAAGTTGACTTGCCCAACGTCACACAAGCTGCTTAGTAGCCAAAGTGGCAATGGAATGCAAATTATGTGAATTTCAGTCTCATGCACCTACTTTGTGTCCCATGACCTTTCATGAATAGGAAACTGAGGCATTAAGAGAAGTGATCTGCAGTCAAATCAGGACTGGAATCTGTATGCGCCAATGCCCTATCTAATGGACTGGTGAGTAGAGAAAGTTTTTGACCACCACCTCCCCTCTGCCTAAAGCGAGGGGACTAGAGTTCAGTCATACTCTCTGACTCAAAATACTGGGTTTGAAAAAAAGAACATTTAGAGATGGTGCTCTAGGGAACCAAATCTCCTAAAAGATGAGTAGTATCATAACAGGTACCACCAAATTCCTATTCAAAACCTTTATCTCTTTCCTAGTTGTACTCTGGCTACAAACAGCCAGGTTTTGTTTTTGCTTTTTGAACAAATATCTTCTAAGGAAAAATCCCTAGATTTTTTTTTGATAGGATGATAGGCCATCATTCAATCTATATCATTTAGAGATAACAGTGCCAGAAAATACCATGAACTCCCTGACAACTCTTGACAAAAGGTGGACTACCTGATACCCTTATTCTACCATGTGAGAAAAAAGAGATGAATGTTGATAGAAGAAAATGCTTTTGTTAAAGATCAAGGGCATGCACATATGGTTCCAATGGCTTTTAAATGAAAGACTCCTTTGAGATAATACATTTAAAGCACTATGTGAAGTGAGTTATAATATTTGAAGGGATTTTTCATTTCCATCTTGCTTGTTGAATTCACTAGAGTGCAGTTTTTAAAGTCAATCAACTAGCACTTATTAAAGTCAGTCAGTCAGCTAGTATTTATTGCGCACCTACTATGTGCCAGGCACTGAGGTATACAACAAAATGTAGTCCCTGCTCTCAAGGAGCTCACAGTCTAAGGGGGAGACCTGATGCAGATATTTATGAATAAACAAGATATAGACAGGATAAAGGGAAGAGCATCAAGAGAACAAAGGGATCAGGATAGAATTCTTGCAGAAAATGGGACTTTCATTTTTCCTTGGTACTATAAAGGAATCCAAGGGATCCAGTCACATAGTGAACTTCACATACTCATCTCAACAATCAAAATATTTGCTCAAAAATAGTGCTTGACAGTTTACAAAGAACTTTCCTCATAAACTTATGAGTTAAGTAGCACAAGTATTACTATTCCCATTTTATGGATGAGAAAACTAGCTAAGAAAGGTTAAATAACTTTCTCATGATCACAAAGCTAATACATCTCAAAGTCAAGACTTAGACTCAGTTCTTCGCCTCTAAGTCCAGGGCTCTGCTCTCTATAACACACTAAATCCCTGTCCCAAGATGTAACCTACTTCAATTTCACCAAGAAGCAATTTCCCACAATTCT
The DNA here is from genome assembly GCA_023548195.1 of Bettongia penicillata ogilbyi. NCBI lineage: Eukaryota > Metazoa > Chordata > Mammalia > Diprotodontia > Potoroidae > Bettongia > Bettongia penicillata. The sequence continues at coordinate 3,720,697 of JAJHZJ010000169.1, read as the reverse complement.
TATACACACTTGTCTTTTAACATATGCACCATGGAAATAAACTCGCAAGGGTTCCATACAATCAAAATAGTCACAGTAGCATTTGTTCTTGTGGTAAAACACTAGAAACACAGTAAGTGTAAATTGGAAATTGGCTGAACAAAGTATAGTCTATAAATGTTAATAGATTATTCTTTCATAATAAATGACAAGTATAAGGAATTAAGATAAATATTAATACTTCTTTGAACTGACACACCAAAAAAAGATCCAAGAGACTATGTAAAATGATTACAATAACATAAATGAAAATAATAAAAGGCAGTAAAAATATATATCAAATATCTCTGACATACGGGTCTGATATCAAAGAAACATAGATTCATAGATTAAAAAATAAAAAGTAAAGTCATTCCAAATAGATATGGAGTCAAAGGATATAAACAAATCTCAAAAATAAGAACTGAAAACTATTAACGATCATATGGAAGACTGCTGTTCCAAATTAATAATAATGCTAAATTCAAATCAAAAGAACCCTGAGGTTTTACCTCCCTGACATTAATTCATCAGATACAACAAAAAGACAGGGAAAAATAAATGTTTAAGGGCAAGTTTGGAAGCCAGGCATGCTAAGGCACTTTTGGCCCTCTGAACTGGACCAACCACCTGTTAAGCAATTTGAAATTATGTAAAGCTTACTAAAATATTCATATTCTTTGAACCAGAGATGTTGATGCTAGACATAAACAACCCAAAGAAGTCAATGATAAAAAGAAAGGCCCCACATATAGCCAAAATATTTATGGCAAAACTTTCTGTAAGACCAAAGAACTGGATACAAAGTAAATGCCCAACAACTGAGGAACAGTTAAACAAGTTGCATTATATGAGTGTAAATGGAATATTATTGTGTTATGAGGATGAATGGGAAACTATATGTACAGGGAAATAAGTATAATTAGGAAAACAATCACTACGGCAGTATAAATGGAAGAACAAGAAAGCAAATCGAAGTCAGACCCAAAGGAGAGAGGAGAACACACTCCTCTCTTTCTTAACAGAGTTGGAGGTGGGGTGGGAACCTATGGCTGTGGCATGCTACATACAACGTCAGGCTTTGAGGAATTATTGCTTAGCTTTGTTGAACTTTTTTCCTTTCATATTCTTTATTATGAGAGATAGGGAGAAAGTGGAGATTGATATGTTGGGGAATGTAAATTATAATCAAAACAAAAGGAATCAACTCAAAAAGGGAATCAAACTTCTTAAATGTAATATTCAATCTCAGACCCAGACAACTGCTGTTAAAACAAGCTTCCTTCCTCTCAGTAGAAAGGTGAGGGACTGAAGATATGAAATCCAGTATAGACTGTTTCTTTTATTTTTGTCTAAATTTTTATAATTTAACCAAGGAGAAGAAAAGGTAGAAGAATATCCCTGAGGACTTCATAGGGATGATATAAAGGCAAAAGAAGAATAAAACTGACTTTTTTCAGTTTAAAAAAAGAAATCAGTTTCTAAAGCTTTTCACATGTTCATCCCACCTCCAGCATATGTATGTGTGCGAGTCTGTGTACACATGTGTATGTACACACATATTGTCCCTTAGGTGTGTAACTTTCAATACACACACACACACACACACACACACACACACACACCCCAATTCTTCTGATACCAGGCACCCACTCACAAACCCTGTGACTAAAACTGAGACCATCAAAGGCCGTCTTACTGTATACCCCCTGTACACCCCTTTATGCTGTTTTGCATCCACTACCACATAAATATGTTCCAATTACCAGCCTACCTCATGTGTGCCCATCCCTGCACATGATGCACGCACAGACCTTATCAGTACAACTACATACTGCTTGCAGCTTCCCTCCACTGGAAGTTTTGGTCCTACTCCAACAAACTCAATTTTAAATAAAACTAAATCTAAAACCCTAACCGCGGTCATTAGTTCAACTTACCAGATGCCAGAGAAATTGCCTGTCTCATTAATGAGTAAAACAGCAGCTGGTAATGTCTTGGAGCAGGTTGGTGGGTTTTAAAAATCTTGGGAGTTAGCCTGGATCCCCTCTCTCACTTCTAGCCAACATGTGGATTTACGTTCCCTCCAGATCATCAGGCGGGAGGGAGCCCAACACAGCTCAAGGAAAGGGCTGCAGAAAAGTCTGCAGAAGAAAGCAGGCTGCTCAATTACAATTAACCAGCTTGGAAGTAGGGGAGGAGAAGAAGCCAGTTCATTGAATACATATGGGAATGAAAATGCAGAGATGGGAAATGTTATGTAATTAAACTCTGCTGGCCTATCTTGCCCAAGGGGGGAAAGCAAGACCCATCAGTAGTGACCTCTTCCAATCAATTTAATTGGCCCAACCTCGCCAAGAAAAGCAACAGAATTGGTTTAGTGCCTCCTGGATATAGCTCAGCTCAAGCCTATTTATGGTCATTGAGCACAAGGGTAAGATTCTGCCCCAGGGACCAGCGGTCTAGGCCTGAATGCAGGGTCCAGGACTGCAGTACTTCCACAGGAGAAGAGGTTGTACCTATCCCAACTTCATCAGAAAACACTCACTGGTCAATTCAACACCTGACACCACAACATTTCTCACCAGTCAAAACCTTGTCGATAAAGCAACCACAGTTTAGAGAAAAACAAAAGCGAAAAAAAGCAACCAGGTACAGTTGAATAGGCTCCTCTCTTAATCGGAACAGGTCTATTACAAGCGAGTGACTCACTCTTGTGCCCCCATTTTTTTTTTGCCATCATTATGTGCAAACTTAAAGGAGAGAAAGTAACTTTCCTCTAAGAAGTTATTCCCTATAACGGCCTTTAATTTCCTTTGACATTTTAATGCTTCAATGACATCATCAATATGGGTACTCCCTCCACAAGGAGAGATGGAGGCTCATCATACTTGAACAGTCTAGGTGACTCTTATCTCTGTACTGCCATAAATCCTCCACAGGGGCTCACTCAATGTGCCAATTGCCTTCTTCTAGAACTCTTGACGTGGTGGGGATAATGTTGGAGCCTACAGACCTTCCCTCCATGATCAGTTCACTTTCTCTGGTCATACATGTCTTCTCCAACCTTGTATGTTGCTTCTCTAGTACAATTCCTTATTGGTGATGTGTAAAACCTACTCATGCTTCCACATGATTCTCCATTATCTTCTGACTGAACCTCAACTCTGGCAACTCATAAAACCATGGACATGGATCCTCAGAACATCCTAAACACCTTACTTCTCACTATGTACTCTTTGATGTGGTAACAATAGCCTTCCTGCTATCCCATGAACATGACTCTCCATCTCGTAGTTCTGGGTATTTTCTGTCTCCCATGCCTGAAATGCTCTCCCTCCTATCTATTACTGACTTCCCTCAATTCCAATCTTCTCCTGGAAGTCTTTCCCAACGCCTCTTAATTCTATTATCTTCCCTCTCTTACTTACTTCCTATTTATCCTCTATATAGCTTCATTGTACTTGTATATATCCTCTGTATATTTGTTTGCTTAACTATCTTCCCCATTAGATTGTGAGCTCCTTGAGAGGAAGACTGTCTTTTGCCTCTTTTTGTATCCCTAGTGTTTAGGCACAATGTCTGGCACATAGTAGGAGCTTATTAAATGTATATTGACTCACGGACTAAACTAGGATTAGCTATAGCAATTTTATGAAGTCATGAAAAATTTAAGAAAAGATATGCCCAAGGTCTATGGGATGGGCACCTAGACTTTAATGTCAGTCTAGATTATCAAAGAGGTGCTCAATCACATCTAAGTGGCTTGGGTTAATGGCCATGTCATTCCATATGTTTCATTGTTTTTAACCTTTTGGTAAAGATTTGTACTTTTAACCCAACAAATCTTTATTAAAGAAAAAAGGGTAGACTTTTCTGCCAAAACCTGGAGGGGAGGTCAAGAGGGCATCTGCAAGCTTCCAAAAATAAATATAGCAGAATTCCACTGTAACAGGGCCATTATTACATGCATTCAAATGCACTATGCATTTTTATGACATCTCTTTTCCATTCCTCTTCTGACATACAGACACACATACATGATACACACACATACATGTCAAGATCTGCCATAGCTAAGTTAGCTGCTTACCCAGTTTCTTCCCCCCAGCACACACTCCAGCAGCAGCCTCTGGTAACACAGGTACATACAATCATAAAGACATACTTTGTCACATGCCCTCATACTGATACATTTTTACATTTATCACCCCATTCTTCTGAATTCTACCTCATTAGCTGTCCTAAGGCCATGCTCTTTACTAGGCTCACTACCTAGCCTCCTCTACCTTGGGGACTGAACTTGAAGGCTAAGACTCTATTTTCCTAACCAAGTGTTCTCTCCATTACTGTACTCTGCCTCATCTAACAAACACCTCATCTTACACAGCACATTGAAAGCAAATTCAGTCCTAAAAGAAACACAGCATTCCTGTTTCCTTTATGAGAATTCAGTCCCACTTTACAGATGTCTGAGTAAAATACTTACCTCTTTAATACATCTAGCTCTCATTCACTCCCTATTTATAATCACCCCAAATATCACCTCTGGACAATTTCCTCCCCACCCCCATATACTGATTCCATTAATCCAAAATCTAAATATTCTGAAGTCACTTATCTTTACTTTGAATTCCTCCTCTTCAGTTTCCCCCACCCTCCTAATTAGGCACTACATAATAGGATTTCCTTATTCAATTCACTGGCATAAGACAGTTACAAACATTCCAGACCCTCTATTAGGCTAGGTGCTCAGCCATCTAATTCACAAATGCCTACTACTCCCCAAACAAGAAATGCTTACCACCCTTGCTCCTTTAATAAAAGAGAGATGCCCATCATCAGAATCTTGGGGGAAAGATATAGTGCTCTTTATGTTCTCCTAGCACACATATCCATAAACACCTCAAAGAAAAATAATTATAAAGTGAGAAATGCCTCCGATAAGTCACCTAGTCATCCTTAAGCCTCTTGGCCATGTACTACCTCAGTCAAATTACTCCCCAAAGATAATGCCTCTGGTATAATGTTCTGCGTGTTCAGATTCTTTAATCCTGAACTATCCACCCAGCAAGCACTGGATAAATGTTAAGTCTGAAAAATGGTCATTAATGGTGGAACACTCCTATAAGTATACATACACGCATCTCCTCTACAGCAAAATGAGCTCTCTTCTCCCACTTACTTCTTACATACAGATCTCTTCTATTCCCTCTCCCCAAATTCCTCCACCAAATGAAATCTAGCTATAACGTACCCCTATGTAACATCCTTCTCTTATTTGTGAGCCCCTCATCTTAACCCTTTCAAATAGTCCTCTTACTGAAAACATAGCTTCCTTTTCCTACATAAGCCCTCTAAGAGTCCAAGAGGAATCTGGTCTGAGTCCACAGTTTACCACCACTCAAATACCTCAATGCCATTCCTGCCAAATTCTCCAATGCCCAGACCCCCACATATCATCCATATCTTCCATATAAAGTTTACAACCTGCTCTTCTCATAATCTTTCCCCACCCCCTACACACATCCCCTTGGTAATCCTCAGGCAAACAACTCTTCACCCAAGTCCACTTTTCCCTCACACACATTACTCCCACACCACATTAAATCAACATCTCTGGGCAGAAAGACACAAGCTACGCCTTTTCTCCAAGTTATCTATCTCCTTCTCCCCCTTTTGTCCCTGAAGTAAAACAGCCTTTTCCTTGGCCTACATCTATAATCCCATACACTCTGGCTTTCTTTTCTTTACACATGTCTTCATCCTCCAAACACCTCTAAAGCACAATCCATCAAACAGCATTATAATGAGTTCTTACTATGTGCCACACAGTGTGTACACAGTCTTACATATGTCTAATTCTCCCTGCCCATTTAACTCACTCAACTAATTTGTTTTTGTATTTCTTCACCCTCCCAATAAATGACACATATACTGTTCAGACACAAAAACACCACTTCTCTATGTACACACTCAGTTCATCTCAAGATCCTCTCTCTAGCTGTGCAAACAAAAATTCTAATGCCAACAATCTTAATTGATATCCCCTGGGAATATTCTATTTCCCAACATTTTATTAATACACACCTATGTTTCTAGTCACCTCCTCACAAGTGTCCATGTGTTAATGAACAAAGTAGAAGTTGGGGTCTCTTTGCAAACTTTATCCCTCAGCTTTCTTTGTGTTGTAAGTCACAAAGAAACTGAATAAGGTACAGGTCTAAGGGTGTTTTCTGTGGGGGAAGGTGGAAGTAAAACTGCTGAAACTTTCCAATTCTGTCCTCAGTAGACAAGTGGATGTGCTTTCCCCTGCTATTCTTGCAGAGTGGGAGACAGATCTTTACTGAAAAGCACATGTTCCAACCACGCAGAACTTAAAAACAACGCCCTCCACCACCACCCCTGAAAAGCCTTTCTCCTCTTTCTCCACAGAGAAGATGGCAGCCCTGTTTTCCCCCAAAGCCTCTAACCCCAAACCATACTTTCAACATATGAAGCTTTCTCCTCTCCAAGGGTAAGTGTACCATCCAGATCCCAAGCTCTCTCTACCCAGTCAGTCGCTGACCAGAAGCCCAGGCACCAGGATTCCTTTTCCCGGTTCCCTCCATCTGGAATACCCACAGATCCAACCAAAAAAAAGCCTCTTTTAGTCAACCACTCCCCATCTTCTCAGTCCAAGCGGTATCCCTTTGCTCCCATTATTTGAAAGGCAAATTATGAAATGGCCCAGCAAAACTATCTGATCCATTTAGGAACTTCTAGGCAGATCAGTCTCCCCTCACCCCAAACCCAAAGCATACAGAGTTCCCTTCCCCCACTCCACCTACTCGATTCTTCACTCCTGTTATACAGTCTAGAAGGATCTCTCAAATTTTTGGATGACTATAGGTTCTGGTTTTGGGAAGAAGTACAATTTTATTTTACTCTCCCCTCAACCTTCTTGATCTCTTCAGGGCTTTTGGGTCTGCCAGGTTTCTCACATAACCAAACCCTGCCTCAAGTTCCTAGAAGGTCTTTGAGAAGCACTAAGGGTAATCCTTCTGGATGCCCTGGCCCAAGTGCCCTTCTACTCTCCAGAAATCAGATTGGATCTTCTAAACTTGGAACCCAGATGTGGGGTTCAAGGAGTTAGTAATGTAGAGTGACCAAAAGAGGAAATTCATGAGGATGGTGGGGAAGATGGGTGGGGGATGCTTGATAAAAAGTCAAGAATAGAGTGTGTGTGTGTGTGTGTGTGTGTGTGTGTGTGTGTGTGAGAAAGAGAGAGAGAGAGAGAGAGAGAGAGAGAGAGAGAGAGAGAGAGAGAGAGAGTGTATGTGTATGAGAGCAAGAGTGTGTGTGAGAAAGAAAGGGGGGGATTGACACATGCAAGGTTTGGGGGCAAAGGTCACAAAGAGAGAAAGGAGGATTGGAGGGAAAGGCTGAGATATTACACTACAGGTACTTAGTATAAGGAAGGTCTTTCTCTCCAAACTGGGAAATGACTGTACATGTCAAAGGCAGACTTCTCCCCTCCCCCATTCCACATAGAGGGGCGGAGGGAGGTGTTATGGGGCCACATGGGGGGAGGGGATTTAGTGGATTGTACATGTGTGTATGTGGGGGGTGGGAGAGTGACTTCTATTCTGCCATTGAGATTTGCTTTAAAAAAAAAAAACAAACCCTTTTGTTAAACAGGATGCAGCAGAGACTTCTCTGGAGTGAATGGACAGGAGTGTTTCTGGATTATCCCCTTCCTCTTATACCATCCCCAGATCCCTTCCAATCCAGGTTCCTTAAATCTGATCACTTTCCCAGATTTAGGACCAGTTTTCTTGGGACTCCTGAAGGTCTATAGGGAAGGTACTGTGAGGGTAATCCCCTCTACAACTCCAAATACCGAAAACCAAACTTCCCTCGAGTGAAGCCAAGACCTCGGAGAGACAGGAGTTAAGCGGTTCAGGGGGTACGGAGTTGGGCACTGAACCGTCGGCAAACTACCTAGAGGTAGCAAGCGGCTGAGCTCATCCGACAATACTTCACTCAGGAATCTCCCAATCTCCCCCAAGAGAACTGGACCCTTTTCCTTCTCTTTAACCCCCACTTTGCTCACCCTTCTTCCGTCCCTTACCGTGGCAGGAGTAACCATGGCATCCGTGTGAATGTTTTCAGAGAAGTCGACATGAAGAGAAAAGTGGAAGCGAGCGGGTTCATTCAGTCTCCCCGACCCCGCCGCCGCTGCCACAGCCACCGACCACCACCGCAAAAAAAAAAAAAAAAAAAGGAAGAAAGAAAATAGTTGTGCGGGTCTCTCCCAGGGACTGCGCGCTTAGCTCCTCGATTTGGGAGAGAGGATCCTTCAACTCTGAGTCCCGAGAACATAATCTGCGCGGTTATAACCAGCCAACCCAGCCAGATGGCTCCGTGCTCAGCGCAGTAACCCTTTAGGCGCCGCGGCGCAGCCTTCCCGCGCTGCCTCACCTCCAGCCCACGCTGCGCCCCTTCTCAGCTCCCCACCAGCCCCAGGCGCACCCCGCCCCGGGCTTGGGAGGCTAGATCGGAAATGGCGCAAGGTGCTTTTGTTTTTCTTTGTTTGCTGGGGGTGGGGTGGGCAGAGAAAGGCGCCTCCTGCTTCCCCTAATTTCTCTCCAACCCCTAAATTAGAAAAAAGCTCTCTATCCCTTTCAGAGACTTAGGAAGAACCGGACACATTGCATTGTTTTGTGTTGTACTGTGTCGCTCGCACTCTGCAGATAAATTGCTTCAACAGGTCTCTTTTTTTTTTTTAATGTAGCAGTTATTAAGTCAATTCTTCTTGGACCTCCCCCTACTTTTCCCTCTATTTTTCTCCAGAAAAAATGGGTATTAGCTCACCTCAATTCCTCCGCCAGTCTAGGGCTGATTTTTAAACCCCTCCTCCTATCCCTAGACCCCTTCCCCCCTCCTACCCAAACCCATCCCCCTCCGGCCCTTTCCTCCAACGCGCAACACGTAAACACGAACTCCGTTCGCCCCCTCCTCAACACACACACACACACACACACACACACACACACACACACACACACACACACACACACACACACACACACACACACACACACACACACACACACAGGCGCGCGCGCGCGGAACAAACTGTCAGCTCAGGCTGTTAGTCGCGTTGTTAGTGATCCAGTGAGTCAAGACAGGTGAAGTTGAAAACGTGGGTGGGAAAGCAGGCAGGGGGAGGAGCGGGCGGACGAGTGTGTGTGTGTGTGTGTGTGTGTGTGTGTGTGTGTGTGTGCGCGCGCGGGGTGGCAGGGGGGCGTCACTCTTCTGGCAATCCAGGATTTCTACTTTCTTCTTTACAAGTCCAAGGTATTTTCCCAGGAGAATACTTATCCACATCCACCGCTCACCAGAAAGGTTCAGATTGGGGGAGGGGGACGGGAAGCGAAGATAGGGGGAGGTGCGGAGTGTGGAAAGAGGGGGTGTAGAGCCGAAGACGACAGAGAAAAACAGAAAACAACCTCTCCCCAAGCCAAAAAAGTAGCGACTCACGTCTCTTTCGGCAGATAAATTAAAGAGAAGTCCAGGATTTGCAAAACGGGGGTGACATTAGACAGGGGAGCAATGTGAAATCCTTTCAAAAAAACTTGAAACATGGACATTGCAGGAGAAGAGGTGATAATTTTAGCTACCTTCCTAGTCCCGACTCTCCCTCTCAGTCTCTGTGTCTCCTTTCTGCCCCTCCCTCCTCTCCCTCTCCCCTCCAAGTACCGGCTTAAATCGTCTTGTTCGCCCCTAGAGCACTGTAAAAAAAAAAAAAAAAATACAGTAGTTTTATAGGCAACAACAAAAAAAAAAAATCAAGAATGTTTTCAGTGAGCTTGAAGCACCTATTTGAAAGGATGGGCTTACAGAGGCCCCCGAAGTCGCTTAAGCATTTGCCTGGTTCCTCTTCCCCACATTAACAAAGGTATTTCTCCTACGTACCCAACGTAGTACTCGCCTATCTTAGTGATCAGTCCCCTACCCTTGCAATCTCTCTCCTTTCTAGCCTCAAGGTAGTACCTTAGTGATAACCGAGCGGAAAAAAAAAAGGATCTAGTACTGCACTCATTGTGCTATCTCTGTGCTTCCAACCCACTCTGGGGTCCCGTCAGTCTCCGCCTCTCCCCCAAGACGTGGGGTCTGGAAATATTCGAAAATTGAGTAACCCGCTTAGAGGCGGCAGAAGTATGCCTGCGTCAGCCCAAACTAGGCAGCAAAGAGCGGCTGGGGGAATTCGAAGGGGGCGGGGAGTCGGGGAAGCAGCGAATTCAGTAAGAGTCGGTGAGAAATGGGGTTGGGGGGCTGCGTACTATATAGATTGTACCTGCCTCGTCATTATCCCGGCTGCTGGGGGCTGTCACATCGAAAATGTGGAGAAGCGCTCACCGAGACTCTGGGGTGTCACGCACCCCCTCCGAGGGGTTGAGTCCTTCTTGGGTACCTCGCGCCAAGGTATCCCCAGTTCTAGCAAGGTTTTCTCCCAGCCCAGGTTAGACAGAAGAGGCTTTTCCCCTCCTCCCCCCATCAAGACTTGGGCTGGGCGTGTACTGTTTGGGTTTGGTTTTCTCCCTCTCTCTGCCCGCCTCCCTTCCCTCCCCTTTCTTCTTTCTCTGCCCCCCCCCCTTCCCTTCCTGTTGTCAAAGAAAGGATAGTGGAATCAAGCTTCAGATACTTTGACTAGAGGATAGGACCCTTAAAACCCAGCATCCACGCTCTTCTCCCAGTCTCCAGCGGGGTCCTCGTATCAAGGAACCAGAAAAAAAAGGGGGGGGGGAAGGTTGGGGTGGGGGTGAGGGGAGATGGGTAGAGAAGAGACTCTACAACTGCTGCAATTAAAGGGTTAAAAATATGTGTTGGCTGACCAGCGGTGAGCTCCACTGTCTCAAACTGCCCTGAGGGGAGGGGAAAGGAAGGGGGTGAAATTGAATTTGAAAAAAATCAGAGAAAGAAAAGAGTCTAAGACCAGCGATTTGTTCTGCAAATGCCTTCAACTGACTCCCCCTTTTCACTGTCACGGAGAGGAAAAACCAAAAAGGAGTTTGCCTTGATTCTCAACTCAGGTTTTATCCTGAACTGGTGTGTTTTTGCATGCAAGTCGGCAAGCCTTGTAATACGAGAATCGACACCTTAATCTTGTCAAATATATAGAAAGGGGGGGATGGTGGTGGTGAGAGGGAGAACCTGCCTTTCCTCTGTGTAAATGAATCGCTGGGGAAGCAAAGATGTGATTCAGCAGTCATCACCAGCAGCCCTCTCCCACTACTAACCCACCCCCATCTTGTAAGAGAACTATGACAAATTCCAAAACGTGAGGGGCTTCCCCACTCACTTCCATTTCAGAAAGGCTTCTAAGGAATGGCAATGTGATAGCTGAACTGAGGAGAATGAGTGGCAAAGAATTGAAATGGAGTAAAATATTTTTAAGAGTGTGGGGGGTAGTTGAGGGGGAAAGTCATCTACAAGCGTCATTTTGACACTTTGTAGCAGCTCTTTTGTTCTCCAGTGAAACTTGTGCGTGACGGCTTCAGTTGTGTCCATCCATCCAAATTGAAGGGGGAGAGGGGAAGCCCAGCAGTCCCAGCTATGTAGTCAGACATAATCCATACAGTTCACAAAGCATACCAGGCCTGTGTAAGAAGCACTGTACTTGGAATGTGTAGAGACTTAGATTTAATCCCTTTTGGCAATATAGAGTACAAGTCACAAGTTCTGTGACCTTCAGTTTCCTCAGAGGTAAAATGAGCATATTGATATAATGTCTACCTCACAGCATAGTTGGGAAGAAACCTATGAGTTATTAGTTTTTCCTAAGGTTTTTCATTTTCTAGATGAGTGTTACAAACCTTCCACCTTCCTTGAGTGGGCGCCACTTTCGTGATTTAATAGTATAGCATAGTGTCTCTATTTTGGTTCTACCATCTTTCACATTCCTTGTTTTATCTAAGAGCAAGACGCTTCATTTGTAAAAGAAGTATCCTAGGTATCAAAGCTCTTTGCATTATACTTCCTCAGAGGAGCAGTCAGCTCATCTTCTTATTGGAAAACCTTCATAACTTCTCCCTTAGAGTAAATTTTAAAAAGAGACGGTGTACTCCACCCTCCCTTATCTTTTGCAATAGCACCACTCTGTGGTTGAAAGATTGAACAGAAATAATATATACATATGTAAAATACTTTTGTATATGGTACATTTTGACAGCTATATTACTAGTCAGAGTTATTCCTATTCCAAGCAAAGGTATTAGGAATATGTAGAAATTTGTGTGGGAAAATCAAAGAGATGATTGGCAAACTTGTTTTCCCTTTAGTCAGTTGGATTGAGTTTTTGCCTTTGTTTATTTATGTTTTTACTTTGAGACAATCAACTCAAAGGTCTTCCGGACTCCAGGGCATTTGTAGATAGCATCTTTTGCTGATGGAGAGTTCTCTAATATACCTTGGCAGAACTGCTAAGAACTATTATTCTTACCAGGTGTAGAATCTCTCCTACCCCATCTCTGCTTCCCTTCCCTCCCCCAGTAGTTCCTCCTGGACAGCTGCTTGGGTTGATAGAACATTATAGTCAAGGGTTTTTTTGGTTTTGTTTTGGCAATAATTACAATAAAACTCAAACAGTATTATACAGGGCCTTGGAATTTAAATGTCAGAAGAAAGTATAGAATGTTATTCATACTTAGTGCATATTCCCAGTGAGACCATCCTTTACGTCACAAAGGTAATTGGCATGTAATATTATTAGCAAAATATCTGCGTCTCTTAACGACCTCCTCTGATGCTTCATTCTGGCATGGAGGTGATACCAGGTTCTTCAAAGCTATGCCAGGGGAGCATAAGCTCTGGAAGGGTTCCAAAAATGGTCCCAGGGTTAAGCTTTGTGCTTTCAGTTTCAGGATAAGCCAAGCTAAGTTTGAATAGGCTTATCATTAGGTTGATTCAGGAAAAGGGTGATCTAGTTCAACCCTTCATTGTAAAGTGAGTAGAAAATTGCAGCCCACAGAAATTAAGTGACTTGTCACATAGTATCAGAAGTGAAATTTGAGCCCAAGTCTTCTGCCTCTAGAAGCTATCTATGTATGTTCTTTCATTGTACCACACTGTTGTCTCTTTGCAGGTTTATGGGTATTTCAGACAGAGCAACTCACAAAAGACTGTCCACTAAGATATGGAAAGGGTTGTGATCTATCTCGGTAAAATGAGAGCCCACATGGACGAAATTGAGACTTGAAGTGTATTTTAGGAGGCAGGTTTCAGTAAATAGCTTCATTCTACTTTCTCAAATGGAAGTTGGAACTCAGAAAGATAAAGTTGTTGATTGTTTCAAAAAGGACCGATGGCATGACATCATGGAGTGATGGCTTGACTTGTGCATGAGTTAGATTTACGTCAGGCAGAGTTGTGCACATTATCAGCCTCACTCTCTCTCCAGTGTCAGGGAAGTCCAGTGGCAGGACAAAAGTCGAGATAACTGACAATAACCTGGGATGAAGTGGATGACTTGGAGTCTTCCGTGTCTCACCAATCTCTGAGCCCTTCACAACACCCTGCTGCAGCTGCTTTTATGACCATTGGAACAAACTGTTCTCATATTCCCATTATACCCAGTAAAATCTTCACATGCTTGGGCTAGATCTCACCCTAACTCACGGACAGGTTTGAGATCTGTAGCTTACGCTCAACCTTGACATCTGCTGAGACATTTTTACCAGGATGTAGCCACTGCACTTACTACAGCTTTTTGGAGACACAGGTGAGAGTTGGGTGACAGGTAGACACCAAAGGTATTTGAAAGAGAAGGCCTGAAAAGGTCTCAGCAAGCCCTCACACCAGAGGTGCTAGTCCTTCCTGAATACCCTACACACCCTATTTATAGTACCTATAATGTGCCAGATTCTGTGCTAAGTGCTTTTTTTAAAAAAAAAAATCTCATTTGATCTTTGAGACAATACTGGGAGGTAAGTACTATCATTATTCCATTTTACAGCTGAGGAAACTGAGGATAAGTTATTTGCTTACAGTGACACAGCTAGTAAGTATCTGAGGCCAAATCTGATCTCAGGTCTTCCTGATTCCAGGCTCAGCGTTCCACTATTGTGCCAATAGCTGCCTCTACTTTCCCATGGTTATGTAGCAAATTAGGGCCCATCCTTATAATTCTTAGCTTCTTAGGTAAATCTCTCTGCAGACATTATTATTTTCTATGTACATATATAATGTTAGTGCTTTAAGGAATCAGATCATTTCCTCCAAACACCTCATTATTATAGATGAGGACACTGTGTTTCAGGGAGATAAAGTTATTTGCAGAAGAAAATGCAACAAGGTAATGTTCGAATCAGGACCAAGACTTAGATGTTCTGCATTCTAGTCTAATATTCTTTTGTTATTACAAAACTCTCTTTCCATAAGAGTAAGTAGATGCCCTCAGCTAATGAGACCTGCCATTTCTGTAGGCTTTAAGGTACATTAGCTATATTATTAAATTTAATTGTCACAATAACCCTATGAGGTACATTTTATAAATGACACCTATTTTACATATAAGGCAACTAAGGCTAAAAGATTAAATGACTTGACTGTGACAATACAGTTAGTAAATAAGATCCAAACCTATGTATATCCTGGCTACTGATCCATTACTCTTTTCATTGCAAGGCTTAGTCACACTATGCCAGCAAGTATTGGTATTGGTGTGCTTAGAGCCTCATGTCAGTATTAATCAGACACTTCAGAGAAATCAACAAGTTAGACCAGGGGTGGGGAACCTACGGCCTTGAGGCCACATATGGCCCTGTAAATCCTCAAGTACAGCCCTTTGAATCCAAACTTCACAGTACAAATCCCCTTAACAAGAGGATTTGGTCTGTAAAACTTGGACTTGGTCAAAAAGACTGCACTTGAGGACCTTGAGGACCATATATGGCCTTCAGTTCACAGGCTTCCCACCCTTGTGTTAGACCTTATGCAATAAGAACACATTTACAGAGCATTTTAAATTTTACAAAGCACTTACCACTTTGTGGGATAGAAGATGCAGGTATTTTCTTCCCCATTTTACAGAGGAACAAGCTGACATTTAACAAGATGAAGAGATTTGCCCAAAGTCACCTAACCAGTGATTGTCAGAACCTGAGTTCAATGCCAGGTCTCTTCTAACTCCAGGTTCAGTGTTTCCTCCATTATGTCATATTGCCTCTTAGATTCTTAGGAATGAAAAAGGCTTTGAAATATTACCTATTCTATTCCCCTGCATCTAGAAAGACTTCACTTGACCCTAAAAGTGAAGGTACCACTATGAAATCTTACAACTTTTAATGGAAATGCCTAATGAGTTCTTCATTCTTTATTACCTCAAATATGCACTTTACATTGAATAACCGACCCAGGGATAATGAATACACTTAGTGAAGTGTCATTCATGTCAGAAGAGGATTCAACATTTATAGGGTTGACTATAAGACTTGGAGTTGGATTTGAGTCCTAACTCTGAACTTTGATTTTCACTTCTCTAAAGCAAACTTTGTAATACTTTCATTATTGACTTTACAGGGTTGTTGTGAGAATTTTTATAGAATGGTTATTGTTACTGTCAGTTTTTAAAGTAACATCTTAGATCAGGGAGTTAGAATTAAAAAGTTATCTTATTTTATTGATTAGGAAACAGCTCCAGAAAAGTGAAGCAGTTTGGCCGAGGTTACATAAATAGCAACTAGAAATGTCAGAATTTGAACTCAGGTCTTCTGACTTCAAATACTTTGACTTGTTATTTGTGATGCACTCTTTGTTACACAAAGAGAATTCACAATAATGACAACAGTAAAAAATAATAGTGTGAACATTTCTATTTGTACAACACAGGTGGAAATAGAAATCATAATAAAGTCTCATGTTTCACCAGTCATGGCATGAATTCCTAACCACCCTATAAATTAACTCCATGCTGCACCAAACTCCACTCATAAAAAAATGACATTAAGGTTTCCATGGTAACTAATGCATTTCCAAAGGGAATAGGCCCCAGAAGACAAAGAAGACAGGCAAAGAGATGGGGGTAGAAAATTGAAGAAAAAGGTGAAGCACATTAAACTCATGTGATATAAACAAAATATGTTATAGGGAAGAACCTATAAATATTTTGTTACCTCATTTTGACATAGGTATGCAACTCATCAATTTTATCTTGGGGCAATTAAAACAACACAATATATGTGTATTTTTTTTAAACAAACTCCAACTACTAATATGAATGAATAGCTCATCTTTGGATTTCCACCTCAACGTCCATTTGTTTATCTATTTCTCCACTGTTGCCTTTCAATGTATCAGACTAGGGTTGTATTTGCATAAGGTCAAATATCCCTATACAAAGAGAAGAATTCAGTCAGACTGAATGGTTCAAACTTTGTATACATTTCTTATCCTTTATCTCATTAAAGTTGGAAAGGACCTTAGAGACTGTTAAGTCATACAATCACTTCTTCCTCCTCAGGTTTTTCTCAGGCTTTCTGTCTGTATCTCCCCTTGGCTCTTTTCACAATCTGTTTCTATAACTCTGCTTCTTCTGAAGCATAGGAGAGTTTATGGAGCAATTTCGTACAGCATACTTGGAGGAAAACATGACTTTTGATTGAATGAGCTGAATGAGACACTGAATCTAGAGCAAGAAGAGAAAGGTCTGACTGGTGATGGTTGGAGAATTTTCAAGAGGCATAGTATGGAGAGATAAGCACTAAGATCTCCCTGGTGCCAGAGACATGTATAGGAGGTTGAAAACCCAAAACTTCCAGCCTTTGTGATCCAGAGAAAATTCTTCTTGGATAAGATTATACTCTCTCATTTGTTCTGAATTAGGATTTTATCTTACTTGCAGCTCATTAATTTTTCTGTATTTTCTAGTAAATTCTATAGGACTTTTCCAATTTCTGTTTGCTGTTTTGCTTAAAGAAATAAGCTCACTCATTATTTGGTGTTTGTGGTAATCTTTTGTGTTACCAGGTTTGTTAGAAATGTGATGAGTGAAAGCTAAGAGCTAACCCCATTCCCACTTAGAAAGACCAAAGAAGTGACTTGCCTTCTGAACCAGACTCATATTCCTAGACCAGATTGATATTTGAGGGGAGACCAATAAAATACTAATGTAATACCTCTCTTAGAGACTAGAAGAGTATCCAGTTTCAGCCGTGCCCCTGGGGAATGCACCCCAAATCCCAGTCTCCATGTCACATGCAGGTCCAGCACTTAGCTGCCCTACTCTTAGCAGGTGGTTTTCACCCTCAGATCATACCTGTACCAGCTACTCATGAGCTTCATGTACTCATTAAACAACTCATGTGAGCATATATCTCATATGTGGTTCTGCCATTCTTCTTTATATTACCCTTATTTGTGTATGTGTAAGACTCTGCATTGTAAAATCCTTGAAGTGGGTCTATGGTGTTTTCCATTTAATTTCTGAATCTTTGCACATAGTCAACACTGGATAAACATTTAATCAATGAATAGTTCCTTCCTCTCATTTTAAAAATGATGAAACAGAGGCCCAAAGAGGTACAGTGATTTGCCCAAGGCCACACAGCTAGCTGGCTAGCAGAAACTTAGAGCTAAAATTGGAACCTAGTTCCCTTGACTCCTAGTTCAGCATTCTTTCCATGATACTATGATAAATATATACGTATATATGTGTATATATATATATATGTAGGTATATATATGTGTATATGTGCATATGTATGGATGTATGTGTATATATGTACGTATATTCGTGTGTGTATATATATATATATACATATATAATAAAAACAATATAATAAAGGATTTAAGACATTTTTCACTTTACTAGATAGTAACTAGGGTCTTCACTAAAACATCAATTAAGAAACACTTATTACATGCCTACTATATTTCCAGGGGCTCTGGTAGGTACTTCTGATTCAAATATGAAAGTGTGAAAGAACAGATAGAACATGTTCACAGATAAATAAATTCAAGATTTTTATTTTTACCAATTGTTTCATTGTCAGAAGGATCTTCATATGAGGAAACTCTCTGAAGACTGACACCTACTCTCTAACTCATAGTTTTTGAGGGCACTGAAAGGTTAAACAACTTTACAGTCATGCAATGAATAAGGGTCAGAGATGAGACTTGAAACAAAGTCTTTCTGAATCTAAAACTATTTCCTCCAGTTAGGTTTTGTACTTCCTTATATATTTGGCCAATTTTACTTTTCAAGGTGCTGCTCTTCTCATTAGTGAATTCTTTTTTTCATTTTGTCAAATTGATTTTTAAAATCATTGGTCAATTTTTCTTCCACATTTCAAATTTGGCTTTTAAAATCCTTCTTGAACTCTTCCAAGAATGCTTTTTGGGCTTGAGATCAGCTCATATTCTTTTTGAGGTTTCAGATATGGGTATAGTGTCAATCCTGTTCTCTTCTGAATTCATATTTTGATCTTCCCTGTCTCCATAATAAGAATCTATGGTCTTTGCTTTTCTAATTTGCTTCTTGCTCATGGTGATTGCCTTTTTCCTGGCTTTTAAAGTGAATCTCTACTTCTGGGGCACAAAAGGCTGTGTCCTACATTTCTTGTACTTGTAGCTAGGGGCCTGGTTACAGGCTTTGTGTACTGTGTGTGTATATGTGCATATTCAGTGTATCAGACTAGGGTTGTATTTGCATAAGGTCAAATATCCCTATACAAAGAGAAGAATTCAGTCAGACTGAATGGTTCAAACTTTGTATATATTTCTTATCCTTTATCACATTAAAGTTGGAAGCTATATAATGCTGCAGTTTACCTGGTGCTGAGCTGGCTGATGCATACCAAGACTGACTCTAAAACTATTCATCCATTATATCAGTGGTTCCACTTTAAGAGTTTGCAAAACCCTTGAGGATGGCAGAGCCAAAATTACAGAGCAGAAGGACAGACCTGTAAAACCTCTCCCCCAACAGCCCATAAAATACCTGTAAAAAATGATTTTAAACAAATTCTGGAGAAACAGAAGCCACAAAATGACAGAGTGAAAGAGATTTCCAGTCCAAGGAAGCCTAGAAGGCTGACAAGAAATGTCTTTCATACTGGGCTTGGAGTAGAGCACAGTCCATGGAGCTCAGCCCAGCTTTGTTCATATGGCATGGTACAGCATGGCACAGCAGGGACAGGACCAGAGCAGGCCTCAGGGGGTGGAATAACTTGGAGCAGTTGCAGTTCTCAGATTATTCAACTCACAAAAGCCAAAGGCAATTTCAAAGGTCAGTGAGAAAGCTCTTTCACCTGGGTCAGAAGGGAACATGGCTTAGCCCTGGTCCAGGAGGCAGGGACCATTTTTGTAGCCCTTGGTCTAAAGGCCCTGGGGGAATCAAGTCTCAGCCCTGAGTGGTGGAACTGGGGTAAAGAGGAGCACTGACTGGTGGGGCTGGTGGAGGCTCTGGAGACAGAATTCTACTCACAGATCCTGGGCAGAAGAGTGCTTATGGTTGCTCCAAGATCCAAAACACAGGCCAGGAGAGGTTTCTCCCTTGATTGTGCCAACTTGGAGGAACTAAGAATTTACACATCCCTAGAGTATACCCTCCTCTTAACAAATGACTCAAAAGTCAAGTAAATGACTGAGAAAATGCTGCAAAAAGGGAAAAAATATAAGCCTATAGAAGGTTACTTTCTTGGTGAACAGGTATTTTCTTCCATCCTATCAGATGAGGAATAACAATGCATACCATCAGAGGAAGACATAAAAGTCAAGGCTTCTGCATCCACAACCTCCAAAATAAATATGCAATAGTCTCAGGCCATGGAAGAGCTCAAAAAGAATTTTGAAAGTCAAGTAAGAGAGGTGGAGGAAAAATTGGGAAGAGAAATGAGAGAGATGCAACAAAATCATGAAAATCAGGTCAACAGTATGCTAAAGGAGGTCCAAAAAATGCTGAAGAAAATAACATCTTTAAAAATAGATTAACTCAAATGGAAAAAGAGGTCTAAAAAATCAATGAAGAGAAGAATGCTTTAAAAAGCAGAATTAGCCAAATGGAAAAGGAGTTTTAAAAGTTTACTGAAGAAAATAGTTCTTTAAAAATTAGAATGGAGCAGATGGAAGCTAATGACTTTATGAGAAACCAAGAAATTACAAAACAAAACCAAAGAATGAAAAAAATAGAAGGTAATATGAAATACCTCTTTAGAAAAACAACTGACCTGTAAAAGAGATCCAGGTTAAAAATTATGTGATTACCTGAAAGCCATGATCAAAAAAAGAGCCTAGATATCATCTTTCATGAAATTCTGATATTCTAGAACCAGACATTAAAATAAATATTGAAAGAATCCCCTGATCACCTCCTGAAAGAGATCTGAAAAGAACAACTCCTAGGAATATTGTAGCCAAATTCCAGAGTTCCCAGGTAAAGGATAAAATATTGTAAGCAGCCAGAAGGAAACAATTTGAGTATTGTGGAAATACAATCAGGATAACACAAGATCTAGTAGTTTCTACATTAAGGGACTGAATGACTTAGAATATGATATTCCAGAAGTCAAAAGAACTAGAATTAAAAGCAAGAATCACCTACCCAGCAAAACTGAGTATAATACTTCAGGGGAAAATATGGAAATAGAGGACTTTCAAGCATTTTTGATGAAAAGACCAGAGCTGAATAGAAAATTTGACTTTCAAACACAAGAATTAAGAGAAGCATGAAAGGTAAACAGGAAAGAGAAATCAAAGGGACTTAACTAAAGTTGAACTGTTTACATTCCTACATGAATTAAGGGATGAGAGAGGAATATATTTGGAAGAGAAAGGGAGACATGGAATGGGGCAAAATATCTCTTATAAACGAGGCAAGAAAAAGCGTTTTCAACGAAGGGAAAAGGGGGGAGGGGTGAGAGGGAAAAAGTGAAGTTCACTCCCATCACATTTGACTTAAAAAGGGAATAACATGCACACTCTGTTTGGTATGAAAATTTATCTTACACTACAGGAAAGTAGTGGAGAAAGGGATAAGTGGGGTATGGGGGGGAATGATAGAAAGGAGGGCAAATGGAAGGAGGGAGTAATTTGAAGTAAACCCTTTAGAGGAAGGACAAGGTCAAAAGAGAGAATAGAATAAATAAAGGGCAGGATAGGTTGGAGGGAAATATATTTAGTTTTTCACAACATGACAATTATGGAAATCTTTTGCAAAACTACACATTTATAGCTTGCATGGAATTGTTTGCCTTCTCAGATTGGATGGGTGGGGAGAGAGGAAGGGAGAGAAGTTGGAGCTCAAGGTTTTAGGAATGAATGTTGAGAATTGTTTTTGTATGCAACTGAGAAATAAGAAATACAGGTGATGAGGTATAGAAATCTATATTGTCCTATAAGAAAAGAGAGAAGATGGGGATAAGGGAAGGGAGGGGTGTGTTAGAAGGGAGGGCAGATTGGGGGAAAGGATAATCAGAATGCATGATTTTGGGGTAGGGGAGGGGAGAGAGGGGCAGAAAATTTGGAATGCAAAATCTTGTGGAAATGAATGTTGAAAACTAAAAATAAATTAAAAACAAAAACCTTTGGGGATTCATAACAATGATTCAAGGGGTTTGTGCTAACAATTCTATAATGACACCATAAACAGTAAATAATCACCAATTTGTATTATAAATATATATTTTTCTCTGTTACAATAAACGTAATATTTAAGGCATTATCGATTTGTGTCTTCAGTGATTCAAAACAATTATGATCATGCACACAATGGTTTTGATGTTCACTCAGCTAGTACATCAAACTATAACAGGTTCTAAGTACAAGATGCTGTTATAGTTTCTCAATCTGTTTGTTCGATGATTGTTTTCAAACATCTAGAAGTGTTTATCATTTGAACATAAACCAATTCCAAATAAATTGTCTGACACATGTACATACTCTTAATTGTTTTCTCTCCATTGCTATAGAGTAGTTCCATCATATCCCTCTGTTACCCTGTAATCAAAATTCATCAGTTTTGTAATCACATGATCAAGATGTTATAAATGTTTACTTTCTTGCAGCACATAGCACAAATTTCAGGGTGTTTGAAAATCAAGATTGCTGGACATACAAAACACAAGCAATCCTGACATCATCAAAGACTATCATAAATTTTCTATAGAGAGAAACATTACATTGCCTCTTATTACAGCATTAAATCTATTTTCTGATTTTCTTTTTAATATGTATATGTAATATGTTTTGTTACATATATTTAAGATATGATTCCATCCTATTCAATTCACTCTGTGCTGTGTGTGTGTGTAATCCCACCAACTACCCAGATACTGAAAAGTTTCAAGAGTTACAAATATTGTCTTTCCATGTAGGAATGTAAACATTTCAATTTAGTAAGTCCCTTATGACTTCTCTTTGCTGTTTATGCTTTTCATGCTTCTCTTCATTCTTGTGTGTAAAAGGCAAATTTTCTTTTCAGCTCTGGTCTTTTCATCAAGAATGCTTGAAAGTCCTCTATTTCATTGAAAGACCATTTTTTCCCCTGAAGTATTATACTCAGTTTTGCTGGGCAGGTGATTCTTGGTTTTAGTCCTAGTTCCTTTGACTTCTGGAATATCATATTCCATGCCCTTCAATCCCTTAATGTAGAAGCTGCTAGGTCTAGTGTTATCCTGATTATATTTCCACAGTAGTTTCTTTCTAGCTGCTTGCAATATTTTCTCCTTGACCAGGGAACTCTGGAATTTGACCACAATGTTCCTAGGAGTTTCTTTTTTTTTGGATCTCTTTCAGGCGGTGATCAGTGGATTCTTTGAATACTTATTTTGCCCTCTGGTTCTAGAATATCAGGGCAGTTTTCCTTGATAATTTCATGAAAGATGATGTCTAGGCTCTTTTTTTGATCATGGCTTTCAGGTAGTGCCATAATTTTTAAATTGTCTCTCCTGGATCTATTTTCCAGGTCAGTTGTTTTTCCAATGAGATGTTTCATATTTATCTTCTATTTTTTCAAACTTTTGGTTTTGTTTTCTATCAGCTTGGTTTATCTCATAGTCTTTCATTTCCCTGAACTCAATTCTCTCTTTCAGAGAACTATTTTTTTCAGTGAGTTTTTGAACCTTCTCATCCATTTGGCTAATTCTGCTTTTTAAAGCTTCCTTCTCCTCACTGACTTTTTGGACCTCTTTTTCCAATTGAGTTAGCCTCTTTTTGAAGGTGTTGTTTTTCTTAGCATTTTTTTTTTGGTTCTCCTTTAGCAAGCTGCTAACTCACTTTTCAAGCTCTTCTATTGCCTGAGCCCAATTTAAGTTCCCTTTGGAGGCCCTGGAGGCAGGCGTCTTAACTTCCTGTGTCAGTAAGCCTTGTTCTTCCTCATCTGAAAGGATGGGAGGAGACACCTGTTCACCAAGAAAGTAACCTTCTATGGTCTTACTTTTTTTTTCCTTTTTTGGGCATTTTCCCAGCCAATTTAATTACTTGACTTCTGAATCTTTTGTCAAGAGATTAAACTCAGCTACTTGGTTCCCCTGGGCTTTGGGTGGGGGCAGGGCTGTCACTCAGGGCTAGGGTTCAGGTCAGGTACTCCCCACTGCCAGAGACTTTAAGCTGAGCTGCCTGAACAATGGATCCAGATTGCTTTCCAGCCTCAGTAACCTCCTACAGTCTGCTACTGAGGCCTCTGCGTCGCCTGAGGCTATTGCTGGAGAAACATTGTTCCCTCTCACCCAATCAATTCTCCAAATCTATTGTTTTTCTTATAAGATGTTTCACTTTCTCTTCTATTTTTCATTATTCATATTTTGGTTAATTGTTTCTCGATCTCTTATAATTTCATTGGCTTCACTTTGCCCAAGTCTAATTTTCAAGATGTCATTTTCTTCCTTAGGCTTCTGGATTTCCTTTTCTAATTGATTGACTTTCCTTTCATAACCTTTTTCTTGGATTTTTTTTTTTTAGTTTTTCCTCCATCTCTGTCATTTGATTTTTAAACTTTTTAAAGATTTTCTAGGAATTCTTTTTGGACAAGTTACCATTTGACATTACTCTTTGGGGTTTTCTTTGCTTCAGTATCTTCCTCTGAAGATGAATCCTGATCATCTCTATTCTCATATCTTTCTTTGGCTGGAGTCTTTCTCTTTTGCTTGTGCATTTTTTTGTGGTGGTAGCTTAATTTTTGTAATCACCTCTAGCCCTGGGTTTGGGAAATGGTGCCTCTTGCCCCAGATCTTCAGTTCTTCTCTGCTGCTTGGAACCAAAGCCAGACATCCTATCTCCTGTAAGTACCTGAAGTCAGGAGTTTTCTGTCTCACCACTTCTGCACTCACAGGGGCATGTGCTGGTTCCTTCTCCATCAGCTTCTCTTTGCAGCACAACTGGTTCTGGCATTCCTTATCAGCAGAGGTTCCCTCAGTCTTCCCAGGCTCAAAGGCCACACTCCCCTCACTATCCAGGGGGATAAAAGTTCCTGTGGCTGGGGCTGAGGCAGCCACTAAAACCAACTAACCCCAGGTTGCCACTTGCTAAACTAGACCCTAGCCTGGAGGTGTTTACTCTTCACAGGACCAAATCTCCTCCTAGGCTTTTTCTTCCAAATCTTCTCAAATTGACCCAGGAGGACTGGGGTTGTACCCCTATTCTTATTTATCTCCACCCACACTTTTTTTACACTAAGGTGCTTTTTTTTTTTTTTTACTCCTTTATGGAAGAGAATCTTGAGAGCTTGGAATTTCTGACCTACTCAGCCATCTTCCCAGAATATTCTTGAATCCATCATTTGCCACAAAACAATAGTATTCCATCACAATCACATACCACAACTTGTTCAGCTATTCCCCAGTTGATGGGCATCCCCCCAATTTCCAATTTTTTGCTACCACAAAAAAAAGAGCTGCTTTAGATATTTTTATAAAAATATGTCCTTTCCCCTTTATTTTGGTCTCTCTGGGATATAGATCTAGTAGTGGTAATGCTGGGTTAAAGGGCATATATAATTTTATATCCCTTTAGACATAGTTGCAAACTGTTCTCCAGAATGATTAGACCAGTTCACAGTTCGCCAACAGCACATTAGTGTCCCAGATTTTCCACCCCCTTTTTCCATAATTTTTCATTTTCCTTTTCTGTCATGATAGTCAATCTGAGGGGTGTGAGGTAGTATATCAGAAATGTTTTAATTTGCATTTCTCATCAATAATGATTTACAGCACTTTTTCACTTGATTGAATAAATAGTTCTTCCTCTGAAAAATGTCTGTTCATATCCTTTGATCATTTATAAATGGGTGAATAAATTATTTTTAAAAAAATTTGGCTCAGTTCTCCATATATTTGAGAAATGAGGCCTTTATAAGAGAAACTTCTCTTATCCTCATCCCCTCTATTTTCTTGTAGGGCAAGATAGATTTCTATATCCCATTGCCTGTACATCTTATTTCCCAGTTGCATGTAAAAACAATATTTAACATTCATTTTTAAAACTTTGAGTTCCAACTTCTGTGCCTTCCTCCCTTACCACCCATCCTCACTGAGAAAGCAAGCAATTTAATATAGGTTATATGTTTGTAGTTATGCAAAACACTTCCATAACAGTCATATATTTCCCTCCATCCTATCCAGTCTTCCATTTATTCTATTTTCTCTTTTGACCCTAGCCCTCCTCAAAAATGTTTACTTCTAATTGCCCTTTCCTCCATTTGCCCTCCCTCTGTAATCCCCCCACACACCATGCTTATCCTCTTCTCCCGTACTTTCCTGCAGTTTAAGATAGATTTTCATAGCAAATTGAGTGTGCATGTTATTCCCTCCATAAGTCAAATGTGATAAGAGTAAGGTTCATTTTTTTCTCTCTCTGCTCTCCCCTCTTCCCTTGCATTAAAAAAGATTTTTCTTGCTTCTTTTATGTGAGAGATAATGTACCCCATTATATTTCTTCCTTTCTCCTCCCAATATATTTCTCTCTTGCTCCTTAATTTTATTTTTAGGGATCATCTCTTCCTATTCTATTCACCCTTTGTGTATATAGTTCCTCCAACTACCCTAACACTAAGAATAGTTTCAAGAGTTACATATATGATCTTTCCATGAGGGAAGGTAAACAGTTCAACTTTAGTAAGTATCTTATGATTTCTCTTTCCTGTTTACCTCTTCATGTTTCTCTTTATTCTTGTGTTTGAAAGTCGAATTTTCTCTTCAGTTCTGGTCTTTTCATCAAGAATGCTTGAAAGTGCTCTATTTCATCAAATGACCATTTTTCCCGTGAAGTGTTATACTCAGTTTTGCTGGGTGGATGATTCTTGGTTTTAATCATAGTTCCCTTGACCTCTGGAATATCGCATGCCAAGCCCTGTGATCCCTCAATGTAGAAGCTGCTAGATCCTGTGTCATCTTGATTGTATTTCCACAATAGTCAAATTGTTTCTTTCTGGCTGATTGTAATATTTTCTCCTTGACCTGGTAGCTCTGGAATTTGGCTACAGTGTCTGTAGGAGTTTTCATTCTGGGATCTCTTTCAGGAGGTGATCAGTGGATTCCTTCAATATTCATTTTACCCTCTGGTTCTAGAATATCAGGGAAGTTTTCCTTGATAATTTCTTGGAAATGATGTCTAGGTTCTTTTTTTTGATCATGGCTTTCAGGTAGTCCCATAATTTTTAAGTTGTTTCTCCTGGATCTATTTTCCAGGTCAGTTGTTTTTCCAATGAGATATTTCACATTATCTGCTATTTTTCAGTACTTTGGTTTTGTTTTATAATTTCTTGTTTTTTCATAAAGTCATTAGTTTCCACCTGTTCCATTCTAATCTTTAAGGAATTATTTTCTTCAGTGAGCTTTTGGACCTCTTTTTCCATCTGGCCAATTCTGCTTTTTAAGGCATTCTCTTTATTGGCTTTTTTGTTTCTCTCTTGCCATTTGGGTTAGTCTATTTTTTAAAGTGTTATTTTCTTCGGCATTTTTGGGGGTCTCCTGTAGCAAGCAGTTGACTCATTTTTCATGATTTTCTTGCATCACTCTCATTTATCTTCCCAATTTGTGCACTACTTCTCTTACTTGATTTTCAAAATCCTTTTTGAGCTCTTCCATGGCCTGAGACCAATTCATATTTCTCTTGGAGACTTTGGATGGAGGAGCTTTGACTTTGTTTTCTTCTGTTTGCATGTTTTGGTCTTCCCTATCACTAGATTCTATTGTCTGATTCTTTTTCCAGTTTTTGCTCATTTCCCCAGCTCTTTACTTGACTTCTGAGCTCTTTGTCAAGGTAGTTATCTGCTTCCAGAGGGGTGGGGGGGCAGTGATTTACTTGTCAGCCTCTTGATCCCCTCACAATCTGTGGGCCTAGAGCTCCAGAAACAGGGGCTGCAGCTGACCCTGTTGCTGTTGCCCAGTGGCGGCCAAGGGTTCCTCTGGCCCCTCTCCCCTCTGCCACCCTGGGGCTGGGGTCTGACCACTCTACTCTCTCACACAAGTTCCCCAGATTTTTTCCACTGACCTTCCAATTTGTCATCAGCGTTTTGGGGTCATGAAGTCTGGAAACTGCCAATGGTGTGAGTGATTCAGTCTGCCCAAGGCCTCCTCAGGTCCCCTCTATGCTGGAGGGCCCATGCTGCACTGGGCTCTGCTTCCAGCATGGCAAGATAAACACTTCCCAGCAACCTTCCAGTCTTGAGCTGGAGATTTACTTCACTCCATCATCCTGTGGGTTCTGCATAGAATTTTTTAGAATCATTTTTTTTTACATATCTCTGGCTTGGCTTAGGGGTAGTCCTCTAGAAAGTCCGTGCTATTACTCCACCATCTTCAGTCCACCCTCAGAAGTTTCTTGAGAGGGCTAGTGAAAATTCATGGGATGACCCTAAACTATATCCTCAGGCCTAATGTTACCTATTTTGTGTTCTTGAACACAACCCTTGGGGATCATTTTTGCTATTTGTAAAATGTCAATATCCATCTCTTTTTCTACTCTTAGAGATAGAATGCTCCTTCTAGGACAAGTCATATTGGACACTGCTACTGAGTCACAACACAGAGTTTCTAAAGATGGCAAGCTATGCTCCTAGGATGCTGGGTGAAATTAATAATATGGATTGAGTTAAACCTAATATCCCCTTCACATCTCAGCTAATCTCTCATTTGGGAGAAATTTGGTCTCAATATCATGGTAGGTTTTTTTTTTTATATTTTCCAAATGTCTCTCCTTTCTGACCTAGGATCTTTGAGGTCACTAAAGATTCAATTTTTTTTTCTAGCAATAGTATGAATACACTGGACAAGCAAAAACTTTTTTTTAGATTAGATATTATGAACTATCTGCTAATAGTCTGTACATTTGGAAATTGTCCAAAGTTATTAAAAAAAAATTACAGGCAAAATCACCCACCACTAGCCAGAATATTCCTATGTCTATTACTTCCTGCCTCTAGCAGAGTATATCTAGGAATACCTAATGATTTGAAAATATTAATTAATATTAGGAAAATATTTTCTTACAATATAAAAAGATATCTAGTTGCATTCTAAAGTAAACTACAGAGGAGTTTTAGGATAATATCCTCTGTGCAGCTTACTCACAGTCTGCTTCCCCCTCACAAGAGTCGACTGAGCATCTTATCTGATATTGACAATTTTTAAAAATTTTGCTACTGATTTCCATTACTGAAGTTCATGTACCCATTATTAGAATAATGATTGAACCATTCTGTGGTATCCTAGAGAATTATAATATCTTATTTTGTATTGTGCTTTGAAGTTTATTGCCTTATCTGAAATCAAGTTAACTGGTCCTGCTTTTTAAGGGGAATGAGAGAATATCCTTTTTGATTATTTTTATTGTATTTATCAATATGTTCAAGTAGGTTTCTTGTAGGCAGCAAATTATTTGTATTATTATTCTTACCTATCTTCTTTCATTTATCAAAAAATTAATCCATTCACACTTAGAGTTTAAATTCGTTATTATCTTCTATTATGTTTTGTTTTGCTACTGACAAAAATGTTAACGTGAAAGTTTCCAGCCAAGTGCAGCTCCTTTTGCCATCTAGAAGGCATAGTGGATAGAGAGCTAGGCCTGGAGTCAGGAAGACTCAGCTTTCTGAGTTCAACTCTGGCCTCAGTCTCTTACCAGATGTATGACCCTGGGCAAGTCACTTAACCCAGTTTGCCTTAGTTCTTCATCTATGAAATGAACTGGAGAAGGAAATGAAAAACCACACCAGTGTCTTTGCCAAGAAAACCATAAAAGGAGTCATGAAGAGATGGGCACAACCAAAATGACTGAACAACAGCCACAGCCAGGTCCCTCTAGAAGGACCTCAGGGACAGCAGGAATTAGTTGCGAATGAAGCCACCCATCAAACACAACATAAAAAGCTGAGAACAGCAGTGGGGTAATCTCCATAACTCCTTCCCTCCCGCAAAGCACATCCACATAGCAATTGAGGACCACTCCAGAAGCTCTGGTCCTGAACCACTTCCAAGAGGGGCTCCATCCTTTCCTCTGTAATCCCAGTAAGAACTGTGGGAGGTGGCAGACCCCAGAGGCCATGAGTCCTGCTTGCACACTCCTGACCATCTGATCTCAATCCATTGCTTCACCAACCTTTGCAGGATTTGAGGCATAGGAGGTTACAGGGCCTGGCCTCTGCTATCCCATCCAGGACTCTTGACAGGGGTATAAAGGACAGGGACTAGACCTAGATCAGCTTCACAGGCCAAGCTTGTGTGAAGGAAATGACCCCAGACACTTTGACCTTCCCAGTTCATCTACTCTACCCAGATCTGCCAGAAGTGACTGAGAATGAACGGCCTGAGGACTTGGAACTAACACTCTTCAAAAGTGCAAAGCCTAGTCCTGGCTCCATGTCCCAGTTCAGCACAATGGCAAGGGGAAGAGTCCAGAGACTGCCATGATCTAAGCTCGGTTACTCCATTCCGAACTAGATGAAGTCATAGGAAACAGAGACCAGAATCCCTGGATCAACTATATCATTTAAAACAGCAATCTTTTTTTGAGTGTTCTGGACCAAGACTTTTGGAGGGAATATATACAAGAAGTATTTTTTTAGTAGGCTTGATCATTTATCTACTGTATGTAGTAGACTAAGAACTTAGTGTATTCCTATGGGAAAAGAATCAAAAAACCTGTGTCTCCTCTCCCACCCCAAGTATATTGAGTGGTTTCAAAGAAACAGCAAGACTTATGGATAGGTGAATAATTTGGGAATAAATAAGAGAGTAAGGTTACAAAATGAATAATTTTGATTACATTAAATTTTAGAAGTTTTTTTTGTACAAATAAAACCAATGTAACTAATATCAGAAGTAAAGCAGAAAAGTGGGGGAAAATTTAGTTTCTCAGATAAAGGTCTCATATCTCAAATATATAAAGACCTTTGTAAAATCTATAAGAATATGAGTCATTTTCCAATTGATAAATGGTCAAAGGATATGACAGACAGTTTTTCAATGAAAAAATGAAAATAATTTGTAATCACATGAAAAAATACTGTAAATCATCATTGATTAGAGAAATGCAAATTAAAATAACCTTGAGATATCATTTTATGACCTATCAGATTGACTAAAATGATTGAAAGAGAAAGTAACAAATGTTGGAGGGGATATGGAAAACTGGAACACTAATTCATTGTTGGTAGAATTGTAAATTGATCCAACCATTTTGGAGAGCAATCTGGAATTATCTTCAAGAGTTATTAAGCTGCCTATACTTTTTGACCCAGCAATACTACTACTAGGTGTGTTTCCAAAAATGATTTTGGAAAAAGGAAAAGAACCAATATCTTCTAAAGTGTTTATAGTAGTGGTGGCAAAGAACTGGAAATTGCAGAGATGCCCATCAAATAGGGAATGACTGAGCGAGTTGTGGCATATGATTGTGATGGAATACTATTTATGCTATAAGAAATGATGAACTCAATGATCTTAGAAAAACATAGAAAGTGCACAAAACTAAGAGAACACTGTGTGCAGTAACAGTAATATTAAGAACAATTTTGAGCAAATAAGTCATTTTTAACTATTGTAAATACCCAAATTAACTATATAGGGCATGTGAAGGAAGATGCTATGTGCATCCAGAGAAAGAACTGAAAAACAGGAGTATATATAGAATGAGTTGAGTGTGTGTGTGTGTGTGTGTGTGTGTGTGTGTGTGTGTGTAATGGTAGCCATCTCTAGGGTAGAGAGGGGAGGAGAGGAAAAAAAGAAAAAATTACATGATAACTTTATAAATATTTTAAAGGAAAAGCAAGTTGTACATAATAGATTTGCAGTTTCACGTGCAATCCTTTTTAAAAAATTATTCTGTTATGGAAATGCTTATTTTATCCCATAAAGAAAAATTAAATAAAATTTTTAAAAACAAGAAAGAAACAACAAAGACTCTCTAGTCCCTAGCCATTCTTTTTGAAGAAACTGAAAAAAAAGGAGAAAACAGAAAAATATTATGAATGAAGAGAATCTCAAGATAAAATTCCAGAAAGAGAAAATAATTGCACAATAATTACATGTAGAAGCCTAGAGAAAGAATGGATTGATCACAATGATTCCCAAAATGAAGGGAGAGCTTATTAAAATAAACAAAGGAAGAGTTGAAGCAAGAGATGGAGAATGAACTAGAAAGTTTGAACAAGAAATTGGAAGGAAAATAAACCAGCTATAGTAGAATTCATAGTCTTTTCGGCATAGTAGGTAACATGAAAAATAGATAGATCAGACAAAACTCAAAAATTTGATGACATGAGCAATACTCAAAAAAAATTAAAAGATAAAAAACTTAAAGGATATGTGAAGCGTCTGCCATCAAAACCAGTTCACTTGGAAAAAAAGACAAATATAGGTAATTTAAGGATAACTGTGGCACATGAAGACCGTGACTAAACAAAAAAGTAGTTACCATATATTAAGAAATCACACCAAAGGTCATAAAAAAATAGACAAAATCCACATTACTACCTAAAAGAAGCCCCAAATTTAATATACCTATACATATAAATACTGAATTCCATATTTTCTAGGTCAAAGAAAATTACTGAAAATAACCATGAGAAAACAAATCGCATATCAAAGACTCACAATCAGGATTACAGAAGATAGTGAAACAAATACAAGAAAGAAAAAGAAAGATTAGAATATGATGGACCAAAAAAGAAAATGCTTAAAACCAAGAATATCGTATTCTGCAAAACTGAGAACAATCCTAAAGGTTAAAAAACACAAACCTTTAATAGAATCAGTGTCTTCCTGAGAAAACCAGAACTAGGAAGAATCATTGAAATTTTTTAAAAAAAGAGAAATCTAGAAAATTAAGTAAGTTTTGAGAAACCTGAAAAGACTAAATAATGATCAATTGCTAATAGCCTAAAAGAAGAGAATATTTTCTTTCAGAATTCCACTATCTTCAAGAGTCAAGGGGGGAAGGGAGAGAATAAATGAAGACAAACAAACATTGAATCTGGGTGGTTTTTTTTATCTGTTTTGTGTGGGGAGAGGGAGAGAGAGAGAGAGAGAGAAATGAATGGGCAGAGACTAAACAATCAAAAGGGAGATAGGCAGAAGAAAGGGGAAAACATATAGGGAGGAAGAGAGAGAAACATCTATTTCTTGAATATGAACTTGAACTTAAAAGTATACAAACATGGCAGGGGCAAAGGTGGTGAAAAAGATTCTCACTCTTACCTGAGCTAGGCATGGGGAAGTTGGAGGGAGGGGAAGAGTATATAGTAGAAGTCTAAAAATGTAATAGGGGACTGGATATAGACAGGGAGAAAGAATAGAAAGGTTTAAGAGAGAAAATAAAGTTGAGGATAGTTGAGAGAAGATAAAGTTGAGTCACATGTCAACTATGGAGGGCTGATTAAGGAGAGAATAAATATGGAATAAAGAAGAGAATAAAAATTGGAATGATCTTATAATCTAAATATGGGCTACATAAAGAGAGGAAGGACTGAAATCAGATGCTTCTGACTATTACTACTCTTGCTTTAATTTCTTTTGTCTTTTTCTACCTTGTTTTTCCTTATAAATATTAGGATTTGGAGCAAAGAGGGGAAATATTGTGATAGAATATGATTCACAGAAAATCAAAACCATAACCATCGATATCAACGGGATAAACTAACCCATAATACAGAGGAAGGTAAATCAGAAAGCAAAGCATATCAGATAGCTTGTTTATAAACTAAAGATTCACAGAAAGTTAAAAAGAGGTATCGGTGTAGAATTTATTGTGCCTCAACTGAATCCAAAAATGCAAAGGTGGCACTCATAATCCAGATAAGACAATAGGAAAAAAAATAGATATGATTTAAATAATTAAGCAGGGAAGCAAAAGGTACCATAGATATTGAAACAATATCAGAACTGAATGTATATAAACTAAATCCTATCATATGTAATTTTTCAAAGGAAATTCTAATCGAGCTACAAGGAGTACTGGAAAGTAAAGTAATATTTTCTGGGCACTTCAAAATACTACTTCTAAATGTAAACTAATCTGGCAAAAAGATAGGAAAGAAGTTAAGGATCTGAATAAGAATATAGAAATGTAAGGTATAATAAAACTTTGTGAAATACTGAATGGGAATTATAAATAGCATACGTATTTTTCAACTACTTTTGCAAAAAAAAACAACAAAGCAATCATATATTGTGGTATAAACAATTCATAAGCAAATACAGAAAAACAGAAATATTAAACATAACCTCTACAGACCACAAAGCAATACTATTTTTAAATAAGAAAACTTTAAAGAAATGATTCAGAATTAAATGGAGACTAAGTATAGTTCTAAAGAATGTATAGGTTAAAGAACAAATCATAGAATGAGTGATTTTTAAAATTATAACAATAAAGCAACATATCAAAACTTATTAAATTGTTAAAGCAATTCTTCATAGAAAATTTAAAATCTATAAATAATTTCTCCAACAATTAAGAGAAGGTAGATAACAGTTAATTGATGATGCACATAAAAATCCTCAAGAAAACTAGCAAATGAAACCTTCACCTCCGCTATAAAGACTAAAGTAGAATTTCTAAAAGTCAGAAGAGAGCAAAAGAATTGGTGAAAAAATCATTTTCTCTTCGTAAGAAAAAATTAAATAGGTTTGCAAGATGTTAGCCACTAGTTCGTGATGTCTTTCCTGGGGACAAAAAAGAGTGATTGACTGCAAAGTAGAAGTAAAGAGTCTTAGAGCTAGAAGGTATTTTAGTGATCATCTGGCCCTCCCACTTAATTATACAGATCGGGGAAACTGAGACTTAGATTGCAATGAAATTAAGTGGTAGAACTAAGATGAGAACACAATCTTCTGACACTCCACCCACACAGGTTGATGTTCTCAAGTTACTTTATAGAATCAGAGGTTAACTTGGTGTCCATAAGTTGTTTGGTTTTTCCTTTTTTTTTTCTGATGTGTTCTAATTACATTCCTTTGTAATCCATGGCAATTTATGAATTTAAGAATATTATTCTGAAATATTTCACAAATATTCTGAAAATATTATTCGCAGCTTGCCAAAGGGATCAACAAGCAACACAACAAAAAGCGAGGAATTACTGCTCTAGATGAAAAGTACAGTGGGAGTTTCTGCATCCTATTAGTCTTGCATTTCCTTAGTCCTTAATAGTCCTTAATGTCAACAGGCTTTAATTAACTGGCTAGCTGAGTGGGTTTTGTCATAAAGGAGCTAAGACTCCTGGAGTTGTCACATTCTGTTTGGGGATAAAGTTCTATAAAGTGATAACTTTGGGTAATGTGATGGCTTTCCACTATTCATACTTAAAAAAACCCTAAAATTTAACCCCTGAAGGTCAAAGTATATATTAGTCAGTTTCTCTTATGGGGAATAGCAAATACCTCAACTGAAGACGGCAGATGAGATCTAGTAGTAAAAGCATCCAGGCAGAGAGATTGTTGTGGGGATGTGATATTCAGTAGTAATTAGGTTCAGCCAAGGACAACACTAAGTGGAGAGGAGCTCCAGAAGGAAAGTGGCTCAGTGATATCACCAGAAGTCATTACTGGCCCTGCAGTACCAAAAGTGTGAGTACCCTTTTTATACACATATTCTGACCAAGCCTGACATACATGCCCCTTTTAGTGCCTTCCATGGTCACATGGTCACACTCTCTGTGTACCCTCATACATGATCCATAAATGCATTCCACTCTTTCCACTTGAATGTTTGAGCTTTTGTGGAATATGTTCACCCAAGCTGATGGGGAAATATTCCATTGCCACATTTTTTATTATGCTATTTCTTTAAAAACTTTTTCTTTGAATTAATTGTGTCTGTTGATTGCCTAGTAAAACCAGAAGCTTTTGAACTTTGAATGGATGTTGACTCATAAAATACTTTTAATTTGTGGTAGCTTTTCTGAGAGGCCAGTGGGTAAGCAAGAATGTCCCA
Source organism: Bettongia penicillata ogilbyi (assembly GCA_023548195.1). NCBI lineage: Eukaryota > Metazoa > Chordata > Mammalia > Diprotodontia > Potoroidae > Bettongia > Bettongia penicillata. The sequence continues at coordinate 3,685,270 of JAJHZJ010000169.1, read as the reverse complement.
TGTGTTGCATATGAAAATGAAGATAATAATAATTGCCATTTCTTGGCTCTGCTTAACTGGGTTTGTATAACAATGTAGCATGTGCATATGTGATTCAGTGCCTTTCAGGTACACCTGAACACAATCTCAGCAAACCTCATCCCCTTCTACTACTGGTTCCTTTCCTTATTCATTTTCTCTTTGGGTTCAAAGGTAGTCTAATGAATATGCTCCAGATTATCCTTGGAAATTACTAAAATAGCAGAAACACTTTCTCTAATTTTCTCATTCCTCTTCCCTCAATAAACTCCCCCAAATATTTTCTTTCATGGGCTAGATTGTGTTTTATGTCTTGAACCATGAATTTATTGACTCAAACTCTTTGTCAATGATTGTGTAATTTAATAAGGCAGGATCAAGTAACATAAAAACACAGATATATATATTCAGACAAGATATGTAATTCATGTGATATGACTCACAACCAGGGTCACCTTTCCCTTCCTCCTATATCTTTCTTCTAGGCAATCTGAAGGAGGTTTCTGAATCAAGAAAATTCAAATTCTGGGTTTAGACAGAAATTTTCCCAGCTCTGAGAAAGCAGAGAAGAAAAAAGTTGTTGCTTGGGCTTTAGTCTCATAGCTGTCTCAGCTTTGCAACTGCTAGTTTGTCTTGATCTCAGCTCTAGCCCATTTCTGTTATGTAATTATTTTCTCTCACTCTGCAGTCTACATTTGCACCACATCCATCTTAAAGCTCACCTTTTTGCCTCCCCTACTTGGTACTCCAAAGCTTGGGTGGAAGTCTCTTTCACAGTAACCTTGGAATGGATTAGATTCTCCTGACTGCCTCCAAATAGTGTAACTCTAGGATTCTATATTATCCCTGGAAAGACTTCCAAAATTTCTGTGATCCTATGGAGATTTCCCAAAGTCTCTGTGATTCCAGGAAGGCTGTACTGAAACACTTTTTGCTGTTGTAACACAAGCTTACATGTTATGAGGGAAAATCTCACTGGGATGAGAGAAAACAGGAATACATATTTTGAAATAACTATATGTAATGATGACAATGATGATGATAGCTCACATTTATATAGTGGTTATTATGTACAAGAGTATGCTAAGTGATTTACAAATATGTCATTTTATCCTCAAAACAATCATGTGCTATTATCATCTCTAATTTACCGATGAGGAAACAAAGGCAAACAGAGATGAAATGACTTGTCTAAAGTCACATTTACTACATAGTTAGTAAATGTTGAAGACAAATTCAAACTCAAGTGTTTCTCACTCCAGGTCCCAAACTCTCCACTGTGCCATGTATCTGCTTCCATGATAAAAGTGATAAATAATAAGTAAAACTAGCAGCCATAAATATTTTTTAAATGGCTGGTAATCCGCAATAACACTTCGAAGAAAGTACTACAATATTTATCCTCATTTTACTAATTTAGAAATGGAAGCTCAGAGAATTTAAATAACTCTACTATGGTCATGTCTAACGTCACAAGCAAGACTGAAACCTAGGTCTTCCTGCTTCTAGGTCAAGCAATTTATCTATCATCCTAAGCTGTAAAGCAGATGAAATTTACCATACCCACCAATGACAAATCTCATTATCACTGTTGTCTCATAGTAATATAGATTTCATTACTTCCTGAGAAAGCAAATTTTACTTATGGATAACTCTAAATTCTTGGATGGTTTTTCTTACACTGAACTAAAATTTACTTTTCAGCAATTTCTACCCACTTTTCTGGATTTGCCTGCTGAGGGGAAAGAGAACAAATCTAACTATTCTTCTACATGAGAAATCTTCAAGTTTTTAAACATGTAATTCTTACCCACAGTAAGTCTTTTTCAATTTAAATGTTGAGTTTCTTTACTTGGTCCACTTCTATAATTTCTAGCAAAAAAAACTATCTCTTGTGATAAAAATAACCCAAACAATTGCTAACTACTTACAGCAATATGAATGAATGCCCCAAATCACTAATAATAAGGGGTATAAAAAGCAAAAAACCTCAAGATTTCATTCTTACCCAACAAATTGGGGAGAAAATGACAAAAGTTGGGGAGTGTCAATGTTGGAGGAATTATGAGAAGATAAACACAGTAGAACATTGTTGGAGTAGCTATGAATCAGTATAATCAATCTGGAATATAATGCAAATAAGATAAGTTAAAGATCATTTGACCTAAAGATATCTCTACTAGACTTTTACCTCAAGGAGCTCATGGATAAGAAAGTCCCCAAATAAAACAAAATAGCACTTTGTGTGGTAGCAAAGATTTAGAAACAAAGCGATGGCTGTTGATTGGGGAATGCCTAAAAAGACTATACTTATTTACACTAACACATGTAAGTATTAGAATATTACTATGCTATAAGAAATGATTGAGGGTAGCTAGGAGGCATAGTAGACAGAGTGCTGAGCTTGGAGTCATGAGGAATAGAGTTCAAATCCGGCCCCAAACACTAGCTGTGTGACCCTGGGCGAATCACTTAACCCTTTTGCCTTAGTTCCTTACCTGTAAAATGAGCTGGAGAAGTAAATGGCAAACTACTCCAATATCTTTTTCAAGAAAGTCCATATGGAGTCACTAAGAGTAGGACATGACTGAAATAACCCCACAACAAGAAATGATGAGTACAGGAAATCACAGAAAGATTTAAGTGAAATGATTCAGATTCAAGTAGAGCCAAGAAAAATATATGTACAATGATTAGAACAATGCAAATGAGATCACAAAATAATTTTAAATGGATTACAATGGACAAAACATAGTTCAGAGGAAGATAAATTAGAAGACACCCACACTCCAGTCTTTTACAGTCTTTATACAGAGGACCACAGGTATAGAATAGTGCATACCTTATCAGATTTTTTGCTGATTTTTTTTTTCCTTTTTCTCTTTTGTAACCCTAGTCTTAAAGCCTAGTGGTATTGGACTCTCTTTTCATTGGTTGAGATGAATGCCTTGTACCTGAATGAGGGGTAGAGTGGAGGCAGCCAGAGAGGAGAGAGTTTTAATCTTTTTAGTCAGTTTTTCTTGGGGGCAGAATCAAGATGGCAGAGTGACAGCATGGATTTTCTAGAGTACTGCCCTGAAGCCCAGCCAAATATCTGTAAAAAATGGCTCTAAACAAATTCTGGAGCTGCAGAACCCACAGAATGATGGAGTGAAGCAAATCTCCAGCCAAGACAGCCTGGAAGGTCTCCAGGAAGTGTCTATTGCACCATGCACGGAGCAGAGCACAGTCCATTTGGGCCACACCTGCACAGACAGGACATGAGCAGGCCTTGGGGACACTGAATCTCTCAGACCTATGGTGATTTCCAGACTTCAGGACCCCAAAACACTGAGGATAAATTGGAAGGTCAGTGGGAAAAGCCTGTGGGACTAGCACAGGAGAGGGGAGTGGTCCAGCTACAGCCACAGGGCAACTGAGGGGGGCAGGGACGGAGGAACCTACAGCAGCCACAGCAACAGCAGGGGCAGCTGCAGCCACTGTTTCTGAAGCTGTAGGCCCACAGATTGTGGAGGATCAAGAGGCTGATGGTATATCCCCAACCCCCACAGGAAGCAGAGAACTATCTTGACAAAGAGCTCAGAAGTCAAGTAAATGGCTCAGGAAATGAGCAAAAACTGGAAAAAGAATCAGACTATAGAATCTTCCTTTGGTAACAGGGAAGCTCAAAACATGCAAACAAAAGAAAACAGTCAAAGTTTCTCCATCCAAAGCCTTCAAGAAAAATATGAATTGGTCTCAGGCCATGCAAGAGCTCAAAAAGGATTTTGAAAATCAAGTAAGAGAAGTAGTGCAAAAATTGGGAAAGAAATGAGAGTGATGCAAGAAAATCATGAAAAATGAGTTAACTGCTTGCTAAAGGAGACCCCCCAAAAATGCTGAAGAAAGTAAGACTTTAAAAACTGACTAATCCAAATGGCAAAAGAGGTCCAAAAAGCTAATAAGGAGAAGAATGCCCTAAAAAGCAGAATTTGCCAGATGGAAAAGGAGATCCAAAACTCACTGAGGAAAATAATTCCTTACAGATCAGAATGGAGCAAAAGAGAGGTAATGATTTTATTCAGTTTTTCTTTGAATCTTCTTTAACTGTGCAATTTTCTTCAAGTCTCTTCAGGAGCTTTAATGAGCAGTGATCAGAAGTTATATTGCACTTGAAACCTCATCTCCTAAATTAACAATATTTAATGGAGTACATACATAAATTTTACCCTGGTACTTCTTCTCTTAGAGGAGAGTAGTGACTAAGCCTCTGCCCTCTACTGCCTGCTTCCCTCCTGGTAAGAATTAAAGTCTCCTTTGGAGCATAGTTGGAAAAGAAGAAGCTAAAGATGTCTAGTCTGTCTCCTTTTGAGTCACACAATGATGTTTCCATGCTACATATGGGGGGCAACCCTTTGAAGCTCAGGGGGTCTAGTTACATTTTAAAAATGTCATTTCTTATGTGGAATGGCTGTTTTGGAGGGAAGAAAAGGAGGCATACTGGGGTGGGGGGAAGGGAGATTCTGTGATTAAAAAAACAACAAGATCCTAATAATTTTTCTCTTAAATGACTGAGAGACTGTGGAGTACTGAAAAATGGCCTGACTTGGGCATAAGAAAGATTTAAGTTCCAATCCTGTCTCTGACAAAAACTGGTTATGAGATCAGACCAATCACTTAATCTCAGAGAGCATCTCACAGAGGTGCCCTAGGCAACTCTCCAAGACTAAATGTTGTAGAAGTCACTGAATTGTATTGGCAGAAGGGGTTTCCTCCCCAGGAACAGCCTACACACATAAGATTATAGATGTATAACAACAGCAACAACAAAAAGTGAATAACTAGTATTCATATAACCCTTAAATGGTTGTAAAATGCTTTACACATGTTACTTTTTAATTAATGTGTATTAACATGCAGCTCTCTGCGGGACTCACTTAAAAGTTTAATCTCCATTATTAACATTTTTCTCCATCACTTTCTTAAGTCTAGAAATCAACAAAATAATAAATCACACCCTGAATTATAGTTTTCTGATTTCCAATGTGTAAATGCTCACGCTAAAAAATTTAACAATCGTTTATCTGGCTCCAGCACACCCCTGTTTTATTTGGTTCTTTCAATTATCCTGTGAAGTAGGTGTTGTTTTTACCCTCATTTGAGAGATGAGGAAACCAAAATTCAGAAAGGTAAAGTAACTTGCTCAGTTTCCCACAGTTTACTGAAACAAAATTTGAACTCAGGACTTCCTGATTTCAAGTCCAGTGCTCTGTCCTGGTTCCAAGTAGCACAGAGAAGAAGTACAGATGGAGTAGCATCCAGAGTATGTTGGCTTTTTTTGTATGACAAATTTTCACAGAAGTCTGGGTAGAGAGAATTATCACAAAGTACTAGACTTACCTAATCCTATTATTGATTCAGTAAGAATGATACCTGCTGTTGAAAATGCCACTCTTTTAAAGAATGGAGTCAACATGGTGGAGAGAAAGCACAAACTCACCTGAGCATACAAACTTCTGAACATATCTCTAAAAAGTGAATCAGAACAAATTTTAGAGTGCCAGAATTCACTAGGACACAGAGTGTGGCAGATTTCTAGCCCAGGACTGCCTGGAAGGCTGATGGGAAGAATCTGTTGCACCCATCTGGGGGAGCACAGAGTGCATAGGCTGTACCAGTGCAGACTTGGCCATAACCATAGTGGAGAGGGAACAGCCCTGGATGGACTGAACCAGAAGTGGCAATGTGGATTCCAAGCCTCTCAGCACTGAACGGGAGTCCAGTAGAACTGAGTGAGAGAGAAGTGCAGGACTCATGGCAGTAGCTGCAGCCACTCCTGGGCTGATCAACCCAAAGACCAAATGTTTGAAAGTCACCTACTTAAACTTCCTGTGAGTCAAGATGTCAGAGTAAATTGAAGTGCTCTCACCCTCTCCTTGTTGACTTCAGAAAAACCCAGAGAATATTTCCCCAGGAAATATCTTGGAATAGTGGAACCAGCAGAAGGAGTAAACAGTCTTTTATCTCAGGAGACTAGAGAGGTTAAAAGGAAGAGTTCCTCTTGCTGTGGCTGAAGGGAACTTCACCTGGCCTCAGCCTTGGTACACACCAGACAGGTCAGTATCAGGTAAGCTGCAGCATTATATAACTTCTAGCTGAAAGACCCAAAGGTCACAATACACAAAGCCAGAGATCAGGCCCCAAACTCCTAGCACAAGAAACATGGGATAGGTCCCCTGTGCCCCAAAAGCAGAGGCCCACCTTAAAAGCCAGGAAAAAGGCAATCACTATGAGAAAGAAGGAAATCAGAAAAGCAAAGGTCATAGAATCTTAACTGGGACAAGGAAGGTCAAAATACAAATTCAGAAAAAGGCAGCACTGATAGTACGTCCACATCTGAAAACTTAAAATGGAGTATGAATTGGTCTCAAGCCCAAAAAACATTCTTGGAAGAGCTCAAGAAGAATTTTAAAAGCCAAATTAGAGAGGTATAAAAAATGTCTAATGACTTTAAAAAGACAATTGACAAAATGAAAAAATAATTCATTGAAGAGAACAGCTCCTTAAAAAGTAAAATTGGTCAAATGAATAAGGAAGTACAAAATATAACTGGGAAAATTAGACAAATGGAAAAGAAAGTACAAAAGCTAACTGATGAAAACAATGGGTTAAATTTAAAATTGGGCAAATAAGAGTTAATGACTCTAGAGACATCAAGAATCAGTCAAACAAAATCTAAAGAATGAAAGAAATAGAAGAAAATGTAAAATATCTCATTGGGAAAAAGATGATGTGGAAAATAGATCCAGGAGAGAAAATTTAAGAATTATTGGTCCACTGAAAAACCACAATAAAAAAAAAGCCTGGATAATCTCTTCCAAGAAATCAAGAAGGAAAACTGCCCTGAGGTCATAGATCCTGAGGGCAAAATACTCATTGAAAGAATCCCCTGATCACCTCCTGAAAGATACCCCAAATTGAAAATGTTAAGGAATGGGGGGCAAAGCCAAGATGACTGAGTAGAAAGACAGAGCTGTAGAAGCTGCACCAAACAACCCATAAAATACCTGCAAAAAGTGACTCTAAACAAATTCTAGAGCAGCAGAAGCCACAAAACAACAGAATGAAAGAGATTTCCAGCCCAAGACAGCCTGTAAGACCAACAGGAAAGGTCTATTGCACCGGGTGTGGAGTGGAATGCAGCCCAGCGTGAGTGGAAGATGATGTCTAGGCTCTTTTTTTGATCATGGCTTTCAGGTAGTCCCATAATTTTTAAATTGTCTCTCCTGGATCTATTTTCCAGGTCAGTTGTTTTTCCAATGAGATATTTCACATTATCTTCCATTTTTTCATTCTTTTGGTTTTGTTTTGTGATTTCTTGGCTTCTCAGAAAGTCATTAGACTCCATCTGTTCCATTCTAATTTTGAGACAACTATTCTCTTCAGTGAGCTTTTGAACCTCTTTTTCCATTTGGCCAATTCTGCTTTTTAAAGCATTCTTCTCCTCATTGGCTTTTTGAACCTCTTTTGCCAATTGAGTGAGCCTATTTTTCAAGGCGTTATTTTCTTCAGCATTTTTTTGGGTCTCCTTTACCAAGGTATTGACCCGTTTTTCATGCTTTTCTTGCATCTCTCTCATTTCTCTTCCCAGTTTTTCCTCCACCTGTCTAACTTGATTTTCAAAATCCTTTTTGAGCTCTTCCATGGCCTGAGCCCACCGGACATCCACCTGGGATGTCTGGGATACAGAGGCCCCGACCTCCACATCTTTCCCTGATGGTAAGAATAGTTCCTCATCATCAGAATTGAAAGGCGGGGGGGAACATCTGTACCCCCTCAAAGTAGCTGTCTATAGTCTTATTTTTCTTCCCTTTTCTGGGCATTTTCCCAGCCAGTTACTTGAGTTCTGAGATTTCTGTCCACCCCCACCTAGATCTTCCCAGCTAATGCTTGGGGTCTGATATTCAAATGGGCTCTCTGTGGCAGGTGCAGCTGCTATTCAATGTGAGCTTAAGTTCTGGTGTTGGGGTGGGGGCAGGGCCGCCTCCCAGGCTCAGTTCCCTCAGGGGCTTTATGCAGAGACCTTCAATAATGGGGCAGGTGGGGGCAGGGCCATCTCCCAGGCTCAGTTCCCTCAGGGGCTTTATGCAGAGACCTTCAGTAATAGCCCTGAACTTCTGCCTGCTGCTCAGGGAGTCCTGGCTGCCACCCCTGCCTCTGCCGCTGCCTCTGCAGCTGCCTCTGCCACTCCCTCTGCCGCTGGCTCCCGAGGGGGCCCAAGCCACAGAGACACCCTGCTGCCCTCTCGGCCAGCCCAGACTTCTCTCTCACTGACCTGTAGCATCTGTGGGCAGAGGGACCTTCCTGGCCACCGGAGATTCTGTCCCTGAAGCCTGCTCGGATCTGCTCCTCTAGGGCCACGTGGCCAGGGAAGCTGAGGGGTGGGCTCCGCTTTCCGGGGAATGACAGACCCTGGGGATGGCTCTCCAGGGCTCTCTGGAACGGAAATCTTTTCCACTGTGTTTCTGCATGCCTTGCAGTGATCCTGAATTTGTGGGGAGTTCTTCTTGCAGGAAATATATGGGCTGTGGGTTCAGAGTTAGCATACGTGAGTCTTTCTACACCACCATCTTGGCTCCACCTCAAAAAGAATTTTGAAAATCAAGTAAGAGAGGTGGAGGAAAAATTGGAAGAGAAATGAGAGAGATGCAAGAAAATCATGAAAAGTGAGTCAGCGGCTTGCTAAAGAAGACTCAAAAAATGCTGAGGAAAATAACACCTTTAAAAATAGGCTAACTCCCTTGGCAAAAAATGGTACAAAAAGCCAATGAGGAGAAGAATGCTTTAAAAAGTAGAATTAGTTAAATGGAAAAGGAGGTTGAAAAGTCACTGAAGAAAATAGTTCTTTAAAAATTAGAATGGAATAGATGGAAGCTAATGACTTTATGAGAAACCAAGAAATCACAAAACAAAACCAAAAGAATGAAAAAAATCAAAGATAATGTGAAGTATCTCATTAGTAAAACAACTGAACTGGAAAATATATCCAGGAGAGACCATTTAAAAGTTTTGGGACTATCTGAAAGCTATGATTAAAAGAAAGAGCCTAGACATCATCTTTCATAAAATTATCCAGGAAAACTGCCCTGATATTCTAGAACCAGAGGGCAAAATAAATATTGAAAGAATTCCCCAATCACCTCCTAAAAGAGGTCTGAAAAGAGAAACTCCTAGGAATATTGTAGTCAAATTTCAGAGTTCCCAGATCAAGGAGAAAATACTGCAAGTAGCTGGAAAGAACCAATTCGAGCGTTGTGGAAATACAATCAAGATAACACAAAATCTAGCAACTTCTACATTCAGGGATTGAAGGATTTGGAATATGATACTCCAGAAGTCAAAGGAACTAGAATTAAAACCAAGAATCACCTACCCAGCAAAACTGAGTATAGTACTTCAGGGAAAAAAAATGGTCATTCAATGAAATAGAGGATTTTCAAGCATTCTTGATGAAAAGACCAGAACTGAACAGAAAAGTTAACTTTCAAACAAAAGAATGAAGAGAAGCATGAAAAGGCAAACAACAAAGAGAAATCATAAGGGACTTTCTAAAGTTGAACTGTTTACATTTCTACATGCAAAGGTCATATTTGTAACTCCTGAGACTTTTCTCAGTATCTGGGTAGTTGGAGGGATTATTCACACCCACACAGACACACACATGCACACACACGCACACACACACATAGATAGATAGATAGATAGATAGATAGATAGATAGATAGATAGATAGATAGATAGATAGCATAGGGTGAGTTGAATAAGAAAGGATGATAACCTAAAAAAATAAAATTAAGAGCTGGGAGAGGAATTTATTGGGAGGAGAAAGGGGGAAATGGAATGGGACAAATTATCTCTTGTAAAAGAGGCAAGAAAAAATTTTTCAATGGAGGAGAAAAGGGAGGAAGTAAGAGGGAAAAAGTGAAGCTTACTCTCTTCACATTTGGCTTAAAGACGGGATAACATGCTCACTCAATTTGCTATGAAACTCTATCTTACACTACAGGAAAGTAGGAGAGAAGGGGACAAGTGGGGTGGGGGGATGATAAAAGGAAGGGAAAATGGGAAGAGGGAGTAATTAGAAGTAGATACTTTTGGGGAGGGACAAGGTCAAAAGAGAAAATAGAATAAATGGGGGGCAGGATAGGATGGAAGAGAATATAGTTAGTCTTACACAATGTGACTATTATGGAAGTTTTTGTTTGTTTGTTTGTTTGTTTTGCAAACCTACACATATATAGCCTATATTGAATTGCTTGCCTTCTCAGTGGGATGAGTGGGGAGGGAGGAAGGAAGAGAAGCTGGAACTCAAAGTTTTAGGAATGAATGTAGAGAATTGTTTTTGCATACAACTGAGAAATAAGAAATAAAGGTAATTAGATATAGAAATCCATCTTGCCCTACAAGAAAAGAGAGAAGCTTGGGATAAGGGAAGGGAGGGGTGTGATAGAAGGGAGGGCATATTGAGGGAAGATGAATCAGAGTGCAAGTGTTATGGGATGTGGGGAGGGGAGAGGTATGGAGAAAATTTGGAACTCAAAATTTTGTGGAAATGAATACTGAAAACTAAAAATAAGTAAATGAATATTAAGAAAGAAATAATGAGCAGAAAATTCTCTGAAAAACTTGGAAGGATTTACATGAACTGATGCAAAGTGAAATGAGCAGAACCACAGTAACTGCAGTAACAGCAGAATTGTAAAATGATCAATTGTGAAGGACTTGGCTATTCTCAGCAATATGATGATCCTAGATATTTCCAAATGACTTGTGATGAAGAATGCTCTCCATGGCCAGAGAATGAAGTCTAAATGTAGATCAAAGCATACTTGTTTTAACTTCATTTTTATTGTTTTTTTTAATCTGTATTTTCTTTCACAATGTGACTAATGTGAAAATATGTTTTGCATGACTGCACATGTATAACCTATATCAAATTGCTTGACTTCTCAATGAGGGGGTAGGGGAGTGATAGAATTTGGGACTCAGCATCTTAAAAAGTGAGTATTAAAATTGTTTTTATATGTAATTGCATAAATATGTATAAAATATTAAATTAAAAAATAAAAAAAGAAATACAAATAAAGGTATTAAGAGAAACCTAGAAAGATAAAGCTATTGTAACAATGGGAAGAGAGTATAAGGAAGTGTTTGTGGTTTTAATGGGTGGGAGAAGAAGTGTATCCCTGAGAACTCAAATCTCTTCAAGATTCATAAATAGAGTTAAGTGTGGCAAATAAAGTGCCAGGAGGTGATTTTTTTTCCTGTTTTTATGATGTTACAGAGTGATAAATAAAAAAAGCATAAAAAAAATGCCAAGGAATATTGTTGTCAAATTCCAGAACTATCAGGTCAAGGAGAAAATACTGCAAGCAGCCAGAAAGAAACAATTCAAATATCAAGCAACTACAGTCAGGATCACACAGAACCTTGCAGCTTCTACATTAAAAGTTCGAAGAGATTGGAATGTGATATTCCATATAGCAAAGAAGCTTGGACTACAATCAAGGATCAATTACCCAGCAAAATTGAGCATAATCTTTCAGGCAAAGAGATGGACATTCAACGAAATAAAGGATTTCCAGACCTTCGTGATGAAAAAGCAAGAGCTCAATAGAAAATTTGATTTTCAAATACAATACTCAAGAGAGGCATAAAAAGACAAACAGGGAAAAACTACTTGTTATTCAATACAGGCATACTGTTTACTTACTTGTTAACCTTGAGAATTATATATTTATTATGACATTTAAAAGGGATATGCATACATAGAGAGAGTGGGTATAAATGAACTGATGTGATGATAAAAACATAGTTAAAAGGTGTGAAGGGATTGTAATGGGAGAAAAAGAGAAGGCAGCAAAAGGTAAATTACTTGACAGAAGGAAGTGCAAAAACATATTATAGCAGAGGAAAAGAGGAGAGGCAGATGAGCATTGTTTGAGCTTTACCCTCATCTAATCTGGTTCAAGATGGGAACAACACACTCAGTTAAGTATAGAATCTAAGTTGTCCTACAGGCAGTAGGAAGCAAAGGCGGAAAGAAAAGGGAGGGGGTAAAGGGAACGAAGAAGTAGTAAGCGAAAAAGGAAATAAAAGGGAAGGGGATTGATAGAGGGGAGGGAAGATTGAGGGAGGCAGTGGTCAAAAGTAAATCTCTGTTGAAGAGGGGAAGGGAGAAGGGAGAAATAAAACCATACATGGAAGGGTGGTAGGGATAGGATGAAGAGAAAGACACAGATAGTAATGGTAACTGAATGTGAATGGGATGAACTCTCCCATAAATGGAGGTGGATAGCAGAATGGATTAAAAACCATAATCCTCCAATATGTTGTTTACAAAAACCACATTTGAAACAGGGAGATACACACAGGGTAAAGGTAAAAGGCTGAAGCAGAATATATTATGCTTCAACTAATGTAGAAAAAGCAGAGGTAGCAATCTTAATCTCAGACAAAGCAAAATCAGAAACATATCTAATCAAAAGAGATAAGAAAAGAAACTAGATCCTGTTAAAAGTCACAATAGATAATGAAGTAATGTCGTTACTAGATATATATGCACCAAATGGTATAGCATCCAAATTCTTAGAGGAAAAGTTAAGGGAGTTACGGGAAGAAATAGCAAAACTACAGTAATGGGGAGATCTCAATCTCCCCCTCTCTGAACTTGATTAATCTAATCTCAAAATAAACAAGAAGAAAGTTAAGGAGGTGAATAGAATTCCGGACGATATAGATATGATAGACCTCTGGAGAAAATTGATTGGGGATAGAAAGGAATATATCTTCTTCTCAGTGGTACATAGCATAAAATTGTACAAAAACCTCACAATACAGTGCAGAAAGCCGGACATGATCAATTTGGATCATAATGCATTTAAAATTATATGTAAGAAAGGATCATGGAAAGATAGACCAAAAAATTAATAGGAAACTAAATAATCTAATCCTAAAGGATGAGTGGGTCAAGCAACCAATCATAGAAATAATTGATCACTTCATTTGAGAGAATTACAATAATGAGACAACCTACCAAAACTAATGTGATGCAGCAAAGGCAGTTCTTAGGGGAAGTTTTATATCTCTAAATGCTTACATGAACAAAATAGAAAAAGAGGAGATCAACGAATTGGGCATTCAACTGAAAAAAAAACTAGAAAAAGAACAAATTGAAAAGCCCCAATTAAATACTAAATTAGAAATACTGAAAACCAAAGGAAAGATGAATAAAATTGAAATAAAAAAGCTATCAAACAAATAAATAAAACTAAGAACTGGTTTTATGAAAAAACATGATAAATCTTTTATGAAAAATCTTTGCTTAATCTGATCAAAAAAAAGAAAACTAAATTATGTGTCAAAAAATGAAAAGGGTGAACTCACCTCCAATGAAGAAGAAATTAAAACAATACTTAGAAATTACTTTGCCCAACTGTATGCTCATAAATTTGACAATCAGTGAAATGCATGAATATTTACAAAAATACAAACTGCCCAGATTAACAGAAGAGGAAGTAAAATACTTAAGTAACCCCATCTCAGAAAAAGAAATTGAATAAGCCATCAATAAACTCCCTAGGAAAAAAAATCTCAAGGGCCAGATGGATTTGAAAGTGAATTTCATCAAAAATCTAAAGAACAGTTAATTCCAATACTACGTAGACTATTTGGGAAAACTGCTGAAGAATGAGTCTTACCAAACTCTTTTTATGATACTGATATGGTACTGATACCTAAACTGGGAAGAGACAAAACAGAGAAAGAAAATTACAGACTATTTTCTCTAATGGATATAGATGCAGAAATTTTAAATAAGATATTAGCAAAAAGATTGCAACAACTTATCAAGAGAACAATACACGTTCATCAGATAGAATTTATACCAGGAATGCAGGGCTGGTTTAATATTAGGGGAACTATCAGCATAATTGATCATACCAATAACAAAACAAAATTTTTGAAAAAATACAATACCCATTCCTATTGAAAACATTTGAGAGCATAGGTATAAATGGAGCCTTCCTCAAAATAATAAGTAGTATCTACCTAAAACTATTAGCAAGCATTATATGTAATTAGGGGAAGTTTTATATCTCTGAATGCTTACATGACCAAAATAAAGAGGAGATCAAAGAATTGGGCATTCAACTGAAAAAACTAGAAAAAGAACAAATTGAAAAGTCCCAATTAAATACTAGATAAATTTCCAGTAATATCAGGGATGAAACAAGTAAGTCCATTATCACCACTGTTATTCAGTATGGTACTAGAAATGTTAGCTTTAGCTTTAGAAGAAATTAAGTTATCACTCTTTGCAGATGATATGATGATGTACTTAGAGAATCCTAGAGAAACAAGTAAAAAAAAACTACTTGAAATAATAAACTTTGGCAAAGTTGCAGGATACCAAATAAGCCCACATAAATCATTTGCATTTCTACATACTACTAACAAAGTCCAACAGCAAGAGATAGAAAGAGAAATGCCATTTAAAGTTACTCTAACTTTATAATAGACACTATAAAATATTTGGGAGTCTACCTGCCAAAATAAACCCAAGGAATATATGAACACAATTACAAAATACTCAGCACAAATAAAGTGAGATCTAAATAACTGGAAAAGTATCAGTTGCTCATGAGTAGGCCAAGCTAATATAACAAAAATTACAATTCTACCTAAGTTAATTTACTTATTCAGTGCCATCAAACTACCAAAAATTATTTTCTAGAGCTAGAAAAAGTAATATCAAAACTTAGCTTGAAGATAAAAAGGTCCAGAATATCAAGGGAATTAATGAAAAGAAATGCTAGGGAAGGTGACCTAGTTATACCAGATCTCAAATTGTATTATAAAGCAATAATCATCAAAATCACTTAGTATTGGCTAAGAAATAAAGGGGTAGATCAGTAGAATAGGTTATGTACACAAGACCCAGTAGTCAATGATTATAGCAGTCTACTGTTTGATAAAGGGATAAGAAATCACTGCTTGACAAAAACTGCTGGGAAAAAATGGAAAATAGTATGGCAGAAACTGGGCATAGACCAGTGAATGAGATCATATTCCAGAATAAAGTCAAAATGGGTACATGATTTGGATATAAAGGCTGATACTATAAACAAATTAGGGAGAAAGGAATAGTTTATTTGTCAAAAATGGATAATTTTGATTACATCAAATTGAAAAGGTTTTGCACAAAGAAAGCCAATGCAACCAAGATTAGGAGGGAAGCGGAAAACTGGGAAAGAATCTTTACAACTAGTGTCTATGATAAAGACCTCACTTCTAAAATATATGGAGAACTGAGTCAAATTTACAAGAATACAAATCATTCCCCAATTGGTAAATGGTTAAAGTATATGAACAGACAGTTTTCAGAGGAAGTAATTAAAGCTCTCTCTCTCTCTCTCTCTCTCTCTCTCTCTCTCTCTCTCTCTCTCTCTCTGTATATATATATATATATATATATATATATATATATGTGTGTGTGTGTGTGTGTGTGTGTGTGTGTGTGTGTGTGTGTAGTCACATGAAGAAATGCTGCAAATCACTATTGATTAGACAGATGAGAATCAAAACAATTCTGAGGTACTACATCACACCCATCAGATTGACTAACATGACAGAACAGGAAGATTATAAATGTAGAAGAAGATGGAGAGCTGAAACACTAATTCATAGTTGGTGGAGCTGTGAGCTAATCCAACCGTTCTGGAGAACAATTTGGAACTATGCCCAAAGGGTTATAAAAATGTGCATACCCTTTGATCCAGCAATATCGCTTCTAGGTCTGTATCCCAAAGAGATTATAAAAATGGGAAAAGGTCCCACACCTACAAAAATTTTTATCGTACCTCTTTTTGTGATGGCTAAGAACTGGAAATCGAGGGAAAGCCCATCAGGTGGGGAATGATTGAAAAAGTTTTTGTTTATGAATGTAATAGAATACTATTATGCTATAAGAAATGATGAACAGTCAGACTTCAGAAAAACCTGAAAAGATATATATGAACTGATTCTGAGTGAAGTGAGCAGAACCAGGGGAATGTGATACATAATAACAGTCACAGTGTGTGAGGACTGTTTTTGATAGACTTAGCCCTTAACAATTCAAGGACCTACACCATTTCCAAAGGACTCTTGATGCACAATGCCATCCACATCCAGAAAAAGAACTATGGAGTCAGAATGCAGAATGAAGCAGACTATTTTCTTTTATGTTATGTTATGTTTTGTTTTGTTTTGTTTTTTCTCATGGTTTCTCCCATTTGCTTTAATTCTTCTATTCAACATGAGTATTATTAAATGTATTTAATAAGAATGTATGTATAGAACCCATATAAGATTGCATGCCATCCTGGGAAGGAAGAAGGGAGGGAGAGGGAGAGAAATTTTAAACTTAAGGAAGTGATAGTTGAAAACTAAAAACAAATAAATTAATTATAAAAAAAAGGAAATGACTCTATACACACAAATATCTCTCTATATGTGTGTATATATACATATACATACACCCACAAATATATGTTTCTTTTTTTTCAAGGCAATCAGAGTTAAGGGACTTGCTCATGGTCACTGAGCTAATAGATTGTCTGAGGCCAGATTTGATCTCAGGTTCTACCTGAATCCAGGGCCGGTGCTCTATCCACTTCACCAACTAGCTGCCCTGAAAAATGGCATTATATACTGAGCAAAGAGAAACATAGTGTGTCTTGTTGAATAGCAATGAGTAAAGTTTATCCTTTTTCAGATACAAAGAAAACCTTCATTATCTATTATCATTAGCACGATGCATGTTTTAAATTGTATTTATTTTCCTTTAGGACTTTGGGGTGCCCTGGTGCTATTCCATGAAAAATGTATATTATCCTCTTTTAACTGAGCCTATCCTGTATCACATATTAGATAAATCTGCAATTAAGGCTCCAGGTAGTAATGATTATCGCAGTTAACCTTAGGATAGGTTAGGACTATTTTCAATCCTTTTTGGGTCTTAACAAAGACATTTAGACCATAAAATGACAGGAAGCAGTATGTTGGCCTGAAGAGTATCTTAATGATACTACCCTTCTCTGAAAGGGAAAATAGCATGCTTATCAAATTTGAAAATGACATAAAGCTGGAAAGGACAGTTGATATATTGAATAACAGAATTGGGACCCAAAAATATCCTGACAGGTTAGAATGACAGACTTAATCTAATAATATGAAATTCAATAGGGATATTTGTTGTCTTACACTTAGGTTCAAAAAATCAATATCACAAGTACAAGAATGGGAAAGAATGTAGCTAGGCAGCTATTCATGTGTTAAAGACCTGAATGTTTGGGTGGACTGCAAGCTCAGTATAGCAAAATGGAGCCCTGCGTGTAGAGAGGGGACCATGTATGGTGAGGGCTGTCATTGTGTGTGGCTTGAAGGGAGGTAGAAAAGACATTTACCCTCACTCTTCTTCAAGGGAAACTTTAATTCTTCCTATGAAGGTAAGCAGAAAATTGTGATTTGGGGTCACTCTGCTGTCCCCAGAGAAAAGGGATACCAGGGTAGAATTATATCTACCTGCTCCTCAAATTTTGTTCATTTATGGAATATAATAATTTTCCAACTAACGTTTGATTGCTTTGTCATTTGTGGGGGAAGGAGAGTCCCAATGTCTATATTCAAGACTTGACCCATTTTCCACCAAATACCAGTTCCACCATGTACACATACAGAAAATAGCAGAGACGGGCAGTTATCCATAGGAGAATATATGTATATGTGTATGTGTATATATATATATAATATATATGTATGTTTGTATACATATACACACATACACATATATATCACATAATATAGAGTGAAAGGACTCTCTCACTGGGAATAAGCTGACTCAGCTCAACCAAGAAAGGGTGTCCTGAATCTCACCCAAGGGAAAATTCCTTGAAGTCTCTATTGTGTATCAAGCTGGAAATAGGGATGTGATAGAGACTGCTAATTCCTCTATCTCTTCCCAGAGTCTTTTCCTTCAGCAACCTGAAGCGGGATTGGCCTGTTGAATCTTTTCTCTAGAAGCTGGAAGCCAGGAACATCTGAAGCAACTACAAGCCTGAGGATGTGAAACTTGACCAAAGGAAGACTAACCCTGAAGGGTGCTGATGGGAAACTGGTAAAGGCTGAAGTTCTCTCAACTCTTGAAAGCTCCACTCCACCCTTTAGGAAAGGCAAGGCATTTATTGCCACCAATAAGGAGAGAGTCCCATGCCACTGGACTTTGGGACAGGGGTTACATCAATATTATAAAAGGCATGATGGGGCAAGGAATATTAATAGTATATTAAGCTGCATGAATAATACATGAATCTTGAGCAAGAACAGTGAGAATCCTGCTTTATTCTGCCCTGGTCCAATGATGTCATTGGTATTATTCCATTCAACTGTGGCTAATACATTTCAGGAAGTACATTGGCAAGTGCAGAAGAACATGATCAGGATAAGAAGATGACGTCATGTCATGGTAGGATTATTTGATAGAAGGAGGATTAGTCTAGAAAAGAGAGGTCTTAAGGGAGGATATGGTCTCCATCTCAAAATGTTTTAATTAGGAATTACCCTTATCCCAAAGCCCACTGGTGTGGAACTCTCTCCTTAATGAAGGAGATCAATAACCCATGCTGCTATGTATGTTCATTGCAGAATGGTATTAGGGGTAAAGGAGTCAAGCCATGAGGTTGGGGTCCATCTCTTCCCCCCAAATGAACAGTGATCAAAAGTTAGATTGAATCTCCTAGTCTAATAATGTTTAAGGGAGAAGATAGATATAATCCTAATTCAGTACCCCCTTGTCTCTGAGGAGTGTGGCAACCTTTGGCCCCAACTTCATGCTTACCTCATAACAGGAACTTAAACCAGTTAGGGCTCTTTCCCCTAAACCAGACTGTCTTTCATCACTTCAGGTTGGTCTCCTCCCTATTTCATGATCAGGCTTTGTTAATTCCTGCCTTTGTATCTTCATTTATATCATCTTCTTTATCTTCTTTTTCCTCTTTTCCTATCCAGTACTACTTATCTTTCAAAGTAAAGTCATCTATCCTCCATAAAACTTTTTCTGTGTATGATAAGGCCTATAGTACTTATTACCTATGGTGTTGCAATTTAATACTTTTGATTCTGCATTTGTAGTACTTAGAACACCCAATCTACAACACGTGTGGTTCCCCCAACCCAGATAAGCTATCCTAGTTTCAAGGAATATTATGGGTCTGTAGTTATTTATAAACTATATTTCATGAGTCCCTACCAAAGTATTTCCTTTTTTAGCCAACTAAAAGATATAACAAATTAAAAACAAATGCATTTAGTGAGTAGAATAGCAATAAACCCCATAAACCTGTGCCATACTTGACCACAGATATATGCACCATCAGTAGGAATAGTCACCACACATAGTGAATCGCTGTGTTGGCAAACACAACACCTAGAGAGTATATATGAGCAAGATATCTGTGTAGAAATGATTTTTATGTTCCTAACACTTCTGGGATCTTCTCATGACAACCACAGTTGGCTCCTGCTCTTCCTGTCTTACCCTGGTTTTACTTGACCTGCCATCCCTGGCAGAGATATTGTCTCTCCTGGTCATGTGGTCATGATATATAGTCTTTGCCAGGTATCACTCTCACTGATCTTAGATGTCTACTGTTCACCATTTTTCTGTGTATGATAATGCCTATAGTACCTATTGTTCTTCAGCTGTTCCTGAGGTTGTTGATGATTATTGACAGGTAGGTCTCCACTGGGGCCTGGAGATTGTGACCCTTCTCTCATAATGAGAGAGAGAAAGAGATAGAGATAGATAGATAGATAGATAGATAGATAGATAGATAGATAGATAGAGACAGAGAGACAGAGACAGAGAGACAGAGACTGAGAAAGAGACAGAGACTGAGACAGAGAGACAGAAAGAGAGAGTGAGAGAAGTCTGTTATCATCCTTTTAACTTAAATCCCAGAGGCTTACACTTCAACATTTTTGTTTTTAGACAAGTAGTTTCTTTTTCTTTCCCTTAAGAAGATTCTGTCAATTTTGAGAGCTTTTCCTGGGAAGGACTTTTCCCTCCAAAAAGAAAGTTCACACCTAATGAGCCAAACTATTTGAAAAAACAGGACAGTTAGCCATATGAATAGCCACCACAGGCAATAAGTCCATTTTTAAACTTTAACTTCTTGGTCGTCAAAGGCAGTGTTTCTTTCAGTTCCAAGTTTGTATCTTAAATATGCTTAAAAAGTCCTAGTAATCTCTTTAAATTTCTTTATGGGAATTCTGGAGCCTGAAGTCCATTTCAGGTGCCAGGGAGGTGAGTTTGGCTAAAGAAATCCTTAGAGATAGATGTGCATAACATACTGCAATTTTTTCTAAGGCCCCAATGTATTTCAACTCGACATGAAACTGAGTGTGATCAAGCACAAAAGCTAAACCCAGAAGGCAAGAATATTGTCTTCCTCTTGCATTACTCCCTTTTTGTGCATATGGAGTCAGCAGCAAGTCTTCTGAGTCATGCTCACATATTCTTCACTGTTATTTCTTACATATTACTGTTAGTGCATGATATATGTCATGTTTCCCAACTAAATGATGAGCTCTGTGAAGGTAGTGACTATATCTTATACTTGTCTTTCCCCCATCACCTACTATATTTCTGGGCCCATTCTCTTTTACCTTTCAGCTTTTCTCACATTAGCATTACAATTCTACACACCTCAGAATGCACAACATGCTATTATACCCTTAAGTCTTTTTCAGACTTTTTTTCCCCTGTGCCTGGGACATTCTCCCTCCTCTTCTTTGCCCATTAAATTTCTATCTATATCCTTCAAAATCCAGTTCCTTTTTGTTCTTTTAAACTACTTTCCTACCTCATCCAGGCTCAAAGTGTAGGAACCACTTATGGACTTAATCTCAATGCTGAACAGTATGGAAGCCTTAACCTGCTCTGTTTTTCCTACCTGGGAATACCCTAGGTATTGTGGGAGCCTGATGTGGTGCAGATACCCAGTCTGCTTAGACTGCATTTCAGAACTGCAGAGCTCAAGTGATACAGATCCTCCCCAAGTAGCAGGGATGAGAAGCCTGTGCTACCAGACCCAAATAAAATTCAATTTAAATATTACATCTTCCAAGGAGTTTCCCTTATTTTTCTTTTAGCCTCACATAGCACTTTGTTTTTTAAAAAAATTCATTTATTTTTAGTTTTCAATATTCATTTCCACAAGATTTTGAGTTCCAAATTTTCTTCCCACCTCTCCTCTCCCCCACCCAAAACCGCATGCATTCTGATTGCCCCTTTCCCCAATCTGCCCTCCCTTCTATCACATCCCTCCCTTCCATTATCCCCATATTCCCTCGTCTTGTAGGGCAAGATAGATTTTCATACCCCACTACCTGTATTTCTTATTTCCCGTTTGCTTGCAAAAACAATTCTCAACATTCGTTCCTTAAACTTTGAGTTTCAACTTCGTTCCCTTTTTCCCTCCCCACCCATCCCCACTGAGAAGTCAAGCAATTCAATATAGGCTATAAATGTGTAGTTTTGCTAAAGACTTCCACAATAGTCATGCTGTGAAAGACTAACTATATTTCCCTCCATCATATCCTGCCCTCTATTAATTCTATTCACTCTTTAGACTTTGTCCCTCCCCTTGTGTTTAATTCTAATTACTCTCCCCTCCCATTTGCCCTCCCTTCTATCATCCCCCCATCCCACTATCCCCTTCTCTCCTACTTTCCTGTAGTGTAAGATAGATTTTCATACCAAATTGAGTGTGCATGTTATTTCCTCCTTAAGCCAAATGTGATGAGAGTAATCTTCACTTTTTCCCCTCCAACCTCCCCCCTTTTCCCCTCCATTGAAAAAGCTTTTTCTTGCTTATTTTATGGAAGATAATTTGCTTATCCCATTTCTCCCTTTCTCCTCCCTATATATTCCTTTCACTCCTTAATTTTATTTTTTTAAGATATCATTCCTTCCTATTCAGCTCACCCTGTGCCCTCTGTCTATATATGTGTGTATAATCCCTCCAACTACCCAAATACTGAGAAAAGTTTCAAGAGTTACAAATATTATCTTTCCATGTAGGAATGTAAACAGTTCAACTTTAGTAAGTCCCTTATGATTTTTCTTTCCTGTTTACCTTTTCATGCTTCTCTTGATTCTTGTGTTTGAAAGTCAAATTTTCTATTCAGCTTTGGTCTTTTAATCAAGAACACTTAAAAATCGTCTATTTTACTGAATGACCATTTTTTTTCCCTGAAGTATTATACTCAGTCTTGTTGGGTGATTCCTAGTTTTAATCCTAGTTCCTTTGACTTCTGTAATACCACATTCCAAGCCCTTTGATCCCTTATTGTAGAAGCTGCTAGATCTTGTGTTATCCTGATTGTGTTTCCACAGAACTCGAATTGTTTCTTTCTAGCTGCTTGCAATATTTTCTCCTTTACCTGGGAACTCTGGAATTTGGCTACAATGTTCCTAGGAGTTGTTCTTTTCAGATCTCTTTCAGGAGGTGATCAGGGGTTCCTTTCAATATTTATTTTACCCTCTGGTTTTCGAATGTTGGGGCAATTTCTCGTGATAATTTCATGAAAGATGATGTCTAGGCTCTTTTTTTTTTGATCATGGCTTTCAGGTAGTTCCATAATTTTTAAATGGTCTCTCCTGGACCTATTTTCCAGTTCAGTTATTTTTCCAAGGAGATATTTCACATTATCTTCTATTTTTTCATTCTTTTGGTTTTGTTTTGTAATTTCTTGGTTTCTTATAAAGTCATTAATTTCCATCTGCTCCATTCTAATTTTTAAAGAACTATTTTCTTCAGTGAACCTTTGAACCTCCTTTTCCATTTGACTAATTCTGCTTCTTAAAACGTTCTTCTCCTCATTGACATTTTATGCCTCTTTTACCATTTGAGTTAGTCTATTTTTAAAAGTGTTATTTTCTTCAGCATTTTTTTGGGGAGGGGGTCTCCTTTAGCAAGCTGTTGACTCCCTTTTCATGATTTTCTTGCATTGCTCTCACTTCTTTTCTCAGTTTTTCCTCCACCACTCTTACTTGATTTTCAAAATAATTTTTGAGCTCTTTCATGGCCTGAGACTATTTTGGAGATTGAGGATGCAGAAGCCTTGACTTTTATGTCTTCTTCTGATGGTATACATTGTTTTTCCTCATACTAAAAGGTGGACAAAAATACCTGTTTACCAAGAAAGTAACTTTCTATAGTCTTATTTTTTCCCCTTTTGGGGGCATTTTCCCAGTCAGTTACTTGACTTTTGAGTCCTTCAAGGGGAAGGTGTACTCTGTGAATCTGTAAGTTCTCAGTTCCCTCAAGTTGGCACAATCAAGGGAGAGGAGTTTATTCCTCTCCTGGCCTGTGCTCTAGTCTGGGAACTACAAGCTTTTCTGCTCAGGATCTGTGAGTAGCATTCCCTCTCCAGAGTCTCCACCAGCTCCACCACGTCAGTGCTCTTCCTAACTCTAGGGCTTCCACTCAGGGCTGAGATCCAAATCAGCTGCCTGATTCCCCCAGAGAATTTAGGTCAATGACTCCAAAATGGACACTGCTGCCTGGGGCCACCTGGGGCCAAGGCTAATCCAGGAGGATCCTGCTCCCTTCCCAGTTGAAACAGCTTTCTCACTGACCTTTGAAGCTGTCTCTAGTGTTTGTGGGTTGAGGCATCTGGACACTGCAGCTGCTGCCAGTGGCACCCTGAAGCCTGCTCAGGTCCTGTCCCTGACACATGAAGGCTAGGCTGTGCTCTACTCAAAGCCCAGTGTGATAGACTTTTCCTGTAGGCCTTCCAGGGTGCCTTGGATTGGAAATCTCTTTCACTCTGTCGTTCTGTGACTTTTGCTGCTCTAGAATTTGTTTAGTCATTTTTACAAGTATTTCATGGGTTGTGAAAGGAGAGCTCTTACAGCTTATCCTTCTACTCTGTCATCGTGGCTCCACCCCCCAGTACTTTGTTTTATAACTTTATAATGCCTTAATTATGGGCAGCAGGGACTCTTTCTTTTTCTTTTTCATTTTTTGTCCTCCACTCTTCTGGAAGCCAGTGTTTCCAGAAAGGCACATAGTTTTCCTTTGGCCCATTTCCTCTACCCTGACTATGATGGGTAATAGACAAAGGCAATTGAAAAGTCTCAGGGAAAAACACTGGAATTTAATGGATGATTAAGGAGAATTATAATTCCTAGTCAAGTCATGAAAGGGGAGATTTTATTGAGCAAAGATAGACTACATAGATGTCAGGGAGAGAAATACCCAGGGAAAGAGTGTATTAATTTTTGAAATAATTATATAGTAGTAACTGAAACCCAGTGTAGGGTATTCCTGATTTCTGGGTAAAATTCTATGAAGGTAGAGGTTGTCAAGATTCTAGGCATGGAAGTGATGCTCCTTGAGTGGGACTCCATTAGCAGTGTGACACAGAGGAAACTGTCTCCTACAAAGATATGGGAAGCTCTGGAGCATTCTCTATAGTACTTTGGTGGCTACAACCCACATGAATTTTCTCTGGTAAAGTGCTATCAGTGCTGGAAGAGCTACCTTATGCCAAACTGTTACAAGAGTTTCTATGGGTAATGATGCTGAGACCACCTTCTGGGACCCGTGAAGAGCTATGGGAAGAGATACAAGTTGAAGACCCTCAGAAGGTAGTGCCTGCAGGCAGCCTTGTCTAACTATGACTGTACATCTTCCAGGATAGATTGCTTCTCACTGAAGGGAGGTCTTTATTCTCCATGAGTGAATAAGTTATATTTTGTTTTCTTTGACCTCTCAGCAAATCTCCTTCTTTTATTATGAGAACCTTGTGCTTACAAGGGGAGTTAGTAACACAGAGGATAATGGTGTCAAATAGAGAGATGTCCAGATTTTTTAGTGGAAGTTCTAGGCTTTTTCCCTTCCTGGAAGGTAGGTAGATAGGATAACCACTTCTTTCTTTTATTAGTGTGACCAGAACTTTCAAGTCATCTGAAATTGTTGGATGCAAGAGGTGGGCATATAATATTTTCTATTGTGTAGTCATTCTATCCCTGCTATCAAATTGTAAACTCCTTAAATCATGAATCTTGTTTTACCTAAGTATAATGGAATCTGGCACAGGGCTTCAGATGACTTCTCTCCACATGGAGAAGCTAAAGAGTTTAGTTCTGGGAGAATCAAAATAATGTTTAAGCAAACATGTGGAGCACAGCTCCAGAAAGCATAGATATTTTGTAACTGGTTCCAATAGATTTCTATCTTGTCCTTTGTTCTTGAAGAAGGCTATGATGACTTACAATTGAATTGGATTTGAGTGAGGGAGGGCTGTGCAAAGCCACCAGCCTCATTTTCTCCTCCCTTCCAGTGGGCAATTACTTAGGGAAAGGAGAAATACTGTCAGCATTAGCTTCTTCCTCTTAAGCCTCATTCTATTTTAGGAGTTCTGCATTGCTATTTTGCTCTCCATGAATTGTGAGACACCGTGATATCAGGGGAAGGTTTTAGGGTCTTCTTCCCTACCAAGGCTATATGATCTTGTAAAAGAGCTTTGGTCCTTAAGTTCTATGTTGGTTCTTATTCCAGGGGAAGGGAATGGAGTCTCCATGTTTGTTTCATCTGCAAAATTAGCTGGAGAAGGAAATGGCAAGCCACTCCAGTATATTTGCCAAGAGGAACCTAAATAGGGTCATGAAGAATTAGACACAACTGAATGACAACATTCAATAGATACTTGTCAGTTGTCTGATTAATTTTCTCTGGACTAGCACTGATCATACTGTATAGCCTGGATTTGCCTGAACCATTTTTGTATATGTTATTCAATTACAGCAGATACAATGAAACTACTTTATTCTGGCCATTTGCCTACAAGGGTCTACTTTATGTGGATGTCCATTTGGATCAATGTTGTTCAAGACAGTTCAAGAGCAGGGTCATATAAAGGAAAAGAATGAAGTGTTCTGTGACCATAGGGTCATAGATCTGGATATGGAAGTGACCTGAGAGATCACCTATCCCAATTTCTTCATTTTACAGATGAGGAAAGAAGTGAGGTCTAGAGAGAAAGGAAAGAGAGAGAGCTATTGGTTCAAACAAGATGGTAGAAAGCACTTCCTGCTCCTCCAGCAAGGGTCAGGACCATGAAGAGCACTCAGTGTATATTATGAATTTTTAAAGATGGCTTTTCTGTAATTTTTGGTGTCAATGACCTGAACTTGAATCAGAATTTTAAACTACTCCATTTCTATAAACAAATCTGCATGACAGTTTTGTTTTTTTGATGCTTCTTTTTCAAAATACTGTTGATTAAGTTTATATGGAGAAAAATGCACAAAGTATAGCTTTTCTCAAACGCTATTGGGTAAATGACCATTTACCTTTCAGAGCAGCCTCATGGCCTCAGGAGACTAATTTCTTGCCTATTCTCAGTGATTTGTAGAGAAACTGGATTTCAGGATTCTTGACTCTGCCACTGCAAATCTCAGAGGGGCTTTCCACTGTAATGAGGAAATAAGAGAAGCTCTCCATTTTTTTTCCATGTCAAAATGTTTATTGGCATAACCTCCACCCCAGATACTACCATTCGCCCCCTAAAAATAGTACATTCCTCTCCAGTGAAATAATATGTCATGGAACAAAGACAAATGGAGGACAGTGAGGAAAGGAACTGGGAAAACTTTGAATTGTATCCTTTTTTTCCCATATAAATATAGCAAGTGAATATCCAAATACATAATAATGCTTTTCGAAAAGAGCACAGACCATTTTTAGGGCAACATTTAGGGCTCTCTTATTCACTTTAACAGAGACTGCTAGAACACCGAAGAATCTTGGTACTGGGTGACTTTTCCTCATTCCTCTTTCTTTTGTGATTATGCCCTTATCCAGAGATTTTTTTTTATGTAAGTATCCTTTGTGCAGGCTAGCCATTCATACTCATTGCTATCTTCTTTTGCAAATATTCTTGTATTTTTTAAAAAATGGCTTTTGTGGGGAGTGTTCCTATCTAGAGTACTGCACCCAGACTCAGAGACCTGTTAGCAAGTCCCAGCTCTGTCTCTAACTCTGTGACTTGGGCCAAACAACCTCTTTGAGTCTCTGTTTTCTCATTTTTCAAATACTTAGATTAGCTACCTCCCAGGGTTGTTTTGAGAATGTGCTTTAAAATCATAAAGACTATTAATTATATGTTATTATACTGAGTCACATGAGGTGATAACGACCACTATAGAGGCATAGATTTCGAGCTGGGTGGAACCTTAGAGGTGGAGTCAACTCCTCAGTTTACAGATGAAGAACAAAGAACACAGGGAGATTAAGTGACTTGCCCAGAGTCACACAACTAATAAGTTTCAGAAGTAGAATCTGAACCCAATTCTTCCTGATTCTACGTGCAGTGCCCTATTGTACTGAAAATACATTTTTTTGTTGTAGTATAATCAAATGCCTCTGATTAAAGAAAATCTTCTCCACCCACTAATGGGCCTCAGAAGATCTGCAGGAAGGCCCACTTTTGTTAATGGAGGCACTGATTCTAAAGGATTATGATGCCCTCTGGCTCTGAAAAATGTATAAATACTCTGAGGTGAGGTTTTACTTTGGGGCTTACTGATTGGAAGTGTTTGTTTGGTCAGGTGAGACTCTGGGAAGCTGTTGAGGAGTCCCTTCCCTTTAAAAACCCAGATAGTGGTGCTTCCCTCTCTGGTAACTATGTAACTGTCAGACAGTTATCTGTTGATCTGTGATATATGTCAGACAGTTGGATTTTGTTGATTTTGTTTTCTCTGTGTTTTCTCTGAAGGTCAGAGTGCTGACTTTTTCCCCTAAATTAAATGAATGATGCATGTGCTTAATTAAAGTGATTGTTGACCCCTCAAGAGTTGCCTTTCCTTTCAGAAAAGCAGATCTAAGAACCTGTATGTCTTGTGTGTGTCAGGGTGCTTTCTATTACAGCTCCACTGTCTCCAGTGAATTCATGTATGTGAAAACACTTTATATCACTCTGCAAATATAAGCTCTTACCATTATCTTCATTGTTCTTCTCTAATATTAGGTGTAGTTTGGATAGAAATGGTCTAGGAACTAGTGAGAAGTTACTATTTTTCTCTTTTCGTGTTTAAAAGTGGGTGGAATGATTACTTTTTTTAAGAGTTGACTAAAAGTATTGGAAGGTAAGTTTATCTTCTCTAGTTTCATGGAAAGCATCCTATTTGGGATACCTCCAGTAGCAGACTAGATGAGAGGGATGATTTATACTTCATTCTATTTCAGAAGGATTTTGATTTTTTTCCACTAAGTTGCTGACCTTGCAAGAGCTTTTTATTTCTGTATGGGAGATAATAAATACTCATTGTAGCAGCAGCTCTTAATTTTTATGAGTCAGTGTTATGTCTAGGAGGTTGTAGGTAATAGTTTTTGTCTGAGATGATGCCACATCATTATAGCTTATTTGCTGAATTCTCAAAGGTATTTCAGAGTTTGGATTTATAGTATGGGGATTTTTTAATTTCTTAGTTTATAATGTGAAAGAGAAGGAATTTCTGGTATGTGATGATGGTGGCACAGGGGATAGGGAGCTGGGCTTAGAATCACGAAGAGATGAGTTCAACTCTAGCCTCAGACACTTACTGGTTGTGTGACCCTGGGCACTTCACTGCTACATCATTTGACTCAGTTTTTTCAACTGTAAAATGGGAACAATAATTGCACCTACTTCTTAGGGTTGTTACAAATATCAAATGGAATAATATTGGAAGAAACATTTAGCAGTATGCCTGGCACATAGTAGGTGTAATATAGATGATCATTTCCTTCCCTTCTTTTTAGAGAGGAGCTAGATTTTTGCAAACTACAATAGTATATGTTGGATAATTCCTGCTATTTTCTTGCAAAATATGCATTAATTAGTGTATATGGGATCCTTCAGAATAACCTTTCTGATATTTCTGGCAGCAGTGATATGGTCTTTTATTATTTTTGTAAGTCCTGCTAATTCTACAAACAAATCGGCATTATCAGACACTTATTTGACACCTATTTGTATATTGTTGGCCAAATTCAAATTCATATGATTTTCACATATGGAAGGTCTTCTGCTTCTGCTTTTGGATCTTACCTGTTTTGTGGGCACCATTAGGAGCTGGCATCCACATAAAGACAATATGGGTAACACAGGCTGGCCAGTAGCATGTCCATTATCATTCTTTAGTATTGCCCTGTGAAGTGATGGCTGTACCAGAAGTGTGTCGGTATGCTTCTTAATATGCTTATTATGCTATTTAGGAACTTATCAGTCTTTTTCCACTTTTTTGATGAGCAACTGTCATATAACTGCCTTAAGGGTGTAGTTCCTATGTTTTGTAAAGATGGAATGCACTTTATTGTCATTATTGCTAGTAACAATAAATTTATTTCCCATTAAATTGTACTCTTTTTTGAGAGGTAGGAGTTATCTTCTAAACTCTCTCTTTACCATCTCCCTTTATCATCTCTCCCTCCAACTCCATCTCTCCTATCCAAGTTTAGTATCTGGACACAGAAAAATGCTGTAGTGTAAACTGACTTCTGTTGCCAAAAAGCTATGTAGGTTTTAAATAAGAAACTCCAAGACTGTTTGGTAAAAGCAAGATAAAATTCCTCATGGAAGCCTTGGGAAAGAACCTAAATTAGTTTGAGGCTGTAAATGAGTTTGAGACTTTTGAAGGACTAAAGGTGATTTGTCTGGATGATAGAAGCCTCTGATGAAAAATAATAATTTAAATTAGTTCACAGAAAAATGAGGAGTGAAGTTTTAAAAATATATATTTTTGGCTCTTTACCATGATCTTATTTTTTTTAAAGTTTTACAAATATCTTTATTGATTACACAACATGTATTTCCTGATATCCTTCTCTTGTTACAAAGAAAATCATTTGAACAAAGCCAACTGATGACTTGAATATGCCTGAAAATGTGTGCAACATTTAACATCAATAGTCCCCTACTTCTTTCCCAGGGTGAGGGAGGAATATTTCATTATTTGGACTCTTGAAAAAATATTGGTCATTATCCTTCATCTGATTTCAGTTGCCTTTTGGTCTTTTCATTCGCATTACTGTAGCCTTCTATTCATGATTCTCTTAGTTCTACTTTCTCAGTTCTGCCTCCTATGCGCTGAATTCTGTGTTTTTGTTGTTTTGTATGGCAGAGTAATATTTCTGTGTGTACATTCACCAGTTTGTTGAGTCATTCTCTTCTTAATGACATCAGACTCACATAATCACAATTTTTAGACCCTTTAAATATCATTCAGACTGCAGGGATGCTAACATCCTAAGCCTTCCATTTCCTGTTGGATACAGTGTGGTTCATAAGGAAAGACCGCCAGCCATCTTTCCTCTGCCCCAGAGCAATCACTTCCATCTGTTCCAGCCCAAGGCATCTATCTCCTGCTGCCAGCCCAGTGTCCAGTAGGGATGTGAAGAGCCCTCAGTGCAAAGAAAAGAAACCCTCTCTTCAGCTTCGGACCTCCCATCTCTTGCTGCACCTGTCTTTTGGGGGTAGAGGAATGGTGTCCTCCACTCAGTGATGAACAATCTCACACCTGGTCATACTCTTCATATGCCAGTGACTGAACTCCTGTAGATCATCATCGTAACTCCACACTCTACCCCCATCACCTAATTCCTCATTCCCATACCCCTCAACTTTCCTACCCCAAAGCTTCATTCTACATCTAACCAGTCCTTCCACTGTGCCCTCTGGAATGCCTACTCCATAGGCAAAAATAACTTCTTTTCATTTTAAATCTCCCGGGAGTGTATGGGGCGTTCAGCGAGGACTACCACCTCTTGTATGAGGGCTTGCTGAGTCATTTGCAGGGCTGCCTTTCTGCCTTTGGTGTCCACCTTTCACCTAACTCTTACCTGTGCCTCCAAGAAACTCTAGCATGTGCAGTGGCCACACCCATGTAAAATTGCCTCAGCAGACAGGCTAAACCAGGTTGAATGTAACCTACAGGTCTCAAACTCATCAGTAAATTAGGGGGATGCCTATCCCAAGTATATAATGATTTCCTTGGTGGAATGGGCAGATGAGAACAATTTGTTCCAATAGCCATGAAGATAGCTAAAGCAGATGCTGTGGAGTGCTTAGAGCTTGGTGAGCCAATGAAGACATCATGGTCATTCACAGTATCCCAGGACTATTGCCATCATCCGGACTTTTTTCTTGTTACTGGGCTTTGATGACTCTGAAAGACAGAGTGAGACTGATGACTTTGTCCAACCCTGCCTCATTTAAATCCAATTCACACACAAGTCAAGACATCACCATATGCTGTCATTAGCTCACTTCAAAAATGAAGGATGAAAAAGGGCATTCCTCTTCCACTACTTTTACCTATTGACTCTTACTGAAATCTGTCTTTTTTTCCCTAACAGCACAGCTTTCCTAGAACTGACTGTGTGTTCATTCATTCTCTTCAGATCCTCAGTTGAGGTGGGGAGCTGAAATATTCCTTGTTCCCCATAGAACCTTCCTTGTTCTCCCCACTTCCTCCATCATTCAGGTACCTCTCCTCTCTTGAGGTTCATGCTGTGCATGTCTATCACCAAATCGAAATCCTTCTAGCTATTGTCTACAAAATCCCACATCACTCCCCTTTGTTCTTCAATGAGTTTAATACTTGGCTTATCATTTTTCCCAAATTCTGTCCTCACGCTAAGGGACTTCAACATACATTTTCCTTCAAATATCCTAACCCATTCCTCCATCCAACCTCAGTCTCACAGGAAGATAGTCATACACTTGATTTTGCCATCACATACCAATATACTGCCTCCATCTCTGACCATGATCTATTGCTTTTTCATTTCTCCCTCTGCCTGCCCATATAACCCTGTTTTTCATATGCACCATGACCTTCAATCCATTGACTCCTCAATTCTCTTCCAGGCCATCTTCCCTGCACTAGCCATTCTTTCTTCTCCCCATCTTGAGTCTTTGGTAAACCTGTTAAACTCTACATTGTCATTTCTTGAATCTCTAGCCCACTTATATAACTGATTATGCTCAGCCAAACCTCTGTCTTGAATTACTCCTACCATATGTTACCTACAGAAGTGCTGCTAAATGAAAGCAGAGAAAATCATGCAATTGTTCTGATTGGATCCCCTACAAATTTATGTTACATAACTTCAACTGGGCCCTCACTGCTCCTATACATTCCTGCTATACCTCCTTTATCAACTCAATATTCCATTCTCCAGTGGCTCTTCTAAACCTTTTCATTCCTCTGTAAACTTTCTGTGGCTCCCTCTTTCATCTACTGTTAACAGCTGTATGCTACTTTCTCCTCTTTTACTTCTGTTTTCATTATAAATTGGCCTTATTCCTTACCAAGGATAACCCTTCTCCTTGTTCAAGTGATCCCATTCCATCCCATCTTCTCCAACAGATTACCCTCTCTCTCATCCCAACTTTCACTTATTTTCAATTTTACGTTCTCTGCTAGAAGTTTATAACTTCCCCATGTCTGAAAATTCCCTCACTTGGTCCTTCTATCACTCCTATCATCCTATATCTTTTCTGATCTTTGTAGCTAAACTCCCCAATAAAGCCTTCTACAATAGGTACTTCTACGTTGTCTCCTCTCACTTTCTTCTTAATCCTTTATGATCTGACTTCTGTCCTTACCATTTCAATGAAGTGGCTTACTGAGGGATTACTAATCATCTTTGAGCTGCCAAATCCAACGGCCGTTTCTCAATTCTCATTCTCTTTGACCTCTGAAACCTTCGACACTTTTGATCTTGCTCTCCTTCCTGAGACTCTCTTCTCTCTAGGTTTTTAGGACACCACTTTCTACTGGTTTTCACCTTATGTTTCTTACCCCTCCTCCTCTTGTCTCTTTTGCTGGATTCTCCTCCAGATGCTGCTTTCTAACTGTACATTTGCCGTAAGGTTTTGTCCTGAGGCCTCTTTTCTTTTCCCTCTGTACTCCTTCACTTTGCAATCTCATCACTTCCCATGTATTTAATCACGATCTCTATACAGATTATTCTCAAATCTACCCCTTTTGCTCTCACTCTCTCTACTGATTTCTAAATCTTGCACCTCTAACTGCCTTTTGGGCATTTCAAACTAGATGTCCAGGAGACATCATAAACTTAATATATCCAAAATAAAACTCATCATCTTTCCCCCAAAACACTTCCTACCTTCTCAGTTATTGTAGTCCCTCAGGCTCACAGCCTGTCATTCTGGATTCTCAGCTATTATTCACCCCCATATTTAAGCTGTTTCAGAAACCTGTTGATTTCCCCTCTGCAGCCTCCATTCAGCCACTGAAGTGATTTTTCTAAAGCTCCAGTCTGATCCTATCACCTCCTTACTCAATAAACTCTTGTAGCTTCCTACTGCCTCAAGAAGCAAATGCAAAATGCTCTGGCTGGCATTCAAAGTCCTTCATAATATAGTCTCCACCTATCTTTCCAGTCTTCTTATAGCTTATTCCCTGACATGGTACTCTCTGATCCAGTGACATTGGCCTCCTGACTGTTCCCCAAACAAGATACTCCATCTTTTATCTCTGGGCATTTTCTCTGGCTGTCCCCCATGCCTAGAATACTCTCCCTTCTCTGCTCTGACTCATGACCTTCTTGGCTTCCTTTAAGTCCCAACTAAAATCCTACCTTTTACAGGAAGTCTTCCCTAACCCCTCTTAAGTTCAGTGATTTCACTTTTTAAATGATTTCTTATTTATCATATATATATATATATAAGTATATACAAAGCAAACTATATATATATATGTACAAAGCAAACTATATATATAGTTTGCTTTGTATATACTTATATGCATATTATCTCCCCCATTATATTGTAAGTTCCTTGAGGTCAGGAACTGTCTTTTGCCTCCTTTTGTATAACCAGTGCTTAACACAGTGCCTGGCACATAGTAGGCACTTAAAAATGTTTTCTGATGAATTGACTGATTGATTCAAAGTCCCTATGAAGGAACATGAGAATTTGATAAATTAACAACATCTTAAAGGACCCAGACGTCCATTGGCCTGAACAATCTTCCTGATCAAGTCCTCAAAAAAGGTCAACTGCCCTTGTGAATCACAGATCCATAGAAGGCCAAAACTGGAATGGATTGTCAATGTTATCTAGTCCAACCGTGTCATCACAGATGAAAAAAAATGATGCTCAGAGAGGACAAGTGACTTGTATGAATTCATGCAAGTTCTACTATCAGGACTCTTGTCTCCTAATCCAGGGCTATATCCCTTAATCTAGCCATTCTTGGCCTACAAAGCCTCACTTGCAACCATAGGAATGCAAAGAATGTGGGGCAGGTTTACCAGGCACACCTGGCCCATGTGTTATTTGTGTCAATGCCTGCAACTGTTTTTCCTGTCTTCCCATCAGGATTACTGCTTCTTTTTCAGGTCAACAGACCTGACTTCTATTTTTAGATCCATTGCTCCCTATCTATATGATCTTTGGCAAGTCATTTCATTTTCTGTTCAGACAGCTCAGTCTACTCGCAGGTTATGTTTATTCTTTGTTTTTGAAGAGGACCATGACATCAGAGAAATGATGACATGACTTTCACTTGACTTTGTTTTGAGTGAGGGAGGTTTGTGCAGGTCTCCAGTCTCACTTCCCCTTCTGGGCCATATGGATCCAGTGACTAGATATTCAACAGGATGACTGGTAACTCAGCTCTTCTTCTCTCTCAGCCTCTCCCTCTCCCATTCCTTCTTCTCTCCAAAAGAAGGTAAGTTTTGATTGCCAGAAACTGCCCAGTTAAGTTGGGGTTTACTGGGTAAATTGCTTTTTTTCTCCCTCCTTCCTTCCTTCCTTCCTTCCTTCCTTCCTTCCTTCCTTCCTTCCTTCCTTCCTTCCTTCCTTCCTTCCTTCCTTTCTTTCTTCCTTTCTTTCTTTCCTTCCTTAAAAGCTTGGACTCAATGCACTCTGAAGCTGATAGATTGGACAACAATGGATCTCTGCCTAAGCTACACTCAATGGTTGTTTTTTGGACTGTCCTGGTTTAGAGTGAATGTCAGTGGTAACTGTTTTTCTTCAAAACAATCACCCTAAGACCACTTTTTAAAGAGGCCTATTCACTGAATGGGCATTGCCTCACTTTAAGTGAGTACCTGAAAAGGCCTTAGTCTAAAAGGCCAAGA
This sequence comes from Bettongia penicillata ogilbyi, assembly GCA_023548195.1. Classification (NCBI taxonomy): domain Eukaryota; kingdom Metazoa; phylum Chordata; class Mammalia; order Diprotodontia; family Potoroidae; genus Bettongia; species Bettongia penicillata. The sequence goes on along the minus strand of JAJHZJ010000169.1, from coordinate 3,650,006 downwards.
TCTCCCCTTGTATCCTGGGCTGCCTCCAGTCACCCTGATGAATATCTGGTCACGGGATCCAGATGGCTCAGGAGGAGAAAGTGAGGCTGATGACCTGCACAGCCCTCCCTCACTCAAACAAAGTCAAGTGCAAGTCATGTTATTATTTCTCTGATGTCATGGTCCTCTTCAAAAATGAAGGACAAACACAACAATTAGTTTCTTCTTATATGCAATGGGGATAAAATGAGAGGTGAGCTCGATGACCACTAGTGTTCCTTTCATCTCTAATTCTATTATACTGATGCTTTTTCTTCCTGAATGATTTAAACGTTTTAGCTGGAAGTCCCCGTGTCAATTCTGAACTTCATCATGATTTTGGCCTGTAGGTTGCTGTTACTGTTCAGTCAGGTCCAACCCTCCATGGCTCCATTTGGAGTTTCCTTGATGAAGATAGTGCAATGATTTGCCATTTTCTTTTCCAATTCATTTTACAAATGAGGAAACTGAGGCAAACAGGGATTAAACAACTTGCCTAGTAAGTGTCTAAGGCTGGATTTGCACTCAGAAGGATGAGTTTTCCTGACCCCAGGCCCAGCACTTTATCCTCTGTGGTATTAGCCTTACTATTTTGGACTATTAGTTCTGAGACAACACATCTCAAGCCTCATCAATGATGTTTTCTGTAGTATTCCTATACCATTTTTTTACCTCAGTATTCTATCAGGGTTTTCAGGAACAACTGAGAGACACAGAGTCTAGGATCATTTAAGTTTCATAGCTGTATCTAGAGCAATCTTCTGGTCATGGTCCCATGTGAGTGGGACTCTTCCTCAGGCTTTTGGGAAAGAGTCTTACCTTTTTGTAGAATTTCAGTGTATGAGGAGGGGTCTGAGAAAGGAAGGACTGGAGGTTAACTCCTATACAGTTTGCTTCTCAATCTGGCCTTAGGACTGGGCAAGCTGAAGCCTCTATTGGTGATTGTTTGGGTTTTGATGGCTCAAAGACAGTGTAAATAGAAATTCTTTCTGTTCTGGCCAGAAACTTTAAGAGTCTTCCCCTCCCAAATTTAGTTTTTTCTTCTTTTCTTTTCTTATGAATAGGCAAATAAGACCATCTTTTGCTTCATGTATTATCTAACCTTAAATCACTGAATGGATGTTGCTCCAAACAAACAGACCTCACAAAGACCTTACAAAGAATATAAATTTCTTTAAACTGGGCTCTGGAAAATCAGGCATTGATAAAACCACTGGCATTCAAATGGAACTACTTGACTATACCTTAAACCCAAAGCACTTGAGCTGTCACTGATTGGCCAATAAAGGACTCCAATCCAAGCTTTATTTGACCATTGTTTGGGTTTTGTTGACTCAGAGTGAGTGAAAATAGTACTTGTTTCTGTTCTGGCCAGAAACCTCCAAGAGTCTTCCCCTCCCAGAATGATTTGTTTTGAGTAGGTAAAATAGGTTATTTTTTGCCTCATTTCTTACCTAACCTTAATCATTGAATGGGCATTGCCTCCGTCACACTGAGACCTGGGAGAGACCTTAGCTTAAAAAGGTCAATGTCTTCCATTGTATTAGGGTCCATCTCTAGTCTTCCTGATCTGTACTTTGTCACTGGACCAACATGACTCCAGAGGAGAGATAGAGGCAGGTGACTTTGCACAGCCCTCTCTCACCTAAATCCATCTCACTTGCAAATCAAGATATCACCCTCCTGAGGTCTTTGGTCCTCTTCAACATCCTCGAAAAACTGGGGAATAATGGAATTTAGAGCTGTAAAGGACATGAGAGAAAAATTAATCTACCTTATTCCCTCAACTTTACAAGTGAGAAAACCAAGGCCCAGGGAGGTAAGTGGTTTGTTTAAAGTATGATGAGCAGTAACTAAGATTGACTCCTTTCACTGTATCTTTAAACTTTAAAATTTTTCTTTTAGTTGCTGATTAAGGAATTCAAATTCTTGATAAACTTTTGTTCACATTCTATTACAGATGCTTTTTTATTATTCATTTATTTGGGCAATATAATATTTAAAATCCTTACTGCTGTGTACCTTGTATTTATTGAGGTAATCTTGTAGATCTTCAATAAATTTCTCAAGTAGCTTCTTGATATGATGATATCTGTATTCTTTAATAGCTTCATCTTTCCTTCTTTAGTTTGCCCCCCCCCCAAGCCCCTCCATGACAATGGCCACGGATTATATACCACTGTATCTATGTTCTGATTTAAAAAAAAAAAAAACAACTTTTTTTTTTGTCAAATATTTTGGGAGTATACTTCAGTCTTTATGGTTATAGCAGATAATGGCATTTTAAAATTACTCTGTTAATTGACCTGTTAAATGAGTTCATGCTGTGTGAAACACAAATGGAGCTTTTTAGAATTGCAGCCTAAGAACTCTCATCTTCTTTGGAAAATCATTTGAAACACTGATGTTTATAATAACCGGTGTTATTTTTGTATTCCATCTTATTATTGGATATTATTTTAGGATTTTGTGTTAAGATTTTCAATGACTTCACAGTTTAAAATATTTTATTCTGCTGATTTTAGTAGCTCCCCAGTTTCATCTAGCACTTGTCTAATTTAGACAAGTTGGTTTAGGGATGAAGGAATTTTTATGATTGCCCTGTGCTGTTTAGGAATACTTTATTATATGGGATGAAGTATATTTGCATGACTCATGCTAGCAAAAAGCATTAAATAGTAATTTTGTTTCTCAAACAATATTGAAACATCAGTTGGACTAGACAGGTATAAAATTCTTAAGATGTGTCATGGAATAATGGAGACTCAAGGTACTGAGCTTGAATCTGGATTTCAAATTGAACCGGTTATTAAAGGTTTTCAGGGAAAACACATTGGGAAAAAGGAGAGAGCTGAGTTTATGTTAAGAGCCTGACTGGCATCCTGAAGTCGAGGCTTAACGAGAAGAACACTATTAAAGTAATGAATGCTTACCAGTCTCAGTGATATTACTTTTGACACAGTGAAATGGAATATAATGGTTCTTAGAAGACAGACAAACAAAAATCCATCCAATGTTAGTAAAACACAGGGTTCATCATTCCAAGGCAGTTATAGAATAATTTTTCATCCAACAAAGATGATTACTAGAGCACACAATAAAGTGGTTAAATTTTTTAGAAATACTTTTGTTACAAATACATCTAACTTCATAAAGTAATGTGTCCTGACAACATTATATACACTTGAATTTGTTAAGTGCAACTGAAAATTATTTATCTTCAAATGGAGACTATGAAGAAAGTACGCTCCAAGAATAGAAACAAAAGGCACATGGGTAACATCAACAAGAAAGCAACAAAAGATATGTCCACAAAAAACACCTAACAAATGACTGATTCATGCTAACTTGATTATAGAAATGGAGGGGTATATGATAAAGATTCAGGATCAGGTCACTGCCACTAGAAATTAGAGAAAGATTATCTTTAGAGTCTTGAGTTATTGATCTTTGCATAGTATACAGTGAAATGGTAGAAACTTGAAAGATATCATTACAGTTTACAAAACTTTAATGTCTACTACATACCTAGAAAAGCACAACCCATGGGCTAAAATGATACATCAGAAGATTGCTATCACTTGTAAACTCATAGAAGACAAACATTCATACTCCAAATGCAGACTATGAAATATTCTTGAGAATCCAGCTCATCGTGTCAGACAAAATGTTCATCTAGATATAACACTGGTCAACAAAAATTTAAGAACAACATTTTAATAGATATCACCAAAAGGAAGTAAAACCATTTGTGAATATGGCATTCCTAGAATCCTGTATGCTACTACAGTTATCCCCAAATTGCTTTCAGATCTACAGAAGATGGGTGCTATATCCCTTAATCTAACCATTCTTGGCCTACAAAGCCTCACTTGCAACCATAGGAATGCAAAGAATTGTTTGAAAAAGAGAAAGAGTAGCAGCTTTCTCAGTATAAACAGGGATAAAGTAAGGATGCTATCTCTCTCTACTAGCATTTGAAAGATTTCTAGAAATGTTAGTTTTTCAATAAGGTGAGTGAACAAAATTAAAGGTATAAATATCAGCAGAGGAGACAAAATTAGAAAATCTTAGAGAATTATAAAAGAAAGTATATTAGAAATCAATAACTTTAGGAAGGTAGCAGGATATAGAATAAATTCACAAAAATCATCACATATCTATACAATATTAGCACAAATTAGGAAGGAGCAATGATAAGAGAAATTCAACTCTAAGAAACTACAAAATATACAAGATGTGTAGGAGTTAACTTACAGAGAAAAACACAAACTTATTTAAATGCAACTATGTAAGAATCTTATGCAACAGAGTGACAAATAATTGGAGAGATATTCCCTGCTTATGGTTAAACACTATTACATAATATGACAATAACTGTTGTTGTTGCTCGCCATTTTCTTCTCTAGGTCATTTTACAGATGAGGAAATTGAGGCAAAGAAGGTTAAATTGCTTTCCTACAGTCACAAAGCTAGTGAGTGTCTGAAGTCAGATTTGAACTCATGAATCTTCCTGACTTTCAGACCTGGTATTCTATCCACTGCACTATTTAACTGCCCATAAAGCTATGGTGCTGTTTAAAAACCAGGATCGTTGGGTAGAGGAATAATCTAGATAAGCAAGAAACTGAAGCCATCTGTAAAAGTGTGTGTGTGTTTGTCCTTTGTTGCCGAAGAAGACCATGCCATCAGAGAAATGATGACATGACTTGCACTTGACTTTGTTTTGAGTGAGGGAGGGCTGTGCAGGTCACCAGCCTCACTTCTTCTCCAGAGCCATCTGAATCCAGTGACCAGATATTCATCAGGTGGACTGGAGATGACCCAGGATGAGGCAGTTGGGGTTAAGTGACTTTCCCAAGGTCACACAGCTAGTGAGTGTCAAGTGTCTAAGATGAGGTTTGAACTCAGACCCTCCTGACTCCTGCACTGGTGTGCATCTACTGCACCACCTAGCTGCTCCAATCTGTAAAAGTAGCTCATTTTTTAATACCCCAAAGGGTATATATGACTGTGGTCTTGGTGACCCTTTTGGACTAACTCTTGGGAAAAGTTAAAGCAATCTAGCAGCTACTAATTTAGGCCAATATCTAAGCCATGTACCATCACATCATAGAAATATTTAGAAGAGAATGAGATTAGATATTTCTACAGTTCTGGTTAGGTGAAGAATTTTTAACCAAACCAGGCCTAGACAAGATCATAAAAGACAAAAGAAATGAACCTACTTAAACTACTCCAAATGACAAAGCTTTCTCACAAATAAAATTAATAAAGACAGAATAAAAAAAAGAAATTGTCAAGTGGGAAAATATTTAAACAAAATACCAACAGTAAAATCTGATATCCTATATATAGGAAACTGATACAACTATATAACCCCAGACCCATTTCTGTATAAATATATAGTCAAAGGCCCCTTTTAAAAGTTTGTTTTTTTCTTAAAGAATTGCAAGTTGTAAATGATCATTGTAAAATGTGTTCCAATTCACTAGTACTACGAGAAATTCTGTTGTAACAGGGTTGGTCAGAGGAGTCCTATTGATTTGCTAGAGTGGGGCACCTTATATTAATATTGGGATTCTGACAGCTCACTCTTGAACTTTGAGGGTGGTTGAGGAGGGGATTTCTCTTCCTTGTTCCTCACCAGCAACAGCTATGGTAGCTAAAAAGTTCTATCAGATAAGTTGTTGAAAATATATAGTTGTCCAAATTAGCCTGAAATTGGACTTCAAAGTGCTTAGATGCTACTTTTTCTTTTCATTTCTTTTCCAGAGCAGAGCTAACCAGATAGCAATCCTGAGAGATGGATAGTTTAAGTGCTAATGGCTTGTCATTATCTCAAGGATTCTATACTTGTCATTATCTCAAGGATTCTATACTTGGGTGCTGATGGTGGTTCCTGAAACTGCAGCAAAGTATGCCCAGATGATCAAAAGTTATGAAAGTTGAATTATTGTTTGGATGGTTCAGCTCTGACATGAATGTAAAATATATGTTTAGTTGTCCCTCTTGGGAGAGAATAATCTAGGTCAGAGGGGGGAACCTGCAGCCTCAAGGTTGCATGTGGCCCTCTAGGTCCTCAAGTGCGGCCCTTTGACTGAATCCAAACTTCACAGAAAAAATATTTAATACATCAATTTAAATACTTAAACAAATATTTATTCTGTGAAGTTTGGATTCAGTCAAAGGGATGCACTTGAGGACCCAGACAGCTACATGTGAGGTCACAGGTGAAGGGCTAACATTTTATTTTGAATATGTATTAAGCATATTCTATATTAAACAAGTTATAATATAATATCATATAATATATAAATATTATATAAATCATATATATTAAAACATAAATATTTTAAATAAATAAGGTATACTTATGAGCATTTTTTTAAAAAGCATTTCTTTTTTGGAAGTGAAAATAACTGTCCTATTAACCCTAACCTTAATCCTGCTCTGACTTCCTTTTCCACCTTCCAACTCTTGACCATATAGTTAACCATTTCAACTCTACATTCCTGCTCTCAAATTTATTGTTTCCTTGTCCTATCCCCATTAATAATGTCTTGACAAACCTCAACCCTGGATTACTTTTACCATCTTCCTTCTCTATTTCTACTCATGTGCTGCAAAATGGAGCTAGAAGAAGTTTTCTAACTGAACTGGCCAGGTACTCTGTAACCTTATGCCACCTGAATCCACAGCACTCAAAGCAACAAAGCAATAGCTTTATTTCTCTACAGTGAAACTCCAGCCCTATTCTCCAAATACTATCCCAAACCTTCATTTCTTTCCTTAAATTTCTCATATCTCATCTTCCCTTCTCTCTCTCAGCTAAGAACCTTAACCTATATACTAAGAAAATAGAAGGATGGAGCCAAGATGGCAGAGTAACAGCATGGACATACTACTCTCTCCACAAACCCAGCCAAATACTTGTAAAAAATGACTCTAAACAAATTCTGGAGGTGCCAAACCCACAGAATGATGGAATGGAGCAAATCTCCAATCCAAAACAGACTGAAAAGTTGCTTGGAAGTATCTATCATGCCATAGTGTGGGCCACACCAGTACAGACAGGAGATGAGGAGGCCTTGGCAGGGACTGAATCTCTTGCACTTGTGGTGGTTTTCAGACTTCATGACTCCAAAACACCAAGGACAAATTGAAAGGTTAGTGGAAAGAACCTATGGCACCTATGTGAAAGAGTAGAGTGGTTGAGCCCTGGCCCCAGGGCTGTGGAGGTTGTGAATGAGCCCTCAGCAGAAGAATCCACAGCAGCTGTGGCAGCAGGGGCAGGGTCACTGGCAGCAGTAGCAACTGTTTCTGGAGCTCTAGGCCCAGAGATTGGGGGTGTGGGGATCGAACTGCTGACAATACACACCCCATCCCCTCTGGAAGCAGAGAAATACCTTGACAAAGAGCTCAAAAGTCAAGTAAGTAGCTGGGAAGATGAACAAAAAACTGGTAAAAGAATCAGACTATAGAATCTTACTTTGGTGACAAGGATGAGCAAAGTGTAGAAACAGAAGACAACAAAGTCAACCTCCTACATCTAAAGCTTCCAAGAAAAATATGAAATGGTCTCAGGCTTTTATCACAGATGCAGGTTGCAAAAATTCTTTAACCATTTTTTGCTTCCCTCTTAATCTTGGTTGCATTAGGTTTATTTGTGCAAAATCTTTTCAATTTAATGTAATCAAAATTATCCGTTTTGCACTTCATGTTATTCTCTATTTCTTGTAGGGTCATAAATTTCTCTATTCTCCATAAATCTGACAAATACACTATTCCTTGCTCCTCCAATTTGTTTATAGTATCAGCCATTATAGCTAGATCATGCTTCCATTTGGACTTTATTCTTGTGTACGGTGTCAGGCATACTGTTTTACAAACTTTTTTCCTTTTTTCCAATCCCTGATAAAGAAGTAGCTCTTTTCCTTGCCAGGGCCAGACAATTTACATGTACCCTTAATTGCATGCCCTCCCATTTTTTCCAGTAGATTGCCTCTTAAAACCTTACTTCTGTAACAATCTCTCTCTCTCTCTCTCTCTGTCTCTCCCTCAATACATCTTGTAATATTCCCTTCTCTCTCTAACTGCCTTTTCTCACCTTTCCTCAGTCTTTATCTTTATTGTATTTAGACTGTATTTGACATTATTGATCACTTTGTCCTCCTAGATACTTTCTTCTCTTGCTTTTACTGTCTCCTGATTTTTTTCCTACCTGTCTGAATATTCCCTTTCTGTATCCTTTTCATATTCATCACACATTTCATGCCCCCTGACAATGGGTGTACTTTGAAGGATTTGTCCTGGTCCCTCTTCTCTCTATATGCTCTTTTGATGACTTCATCAACTCCCCAGGACTGAAGTATTATTCCTATGCAGGTTACTGTGATATCTATGTATCCATCCTTAGTCTCTCTCCTGAGTTTCAGTCTCAGTTCACCAATTGCCCTTTGGAACTTTCACATTGGACATCTTGTGAGCATCTCAACTTTAACATTTCCCAAAGAGAAGTCATCCCTTGTTTCCCAAAACATCTTCCCAATCTCCAATTAAATGCCTCCATCCAGTAATACAATGGATAAAGCACTAGGCTTAGAGTTAGGAAAACCTGAGTCCAAATCCAGCTTTAGATATATAGTACCTGTGTGATCCTGAATAAGTCATATAACTTCTATTTACCTCAGTTCCCTCAACTCAAAAATAAGGATAATAATAGCATCTATTTAGAAGAATTGTTGTTAAGATCAACTGATACAAGATTTGTAAAAATGCGTAGCACATTGCCTTACACATAGTAGTCATCGTAAAATGCTTATTACCTTTTCTCCTCCTTCCAGGAACTGGTCGAGTGAGTAATTACCTGATTCCATAAGACTATGAATTCCATAATACAGGATGACATTTTTGGGAGGATGTTTGAAAAAAAAGACAACTGGAGAGAGGGGCAACAGAGAGAGAAAATGGTGGCCAACATTCAGGGATTTGTCAATGCCTTATGAAATTTTAGTGAGTTTGAGAAATTGAGGGTTGTTCCTCACCCCCTCCTACCTTGCTAGACTGGGATAACTGAAATGGTTTCTCTCTGGCCGTCTTGGGAGACAGGCTGGGATATCTTAGTCACCTTTGAAAAGAACTTGGTCTGAGGTGTTTTTCTGGGCTAGGAAGAAAAAAAAGGCCAAAGGGAGTTGACCTTGAGGTCATCACCTTTGCTGTTATTTTCCTTAAGAGAAACAACAAAACTTCCCACGAAATCTTCCTAAACTTATGTACCAAGATCTCGCTATGTTTGCCCAGAAATGTAGGGGAGGAATGATGATCACCTCTGACATATTTTTACAGTCTTTGTAGATTTTTTATTTTGGGGATTTATTTTGAGTAAATTTTTCCTATTTTTACTAAGATTTGATTCTGATAAATACTAATAGATTTAATAAAGAAACATATTGACAAGATCTTATAACTATTGCTTTGTTAGTAATGCTGACTCTAGCAGGCTATGAACTTTAAGGCAGCTTTCAGGGTACTCAAGATTGGAGGTTTGGCCCAGATACTATGTAGGGAACTCAGTATCTTCCAGCCACAAAATCATGAAATCACGGAATTGAAAAGGGCTCAAGAGTCCATCTAATGTGATAGTTATGTGAACAAGAATCCTGCTCAGTATCCAAAACAAGTGGTCACACTTTCCCCTGGAAACCTTCTGCTACAGGAAACTCGACTCTCTCCTAAGGGAAACTACTCAACTCTTCTTTACGTTGATCCTAAATGTAATTTTTTGCAACTTCTCCCTTTTCCTCCTAGGTCTTCTTCTAGAAGCAAGAAGAACAAGGTTAATCCTTTATCACAGGGGCATTTTTTTTATAGAATGTTAAAATGTTGAGGAAGCGTGTTCAGAAATTCAGAACTATAACTAGGGTGGCACAATCAGGGCTTTGTTCCAGGGCCCTGAAATTCAGAATGTAAAATGCTGATAATACTTCCAGTTCTTCAGCAGAATAGAAACAACTGAATTTAGTATCTTGTTACTAAGGATAATTAAACATGGTGCTTTATTGTTCAGTCGTTTTAATCATGTCCAACCTTTCCTGAACCTGTTTGAGGTTTTCTTGGCAGAGATACTGAAGTGGTTTGCCTTTTTCTTCTCCAGCTCATTTTACAGATGAGGAAACTGAAGCAAACAGGGTTAAGTGACTTGCCCAGGGTCCTTACAAGACAGCAGTTTCTTTCTCACTGTAATCCCACCCTGGGGGAAACTTTTCTTTAATCTAGTCCTGCTCTGTTATCTACCCCTCACCCCAATTTTGTACCACTTTCCTTGATGCATGTTTTCCTCTTCTTCCCCTAACAGAGGCAGGTGATTTGAATAGTCCCTTTCAATTGCCCCAGTAGGCTCATTGTATCTTGAGATGAAAACGGGGAGAGATTAGAATACTGTCTCTTGGCTCATAGAAGGCACTGCTGTGCATGGGAGGCAAATTGTACTGCCATTGGGGGAACAAAAGAGATCAGTCTGTGATATATTACACAAATCTCATATGGAAATAAAGTGCAAGGAGAGACAAGTTCTTTGAAAACCAAGGTTTACCTCATATGTTTGAGAACTCAAGAGAAGTTTTCTGAAATAGAGATAACTTAAGACTGGAACTGTGTCTGAGAGCTGTAGGACAGGCAAGCTTCCAGGAATTCTAGAGAAGGTGAGCTGTTTCCCTGGGAAAGGTAATAGATGACATCTGCAGGACGCACATCATGCATGATTGATAAATGTCCAGGAAGGTCCCAGATGTTTTCCATGTTTTCTTTTATCCCTTGCTCCCAGAAAAGAGCAATGGAGTTTAAGGGAAATGAAATGAAGAATTAATCATTCTTTTTCTTGAGTGATAAAGAAGTCTTTGGTTTTATGGGAAACCTCTTTCAGGGGAAATGTTCAGGTCACTTTTCATGATATCTGAGAATGCCGGTTCTACTCCTTCATTCAACTCGACATGAACAAAGAAAATACTGGAGAGCAGCATATTCAATGAAAGGGCAACAACCCATCAACCTTAAGAAACTCCCTCAGGAATTGACAGCTGCTTCCTATGCTCCCCAGTGAATAGCTATTAACACAATGGAAACTCTGTGTTTGATACATTTTCCTCAGGTGAATATTCAATGTGTCATATTATTAGAAAGGATATTAATCTGCTGAATAATACGTGATAGAATCTTGAATGTTAAAACTATAAGGTGCTTTAGAGATCATCCAACTCAATCCTTTCCTTCTGTAGATGATGAAACTGGGGCCTGCAGAGATTAGGTGATTTGTTCAAGGTTATACAGTGAGTTAGTAGCAAGCCTGGATTTGGGCCCAGGGTTTCAGACTCCAAGTCCAATGTTCATTCCACTTTGCCATGATGTCTTCCTTTTCTACTCTTGGCATATTTGTTTCCAATGCTCCCAAGTCTTTAGTCTCCATTTCTTTAAGAGCATGCTGTTATTCCCATTCTTTCCATAATAGCCATCATTGTTTAATGGTAATTTAACAATATCAAGACCAAATAGCATAATTTTCACACTGAGTTGCACCTAGAGGTTCACATATGGGGAGGTAGATGCATAGATACAATAAGCAGAATCATGGGCAAAAAAACACTTCATTTAATGCTGTTTATGTAGGGTACTCCTTATTTTATTTATTTGTTTGTTTTTATATTTGTTTTAGTCTTTCATCAAGTTGTTGAATCCTTGGGAGGGTAGGTAGAATTTTCTCCTCTCCATTCTCTGTAATTCAACTTTAATTGCTTTTTCTTTGTACCTTGTTGAATCAATCTTTTCTTCTTCTGTTTTTGGAGTTTCTTTGAGCCTTGGGATGTAAGGACTAGGAGACTGAGACCATTTTTTTATAATAGGGATAAGGCTCAGAGAGTTTAAGTGACTTGTCTAAGGACACACAATCAGTTAGTGGAAGAGTTGAAGCTAAGACCTTTACCCTTATGTAATGTCTCTCTCCTCATGTTCTCCCAAAGACCCATCTAGATGCCTATCCTAGAGAATTTATTTCATTCTTTTCCTTAAGATGATTTCCTGATGGACCCTTTGGTGCTGGCTTCAGTAGCAAAAGGCCTGAAGCAGTTGGAAGAGCTAAGCATGCAAAGAAACACCTGCCAAGCATGCTGTGCCATTGTTAGTCAAGATAAGCATCTTCAGTTCCTTTCCATTTCTGCTCCCTGGAATAGGTCAAAATGTAGCTGGATGTCATCTGTCAGTCGACATCTGTCAGCATGACTGTTCTTATGACACATTTATGGGAATCAGGCAGTTTGACTTTACCAAAGAAAAAGAGATGGAATTGAGAAAGGGTTTCCAATGGCAAAAGTTGGGACCAGAAGTCTCTTAAGAAAAGGAAGATTTTGCTACTTTGTTGGGGGTGACAAATGACTGAAGAGACTACTATTTAAAATTCAAAGTCCACCATTTTTTCCTAAGAGGTAAGTCAAAGTTGCTTGTTTGAATTTAGTACCATTTGTTGAAGTGAATGATGCTCGTAAAACTTCAGAATAGGATTTAAAGTTAGAAAGGACCTTAGAAATCATCTACTCCAACCATTCATTTTACTGATGAGAAAACTGAATCCCAGAGAATGTGACTTGTTAGAGATCATGAGTTACCTTAGCTATACAGGCCACAATGTTCCCTATGCTATCTCAATATCTGGGGAGAGTGGACTCACTCTTGGTTTGGTTCTTACATTGCATTAGTCCCACCAAGTTCTTCTCCAAATTCAGTATCATTGTTGAATCCTCTTCTTAGCTTCTACTGGACTGGGTCCCAAAGTTCATTTTTAAAGGTCATCTCTTGCACTGATGTTGAACTAAATCCCAAATATGAGCTCTGGGCTACTGCTCTCCCTTCTCTTACAATAAAGTAACAGAAGCTGATGTAGGACCCAAGCCATGTATTGAGAGGGCCTCAAAGCACCCTTACTGGAGAGAGTCAAAGGCCTCTCCTCTTCTACCACTCTCCTTCATTTGACACCATCAACGATAGAATCCAAATGATACACCCAGAAACCATAAATTAGATTGTAAGCTCTTTGAGGCCAGGGAGTATCTTCTGCCCCTTTTTGTATCTTCAGTGTGCTCTTAGCATGGCACATAGTACTTAATTAATGTTTATTGATTGAGTAATGGAAAATGACCAAAGGCTAATGTAATTTTTTGGAGAGAACTCCGGTTCTGGATATACAATAAACTGAAAAGGTCGTCTCCTAACTACATGATTAATAGATCAGGGATAGTTACAGAATATCTACTCATGCTCAAGTCTCTCCAAGAAGGTCTCTCATGAGTCCTCACCAATGTATTTATTTTCTGCCCAGGAATCTAGAGAACACAACTGGTTCTTAGCTAGGTAACATAGAGTAGATACTGGGACTGGAATCAGGAAGACCTGAGTTCAAATCTGGTCTCAGATATTTACTAGCTATGTGACCTTGGACAAGTTGCTCCACTGCTTTCTGCCTCAGTTTCCTCATTTGTAGTATGTGGAAAATAATTGCCTGTCCCTTACAGGGTTGTCATAGGGCTCAAATGAGATAATATTTGCAAAGCACTTAGTAGTGGACCTAGTACCTGATAGGTACTTAATAAATGCTTGTTTCCCTTCCAAAGCACTTCCATTACACATTGTCACAACTTAATTGAACATAGACTCTTTGGTCTTTCTACATGAGAAATACAAATTAGTCAAACCTATCAAGCCTGTACTCTAAATAGCTACTAGTGAGGAGGAGCCAAGATGGCGGAGTAGAAAGACTCACGTATGCTACCTCCGAATCCACAGCCCATAAATTTCCTGTAAAAAGAACTCCCCACAAATTCTGGAGCAGAGCAAGCTGCACATCAACACAGTGGAGGAGATTTCCATTCCAGAGAGCCCTGAAAAACCGACCCCAAAGGTCCGTCACGCACCAGACAGCGGAGCCCACCCTTGCGCTGCCTTGGATGAGCGGCCCCAGAGGAGCAGATCCAAGCAGGCTTCAGGGACAGAACCTCCGGCGGCCACGAAGGTCCCTCCACCCACAGGTGAACAGGTCAATGAGAGAGAATTCTGGGCTGGCTGAGAGGGGAGCGGGGTGTCTCTGTGTCTTGGGCCCCCTCAGGAGGCGGTGCAGAGGTGGCAGCAGAGGCAGCAGCAGCCCGGGACTCCCAAAGCAGACAGGAGCTCAGGGCCATTACTGAAGGTCTCTGCATAAACCCCCTGAGGGAACTGAGCCTGGGAGGCGGCCCTGCCCCCACCCAAGCACCAGAACTTAAGCTCACATTGAATAGCAACCCTGCCCCTGCTGAAAGCCCTGAGGCTGGGGAGCAGCATTTGAATCTCAGACCCCAAGCACTAGCTGGGCTGATCTAGGCAGGGGTAGAGAGGGATCTCAGAAGTCAAGTAACTGGCTGGGAAAATGCCCAGAAAAGAGAAGAAAAATAAGACCATAGAAAGCTACTTTCTTGGGGGACAGATGTTCCCGCCTTTCATTTCTGATGACGAGGAACTATTCTTCCCATCAGGAAAAGACGTGGAGGTCGGGCCCTCTGTATCCCAGACATCCTAGGGGGATGTCCGGTGGCCTCAGGCCATGGAAGAGCTCAAAAAGGATTTGAAAATCAAGTTAGACAGGTGTAGGAAAAACTGGGAAGAGAAATGAGAGAGATGCAATAAAAGCATGAAAAATGGGTCAATACCTTGCTAAAGGAGACCCAAGAAAATGCTGAAGAAAATAACACCTTGAAAAATAGGCTCACTCAATTGGCAAAAGAGGTTCAAAAAGCCAATGAGGAGAAGAATGTTTTCAAAAGCAGAATTAGCCAAATGGAAAAAGAGGTTCAAAAGCTCACTGAAGATAATAGTTCTCTCAAAATTAGAATGGAACAGATAGAGGCTAATGACTTTCTGAGAAACCAAGAAATCACAAAAGAAAACCAAAAGAATGAAAAAATGGAAGAGAATGTGAAATATCTCATGGGAAAAACAACTGACCTGGAAAATAGATCCAGGAGAGACAATTTAAAAATTATGGGACTACCTGAAAGCCATGATCAAAAAAAGAGCCTAGACATCATCTTTCATGAAATTATCAAGGAAAACTACCCTGAGATTCTAGAACCAGAGGGCAAACTAAGTATTCAAGGAATCCATCGATCACCACCTGAAAGAGATCCAAAGAGAGAAACTCCTAGGAACATTGTGACCAAATTCCAGAATTCCCTGGTCAAGGAGAAAACATTGCAAGCAGCTAGAAAGTAATAATTCCAGAATTGTGAAAATACAATCAGGATAACAAAAGATCTAGCAGCTTCTACATTAAGGGATCAAAGGGCATGGAATAGGATATTCCAGAAATCAAAGGAACTAGGACTAAAACCAAGAATCACCTACTCACCAAAACTGAGTATAATACTTCAGGGGAAAATATGGTCTTTCAATAAATAGCTACTAGTGCCATTACAGTATACTTATCAAATTTCCAATTCACATAAAACTAGAAAGGATGTCAGAATTAGAATTTAAAGAATACAACCCTATTAGTCCTATGAACCACATGTAGTAAGATGAACTTTAATAGCTATACGTGGGGACTGGTTGGAGGTAGCATGGATAGACAGCTGTTTATCTGCAGAAAACCTGAGGATTTAATTGTAGTACCTATGACCCTTCTTATTACACATGGGATCCTCAAAATAGCTGACCCAAATTTAAGATACTTTATGGCTCCACATCTATTCATGATCGCTCATCATTCATATCTACCAACATTCTTATCTTTTTTTTTTTTCTGTAGTTATCCACAGGACTCAATTAGCTGAAAGCAAAGGTACTTAATGAAATAGCATAGTAAAAAGACTTTAATAGAACACTTTCCCTATAGGGCACATTCTCCCACAAATATAGATGTGATCAGTAGAGACAGTGAACATATACAGGGGATAATTCATGAGGAGTTCACATAGAGAGAATTCAGGTGGAGAGGCAACTCACACCACTGATGCTCCAGGATGACTAACGTCTTCTGATGATGTCATTAAGCTGCTTTACCAGTGCTACTCTTTACTAGACGCATTATTCCGCTATGCTCACTGCTTCTGTTCCTGCTAGGCTTCCTTGTCTTTGTGGGGCTCTGCTCATGACTGGACACATTATTTCACTGAGTTCTGCTGGTCTCATAGCTCTTGCTGGTGCACTCCTATCTTCAGATGAGCTTTAGTGGCTAATCATGTCTCTGACAAAAAACGACTGACATCTCTTTAGTCATAATCATTATTCCCAGTGAACAAAAGACATTTTGAGAATCAACTCATTCCCCCTATAAAGCTAAGGATTTTTCTTTTTGCTCCTAAGCACAATAAAGATCAAAGCTTTCTGTTTTACTTAAACTACCTAGCTTAGGGCAACTTTCAATAGGAAACCTTTCTCAATTTCCCCAGATGATAAAGCCTTCCCCTTTAAGTCTATTTTCCATCTATTCTACATGAATGAATGAAAAAAAGTGTTTATCAAATATTACTACATGTAAAGCACTATGCTCAATGTGAGGATACAAATGTAAAAGTGAGGTAGTTCCCAGAAGCAGCTGGTGGCTCTGTAGAGCACTGGGCCTGGAGTTAGGAAAACCTGAGTTCAAATATGGCCTCAATCACTTACTAGCTATGTGACTCAGAGCAAGTCACTTAACCCTGTTTGTCTCAGTTTCCTCATCTGTAAAATGAGCTGGAGAAGGAAACAGCAAACCACTCCAGTATCTTTGCCAAGAAAACCCCAAATGGGGTCATGACAGAATGACAGCAGCAAAAGACAGCCCCTTCTCTGATGCAGTTAGCACTATATTTTCTGATGTATGCTTATAATCATTTCTCCTGTTAGAGTATAAGCTCCTTTAGGCTATGGGATGCTTTTGCTCTTTCCTTGTATCCTTAACACCTAGTACATACCTGGCACATTGTAATAGTTTAATAAAAGGTTGTTTGATTGGTTGATGAGAATTCAGATCTTCTCTGGTTTAGTTGCCAGAAAAGAAAACAAAAAGAGGGGCTATATATAGTTGTTAGTAGCCAAGTTTCATTGCCTTGGTTCTGTGTTTTGGTCAGAGGAACAAAATGAACTACAAACAGAAGATTTCCTAATAATTAGTATTTATACAATATTTCAAGACTCACAAAACAACCTTGTGAGCGAGGTAATACATTTACAATTACTCTGATTTTATAGATGAAAAAACTGGCTCTAAGTGGTTAAATTACTTAATCATTGTCACATAGCTATAAAGTGACTGAGGCCGGAAATAGTATGAGTGGAAACCAAGAAAATTAACGAAACTTCACACTGCTTTATGATAGCATAGTGTTCAGAATGAGGAAGATGAGAGTCCCCATGTACTTTGCATGGGGTTAGACCCCATCTGCGCTATTATTTTCAATCCTGGGCACCACATTTGAAGGAAAAAAATGGATAAAATGAAGCCTATCCAGAAGAGACTGATTAGTTTAGAAAGGGTACTGGATGGAGGATATACCATGTGATGATTACTGGATGAATTGGGAATATTTAGCTTGGAGAAGAGAAGATTGGGATGAGATGGGGGAGAAGGATGATGACTGTTTTCAATTACTTGGAATGAGCGGTCATGTGGAAGAATGATTAAATTGGCTCTGCTTTCCCACACTTCACTTCCAGGCAGAACTAGGAACAATGAGTAGAAAACAGTGTTAGTTAATAAAAGAACTTCTAAACAACTAAACTTTTAAGAAGTAGAATGGGATACTTCCGAGGTAGTGAGTCTCTGTCTCTAGAAATCTTTAAATAGAGGACAGGTAGTCAGTTATTATGGATGGTGTATGTTTAATGTCATATGGTTAATATAAGGGTTGGATTAGATAGTCTCCAAGATCTCTTACTCATCTGAGTATTTGTATCTTAAGAGTAGTCAGTTTTGCTTTTTCTCTTTAGGATGATGATTTCATTGGTATAGGCAACTCCTTTGGTGAAGAAACCCCCTTACCAATGTAGATCTGTCAATTGTTCTGAAATTTCTATTTTTAGAGAGTTGCTTGGGGTACAGAGTTTAAGTGACTAGTCCCTGGTCACTCAACCAGTAGGTGTGTGCATGTGTTGGGGAGATGGTGACATGGGTGGTGACTAGGTAGTACTGACTCTGGGGTTAACCCTCTGTGCTATGTTGACTCTTGACTAGACTCCTAATCCTACTTTTTTTTAAATGAGATTATTCTGGCATTTCTTGCTTTTCATGACTCCCAAACTGACTCTTTGTGATCATTTCCTTGTTTTCTATGGGTACATGAACCATCCCTTTACTAATCCATTTAAAAATCTTTCCAGAATTTAATGCCAAGATCACCACCATATGCTTTGAAGAACACACTGTCCTCTTTTGAAAATCTTGACGTTTGTCCATCTCTAGTTCTGCCTCACCTTTCCCATCTGCTAGAGATTTTCAAAAATCATCCTCAGTGATTCCATAGAAGCTACATCTGTTAGGTTTGGAGTTTTTGTTTGTTTTTGTGTTTGTTTGTTTTTAATTTGAGGCAGTAGCTCATCCTGACCAAGTGACTTAAATTTCTTGAGGAAGGCTAGGTACTGCTCTCTTTCCATCTTTGCACTTAAATGCATAAAAAGATAAGCAGTTATTATGTTTTATCTAAAAGCTAACTCAGAGAAAGTAGATAATTGCAGAGATTGACAGCAAAATGAATTAAGTGAGTTATATCTCTTCTGGACTGCAGTCCTTTATATAGATTCCCAAGTATTCTAAGAAAATGCTGGGTCACTGTAGGATAGGCAATTTAGGAGTTGGACCTTGGCACTGGGTAGCAAAAATGACATTATAACTGCAGGTCAGAAGACCTGGCTCACGTAGATTTTGTGCAACTTTCCAGCTGAAAAGGAAGACAGAAAGCAAGTGTAAACAGAGTCATCTTGAAAGCCAGGATGACTTGGTTTCAGGTAATGCTTCTGACACATTCTATGATCCTGGACAAATAGCTTAATCTCTCAGTGCTCTTGCTAAATCTCTACGACTAAATCACTAAGAATGTTCTGGTTTGTATTGGTAGAGGGATTTTCCACACTAGAAAGTTCTCTATGTCAATTCAGTTCCTTATCAGTGTGGAGCTAGAAGGGATCTTATAGGCCATCTAATTCAGCCCTGACCTTTATAGATTAGGAAACTGAGGTTTAGGAATGCAAAAAAACTTGATTAGGTCACATGGCTAAGGCAGGTTTCTTGATTCCTAGTCTAGAAACCTTTCCACAACAACACATTACTTTCCCCCTAGCTAACACATCCTACAGTTTATAGCAAGTCATTTGATATTTCTGGGCCTCCATTTTCCCATCTGTAAAATGGGAACTCTGCCTGCCTTAACTCCCTCAGGAGAGTGTGGTGAAGTTCGGCTATGAAGACAGATGTGAAGGAACCATGCAAGCATAATATATTACCGTGCTTATCTTTTGAGCAGGAGAAATTTATCTCAACAACAGAAGAAAAATGTATTTGGCAGATGTCCACAATGTTAAATAATGAGTGGAGGCTGGATTCGGTTGAGCAGTAGTAATGAAATTATTATAATAATTTGCACTCACATGTGTTGGGTTCTTATGCAGGGTCTGTGGGGGAGCTGCTGAGTTTCTTGCCAGCCTTTCAGGCTCAAGATGAAGCCCATCTTTCTAGCCCTCTTTTTCACTGAAGTCTGGTTGTAGGGAGGGCAGGGAATACCAGACCTCCGTTAGCTCTGTGGAAGTGCTTTCTCGTCTTCCCTTCCCCCGCTCAGAGATTTATTTATTCATTTGTGTTGGCGGCACTAATGGGGCTTCAGGCTTGGAATGGGCTGGTGGCCAGCCTGCTGTTGCAAATGGAGGGTGTAATATATTGTTTCCTGAAAGATGACATCTGGGGGAAAGAGAGAGGGAAGGGGATGGGCTACTGAGGTCTGCCCTAATTGAACACCTAGTGAACAAGATGGATAGTCCCTCTGGGTGGGGGGCAATTAGAAAACTAAGTAGCATGGAGAGAGAAAAAAATAGAAGAGGAAGGGGAGAAAGATTCATAGAGGAAGGAGTCAACAGGGGTTAAAGTATCAGCGCAGGGCAGCACAGGCAAGAATTGCTCGGTCCCTCTAGGAAAGAGAAGAGGTTAGAGGAAAGATTTGGTGATGTTCTGTAGCATAGAATCATGGGGTGGTTAGGTTGGGCTGTCATGTTGGGGCCCAAAAAGGCCTCTTCCTAAAAGATCTCTTTGACCTGCCATACTTGCTTATGTCAGAAATTCTGCCACCAGTGTGGAATTTTTCAGTTTAAGATTGGATTCTCTTTAAAATGAAAGTCACAAACCTTAGAGATGATCCAAGCCAAAGGCTCCTATAGAAACATGTAGAGAGGGAATGTGTTAAAACTACTAGTCCTTTCAAAAGGCTATACCTTGTAGTGGTCAGAATCTTTAAGCAATGGAAAGGAGGATGCTTTTGGAGAGAGAGAGAGAGAGAGAGAGAGAGACAGACAGACAGACAGACAGACACATACACACATGGAAAGACACAATTGGACAGAGAGAGAGACAAACAAACAGAGACAGAGAGACAAAGAGACAAAAAGACAGAGAGAAAGAATGATTTTTAAGTATTAGATCCCTTTCAGAAAACAGGCTTACATAGAGGAAGAGTTACAGGATATGGGATTGCACAGAGGATAAAAGACAGGGTCAAAATTTAGTAAAGAAAGCTAGAAACTCCAAAGAGAAACTTCAGTTTTTTTACAGGTTAGTCAAAGGTTGACTCTTTAAAAGGGTTTAGGAATGTATATAGGTGCTTTTGGGAAAACATGAGAGTTAATGCCTTAGAAACACTCAGAACATAGATCTTAAGAACACAACTTTAACAAGGATGGCTTGACAGAAGACTGAGTATTGACAATTTTAAAAATATCAACAACATTTTTAGATACCTATTATATTCAGAGGACCATGATAAATTCTGGGGGAGATGTAAATTTTGATGAGACATGACTTCTGCCCTCATGGAGTGTATAGATTATATTAACTTGCTCAAGATCTCATTGATAGTTAATAGCAGAAATGAAACTTCACTTATTCTTAGACTGTTGGAACTTTAGAGGTGGAACAGACTTTTAGCTCCAAATCCTTAAACATTTAATTAACTTTCAGCATAATTTCTAGCTCAATGATAAACAATTTAGCCTATTAAAAACCCTGGAAATCAAAAGTATAATTCTTAATGGTTAACCTAAGGCTTCAAAGACTATTTTTGCAAATAAGATAGAATTAGATGACCAGCCAGACTTTCCACAGTTACCAGATAATGGACAAAAGTAAGAGCAGAAAAGGGTGGTCACCATTGGCTATCTTACTCAACAGGATGAGTGGGAGGAAGAGGAGGCAAATCAGTTGCTGGTCTTCCTGTTACTTAGAAGTGAGCCAAGACAAAGACAACTCAACCTTTTAGCAATTTCACTAGAGGAATGTTTCTCTATTCTTCAAGTTATCAGGAACAACAAAGTATTCCATAAAAGAGCTTGAAGAAGATCTTACTTCAGTGTCAAAGTCAAGAAGAAAAACAATCTGAAGAAGCAGAGCGGGATATTGGCCTGTGTAAAGAATCATAGAATTTGAGACTTAGAAAGGGACCTGAGCAGATATCTAAATCTAATTCATATCTGAAAGGAGCCCCCACTATAAAGTACCTGACAAGTGGTCAGAAGTTGTATGCTAGAATAATGTCATACATAAAAGAAAGGGAAGAAGAAGGAAAACCATTGACTTTGAGATTTTTCCCAAGAAAGAAAGCTAGATGTTTTGAGGAGGAAGTAGCTGATTTTCTTCTAAGGAATAATGATGTGGATCCACAGGTACTGTTAGAAGAGAGAACATTAAATCAAGATCAGAGGAAAAAGAGACGAATAGTGGTGGTTGTTGACTCAATTATTCCACCAAAATGTAACCTGTTCATTGTGTATCTTAAAAAACTGGGCATACTTTTTGAGTCACGTTCATATAAGCTAAAGTAATATCTTTTCATCCAATGTATTTTGCAATAATATGAAAAATGTACAATTGAATTTAACTTTTCACTAATTCGATGGAGGCAAAAATAATTTAATGACATATGCCAAAAATTAGAGCAGAGAGAATTTTCTTTTATTATTGGTGTTATTGAGTTATATTTTAAAAATGCAAATGATTTTGGTTTTCCATTATTAAAAAAAACACCTCATTTTTTGTACATGTGCTTGTTTTCCATGTTTCAATGTAAAGGAGTAAAAGTCTGACAGCCTAAAAGAATTCTGAGGTATCTAAACTAGGTAACTATCACCCACTTCTGATGATTCACAGGCACAGAAATGATACTACTCTAAGGAACCTAGAAAGCATTGCTTAAGATTACAAAGTCTTGGCAAGAAGCTAAAAATCTTAAAGGCATTTTAAGAAAGACCTTAAAGTTATGTTTTCATCATTGCTGCCAAACAGAAATGAGGAATTTAGAAGAGATAAACAGATTTGGGTAGTGAACAGCTGGTTAAGAAAATAGTTTCTGAGAATAAGATTTGGATTTCTAGACCATAGCTAAAAATACAGGAAGAGTAGACTCTTGGCTAGGCAGGGAGCATACCTAATATGGTAAGAGAATATTTGCCTTGAGTCTTACAAGGCTAATCAAAAGGGCTTTAAAACGAAAGGGAAATGGCATAAAGAAATCTGGAAACAAAATCCAAGAAAAGGGACTTAAAAAAATTATGCCCTTAGATAGGTATAGAAATGTACAAAATATGGCTAACCAGAGATCCTAATGCAGAGAAACAAATTTGACCATGTAGACAGACTTCTGGGTAAGGGCAATGCTTGAACAAAGGCATATTCTTTCAAAAAACAAAAAAAGAATAGATCTTGTAATATAATATGCAAAAAAAAAGAAAGAAAAGATATAGGCTAACAACCAAGAATAACTTACTCCAAAAAGTAAGCACAGTCAATTCTCAACTTTTACTGGGGTAATGTTCCTGGAAAATGATGTGAAAGCAAAGAAATGTGAATGTTGCTACGTCGAACCTATGGGAAATACAGAGTTAGGTTCCCACAAATACAAAAAAAAACCCCTGTCATTTTTGCTAGAGATCGCTGAAAATATGCTTTTTCTGCATAGAATTCTTTATAACAAAACATTAATTTTGATAATATGCACTTTTTCTAGCACAGTAATCATGAAATAACCTATAAAGCACAGGGGAGAAGAGAGGTGTTGCAGGATGGGAAGGGGAAGGACAGGGGCACTAATGTCAGAAGAACCTTAAGTAAAAAAAGGGAAAAGGGCAACCTGCTATTTCTAATCTCCTTTTTGTCTGCATGGTTGAACTGTTCCCTGATGAAAAGCACAGACCTTGGAGGGAGTCCCTGCCCCCCATATATTGAAACTTTTGCCCAGGGCAAGTTGGGTCAGGCTGGGGTACAGACCCCTGCTATGCAGGAAGATGTTCCCTCTCAAGTGCTGGCAAGAGGGTAGGAGTCACCACTCTCTCATTTACCCACAAGCTTGGTCCCTCTTCCACTTTTTCAATTCTTTAGTACTTTCTGAGGAAGATTTACAAATACTTTTATAAATATATCCTTCCTTTCGTGGATATAAACTCATGCATTTTACCTTTCATTTTTTTCTCTATTGTGCATAAACGTGAATGTGTGAGGTTGCCAACAAGAAAGTGAAAACGAGGTTACTAATAAAATCATGGGGATGCTAGATGTTGCAAAAGTTAAAAACATGATAATGTTGAGTATTGACTGTATAATTCTATAGGGAAAAAGATGGATTTTTAATGTAATACTTTCAAACACTTTTGACAAAAAAGACTAAAGTGTTTGTGATAAAGGCCTCATTTCTAAAATGTATAGAGAACTGAATCAAATTTATAAGAATGCAAGTCATTCCCCAATTGATAAATGGTTAAAGGATATAAGCAGGCAGTTTTCATATGAAGAAATTAAAGCTATCTATAGTCATATCAAAAAATGCTCTGAATCATATTGATTAGAGAAAAGGAAATTAAAACAACTCTGAATACTATATCACACTATCAGATTGGCTAAAATGACAGAAAAGGAAAATGATAAAGGTAGGAGAAGATATGGGAAAAGTGGAACACTGATGCATTGTTGGTGGAGTTGTGAACTGATCCAACCATTCTACAGGACAATTTGTAATTATTCCTAAAGGGCAACCAAATTGTGCATGCCCTTTGATCCAGCAATACCACTTCTAGGTCTGTATCCTGAAGAGATAATAAAAAAGGGAAAGGGATCCACATGTATAAACATTTTTTAGTAGCTCTTTGTGTGGTGGCAAAGAGTTGGAAATCAAGGTGATGCCCATAAATTGGGGAATGACTGAGCAAGTTGTGGTATATGAATGCAATGGAAAATTATTGTTCTATAAGAAGTGATGAGCAAGAGGATTTCAAAAAAACATGGAAAGACTTAAATGAACATCATTTCATGAAATTAGTTACGGGAATTTAAATGAGCATCAGCTGAGAAAAGGGAACATAACCAGGAAACATTATAGTAACAGTAACTTTGTGCTATGATCAACTATGATAGACGTAGCTCTTCTCAGTGATACAATAATCTAAGACAATTCCAAAAGACTTGTGATGGAAAAGGTTAACCACATCCAGAGAAAGAACTATGGAGTCTCAGTGCTATTTTCATTATTTTTTTCTTTCTCCTGGTTTTTCCCTTTTGCTCTGATTATTCTTTTACAACATGACTCGTGGAAATATTTTTAACATGTTTGTCCACATATAACCTATATCAGATTGCTTACTGTCTTGGGGAGTGGGGGAAGGAAGGTAGGGATAGAGAAAAATTTGGAGCTCAAAATCTCATCAAAATGAATGTTGAAAACTATCTTTACATGTGATTAGAAACTTTATACAAACAAATAGAAAGGATTTGGGGAATGGGCAACCCTTGAGGCTCACTTTCATGTAGACCGGCAAAAGGAGGGAAATATATCTACATACATGCAGAGCTGAGCACATTTCACACAAATGGAAAACAGGGAGAATGAGGAGAGAAGATAAAATAGAAAAAGAAGCAAGTTAGACTCAGAGACAGTTATAAGCAAAACAATTTCTAGCCATGAAGAGTAGATCTCAAAGAGGGGTTTAAAAGAAAAGAAAGAAATGGTTTAAAAAAAAAACTAAATAAAGCAACACTGAAATTCCAATCTGGGTAAGGAAAAGAAAGAAGAGCAGGAGAAAATAAATAAATTGCTTTATATAAAATTTACACAGTTTTTGCAAAAATTAAACCAATGCAGCTGAAATAAGAAGGGAAGCTGATAACTGGGAGGGGAGAGTGGGGAGGAAATCTGCAGCAAGATTTTTTGATAAAGATCCTAATTCCACAGTATATAAGGATTCAAACTCATCTTGACTCTTGGGTTTGCAATTTCAAAGTTTCTATTTAGCTATATTCTTTTATTTCTTAAGCATAAACACTGATGAGATAACTCTTTCCCTTTTCTCCCCTAGTGTGTTTGTGTTTCTTCTTTTAAGATCATCAAAATATGTCAAAAACACCCCTAGCCCCTCAGCTGTTCAATCATCCAGTCATGTCCTACTCTATGTGACCCCATGGGCTTTCATGATGTCAAAGATACTGGAATGGTTTGCCATACCCTTCTCTAGCTCATTAAGGGGTTAAATGACTTGTCCAGGGTCATTCAACTAGTTTCCTAGGCCAGATTTGAACTCAGATCTTTCTGACTCCAGGTCTGGTATTCTACCCACTGTGCCACCTACATACCTTATCTGTCTTATTAGGTTTTCCCTGATGACATTCCAATTTTGATGGGATCATCATCTCCCTCTTTAGAAGGTAAGCACTTTATCCTTCTTTAGTTCTTTATGTGTGTTCACTCATATTTACATTATTATATTTCCCTTGAAATATTTATATGTGTTTATATTTCAAAGTTTCTCTCCAGTTCTGGTCTTTTCCTCAGGAATGCTTGAAAGCTGCCTATTTCATTAAAAATCCATTTTTTCCTTGTTGGATTATGCTCAGTTTTTACAAGGTCAATTATTCTTGGAATATAGTATTTTAAATTCTCCATTTCGTTATGAAGGTAGTTTCTAAACCTTGTGGGAACTTAACTGTGGCTCTCAGTACTTTTTGGATGCTTGAACTATTTTTTTATTCAACCTGGAAGCTCTGGTTTTTGTATATAATATTCCTGGAAGTTTTCATTTTTCGTTTATTTTGGGGGATGATTGATAATTACTTCTATTTTCTAACATATTCTGGCACCTTTTCAAGACTTCTTGAATTATGAAATCTAGATTCTTTTTAAAAAATTTGCTTTCTTCTATTTTATCAGTCTTTATTTTTGGTTGTTTCATGGAGTCGTGAATTTCTATTTGGTCCATTTTAATTTTCAAGAAGTCTGTTCCTTGGGTAACTTTTGGGCTATTTGTGTTTATTGGGAGTTTTTAATAGTCATTGTTTTTCTAGTCTGTTGCATGAAAAATTAATTGATCCATCTTTTTTCTCTTTTGTTGATGAAAGTGTTTGGAGATATAGATTTCCCCCTAAAGACTACTTTGGATGCACCCCAAAAGTTTTTATATGTTGTTGCATTGATATTCTTTTCTTTGATGAAAGTAGCTATCATTTCTATGATTTTTCTTTTCACTCACCTCTTCTACAGTATTAAATTATTTTGTCTCCATTAGAGTTTAAATCCTTTCTTTGAAGTCCTTCGATTTAGTATAGTTTTTATTTTGTTGTAGTTAGTAAAGGATTTTTTTAATATTTTACTTTTCTGCATTTATTTATGAGGTTTTTGTGTTATTGCAATGGTTAATCATTGTAAATGTATCCTACACAGCTGAGAAATATACACAGATATAAATATAGCTGTAGATATATGTAACTGTATCCACACGTATTTACATAAATATAGACATAGGTATTCTATTCTCATTCAATAATCACCATGGCCCTCTTATGTATTAGCATCCTAACATTACTCTTAAATCCTTAACCTCTTCCTCATTTATATTTTGGTTAGATTTGTCTAGGTCTGAAAGAAGTCCCCAACTATTATAGTTTTAACTGTTGATTTCACCCTGTAATTTTATTACATTTTCCTTTAATTTGGGTTTTATATAATTCAGTAATATACATTAAGTATCAATATTATTTCACCATCTATGATGTTGTTCAGCATAATGTAGTTTTCCTATTTAGCTGTTGCATACATATCTATTTTTTTTTGTTGCCTTGTCTGAGACTGTAATGTCTACCTCTACTCTTTTGAGTACACCTAAAGAAATTTTTCGCGGATATTCTGGGATTGAGCATGATTATTTCTTACAATTTTTTTCTTTTGTACTTGGGAGGGGATTGGGGATAGGGAGAGGTAGAAAAAAAAAGTGGAGAGCCTGATCTGCATGCTCGATTTTGGGTAAGTAGATTTCAAAGAATTCTGAGGAAGGATAATCATAAACTGAACAGATGAAATTCTGTGCAGAAGTAAGTCTAGGAGAGATGTTAAGACCTCAAGAATGAATTTCAGAAGACACAAGGAGAAAAAGTTAATTTAGGAGGAAAAAAAGATTTGCTTAATGAGTCTAATGTGGATGTACAGAGAACTCATCAAACAATACAAATTTTCAAAAGATATAAACAGAAGAAAGAAGCAAGCACAGGCTATAGAGGATGAATTAGAGGTTTGACTATGTGGTCAGAACTACGCTAAGTACTGAAGATACAAATAGAGGAAGTCAAGATAGTCACTAATTTCAAGGAGCTAATGTTTTAATGGATGAAGACAACACAGAAGAGGGAAATTAGAAATCAGGATGAGGAAGAATATAAGCAAAAGCATGGTTTAGAAATGTCCAGGAAGTGGTGTGGAAGCCTAGAGATAAGCAAGACAAAGTGAAATTTCACCTTTGAAGAAGCCAAAGCAGAATCTAAGATTCTGGGGGGAGAACAATGTAGAGGATGAGGATGATCACCAGAGTGCAGGAGGCACAGTTCAGAAATGTCTGGAAACTGATGATATGGACTGATCCGGTGTAAGATAAGGCAAAAGGCATTTGAACATAGATGCGTGATGTTTGTTAAACCCAGAAACTCCAACTAGTGGGGTAAGAATTCCCTATTCAACAAAAATTTCTGGGAAAACTAGAGAGGGGTCAGGCAGAAATTAGATTTAGCCTAACAATTTACACCACACTCCACAATAAGTTCCAAATGGAAACACGATCTGAACAAGATCACAAATAAATTTGAGTGGAGGTGAAGGAAATAGCTCTCACAGCTATAGAGAGGAGAAGAATTCATGATCAAACAAGAAATGAAGATGATGATAAAAACTCAGACTAGTGATTTGCATTACATAAAATTGAAAAGCTTTCACAAAGCATCAATTCAATTAGAATTTCTTAAGTTGATCTCTCTGGTAAAGAGCTGATGTAAAAGACATATAGGGAATTTATAAATTTATAAATAATTTATAAAAATTTATAAAAATATTTTAAAACAATAATAATTGTCCCACCACTTTCAAGTGAAAAATGTAAGCTATCAACAGTATTGGAAATATTCTAAATTAATAATAAAATAACTATGATGTTGAGGTTGCCATCATATCTAACTCTTTGTGACATGGTTTAGATTTTTGGGGGGGGCAAAGATATTGGAGTGGTTTGCCATTTCCTTTTTCAGCTTCTTTTATAGATGATGAACTGAGGCAGACAGGGCTAAATGACTTACCTAGGGTTACCTAGCTAGTAAGTATCTGCAGCTAGATTTGAATTCTGGATGATGACTTTTCTTGGATCCAGGGCCAAATACTTTATCAGCTCCTGATTGATAAAGTATTTGCACTGAGCTGCAAAATAAATATAGATTAAAACAATTCTAAAATTTTACGTCCTTCACCTCAGTCTGACAAAGATAGCAAAAGATGAAAATGGTGATTATTGGTGGTAATATTGGAGGACAGGCACATTCATATACTATTTGTTGGTGGGGTTGTGAGTTGGTCCAACCATTCTGGAAAGAAATTTGGAATTATACTCCTAAAGTCAATTAAAGTGTGTATGCCATTGGACCCAATTATTCTACAACTTGGCATATACTACAAAGAAATGCAAGACAGAGGGAAAGGAACTCTGTATTTGTTATTGCTTTTTCTTTTTACATTTTTAAAATTTATTTATTTATTTAACTTTTTACATTCATTTTCACAAAATTTTGGGTTCCAAATTTTTTCCCCATTTGTCCCCTCCCCCCACCCCAATACACCCAGCACTCTAATTTCCCCTACCACCAATCTACCCTCTCTTCTATCATCCCTCCCGTCCCTTGTCCCCATCTTCTCTTTTGTCCTATAGCGCCAGATAACTTTCTATTCCCCATTACCTGTATTTATTTCCTAGTAGCAAGAACAATATTTAACAAGTGTTCCTAAAACTTTGAGTTCCAACTTCTCTCCATCCCTCCCTCCCCACCCATTCCCTTTGGGAAGGCAGGCAATTCAATATAGGCCATGTCTGTGTAGTTTTGCAAATGACTTCGATAATAGTCCTGTTGTGTAAGACTAGCTATGTTTCCCTCCATCCTATCCTGCCCCCCATTGTTTCTATTCTGTCTTTTGATCCTGTCCCTCCCCAAGAGTGTTGATTTCAAATTGCTCCCTCCTCCCATTGCCCTCCCTTCCATCATCCCCCCAACCCTGCTTATCCCCTTCTCCCCCACTTTCCTGTGTTGTAAGATATTGTAATGACCATGCATTTTATTCCTTCCTTTAGTCGAATGTGATGAGAGTAAACTTCATGTTTTTCTCTCAGCTCCCCTCTTTTTCCCTCCACTAAAAAGTCTCCTGCCTGCCTCTGTATGAGAGATAATTTGCCCCATTCCATTTCTCCCTCTCTCCTCCCAATACATTTCTCTCTCACCGCTTAACTTCATTTTTTTAAGATATGATCCCATCCTATTCAATTCACTCTGTGCTCTGTCTCTGTGTGTGTGTGCATGCGTGTGTGTGTGTGTGTGTGTGTGTGTGTGTGTGTGTGTGTGTAATCCCACCAACTACCCAGATACTGGAAAGTTTCAAGAGTTACAAATATTGTCTTTCCATATAGGAATGTAAACAGTTCAACTTTAGTAAGTCCCTTATGACTTCTCTTTACTGTTTACCTTTTCATGTTTCTTTTCATTCTTGTGCTTGAAAGTCAAATTTTCTTTTCAGCTCTGGTCTTTTCATCAAGAATGCTTGAAAGTCCTCGATTTCATTGAATGACCATTTTTTCCCCTGAAGTATTATACTCAGTTTTGCTGGGTAGGTGATTCTTGGTTTTAGTCCTAGTTCCTTTGACTTCTGGAATATCATATTCCATGCCCTTTGATCCCTTAATGTAGAAGCTGCTAGATCTTGTGTTATCTTGATTATATTTCACCATACTCAAATTGTTTCTTTCTAGCTGCTTGTAATATTTTCTCCTTGACCTGGGAACTCTGGAATTTGACCACAATGTTCCTAAGAGTTTCTCTTTTTGGATCTCTTTCAGGAGGTGATTGGTGGATTCCTTGAATAGTTATTTTGCCCTCTGGTTCTAGAATGTCAGGGCAGTTTTCCTTGATAATTTCATGAAAGATGATGTCTAGGCTCTTTTTTTGATCATGGCTTTTTAAATTGTCTCTCCTGGATCTATTTTCCAGGTCAGTTGTTTTTCCAATGAGATATTTCATATTATCTTCCATTTTTTCATTCTTTTGGTTTTGTTTTGTGATTTCTTGGTTTCTCAGAAAGTCATTAGCCTCTATCTGTTCCATTCTAATTTTTGAAGAACTATTTTCTTCATTGAGCTTTTGGACTTCCTTTTCCATTTGGCTAATTCTGCTTTTGAAAGCATTCTTCTCCTCATTGGCCTTTTGAACCTCTTTTGCCAATTGAGTTAGCCTATTTTTCAAGGCATTATTTTCTTCAGCATTTTTTTGGGTCCCCTTTAGCAAGGTATTGACCTGCTTTTCATGCTTTTCTTGCATCTCTCTCATTTCTCTTCCCAGTTTTTCCTCCACCTATCTAACTTGATTTTCAAATCCTTTTTGAGCTCTTCCATGGCCTGAGCTCACTGAATATTTATTTTGGATGTTTGGGATACAGAAGCCTTGACTTCTATGCCTTTCCCTGATGGTAAGCATTGTTCTTCCTCATCAGAAAGGATGAGAGGAGATATCTGTTCACCAAGAAAGTAACCTTCTATGGTCTTATTTTTTTTCCCTTTTCTGGGCATTTCCCCAGCCTGTTACTTGACTTCTGAGATTCTTCTCCACCCCCGCCTCACCTCTAGATCCACCCAGCTAGTGCTTGAGGCCTGAGATTCAAATGCTGCTCCCCAGCCTCAGGGCTTTCACTGGGGGAAGGGGCTGCTATTCAGTATGAGATTAAATTCAGGTGCTCAGGTTCGGGCAGGGCTGGTATTCTGTGTGAGATTAAGTTCAGCTGCTCGGGTGGGGGCTGGGCCACCTCACAGGCCTCAGTTCCCTCAGGGGGTTTATGCAGAGACCTTCAACAATGGACCCGAGCTCCTTTCTGCTTTGGGAGCCCCTGTTTGCTGCTTCTCCCCCCCCCACTGCCTCCTGAGGGGGCCTGAGTTATGGAGACACCCGGCTCCCCTCAGGGCCAGCCAAAAAGGGTCTCCCACTGACCTTCAGTATCTGTGGGTGGAGGGACCTTCGCAGCTGCTGGAGATTCCATCCCTGAAGCCTGCTCCAATCTGGTCCTCTCAGCATGGCCAAGGCAGGGCAGGGCTCTGCTCTGAGTTTGGTGCATGACGGACCTTTGGTGTTGGTTTTTCAGGGCTCTCTGGAACAGAAGTCTCCTCCACTCCGTTGTTCTGTGGCTTCCATTGCTCCAGATTTTGTTGGGAGTTCTTTTTTATAGTTATTTTATGGGCTGCGGGTCAGGAACTAGCATAAATGACTCTTTCTACTCCACCATCTTGGCTCCTCCCCCTATTATTGCTTTTTCTTATAGAAAAGAACAGGAATCACTGTGTGTGTACATGCGTGTTTGCATCAGCTATGGAATGACTAAATAAATTATGGAATATGAATATTATAGATGTGTTGTATCATCCAAAATGATGAAAGGGATAGATTCAGAGAAACCTTGGAAGACTTGTATGAAATGATTCAGAGCAAACTTAGCTGAACCAGGATGATATTTTATTTAATGACTATAACATTGTGAAAGACAATTATTTTGCAAGACTTCAGAACTATGGTCTTAAATCAGATTGGCTAATCACCAATCACAACTCCAGAAGACTGATGATAAGGCATTTTTTTCACCTCTTATAAGAGATGTGAGTACCTGATTAGAGGGACAGAATGAGATATACATTTTTTAGATTCAGTGAATCTGTGAGTTGGTTTTCCTTGCTCATATTTATTTATTGAAGAGAGGGCTTTTATGCAATAAAGCATTCTGTGGGACAAAGCATTGTGGATAGTGGTATTAAGGGGAATAAAAGAAAAAATCATCAAAGGAACCTTTAAAAATACACAAAACAAAGTTCAGAAAGGGACATAGTCAAGAAGGATAATCTTGTTACTATTTTGTTAAATTTAATGGATATTTAAATAAAACAAACTGATGTAATAGAAGTTCAGAGTTTCATACACAACCCCCTTACTCTTTTCTGTTCTTTTTGTGTGATGAAATGCTCATGTTTGTTAAGGTTGGAATAAAAAGAACAATTTAAAAATAAATATGGAGGCAGCAAATTAGAGGAAAAAAAATAGTATTCTCTTTGAAGTCAGAGGACCTAGTTTGAAATCATGCCTCTGATACTTTCTACCTACATGACTTTGAGAAAGGCACTTTAAATTTCTGGGCTTCAGATTTCTCATCTGTAACCTTTGGGAAGAGGGTTAGGACTAGAAGGTCTAGATCTGGGATCTTGTGTGAACTTATCATTGTCATTGTGGTTGGGCTAGTATAGAAATAACTTGGCATCAGTTTAAAGAGAGTTTTTAATATCAGACCAAAGAATTGGAATTTTTATTTCAGAGACAAAAGGAGGCCATTAGAAATTTTTGATCAGGAGAGTGATAACATGAAGGAGTACACTTTCTCTCCTCCTCCAATGTCATACCTTTTATTAATATTCAGGAAGAAAAGGAATTGGGACTTGTATCATCTTGTGTGTGATAAAAGCATTAAAAATATATTTCCTTCTCATTTAAAAGCTCTCCATTAATAACTCACTACACATTTGTTCCACTGTCCCATATTCCCAACTGCAACATTATTTTATTCTGGCAAGTTGACCGGGAGTAAGGGAATAGGGATGACCATTTACTAGTCTCTAATGGGAAAACTGAGGACTAGAGAGGTAAATGACTTTCCTAGTGTCACATAACCAGGAACTAGAGAGCTTTGATCTTTGAAGCAGCATGGTCATGTAAAAGATTTGGAATCAGGAGATCCCAGTTCGAATACTAGCTCTGTCACTTACTGTTCACACAATCTTGGCAAGTCACTAAACTTTTCTGGCCCTTATTTGTGCTCATCTGTAAAATTAGGCAGTTGTACTTGAACAAAACAGAATCATAGAATTAGACAGTTGTAAGGAATTTCAGGGGCATTTGAGTCCAACTCATACTTGAAGAAATTCTCACTACAACTGACAAGTCATAGTTCATTATGGGCAGTTAGGTGTCCTACTGGATGGAGCATCAGGCTTGAAGTCAGGAAAACTCATCTTCCTATGTTCAAATCTAGACTCAGACATTTAGTAGCTGTGTGACCCTGGGCAAGTCACTTAAACTTGTCTCCATTTTCTCATCTGTAAAAAAGAGCTGGAGAAGGAAAATGGCAAACTACTCTAGTACCTTTGCCAAGAAAACCCCAAATGAGGTCACAAAGAGTTGGACACAAGTGAAGTGACTGAACGACAACAAAAATTGTCCAGTAAGAGTGCTCCTTTCATGTTGAGGCAGCACATTCCACTGAATTACACAGCTCTAATTGTGAGTTTTCTGTTTTTGTTATCAAGCCAAAATTTGCCTTTTCCCAGCTGCACTCAATGTTCCTGGTTCTGTCCTCTATGGCCAAACAGAATAAATTAAATCCTCCTCCAAATGAAATTGTTTCTATCTCTAAATCTATGATCTGGTGTCCCCGTAAGTCTCCTTCAAATCTAAATCTATGATCTCATGATTCATCTAACCAAGCCACCACTTTCCCCACCCCCAAACCTAAATAACTTTACTTCTTGGATTTCTGAAAGGTGAAGTAGTAGCAGTTACTTGTGACAAATTCCTCTCTACCCTCCATTCTCCTCGTATTTCTTATCTCTCCATTCTTTCTACCTCCCCCTTCCTTTACCCCAGTCCTAACAAGAGACCCAAGACATGCCTGCTGTCATATGTCTGCATGTGACTGAATGAGCTGAAAAAACCACTAACAAACAGGACTTTAGTAACTGATTTTAAGAGAGCTAAGTGTGCACTCACAGGTGTTCCCAGCAGCTGGTAAAATGACTTGTATGTTCTGCATTATTTAAGTCTCAGCTGGCTTTGCTCAAGGCTTCCCACCTCTTTAGGAGGGTAGCTGAAAAGGAAGTTCCCTTGTGAGTGTAACTGAACCTTCCCCATTGTACTACATCTCTGCCCCCCCCCCCCACACCATCCTTCCATCCTAGTACAGCCAAGGGCATGGCACAGGGCTTGGAAAGACAGCTTGATTGGGTGGAGCCTGGAATGACCCAGGTTGGAACAATGTGAAATCCTGTAACATGAATATAGTTTATTGGTTAAGGGAGTGATAAGGGAAGCATTTCAGAGGCCCTGCTGACTTAGAGTGAGGTGTTGAGCCAACCTCTCCCCTAATAACTCCCTGGAATTGTTTCTCAACTGGGGACCATATGTCTGGCATGTGCTTGTGAGGAGGAGGATGAATGCAAAGTTGCTAGTTGTACTTAAATTAGAGTTAGATGGGGAGAAGGAAAGACTTAGCAGAAACATGATAACTGTCTTCAGGTATTTGAAGAGCTGTCATATGAAAGAGGGATTAGTCTTTTTCTGTTTGACTCCAGAGGGCAAAACTAGGAACAGTTGGTGCAAGTTACAGAAAGACAGATTTAGGCTTAAAGTAAGGGGAAAAATTTTTTAAAAATCAGAGCTACCAAAAAGTAGGAAAGATAGCCTTACATGGCAGTGGGTTTCCTCTCTTTGGGGGGTTTCAAGGAAAGGGTGGATGATCACTTGTCAGGGATGTATATGATCTAGGGGAACATTATCCAAGAATACAGTAGAGTGGAAGACTTTTTAACTGCCTCTTAGCTATGAAATACTGTGAATCTGTGGTACAGAGGAATCATGAGGTTCTTTTTCACTAACAGTCATTTTTGGATTCATTTCTTAGAATATGAGAAGAAGCATGTTGTGGTGGAGAAAGATCTGACCTGGAAGCCAGCAAGAACTATTTTTGATACACAAAGATCTGTGATCCACAGCAAGTCCTTTTAACCTTTCAATTAATTAGCAAGTATTTATTAAGCACCAACTATGTGCCAAGCACTGTACTAGGAAGTGAGAATACAAATACAATGAATGAAACAATTCCTACTCTAACGTTTTAAAGAAGATGTCAGTTTGCATTGAAAGAGGGAATTTCCTCATCTGAGAGTTTTCTATTCATGAAATCACAAAGACCAGTCCTCTGAAGGGCCTCAAAAATCATACCATGTGAGGATAAATTGAAGGCACTAGGAATGTTTAACTTGGAGAAGAGAAGACTCAGAGGAGACACAGTTGTTTTTCAAGTATTTGAAGGTCTGTTATGTGGATGTGGAAATAGGTGGTTGTTTCTAGGTCTGAGGACAGAGCTAGAAGAAATAGGCGAAAGGTGCAAAGGGTAGTTAGGAGGAAAAACCTCCTAACCATTAGATCTTTCCCAAATGGATTGGGCTGCTTTGGGATATCTTCAGTCGAAGCCTTCAAATAAAGGCTAAAGGACAACGTATTAGAGATATAGAAGATATTCTTGCATTCAGGTAAGGGTTGACTTGGACAACCTCATCTTCCAGCAAAGATTTGGTGATGACACTCATTTCAGGGTGGCCCCTAATTTATGTACTGGTGGTCTTTCAAAAGTTCATTTTTAAGTACTTTTCTTGGAACTTGCATCATCTCTTCCCTCAGAAACAGTATTATAAATTAGGTGTTAATTCCCAAGGTAGCTCACAAAAACACACTTATGTTAGCTATCTAAAATCACAGATTGAAGGCCAGAAGGGACCTTCAAGGTTGCCTGATTCAACCTGCTCTTTTTATAGATGAGGAAACTTATGGCCAGAGAGATAAAGGATGATCCCTAAAATCAAACAAATTGGGAGAGGCTAGGTGGTGCAGTAGTTAGAACTCTGGCCCTAGAATAAGGAGGACCTCAGTTCAAATCTAGCCTCAGACACTTACTAGCTATGTGACCCTGGGGAAGTCACTTAATCCCGATTGCCTTAAAAAAAAGTCATGTAGGTTGTTCACAGGCTGAGATTTTTAAAGCATGCAGGGAATTTGAGGTCATCTTGTCTGCTTGCTTCATTTTGCCGGGAAGAAATCAAAACTTTCTGAGGTTAAGTAGCTGGTCCAAGGTCACAAGGTATCAAACAGAATCAGCATTTGTATCTAGAGGTGATGACCCCCAAATCTAGTACTTTCTATTCTACTGTGTGCAAGACATGGTGCTTAGCTCTGGAGATACAAACACAAATACAAAGGACTCTGCTCTCAAGGAGTTTATGATTTAATGCAAGAAGGTGGGGCAGGAGGGAGAGAAGGGGAAAGGAGGTATATAAATAACTATGATGCAAAGGAAAGTGAGATAAGTGCAAAATGGAAATGTCCAGGCAAAGTGCTATGAGAAATTTCAATCATGTATTAAGGTAGCCCTAAATTAGCTGCTGACAGAATGTTGCAAGGCAATGAATCCCCCATATTCACTGGCTTGACCCCTGTGGCCTAGTGTAAATATGCCTTATGAGCCATAAGGTAAATACCTCTATCAGCTCTTTGCACTTTCCTATCAGAAACTATTCTTTGCTTATGAAGTCAGACACAGACTAGGCATTTATT
Organism: Bettongia penicillata ogilbyi; assembly: GCA_023548195.1. Classification (NCBI taxonomy): domain Eukaryota; kingdom Metazoa; phylum Chordata; class Mammalia; order Diprotodontia; family Potoroidae; genus Bettongia; species Bettongia penicillata. Next base: position 3,612,769 of record JAJHZJ010000169.1, on the reverse strand, counting down.
GGCCCCTGGCTAATTCCCTGTCTGTGGTTCCTGAAACAAGGAGGAAATAAGGAATGGCCTCTCATCTAAGTATAAACCCATGACCTTCCCCTGCATCAGTTGAACTGCACTAATATAGATGTGACAAAGGGTGTAAGTGATTCCACTAATCAACTGGGAGGAATAATGAAAACTTGGCAAAACCTGGGTATCCCAGTCTGAGCGCAGCTTCTTGCTAGACCACTTTTGATCCCTTTGGCCAAGAAAAGCCCAAATGGGATTGCAAAAAGTCAGACACAATTGAAGAATGACTGAACAACAGTTACAACAGGAACAGGGAACTATCAAGCTGCTGACGCAGGGGCAAACTGGGCCAGGTTTGAAGCCAATCAGGTCAGAGCTAATTAGCATCAGGATCAGGGCAGTGAATAACCATTACCCATCCAGGTTAAGGGACATAGGAAGCCTCAGTATTCTAATAAAGAAAAAACAAGATGAGAAAAGAAGAAAAAGAAAGCAAAAAGAAAAAAAGAAAACCTAAGTGTACATTAGGGAGTTGACCTAGATGGATTTTCTCTAAGTAAGGTCCTCTCCTGCTCTGAGTTTTAAAATCCTCCAATTCCCTGCAGAGTTATTGCCCAAATAATGATTCTGATTGACTGATGCCATTTTCCAGATTCCCTTCAGATGTGGATCTTCAGGTCCCACTCCCTTTATTCAGTGTATCTAGAAGGGGTATCAGGTAGCAAAAGTGGAGATGTGTTTTCATGCTGATGATGAGCTGAGAAGATCTAGAGATGTTATATGGGAGATGAGTACAATCTCCCCTGCCTCAAATGCCAGGGAAGGAAAAATACATGTCTCTTTCCTTTGTCTTTGGGATGGCAGCTTGGTACAGCGGAAAGATCAATGACTTTGGATTAAGGGAACGTGGGCCTTTGATGCATATCTGTGTAAGCATATAGGCAGTGCGTTGGATAGAGTGCTGGGCCTGGAATCAGGAAGATGAGTTCAAATCTTCCCTTGGACGCTTATTAAATGTCTGATCTTTAACCTCTGTCTGCCTCCATTTCCTCATCTCTAACATGGGAGCAATAATATTATCTACCTCCCAGGGTTGTAAGGATTGAATGGAATCATATCTGTGAAGTGTACAATGTGTAGCACAAATTAAGTGCTTAATAAATATTTCCTTCCCAGTCTTGGGCAAATCATGTAACTACCCAGGGCTTTGTTTCCTCATCTGTAAAAGTGAAAGGACTGAACTAGAAAGCCTGAGGTCCCTTCCACCTTGATCTTGGTTCTCTTATATTCCTTCTTTTGTTCTTCCTGTCAACTCCTGGTGGAACTTCTGCTTCCCAACCTCCTCCTAAAAGTGGAGGAGAGAGCAAAATTGCTGTCTGTCCCCATGGGGATATTGCCAGTTTACTGCAGGTTTCATCCTGTTGGCTGTCCCAGAGATACATGGGGAGAAAACTGGCCCTCCTTAGACTCCGTATTCTTCTGCATTGGAAATTTATTGCTGTACTGTGTGAGACATTAAAGGATACACTTGTAACATGGTGTTTTCATTAACTTGGAACCCCTTGCCAATCAATCGATCAATCAATCAACCATTACATGGCAGACATTGAGTTTCATGCTGGGGATGTAATTACAATGAACTCATGGGGACCTTACATTGTACCAGGAAGACAACATGTACACATCCAAGAATATACGAAAAAAATGCAAGGCAATTAAGGAGGGAGAGCCCTAGCAACTGGGGAGATCAGAAAGGGGACTGTATAGAAGGAGGTACTCTATCTGAGTCTTGAGGAAAGAGAATCTATGAAGTAGAGGTCAAGGGAGGGACTAGTCATTTACCGATGATGGGACTGAGATGGACAAAGTGTACAACAAGGAATAGAATTCCTCAAACTTTTCTTTTACTACCTTGGGAGATATTGATTTCCTCTTCTCCTTTGTCCTTTCCACCCCCATCACCTCATTGGATAGATGGAAGTGGGGGCTTGTTGACCATTTGTTGGATATATGGTAGAGGGAATTTCTTTTTGGACAGGCTGAGATAGATACACCCTTAGGTCCCTTCAAACCCTGAGATTCGTTGATTTTTGTTAAGGTTATTCAAAAAGAAGAAATGTGGGCTATTGCAATGCTCTCTTTGTTGGGCTCTTACTTTCTAGTCTTTTCTATTTCAATCAATCCTAACAGATTGCCCCTAAGTTAAGTATAACATTTAGAGCTGAATGAGATCAAAGACGTCAACTAACTAGTCTGAATATAATGCAAAATACTTTGTTGTTGAGTTATGCATGACCACATCTAGGGTTTTCTTGGCAGGGACACTGGAGTGCTTTGCCATTTCCTTCTCCAGTTTATTTTACAGATGAACAAATGGAGGTTAAACAAAGTAAAGTGACTTGCCCAGAGTCATACAACTAGTAAGTGTCGGAAATCAGATTTGAAACCAGGTCTTTGTGATTCCAGCCCTTGTCCTCTAGCCACTGGAATACCTAGCTGTCCAATGTAAGATATCACACAATTAGAAGCATTTATTAAATGCCTACTGTATGCCTAGACCACTAGAACGGTTTGTGAGGGAGATACAAAGTGATGATCTTTGCTCTTAAGGAGTCAACGTTTACATATATAAAAATGTACAGAACAAATATATGTGTGTGTTGCATATAATTAATTCAAGGGAGTTAAGTACAAAGTAGGGAGAGAGAAAATTAATAGTTGGGGGGGTGGGTTAGGCAAAGCTTCATGGATTACACATAATAAATGCATAAGAGAGGCATAAAAACAAGTCCTTAACGTCAGAAAATTGTTGATCATTTAAGGGAGATGAATGGATGAAAAGCATTTATTAAGCTCTTACTATGTGCAAAACATCATGCTAAGTAATAGAAAAAATGAGATTGTTAAGTGGCAGGCCCAAGGTCACTTTGGTGACTGCTTAGAGAATCCAGTTCTTACATTTTTCCACACCTCAAACTCTTATGTTCTCAAATCAACCACATAGAAGACAATGAAAAAATAAATGCAGCTAACCGAAGGCTTATTAACCGGTGGCCATTTTTGTAAGAGGCAGCAACAGGTGTAGGAACAAGAAACCTACATCACAGGCTGGAGACAATTTCTTATGGGATATCTGGATTTAATAACAATGGTGTGTTCCAGGGTGATGGGGGGTTGGGCTTTTTTCCCCCTTACTTAATGTTCTCCAGATGTTGTTTGAAAAAAAAAAAGAAGGAATGAGTTGTTTTAATCAAAGCAATGGTCAGAGTTCAGAATTGGCCAGCAGATGCCTAATGCACTGAATATATTGTGTGTGGCTGCAGAATTAGCCATTAAATTATCCTGCAATTATGCAACTACGCAAATGTCCTGCACCTATAAAACCCAGAACTGGAGTTGTTGTTTAGGTATTTTCAGTCATGTATGATTCTTTGTTACTCCTTTTGGAGTTTTCTTGGCAAAGATACTAGAGTGGTTTGCCATTTCCTTTTCCAGTTCATTTTATAGATAAGGAAACTGAGATAAACTGGTTTCAGTGACTTGTCCAGGGTCACACAGCTGTTAAGAAAGAATCTAAAGTCAAATTTGCACTCAGGTCTTCATGACTCTAGGACTGGCACTTTATCCATTGTACCACCTAGCGGTACCAAAGCAGGGGTACTCAGGGCACAGATATCTCTGTGTACAGCAGAAGCAGCAACAGCTGCATCATCCTTTACTTTCATCATCTAATATTTACAGTGAGCCTATGGAGAGGATAATATTGTATGGAAGAAGCAGCATGGCACAGTGGAAAGAATGTTGGATTTAGGTCGAGAAGAACTGGATCTGAGTCCTGGCTCTGACTATTGTCAGTTTGTATTACTAGGACGGGTCACTTGACCTCTTTGAGAATTAGTTTCGTGATCTATAAAATGAAGGTAAAAATAATAGAACTGCCTACATCCCAGGCTTGTTGTGAATTGAGGACTTTGTAAAATACTAAAGTGAACTATAGTATTGATCCTATTGGAAACTGGTAGCATTTTACACAAAAGTGAGAATATTTGTCCTCCGCACTTCAGAGTTAGCATTTGCATGGGTGAGCAGGAAGTCCAATTCTCTATCATCATCCCTGTCCTTGTTCTCCTTCTTCTTATCCTCCTCCTCCTCTTCCTTCTTCTTTTTCTTCTTGTTCTTCTTTCTCCTCTCTCTGTCTCTCTCATTCTCTGGCTCTCTCCCTCCTTTATCTCTTCCTCTCTTTGTGTCCCTCTGTCTCTTCTCTTTGGATAAAGACTTGACCTCAAAGGCAGGAAGACCTGGGGTCAAATCTTAATTCTGACATGGACTAGCCATATGACCCTGAACAAGTCACTTCACTTCTTAGTGCCCTGGGCAATTCTCTAGGATTATTAGTTGCAGAAGTTGCACATCTGTACTGGCAGAGGGAGAACTCTATACTAATTAAGTCAAATATCGAGACTATAATAAAATTCATGCTTTTATTTTTCATAGTCTATCATTTTTATTGTTTTTCAGTCATTTTAGTCATGTCTGACTCTATGACTCTATTTGAGGTTTTCTTGGTAAAGATCCTGGAATAGTTTGCCATTTTTTCTTCTAACTCATATTATAGATAAAGAAACAAAGGCAAACAGGGTTAAGTGACTTGCCAAAGTTCACCCAACCAGTACGTGTCTGAGGCCAGGAAGATGAGTCTTCCTGATTCCTAACCTAATGCTCTGTCCACTGTGCCATCTAGCTGCCCAACATTTGTGGATAGGCAACTCCATCTGCACCCATAACTGGACTCTCCCTTAAGTAAAACCTGCTAACAAAACAGCTGTGTCTTGTAGCCTAGGAAACGCTGCACAATGAGTTCCCCACTTCTTTGAGGGGATGGTGGTGTGTTTCATCATCTGTTCTCTAGGACCAAGATTATTTAGTTCAATTAATCTGAGTTATTATGCCTCATGTTATTTTTTTAATTTACATTTTTGTTGGTATTACGCATATTGTTCTCCTACTTCTCTCTTTGTTTCATGTTAATTTATGCAGTTTTTCTCCCTTTGTCTAAATTCTACATACTTAAAATTTCTTAGAATACAATGTGTTATGCTTATGTATTGCAGGTTTTTCAGCCATCCATTAATAAATGGGAATTCAATTTATTTTCTATTTTCTTTCCCTAACATGAATAAGAAAACACCCATTTTGATGTATAAGTTCTGGTGTAATTGTTTAAAAATTGACATTATCATTTTGCAGTCATACACAGCTGTATAAATAATGCATCCTTAGTGGCACAATGCTAGAACACTGGACTTGGAATCAGAAACTCTCCTTGTCATGAGTTCAGATCTGATCACAGATACTTTCTAGCTGTATGACCCTGTACAAGTCACTTAATCCTGTTTGCCTCAGTTTCTTCATCTGTGAAATGAACTAGAGAAGGAAATGGCAAATGACTCCAGTGCCTTTGCCAAGAAAAACCCAAAAGTGGTCACAGAGTTGGACATAACTAAAAGGACTTAACAACTTAATATATATATATATACATATGGATGTATAAATTATATATAATGTAATTATTTATACACATATAAATGCACATATATGCACACATGTATGTAACCATCTATGTATATGTGTGTATATTCATATGTATATATACATACATGTGTACGTGTGTGTGTACACAAAAGGAGAGAGTGAGAGAGAGGCAATAGATAATCTGGATTGGAATTCTGATCTTACAACTTGCTAGGAAATAAAAAAATTTAGAACTAGAAGGAATCTTCCAGGTCTTATGTAGCCCAACCCTTTCGTTTTACAGACTAGGAACCTGAAACCAGTTAGATGATTTGTTCAGTGTCCCATAGGTAGTAATGAGAGGCAGAAATTGATCCTATATCCTCTGATTCTAAATCTAGTGCTCTTTTCACTACATCATGCTAGTTGAGGGATACCATTATTATACAGCTAGGTTATCATTAATATGAATAATGAATCCCATGAACTGGATGTATTATTCAAATGTGCACCATTCAGAGTTATCAGTGTATATGTAAGTATGGTAATTAGTTCTAACATTATGGAATTATTCAATAAAAATTCAAATAATGATCACTTCTCAGGATTCATTATTTATGCTCATCAGGAAGGACCTAACTCTATACATATATCTTTCTCTCATATTATAAACACGTGTAAATCCTCAATATTCTGTGATTTCTTTAATTCAGGAATTCTTTCTAATGAGGCACATCACAGCAAATCCATATCAGCTCATCCCATGTCTTCCCAAAAATTCATAGGGAGTTTACTCAACATGTCTTCCTCACTTCTTAAATCACAAAGGCATCTGGTAATATAGGTCTCTCCTCCCTTGCTTTTTCTGCATCAAGCCATCTTCTTTTTCTGTTCTATAAGTCAGTTGATTAGTATCTATCAAATGCTTACTTTCTATCATGCACTGTGCTAAATACTACTGAGCAGTTCCTTTTTTCTTGTTTTCTTCTGAGTTCCTCATTGGTCACATGGGCCAGCCTTTTCCTTCCATTTCTCTGTATGTGGTGCTCAACTCTCATTCTTCAGCAGCAGAGGTATCACAAGTTTCACTGCTATACAGCAACACAGATAAAATGTTGGTACTGAAGAGATGGGCCTTTGCTATTATCGGAAGTGTGTAGGCAATGAAAATGTTTTGCAGGTTCTCAAAAAAATGTACTTAAATGATTCAGTGATCTCAACTCTACAGACCGGAGCTCACCTGGTGCCTACATATTAGCACGTTAGCTCTTAGCTCTTGTCTATGATCTCTCATGAGTTTGCCATGAAATTTTGCCCAATGTGCTGGAGGGTTTGCATATATGTGTGTATGTATATATATACACTCATACATACACACATATACACACATGCAATACACATATAAATATATACACATATGCATACACACATACATATATGTGTATATACATACATGTATGCATGTACATGCATGTATGCATATATTGATTATGCCAGTGGAACATCCTCATTATCCCTTGTTTAGCTCAGACTCTTGGCATGTGGCAAACCCCTCCTTTGATGATCATTATTGTCCATACATTTCTCTGATGAGTCTTTGACACTGACCCTTTTTCATAACTTGTTTTTTGGTAATGTGTTTTAGTCTGCTCATATCCATCATATGCTTTTTGATTGCTCTTTGTGTGATCCTTAACTTTAATTTTTTGGTGACTATAGCATTCCATGATTCACAGTTATGTATAAAAAGAGAAAAAAAAGAAGAGAAAATTAGTTTTGTAAACATGAATCTTTGAATCAAGGAAAATTCTGAGGACTATAAATGTACAATGCCCAAAGGTAATTCAGTCTATTTGCCACCTCTGGTGAAATTCTGGGCCCAATTCATTGTCCATTTACTGTGTCTTTCCAAGTCCCGTATACTGATAAATGATGCCTTTGGTACATCATAGTATGAATAGCAGTCATTCTTTATCTACTTGCTTACTCTTGTGTGACTAGTTAGGTTAAATGCTCTAGAATAGAGGTGACAAACTCCAATAGAAACAGGAGTCACCAAAGAATTCTTGCAGGCTACACATTATTTTTAAAAACTACATATTAACATTATCTACATTTTATAATATTTCCCAGTTATATTCTAATTCAGTTCAGGCTACACTCTTGTACATGTGAGCATCATGCAACTCACCCATAGGCCATATGTATAGTACTTTTGCTTTAGAGTAATTATAGATCTCATTTAAGAGGTATCACAGTGTTCTAAGGACTGGTTATAATCAGGACAGTGTCATATGCAAACATGAGTCACCTCACAAATTGTCGTGAGGTTTAAATGAGACAATGTTCATAAAAATCTCACCTATCAGTCACTAAGTGCCAAGTAATTCATTGCCCACCAAATACATCAGTGAGCCTGTTCAGTTGCAAGAATGATCTGAGCAATTTGCCATACAACTATGGCATTGCTTCACTGCTAATTGCTCTATTGATAAATTTTTATGAATCAAACACAAAGAAAGAAATGAAATTTTTAGGTTATTCCTAAAAGTTGAAGTCTATACACATTCCTGGATTGTGAAAAATTTTCTGAGTAGAAGTAAATGAAGAAATCCTCAAAATTCCCCCTTACCCCTCACCTAGCACTTTGTCCTTGTTAATGAGCTTAACAGGTTAATTGGGTCTGTACCTCATCCTTCCCCATAGGTAATAAGGATATGGAGAAGAATTTAGGCAAGGCTTCCTGGCTTCAAGTAGTGCTCTCCATTCATTAGCTGCTTATGTCCTCCAATCTCTATCATGGTTTTCTTCATACAATAGCCTTGGAAGGTTGTTGTTATACAGGTTGGGTCATACTGGAAGGTTTTATTCCAACTGGATCAGGAGGTTCTGTGTTGATGTAGCCTTTATGACAATTCATGCTTCTTTGATGCTAAGGTTTACAAAATGCTCCCCTCCCAACAACCCTATAAGGTGAATACTACAGGTGTGTTATTTCAACGACATATAATTTCTTTGGTATGGAGCCTCCTCTGTTCATGCAAACCACAAGCTGAGGGGAAGAAAGGGGAAGGGAATACATATTTATGAAATATCTACTATGTGCCAGACATTGTGATAAGGGTTTTATAAATATAATCTCATTTGATTCTCACAACATCCCCGTACTGTTATTATCCCTAATTTTATAGTTTAAATAGTGAGGTGAACAGAAGTTAAGTGACTTTCCCATGATCACAGAGGTAGTCTGAGGTCAAATTTGATCTCAGGTCCGTCCTAACTCCAGATTCAGTGCACCACCTAGCTGCTTCTCTATATAAACCATTCAATAGCCTGGTCTTTTAGAGCTGCTGAGGCTAAAGAATTCATCACCCTTTATCCAACCTGATGAGAACCGTCTCTGAGTCTAGTTGGATTGGCCCCCAAAGACAAAGAACCTATCACCACATTCATGCTTAAAGCCATTCCAAGCTTGTTAAAGTTTCCATTCCATTGAGAACTCAACATTGCTGGCATGAGGCACTGGAGAAGAACTTTAGGGGAGGTAAAAGCACCATCTTATTTTTTTAAAGCTGAATAAATAGATCGAAGGTTAAATGAGTTTTAAGAGCAATATTGTCAAGTGAATATCAGAGCCAGGAGTTAAACTGAGGTCTTCTGCCTCCCAACCCACCACTCTTTCTGTTATTCCATACTGTCTCATTGGACTTCTCTGCCTTTGAAATCTTCACCCAGAAATATTTCACCTATTGTGGACATATTGACCATTGAGTAAAAGTAATCACCAACAGTTCTGAACTTGGGATATAAGATCTGGATTCAATTGCTAGCTCCCCCATTAATTGTATTACATTGGGTAAATCAGTTCCTCTCTCTGGGCCTCATTCTCTTCAGATATAAATAAAGAAATGACAAATGATCTCCTCCCAGTCCCTCCCAGCTCTAAATCCTAGGATCTTGTGAATCCATGGCAGCTAGGTAAAGGTCTCCTTCACTTCACACTCACTATGGCTCAAAACTCATCACTGTCATTTTCCTAGCAGGGATGCATTTTCACTGGAGCATTTGCTTACTTAATTGTGAGACAGTCAGGACCTTTAGCACTTACAGGACTAATTAGAGGGAGTAGCAATTGTCTTTTGCCCTTGGAAATTCTGCTTTGGGATCTGCCAACTCAGGGATGGCCTACTACTACATAAAATATGCTCTTTTTCTCTTGGCCTTAAAGATCAACTTACTATTGGCCCCCAACTTCATCTTTCTGTACTTATGTCCCATTCTTCCTCTTTATACTCCCTAATACTTGGACTAGATCAGAATACTCACCATTGCTCATCTCATATTTCCCAAACTGTATGCCTCAGCTCCTATTGTCCTCAAAGCCTAGAATGAACTCTCCAGGTAACTTTATTGATTAGGTACCACTCAATACCTAGATCAAGTGTCATGTGCTCCACAAACTTTTCCTCAAGCCCTTCCAGCTAGAAGTTATTTCTCTATCTTTGAACTCTCAGAGTAGTTTGTTTGGACACCTTTCAAGCATTTATACTGTTCAACTTTAAATTGTAGTCATTTGTTTCCATGTCTTTCCCCCAACTGTAACCCTCTCCCTTGGACTGTAAGATTCCTATTCATTTTTGCAAACTTTTCAGGGCCTTGTATGTAGACCCTGTTCAAAACACATTTGCTGAGTGAGTGAATGAATGGTGAATGTTACCCAACATTGGCCAAATAATTCTTCCAATGTCAACACCATCCTTCTATGGAAGATGAAGTCAGGGCAATGATTTTTGCTGGTACCCACTTTCCAATTCAGACGCATTGTGAGATCCTTAGTCATGTTTCTTCTGCAGCTAAGAATAACGCCTGCCCCAGTTTTGGAACAGTGGATGCCACTAGGGAAGGCAGGCAGAAGTGACATTCGCAAGGAACTTCAGTCCAACATGTCCAAATGACCTTTGCTCTGTCCCAGAGAGATGTGAGCTGAGAAGATGAAAGCCATCTCTGGGAACAGAAGGTGGGGAGATTGTGACCCTGGCAATAAATTTCATGGAGGATGGGAATTGGGAATAGGCCCGTGACAAATCACATTCCCTCTGCCCAACTGGGGTGAAAGCAATTTCCATGGGAGACCCTGCCAACTTTGTTTCAGCATGATACAGCCCAGTTCCAAATGTTGTATTTTTTTCTGGCCTGCTGCTTCCTTTGTCAAACCCCTCACCTTTGCTGCATTCCCTGAAATTTAGTTTTACCTTCTGAATTACAGCATTATTCTCTACATGGCCTACTCTTTCCTTTCCTTGAGATCCATTCTTTTCTTTATTCCTTAGAATTGGTTTTCATTTATAAGTCCTATGTTCTGGGATGACTGGGAGAGTGTGAATCAAAGAATGGGAAAGGTAGATGTGTGCCATTCATTTATGGAAAGATGGTGGGAGGAGAGTTTAGAGTAGTAGAATGAGCAATAGACTTGGAATTAGAGTGTGTAGATTCAGAGCATGATCTTATAATGAACTACCCTATTTTAAATAAATCATTTCATTTTTTCTGGGCTTTAGTTTTCTCATTTGTAAAATGAGAGGGTTAGACTAAAATGACCTCTAAATTCCTTCTCAACTCAGCATTTCTCAACTTCCAACGATTAGGAAGATCTCTTTCTCCTACTCTCTCCTCTGTCCCCAGTTAATGATAGGGTTTAGCTTGGCTTCATCTGTATCTTGTTCTCTAGTCTAGAACAGGATTCTTAAACTTTTTCCACTTGCAACCCCTTCAGCTGGTCTACAATAATGATAATAATCTTGATTATCCCTTAACATAGCAGTCTTTTCTTGGAAAAATGATTTTTGAGGTGAGTGTAGGACTTGGTACCTTTCTTCTATGTCAGGGGCTGAGATCTTCATTCTCAGGGGTACCTCTGATTATCTGGGGACCCTCCTGAGGTGATCTTATTTCTTGTTGCCCCTAAAGCTCAAGCAGCTCTCAGCATAGAGGAAGAATGAATCAACAAGTGAGCAAGGTATGACCACCACTGTGTCCATGGGTAGTGGATCCCATTGGTAGGCAGAATATCTGTGATTTGGAGGAAGGGATGGCAGCTGTGGTGTTGATAGTTGATGTGGTTATTGACAGATATTTGGCAGAATGACATTCTTGCTTCATCACATGAGGAATATTTTCAAGGCACTGGGCCAAAACTGACAATAAACCTGTCAGGGGAAACTATCTCCATGAAATACCTCAAGCTTACAAAGCAGATGTAGGCAGAGATGGAGAGGCTCACCTGATTCGTTCTTTGGAGGCAGTCCTACCACATGGGGCTAAGAGAAGTTGGAAACAGATAGTCTTCCCAATATCTACCTGGCCAGAAATTAGGAAGAAGAGCAGAGGGTTCATGCGTGAAGCAACAGGAAAAGCATTTTGTTGAGGAGGACATAACCACATTTGAGGCAGTAAATAGAAAGTTAGACTGGGAGCCTGCAGTCTTGACTGCAAGTTCTAATCTTGCATTTATTTTTCTGGGAGACTTTGGGCAAGGAATCTAAACTCCTCTAGGACTTCATTTTTTCTTTCTATAAAATGGAAATAATAATCTAATATTCCTTCCATTTATGAAAGTCTATGATCTTATGGTGTCTGAGCATCTAATCTCATAGGACTATGGTAAGAATCAGTGAAAATATAAGACTGAAAGTCCTTTTCTTAGGGAATAAAGGGAAGAAAAAAACTGTAGTTGTTTAATCTGGAGAAGAGTTGACTTGGGGAGAAATGATAGCTGTCTTTAAATGTCTGAAGGGCTGTCATGTGGAAGAAAGACTAGCTTTGTTCTATATAGTTCCAGAGGGAAAATGAGGATCAGTGGATGGAATTTACAGGAGGCAGATTTCTGGCTCAACATAAGAAAGAATTTTCTAGCCATTAGAGCTGTCAATTAAATGGGCTGACTCATGAAGTAGTGAATTTCCTGTCAGTGGATGTGATCAAGTAGAGGCTAGATGAATGTTTATCATGGATATTATAGAAGGGGTTCACATAGCAGGCAGATGATTGGACGAATTGACCTCTAATATCCAAAGCTTTTAGCTTGAGATTCTATGACTGAGGATTGTTAGTATAGTGGAAAGCACTCTGCAGCATCATAGTTAGATTTGCTTTTCAATCAATTCTTTGTCTCTTAAACCTCTTAACTTTTTTAAGCCTTTGCTTTCTCATCTGTGAAATGGGAATAATAATATTTTTACTATTGATATCACTTTTACCTTCAATGATGTTCCTGAGTCATTCCTTCCATGGTTGCCATTCAAATATTTGGCACAGAATGTAGCAGTTCACATAGCCTTGGATAACTATGGACATTGATGATCATGAACTTTAAATGAAAAACAATTAAGTTTCTAGTTTCAGAAAGTTAAGGGACACAATCTACAAAGCTTCCTAGGAGAATTTCATTCCCTTCCATTTGATGGGTATTTTCTATACTGGGCATTTTGGAGACTATTGGTTATAAGATGCAATCCTTTATGTCAAGGAGCTCACTGCATGGCTTGGGAGACAAAAGTCACACCACATGTGAAACATTTGAAAGTCAATACCAAGCATTCCACAATGCACTGTTTGAACAATTTGTGCCTCAGGTAAAATTATTCTAAAGATTTCTGATGGTTCTTCTAACTCTGAGACTCTCTGATTTTAGGATTGCATCCTAGCCACTACAGTAGATGCCTTTTGTCAGATGTTGACCTTACTGAATGTGGTGGCAGGTGACACACCTCCCTTCCTGAACTCTTTTCTACTCCACCTCCCCTGATTTCAATAACTGATTAGATTTGTCTGGGAATGGCTATAGTGGAAGATCAGTGGGGACCTCAATGGATCATGTTCTAGCTGAAGATGAATAATGATCAGGTCAACTAAATGCAATATAATATTGCTTTACTCCTTACCTACCGGGTGGGTGCTTATTTGGGCAACTCCTGGTTGAGTCACACACAGTTTTGTGACCGTCCTGTAATCCTATTATCCTAAAAATCATTTAACTTCCTTGAGTCTCTGCTTCTTCTTAGGATGGGGGTGGGGAGCTGGGTTAGAGGAGCTCTGTGATCCCCTTTCAACCCTAACATTCTATGATTTTAACTTAAATCAACTCACTCTGCTCTTTGAATTTTTAAGACCCATGGAGATAGGATCATAGATTTAGAGTGGAAAGGGATCCTGGGAATTATCAAGCCCACTGACTCCTAGGAGTTCATAAACACCTTGGAGTTCATGATGATGGTTCAAGGGGTTCAAGCTAAAAATTCTTTAATCATGTCATAATCAGCACATAATTACAGTACATTAAATTTATTAGTTTATTAAATCTATCTATCTAGGGGTTGTTAGAACATTTTTGTTGTTAAAAGGATTTTAAGTAATAAAAAAACCCCAAAGACTTTTAGGAACTGCTATTCTATCCCAATTCCTTCATTTTACAGATGAGGAAAGCAAGGGATAGAGGTTAAGGGATAATAAATGGTAAAGTTGGGATTCCAACCCAAGAAATTCCAGCTCCAAGTCCAGTGCTCTTCCCATTACCCCATGGAAGTACTTTGCCCTCAGTCAACATCCCTGTGCTAGATCTTCCTCATGGTCAAGTTATATCCTCCAAGGGAGCATCAAAGCTCATTTTTCTTCAGGACCATGTTTGTTATTTCAGGAAGTTCAGTGAATACTCTCTCTTAGCATTTCTTCACTCTCGTTGGCCATGTAGGAGTCATTCCTCTTCTAGCCAAACCATTTCTTTCCTGAACTGTTAATATATTTGCTTGTTGACTGATGTTTTTCTCCATAACATGTTGGCCTGCAATATTACAACCAACCTATGATAGTCATATTGCCCCTACCTGAGTACAGGCCCTCATCACCTCATACCTGAACTATTGCAATAGCCTGCTGGTGTCTCTATCTGCCTCCTCTATCTCCACTTCATCTTACATTCAGCTACCAAAGTGATTTTCCTAAAGTGCGGATCAGATCATGTCACTCCCTTGTTCAATAGACTCCAGTGACTCCTTATTACATTCAAGATCAAATAAAAATGCTTTGCTTGGCATTCAAAGCCCTTTATAACCAAGCTTCCTCCTACCTTTCTAGTCTTCTTACGACTTATTTCCCTAGATCTACTCTTTGAGCCAATGACACCAGACCCCTGGCCATTCTATGAACTTGGCACTATGAACATGACATCTTTAGACTCTGAGTATTTTCTCTAGCTGTCCTTCATGCCTGAAATGCTTCTCCTCCTCATCTTCTCCTTTGGGCTTTGCTGAATTCCTGTAAGTCCTAACTAAAATGCAATTTTCTATAGGCAGCCTTTTCTAATCCTCTCAATTCTATGCCTTGGTTCTCTTAATTGTTTTCCACTTCATACTATACACAGCTTGTTTGTACATACTATTTGCCTATTGTCTTCTCCATCATATTGTAAGCTCCTCTTTTTCTATCTCCAGTGCTTCGTGTATGGCATATTATAGACGTTATTGAATATTTATTGACCATGATAAGTATGTTGAACACATTGAGAGACCAGGGACAGGGACTAAAGAAACAATCATTGGTACTGGACCAAAGTGGAACCAACTTGTGCCCATGAACGCTTAACTCATTGAATTTGGCATCAAGGCAGAGGTTCTTGTTCCCCAAATTGGGGAACATGGAAAATATGGCAAATATGGAAAACTTTATGCCAGAAAATTAAGATTTTTCTATACTAAGAGAAAGGCCATGCTCAAATATATGCACAAATGGTAGTTATATAGTTATGATATGTAGCAAAATGTTAAGACATGCTTTGAATCTTAGTTTTCTAGAATTAGAATCATAGAATATTAGCACAGTAATGAATCTTGGATTTTTAGTACAACTTTGTTTTCATTTTTCAGAAAGAATCTGATGGCTCTGGAGGAGAAGTGAGGCTGGTGACCTGCACAGCCCTCCTTCACTCAAAACAAAGTCAAGTGGAAGTCATGTCATCATTTCTCTGATGGCATGGTCTTCTTCAGCAATGAAGGACAATCATGAATAAGTTGTGTGACCTTTTAAGCAAATCACCTCTCTGGGTCTCAGATTCTTTCTGAAAAATGAAAAAAAAGTTATACTAGAAAACCAAGACTCATTACCATGCTAATATTCTATGATTCTAATTCTAGAAAACTAAGATTCAATCTATGTCTTAACATTTTCCTATATGACATAACTACATAACTACCATTTGTGCATATATTTGAGCATGGCCTTTCTCTTACTAGTGGCAGACCTGAAGCCTAGAAGCCAAATTTACTTCTCTCTTACTTGACCACTTCAAAAGCTTCATGGTTTCATCAGTGTTGGTATTCTCTCCACTAGTGTAGATTGCCATCTTCCACTCCTTAATAAATGGTTTTATGAGTTCTTGTGACTAAATAAATTCATGACTTGGTAGTACCCTGAGCATAAGCTTCTCCAAATTTAACTCTTATATGATTCATTGTCAGGCCAATACTCGAAGCCAAAATCAAATCTGAGAGTTGGTAGAACATAAACTCTGCTGGCATAGCTTTCAAGAGCTGCTTCACCTCCAAACTATGATAAAATTACAGAGAAAGACTTTAAGAGGATCATGCCCAACTAGAACTTGGGAAAACTTAAGCACTGATCAACTAATAACAATTGCTATGAAAAAAATTAATTTAATTAAAAAAAATAAAATCTGAAGAGTATTCTTATTTCCCTTTTTCAGTTCAATCAGGTTTCTTCCATAGAGGATGTGACTAACCTTTTTCTTCTTAGAGTCTCACAAAAGGGAAATGGATTTAGTCTTCAGCTTTAGATTAAACATAAAAAAATATCCTTTTTGGGACATGATTTAAGGTAGGGTAATGAATGATACAACTTCTTCAGGTAACTTCTAGCCTTAGGATTCAATAAATTTGGTTTTGCTACTATAGTACTGAGAAGTTTAAGATTTTTTTTTTTGGGAGGGAGGGGGTAAGGGATTTGAAAAAACAATAATCAGTAGCAAACTTCATAGAACAGTCCGTAAAACAAATGCAAAAAACCCCACCCCCAGCCCAAAGCACCCAATCCAACCCATCCTTCAATTTCATTCCATTCACGTGGGTGGTTACAGAAATTCTCCTTAGTCGTTTACTCAGCTTGTCCATATTAGTCATAGTGGAGGTAAGACTGTAATCTGATGAGTTGCCATTGAGATGGGAGCCTAGGGCAGTTTTCATTCATTTGATTGTGAAAAACCCATAGAAATCTCTCATCCATTTGAAATGGGGTTGGAGTTGAGGGGAAGTAGGGATGGAGGGCTCGTAGGGAGTGGACAGAGAGGGGAAGGAAAGCAGAAGAAAATTAAGAAGTTAGAAAACTCTGGCAAACATTGTGACTTTTAGGAGTAGCCTCTATGGATGGGATTTAAAAGGGAAAAGGGAATACTTAGTATTGTGTCTGGCAGGTAGTAGGGATTTACTAAACACTTGTTGACACACACAAAACTATTATTGGTGGGAAAGCATGGGTGTATATGAGAAGATAATCCTTTGGTATTCAGGGGTGGGGGTCAGTGGAGGAATAAATTGCATCTCTCTCTCCCTCTCTCTCCCTCCCTCCATAAGTATTCATATAGATTCATCCTGGGGCTGTCAGACTTTTCTCATTCTCTCTCCCTGATTATGCCTGCACCCCCAAGGAGGACTCTTGAAGAAATCAAGCTTTAGTATTGCTGATTCTACTATCACTGAAAAAAAGATAAAGAGGGCACCTTCAAGTAAAGGTATTCAATTCTGCTATTTCCTTCTACTGAGTAACTGTAATATTTACTTTTCCTTTTGTCTTCTGCTGAATAAATTTAGTAATTGTTAATTTTGATTTATCTAATAAGTGTTTTATACTTTAGAATTAAAAGAACAAGAAAAGGTACTCAAAATACAGGTAACTCACTGGATAGAGTGCTGGGACTTGAGTTGGGAAGATTCCTCTTCCTGAGTTCGAATCTGACCGTAGACACTTACTAGCTGGTTGATCCTGGGCAAGTCACTTAACCCATTTTGTCTGAGTTTCTTCATCTGTAAAATAAGCTGGAGAAGGAAATGGCAAACTACTCCAGTATCTCAGCCAAGAAAATCCCAAATGGGGTAATGAAGAACAGATACAACTGAACAAGAACACTCAGTATTTAAATTAGAGGTATAGAAAGTTTAAAACATAAAAGACTAATAAGTACATTAAAATATTTTTTAAAAAATTGAATTTTATTTTTAAATTATCAAGTATTTATTTCCTCTCCCTTACACTTTCCCTTCTTTCCAGGGGTGGGAGGGTAGGGGAAAACCTCAATATTCTTGCAACAAATATGCATAGGGAAGTAAAATAAATTCCCATATTGGTCATGTCCAAGAATGTATTTTTCATCCTGCATGTTGAATTCATTCCCTCCCTGTCAGTAGGTGGGTAACATTCTCCATCCTCTACTCTAGAATCATACTTGGTTATTTTGTGGATCAAAGGTCTTAAGTATTCTCAAGTTGTTCCTTTTTACCATGCTTTTGTTATTGTATAACAGCCACAAAATCCCTGTCTCTGGAAATTAGTAGGAGGAGCAAAGAGCAGCTTAAAATTTTCTAGCCAAAAGACCTAGAAGTTGATTTCTGGATACACTGGAGGGCAGATGTGTATCTTTGTCTTTTGAGGCAAGATGATGATAGCTCCACATTGGAGGCAGTTCAGCTGGTAATCAACAGGAGAGGCTAGTTTCATTTATTTAGTTTGTGATGACTATTTTATGTTAGAATAGGGAGAATTTAGGATACAGTTTCTGTGTTCTGTAACACAGTGATTCTGTGCTCTCTGAAAATTTTGTTACATTACTTCATGTTATAAGATTCAAAACTAGAAAAGGATTTTTCAATTTCAATTTCAAAAGTGATCTCCCATTTTATAATGGAGAAACTGAGGTCAAGAGAGGTGAAGGAACTTGCCCAAAGGCACATATTTGGTTAAGAAGCAGAGTCAGAATTTGAACCCAGGTCTTTTGATTCTAAATCCACTTGTTCTTCCACTACAGTTTCCTAAAGAATGATTCAAATAAGTTCATCATATAGATCTGATAAATTTTTTGGTGTCATGTCCATCTTTCCTATATAAAGTAAGATATGAAACTGAGTCTCACTTTCCTCATTTGTAAAATTAAGGAGTTAGGCTAGAAGGAATACAAGCTTTCATGTAGGATTAAGTTTTATCAAACTTGTTGTTGTCTAAGAAACGCTTTGCCTAATATGGAACTTAGATTCATGGCAAAAGAAAAACAAATCAGTGAAGTCATTCATTTGCTACATAGCACACACCTTGTATTTCTGTCCCCAGAGTATGGGAAGCTCTGACCCAGCCCTGGGCATGGGCAGGCTCCTCTGAAGGCATTCATGCACCTGGACGTTGCCTAACCCTTTGTGTAGGCAACCTGCGTTTTTTCAAAGGGATGTGGAGGGTGTGGTAATCATGACTGGAGCCAGATCTTTTATTCTCATTTTGAGTCCTGCCCTTCTAGTGACATGGAATTGTCATTAATCCCAGGAGAACCTGACTACTGAACCTTTAAACTATGGCTTGGAATTATGGGAATGTACCAATACCTGGCAATTATTTGTAATCACTATAGGCAGTACATAGAAAGTATATAGAGCTTTCTAGAATGTGGAGAAGTGATGGAAGAGGACAGCCACCCAACACTGCATTCAGATCTACCAGTGTGATAGATATAAACTGGTTTTTGTGGACTCCCGTCCCTTCTCCCTTGGCTTATCCTATACAGAATGAAGCAGTGATATAATGACATCCATCACAGTTTAAGTTCTACTTCAGTTTTCTTTCCTCAAAAATGATTCTTCTTCTGTCTTTTTTGTTAAAGAATATCCTTTCTGCAGTCAAGCCAGAAAGACTGTCACTTTGTAAGACAACAGTAAAGGCCAAATGGGGTCATGAGGCTTGGATGCAGATGCATGTGTTTACACACACACACAAACACACACACACACACATGCAAAACTAATGTGGTCTTCAACAGCATTAAGTGAGGCGTAGTTTCTAGCAGTAAGGAAGTTATGATACCTATGTTATGTACCTTGCTCTGTACTTTGTTACAAGGGAACTCTCATGAAGTAGACTGATGTAGAGTGGTTTCAGTCATGTCTGATTCTCCATGACTCCATTTTGGGGTTTTCTTTGACAAAGAAACTGGAGTTCTTTGCTATTTTCTTCTCCAGATCATTTTTTATAGATGAGAAATTGAGGTAAATAAAGTGACTTGCTCAGGGTCACACAGCTAGTAAGTGTCTGAGGCTGGATTTGAGTTCATGAAAATGAGTCTTCCTGATTCTAAAAGCAGTACCCTATCCATTGTAACACCTCACTGTCCATGAAGTTGGAGTAATCTGTAATTGTTTGTAGTGTTAAAGAAATACACAAAACATTCAGATGTTACAATGGATAGAGAATTTGTGGAGAAGGACAACCAACATAGTGTCAAGAACTTTGAATCCGTATAATTTAATTGGGGGTGGCTAACTTGGAACAAAGAAGACTTAAAATGTGGATTATGACAACTGGATTCATATCTGAAGGACTGTCATATAGGAGAGGATAAAGTTTATTGCATTGGGATCCTGAACAAAGAAGTAAGAGGAACAAGCATAAATTGTAAAGTGACAAATTGAGGCTTATGTAAGGAAAAACTTTTTAACAGTGGAAAATGTCCAAATGAGTTGCCTTATGAGGTACAAGATTCCCCCTCATTGGACGTCTTCTGTCATTGACTGGATGACCACTTGGTGCACATGTTGTATTGGAAGAATAGTATGGTTCAGACTGCTGAGGAATTTTCCAACTCTAAAATTGGCATTCTGTGCCATGAGTTGCCTTCAGCTGAAAGTGGTAGAATATTTGAGAAAAATTATACATACACACATACACACAATGTGTGTGTGAATGTGTGGGTGTATACATAAAATTTCCCAATTACATTTAGATATTTTTAACATTCATTCTCTAAAATTTTGACTTTCAAATTCTCTCCCTTCTTTCTTTCACTTGTTTAGAAAGCAAGCAATATGATACTGAACTCATGAAAACATGTTTCCATATTAGCCACAATGCAAGAGAAAACACACATATGTACAAATATTGAATGCAAAAAAAATATGCTCCTATATGCATTCAAAGTCCTTCAGCTCTCTCTCTAAAGTTTTTCATCACGGCCCTTTAGAATTGTGTTGGATCATTGCGTTGACCAGAGTAACTAAATCTTTCACAGCTGATCATCATTACAATATTAATGTTATTGTGCACAGTCTTCACCTGGTTCTGCTCATTTCACTTTACATCAATTCATTTAAAACTTCCCACATTTTCGTTTTGTTTTGCCAAACTCTTTTTCAGGGCTGCTCATCCACCTTTGGTGTTCACCTTTCACCCAACTCTCACCTGTAGCTCCAAGAAGCTGTCAAACTCTCTCAGCATATGGGCAAAATGAACTAGATCAAGAGTAACCAAGAGGTCTCAAACCTGTTGGCAAGTTAGGAGATGACTACACCAAGCATGTGAAAAGGTCTTCTGGCAGAGTGAGAGGACGAGAACAACTAATTCCAGTGGCCTTGAAAGTGACCGAAGCAGACCCTGTTAAGTACTTAGGGCTTAGTTGGACATCAAAGATGCCAAGGTTATCCACTACATCCTGAGTCATTGATAGTCATCTTGACTTTTGTCTTGCCACTGAACTTCAATGACTCTGGAAGAGAGTGAGTTTTTGTGCAACTGCCTCATTTAAATGCAATTAAATGCACAAATCAAGATATCACCTTGTAATGTTATTGCTCCTCTTTGAAATGAAGGGCAGTAGTCCATCAAAATCACACCCTACAACTTGTTCAGCAATTACTAACTTGATGGGCATCCCCTCAATTTCCAATTCTCTACCACCACAAAAATTGCTGTTATAACAGCTTTTGTACAAATAGATCTTTTCCCCATTCTTCAATCTCTTTGGGATACAAGTCTGATAGTGGTGTTGCTGGGTCAAAACTATAGGAAGTATTGAAAGGGGCTCTTCTCTCTTTCTGGTCTAGAATTGGAAGTAAGTATAAGTTCTTGAAAGGCATGATGTCTTGTATTTCTTATGCATCCCCAACAATATTTAGCATAATGTTGGATGCACAATAGGTGGTCACTGAGTATTCAGTGAATGATTCATTGAAGGCTAAGAGGATACCAATGTGCACAGATCAGATAGAATAGTATCCTAGTAATTTAAAACCTCATTGGCATCTCAGAATTTTAAAGAGCAAGGATAATTCAAGGAGTCACGTGGTTTTGATGGGAGGAACAGAAAAAATCATTTATCATTTATCTGTACTTTTAGACACATACACTCCACTCACTCCACTTTCCATGTTTTTGTTGATACTTTTCCCTCCTATATCTAATATCCTTCCATTTCCCCTATATCTATTTCAACCTTATATGTCCTTTGAGGTTCAATACAATTCCATTTTCAGGAAACAATTTCCTAATTCTTCCAATCTATTCTGAATTTCAATTGAAGTTATGGTCAGCACCACACAGGTCAGCATTTTTCTAATTCATATGTATGTACATCTGGGTTGTCATTGTCTCCCAAGCAGATTGTGAATTACTGAAGACCAGAAACCCATCTAATGTAGAGGAAACTAGATGGCCTAGTAGATAGGGTTCTGGTCCTGGAGTCAGAAATATTTGAGTTCAAATATGGCTTCAACCACCAACTAGCTGTGTGACCCTGGACAAGTCACTCTAACCCTCAATTTCTTCATCTGTAAAATGAGATAATATTTATAAAGTGTTCAGCATAGTCCTTGGTACATAGTAGGCATTTACTATATTCTTGTTCCCTTCCATATTCTTCCTTAAGTATATATTAACATTTGTTAATGTCTATAATGGCATTGGGTATATAGTAAGAAACCAGTAACTCTTGTTGGAGTGATTTCTCCCTTTTTGAATCTTAAGCACTCAGATCACTCTGATGAATTTCTTGTTTTCTAGCTTGTATTGTAGTTGTTTGTGTGAATGATTTAGCTTTCTGTAAGCCACAGGACATGAGTAAGGATTTTTAAACATCTTCATATCCCATGCATCCTGCATTGCATTCTGCACATATTACATGTTTGATAAATACCAAAATATTTGTTTTTTCTTGACTTTTTGTTAGTTTGTTAATATTTTTAGCCAGAACAAGAAATCTAATTAATTTATTTTTAGTTTTCAACATTCACTTCCACAAGATTTGGAGTTCCAAATTTTCTCCTGATCTCTCCCTTCTGCCCACACCAAGAGATCCTGCATTTTGATTATCCCTTGTGCCAACCTGCCCTCCCTTCTGTCACACCTCTCCCTTCTCTCATCCCCTTTCCCTCTATTTTCTTGTAGGGCAAGATAGATTTCTATACCCCATTGCCTGTATGTCTTATTTCCCAGTTACATGTAAAAACAATTTTTTAACGTTCATTTTTAAAACTTTGAATTCCAACTTCTCTCCCTTCCTTCCTCCTAACCCATTCCCATTGAAAAAGTAAGCAACTCAATGTAGGTTATACATGTGTAGTTATGCAAAACACTTCCATAACAGTCATGATGTGAAAGAATAACTATATTTCCCTCCATCCTATCCTGTACCCCATTTATTCTATTCACTCATTTGACCCTGTCCTTCCTCAAAAGTATTTACTTCTAATTACCCCCTCCTCCCTTGTATCACCCCTAACCACCCTGCTTATCCCCTTCCCCCTACTATTCTGTAGTGTAATATAGATTTTCATTACAAATTGAGTGTGAATATTATTCTCTCCTTAAGCCAAATCCAATGATAGGAAGGTTCACTCTTTCCCTCTCGCCTCCTGCCTCTTCCCCTCCATTGAAAAAGCTTTTTCTTGCCTCTTATACATGAGAGATAATTTACCCTATACTATTTCTCACTTTCTCCTTCTCCCAATATTCCTCTCTCAAACCTTAATTTTATTTTTTTAGATATCATCCCTTCATATTCAACTCACCCTGTGCCCTCTATCTATATGTATACAATCCCTTCAACTATCCTAATACTGAGAAAAATTTCAAGAGTCACAAATATTATCTTTCCATGTAGGAATATAAACAGTTCAACTTTTGTAAGTCCCTTATGATTTCTCTTCCCTGTTTACCTTTCCATGCTTCTCTTGATTCTTGGGTATGAAAGTCAAATATTCTGTTCAGCTCGGGTCTTTTCATAAAAATGCTTGAAAATACTCTATTACATTGAATATCCATTTTTTCCCCTGAAGGATTATACTCAGTTTTGCTGGGCAGGCAATTCTTGGTTGCAATCCTAGCTCCTTTGCCCTCTGGAATATCACATTCCCCTGACCCCTTAATGTAGAAACTTCTAGATCTTGTGCTATCCAGATTGTGTTTCCACAATGCTCACATTGTTTCTTTCTGTCTGTTTGTAATGTTTTCTCCTTGACCTGGGAGATCTGGAATTTGACTAAAATATTCCTAGGAGTTTTCTTTTGGGATGTCGTTCAGGAGGAAACAGGTGGATTCTTTCCATTTTACCCTCTTGTTTTAGAATATCAGGACAGTTTTCCTTGATCATTTCTGGAAAGATGATTTCTAGGCCCTTTTTTTTGATCATGGTTTTCAGGCAGTCCAATAACTTTAAAATTATCTCTCCTGGATCCATTTTCCTGGTAATTTATTTTTCCAATGAGATATTTCACATTGTCTGCTATTTTTCATTCCTTTGGTTTTGTTTTATAATTTCTTGATTTTTCATAAAATCATTAGCTTCCATCTGCTCTATTCTAATCTTTAAAGAATTGTTTTCTTCAGTGACCTCCTTTTCCATCTGACCAGTTCTACTTTTTAAGGAATTCTTCTCCTCATTGGCTTTTTGAATCTCTTTTGCCATTTGGGTTAGTCTATTTTTTGAGGTTTTATTTTCTTCAGCATGTTTTGGGGTTTCTTTTAGCAGCTGACTTGTTTGTTAATGATTTTCTTGTATCACTCTCATTTCTCTTCCCACTTCCAGCTCTACTTCTCTTACTTGATTTTCAGAATCATTTATGATCTCTTTCATGGCCTGAGACCAGTTCATATTTTCCTTGGAGACTTTGGATGTAGGAACTTTTACTTTGTTGTCATCTTCTGTTTGTATATTTCAGTCTTCCTTGTCACCAAACTAAGATTCTAGTCTAATTCTTTTTCTGTTTTTTTTTTCTCATTTCCACAGCCATTTACTTGACTTTTGAGCTCTTTGTCAAGGTACTTCTCTTCTACCTTGGGGGTGGGGTATACACTGTCAGTCACTTTTCCCCCCTACAATCTGTGGACTTAGAGCTCCAGAAACAGCCACTGCCTCTGTCCCTGCTGCTGCTGTGGCTGCTTCAGTTTCCTCCATTCCCTCTGCCACCCTGGCATTGAGACCAGACTGATCTACTCTCTCACATAAGTCTGACAGGTTTTTTGCATTGACCTTCCAATTTGTCCTCACTCTTTCAGGTTGTGAAGTCTAGTAATGACAACAGGTGCCAGAGAGTCAGTCCTCTGAGGCCTGCTCAGGTCCTGTCTGTGCTGGCATAGCCCACACTGGACAGTGCTCTGCTTCTAGCACAGCACAATAAACACTTCCCTTCAAACTTCCAGGCTGCTTTGAGCTGAAGATTTGCTTCACTCAGTCATTCTGTGGGTTCTGCTGCTCTAGAATTTGTTTAGAGTATTTTTTTTGCAGGTATTTGTCTGGGCTTGAGGGGAGAGCTCTAACAAGTCTCTGCTTCTACTTTGCCATCTAGTTTTTTAATTATTTAAATTAATTTTTCTGAGTATCAAATCAAACCTAAGCTTGCAATTGCCTGGAATAAATAAAATCACCCACTGAGAAGGCCCTTACTCGGTCTTTAGAAATTCCTTGGCATTTAATATGGTACATTTTTATCCACTCTATGGGAAAGCAACATTAATAATAATGGAACCAATTCCACTTGAATTGTTAGTTGAGAGACTAAATAGGAGGAGGCAGTAGTCATAACTGTCTAGAAGATTTGGACAAGAAATTCAATCTTTCATTATGAATATTTAAAAATGAGAATAATGTGCACTGTTTTATTTTTTTTTTGTCACTATGGGACTTCCTGGCAAGTACTGGAATACCCCACAAAGTATGTTTCTTGAAAATAATACCTTATCACCTTCTACTTCTGCACCTTACTGATTATTAAAATTATGGAAAAGTGTGGGCTTTATCTTTAGTGATTTGGTAGTGATGGTTTCCACTTAATTTTACTTGAGTTTTGCCACCTTTTAGTGTTATCTTTATTTGTAATATTATTCTCACTTAATATTTGTCGTTTTGACTCCCCATCACTACATATGTCTTCCCATTTTTTTCTTCATGTTCCTCATTACTTATAGTTCAAAGATATTGCAGCATGTACACAATAACCTTTTTGGTTACTCTCTTTAGAGGTGGATGCTATGTCATTACTGTCTTACTTCAAGTTCAGTATGGGGTGAAATGAGGCAAACAAAAAATAGAAAATTAATTTTGCCCTAAGAGTGCAAGAATATGCAACAAATATATAGTGGTACTTTTCTGGTATATATAGTTTCACTTACTCCTTTATGGAAATGAAACTGGTCAGCAGGTCAGCAGGGCAAGTAGGATGACTTACAATGGCTCAGGCATCCACCAAATCTGAGAAGCTTAGCCTCCATGTAACTTTTTTAAGGCCTTAGGTGATGAGGAAACTGTGCATAATCAGATTCTGCTTTCTCAAAGGCTCTCTAAATAAACCATCTAATTAGGGGTGGAGCCAAGATGGCAGAGTAAAAAGACACACATTTGGAGGCTGCTACCACACATCCCATAAAACACCTGTAGAGAGGGACTCTCAACAAATTTTGGAGCAGCAGAAGTGGAGAACAACAGAGTGGAGGAGATTTCCAGCCCAGGGTGACCTGAAAGACCCACAGGAAACATCAGTTGCACTGGACGTGGAGCGGAGCTTGCAGCACGGAGCCCAGCCCAGCCTTGGCTGTGCATGGGCATGGCTAGTGAACAGCCCTCTGGGGCAGAATCTCTTGTTGGAGAATCCCCAGTCCCAGCAGCAGAGAGTCCACAGATCCCTCAACCCACAGCCGCCAAAAGTCAGTGACAG
The DNA here is from genome assembly GCA_023548195.1 of Bettongia penicillata ogilbyi. NCBI lineage: Eukaryota > Metazoa > Chordata > Mammalia > Diprotodontia > Potoroidae > Bettongia > Bettongia penicillata. The sequence continues at coordinate 3,586,016 of JAJHZJ010000169.1, read as the reverse complement.
AGTTTATTCAGCTGGCCAGGAAGGGAGAAGGGCCTTCAAATCAGGCACATGGCAGGAGTTCTCAGGGCAGCCCTTACAGCAGCCTGAGATCATAGATGGATTGTAAAAACCCCTGGGGGCACTGAAGAGCTGAGTCTTACCTCAGCCCTGTGCAGACACCCTGAGGCAGCTGGTCTTTGTCTCGCACTGAATGAAGGCCCTGCCCTCACAGCTTGACTGAATCCCACCCTCCCAATGCTAGCTTGGTGGAACTGGTGAGCAGGTGCCTGAGGAGAGGAAATGCTGCTGGGCACAAAATTCTTTCCCTGTGTCCAGACCAGTAAATACTTGATTGTGCCACATTGGAGGAACTAATATCTTACAGGTCCCCAGAGTATACCCCTACTCTTGACAAAGGACCCAAAAGTCAAGTAACTGGTTGAGAAAATGCCCGAAAAATGGAAAAACAATAAGACCATAGAAGGTTACTTTCTGGATGAACAGATATCTCCTCCCATCCTTTCAGATGAGGAAGAACAAGCTTACCATCAGGGAAAGACATAGAAGTCGAAGCTTCTGTATCCCAAACATCCAAAATAAATATTCAATGGGCTCAGGCCATGGAAGAGCTCAAAAAGGATTTTGAAAATCAAGTTAGACAGGTGGAGGGAAAACTGGGAAGAGAAATGAGAGAGATGCAAGAAAAGCATGAAAAACGGGTCAATACCGTGCTAAAGGAGACCCAAAAAATACTGAAGAAAATAACACCTTGAAAAATAGGCTAACTCAATTAGCAAAAGAGGTTCAAAAAGCCAATGAGGAGAAGAAAAGTTTAAAAAACAGAATGAGCCAAATGGAAAAAGAGGTTCAAAAGCTCACTGAAGAAAATAGTTCTTTAAAAATTAGAATGGAACAGATGGAGGCTAATGACTTTATGAGAAACCAAGAAATCACAAAACAAAACCAGAAGAATGAAAAAATGGAAGAGAATGTGAAATCTCTTATTGGGAAAAACAACTGACCTGGAAAACAGATCCAGGAAAGATAATTTAAAAATTATGGAACTACCTGAAAGCCATGATCCAAAAAAGAGCCTAGACATCATCTTTCATGAAATTATCAAGGAATACAGCCCTGATATTCTAGAACCAGAGAGCAAAATAAGTATTGAAGGAATCCATTGATCACCACCTGAAAGAGATCCAAAAAGAGAAAATCCTAGGAACATTGTGACCAAATTCCAGATTTCCCAGGTCAAGGAGAAAATATTGCAAGCAGCTAGAAAGAAACAATTTGCGTATGGTGAAATATAATCAAGATAACACAAGATCTAGCAGCTTCTACATTAAGGGATCAAAGGGCATGGAATATGATATTCCAGAAGTCAAAGGAACTAGGACTAAAACCAAGAATCACCTACCCAGCAAAACTGAGTATAATACTTCAGGGGAAAAAAATGGTCATTCAATGAAATCGAGGACTTTCAGGCATTCTTGATGAAAAGACCAGAGCTGAAAAGAAAATTTGACTTTCAAGCACAAGAATGAAAAGAAGCATGAAAAGGTAAACAGCAAAGAGAAGTCATAAGGGACTTACTAAAGTTGAACTGTTTACATTCCTATATGGAAAGACAATATTTGTAACTCTTGAAACTTTTTTCAGTATCTAGGTAGTTGGTGGGATTACACACACACACACACACACACACACAAACACACACATAGACACACACACACACAGAGATAGAGAGAGAGAGAGAGAGAGAGAGAGAGAGAGAGAAAGACAGAGAGACAGAGAGCACAGGGTGAATTGAATAGGATGGGATCATATCTTAAAAAAATGAAATTAAGTGGTGAGAGAGAAATAAATTCGGGGGAGAAAGGGAGAAACAGAAGGGGGAAGGTTATCTATCATAAAAGAGGCAAATAAAAGACTTTTCAGTGGAGGGAAAAAGAGGGGAGGTAAGAGAAAAAACACGAAGTTTACTCTCATCACATTCAACTGAAAGAAGGAACAAAATGTACACTCATTTTAGTATGAAAACCTAACTTATAATACAGGAAAGTGCGGGAGAAGGGGATCAGCAGGGTGGGGGGATGATAGAAGGGAGAGCAGTGGAAGGAGGGAGCAATTTGAAGTCAACACTCTTGGGGAGGGACATGATCAAAAGAGAGAATAGAAGCAATGGGGAGCAGGATAGGATGGAGGGAATTATATTTAGTCATACACAACACGACTCTTATGGAAGTCATTTGCAAAACTACACAGATATGGCCTATATTGAATTGCCTATCTTCACAAAGGGAATGGGTGGGGAGGGAGGGATGGGGAGAAGTTGGAACTCAAAGTTTTAGGAACAACTGTTGAGTAATTTTCTTGCAACTAGGAAATAGAAATACAGATAATGGGGTATAGAAAGTTATTTTGCCCTACAGGACAAAAGAGAAGATAGGGGCAATTAGAAAGCTCAGAGTTTGGGGGTGGGGGAAGGGTATAAATGGGGAGAAAATTTGGAACCCAAAATTTTGTGGAAATGAATGTTGAAAAGTTAAATAAATAAATTTAAAAAAAGAAAAAGGAAAAAAAATAAAGCATCTAATTATCTTAAAATATTGATAGTTTTTCTCTCTTTGCCTAAATATATTCCCTTAATTTTGTCTCTTTACTATAGGACGTATTTATCATACTCAGTCAAATAACAAAGAAGATAAAGAGAATTTTTGTTTTATTCCTAATCCTATTGGGAATCTTTTGCTGTCTTATCTATTTGAACTTCTAGTTGTAGATAAATTCTTTTAATAATACTTTTCAAAAAGTGCTTTCATTTCTGTGCTTTTTAGTGTTTGGTTTTTTTTAAGCATAAATGAGTACTGCATTTTGTCAAAGACCTTTTCTTCATCTCTTAGTATTATTATGTTTTCCTACTTTGTATGAAAATTCTTAGTTGTGCAAATAGCTTTTATAATATTGAACTAAAATAGCATTCCTGGTATATGCAACTTAATGACTTCTCAAAACTTTGATGGTATTATCTCTACCAGAACACATTACAAACCATCTCTACTTTCTTATCTTTGATGATACTTATCCATGTTTTCCCACAAATTCCATAGGAGATACACAGAACATGCTGGATGCTTTCCTTTATATCTCTTGGCATTTAGTGGAGAGTAGTGGAGTAGACAGGCTGTACCAGTCATCCCTCACTATCATGCATGACTAATCTAGTGTTTTACATTTACCTGCTGTATCAGATCTCAAACTATACTACAAGTTGGTAATCATCAAAACAATCTGATACTGGATAAGAAATAAGAGTGATTGATCTATGGGATGGATTAGGTACATAATAATAAAGTAAATGGTCAAAGTAACCTAGTGTTTGAGAAACCTAAAGTTCTAAGCTACTGGGGCAACAACTTGCTATTTGCCAAAAACAGTTGGAAAAGCTGGAAAAGGTTTGGCAAAAACTAGTCAGCTAGTTTTTTACACATTTATATGTCTCATATTGTATACCAATACAAACTCAAAATGGGCATATGATTTAGAAAGAATGAGTGATATCATAAATTAAGGGAGGATGGGAAAAAGTCACTGGTCACCTCTATGTATAAGGGAAGACTTCATGACCAAATTAGAGAAAGAGAGGATCATGGGAGATAAAATGGATAATTTTGATTCCGTTAAATTAAAATGGCTTTATACAGATAAAGTCAAAGCTGCCAATATTAAAAAGAATGGAGGAAACTGGAGGGAGGGGGAGGGAAATTAAATCAAGTTTCTTTGATAAACGTCTTACTCATAAGAATCAGAGTCATTCCCCAAATTGATAGTCGCGGGATATGAAAAGTCAATTTTCAGAAAAAGAAATCATTCATGCGAAAAAAATGCTCTAAATCAATTAGAGAAATGCACGTTAATACAAATCTGAGGTGCTACTTTATACCTTTCAGATTGGCTAACATGATAGAAGAGGAAAATGTTAAATACTGGAGGGGATGTGGAAAAGTAGGTATACTAACGCATATGTACAAAAATATTTATAGTAACTCTTTTTGTGATGTCAAAAAATTGGGATTTGAAGGTATTTCCATCAGTTAGGAAACAAATGACCAAGTCATGTTATATGATTGTGATGGAATGCTATTGTGCTTAAGAAATTACCAAGGGGGTAGCTTCAGAAAAATTTTGGAAAATTTATGAAAGTTTAGGTGAAATTAAGTGATCAGAACCAGGAAAACATTGTACAAAATAACAGTAATATTACAGTAATAATCAATTATTAAAGACAGCTACTCTGATCAGTATAATAGTTCATGACAGTTCCAAAGGACTTATGATAAAAAATGCTATCTACCTCCAGAGAGAATTGGTTAACTCGAGAGTGCAGATTGAAGCATCTTTTTTTTGCTTTTTGCATTTTGCTTTTTTTTTTTCTTTTTTGCAACATGGCTAATATGAAAAACTTTTGGTATGACTTCACATGTTCTTCTCAATGGGGGGATGGTGTGGAAGAAGAGAGAAAATTGGGATCTGAAAAAAATTAACAAAGGTTATTTTACAATTAACTGATGATATCCTTTTCTCACTTCTCCTGAAGAGTCATTCATTGATGATATACTGCAGATTACACACAGAAACTACATACTTCTATTTATGTACCCTTTGGGTGAATTACAATTTTAATCCTTCTGAAACTGAGATGTTCTATAAGTCGCAACCATATATATAAATAAAAGAATATTGTTATTAAAAAGATGAACTTTAGTTTGGGGAGAATAATGAAATTATTAGAACTGCAACTTTCAAAGCAAAATCCAGCCTTCTTTCCTCTTAGTCAATTCTGGGGCTAGCATATTTTATATTTACAGTGTTTGTCAAAGACAAATGCACTGATACATCTATTCTCTGGGCTATTTATCCAGCATTATTCTAAGGGATTTCACCATTCTTATTGATAACTCTCTTCTAATATCCTGATCACACAATTCCTCAATGACCTCACTCCAAGAATCTCTTTTTCCATGCTATTTTAGCCATGTATAAGCCTGATCATATCTTAGAGGTGGTCAGTTGCATGGAATATTGAAATCTAAGTTTCTGAGTTTCAAAATTCCACTCTCTCTGACCACCACCTCCTGTCTTTTTATCTCTCCCATTCTTTTGCTCATAGTAAACTTACTCTTTGATATCATCCTGAACTATGTTTCTTTGACATCTCCCTCATTTTCTAATAAATTTCCACCATGAAGATGGTGGAGAGAAGCCAGGGAAGTTGTCTGAGGTCTCCCCAGTTTCCCTTGGAAACAATGTTGAATCAAGCCTTTAAACAGATTCTGGAGTGACAGCACCCACTACAAGATGGAATGGAACAATTTCCCAGCTTAAGATAACATAGAAGGATTTCAGGAAAGGTCTGTCTCACTTGGGTAAAAGGAGAGCACAGTCCAGTGCAGATGATGTCAATGCAAACCTGGAAGGGAGGCTCTTAGCCACTGTGTAGATCAATAACCAAGGCCCCTTCACCCTAGCTCGGCAGACCAGCTGTGAGACCTCCAGTCCCAATGCAGAAGACAAATTGTGAGCCCTATGCAGGGCCTCCCCCTTTGCAGTGGACAAGCTGACAGCACCTGAGGCCCTGATAAGAAGCTTGGTACAGTGCCCCCCATAGCCCAGGAGCAGAACTCAACTTTAAAAATCATGAAATGGTTTTTGAACCATTGAAATGGGCTGAAAAAATGAGTAAGAAACAGAAAAGAGCCCTGATGATAGAAAGCTACTGTGATGACAGGAACGATAAAAACACTAATTCAGAAGAGGACAACCATGTTAAAATACCTACAAAATGCCTTAAAGGGGAATATCAATTGATCTCAAGCCTGGAAAGCCCTCTTGAAAGAGCTCAACAAGTATTTCAAAAATCAAGCAAGAGAGGTAGAAGAAAAAATGAGAAAAGAAATGAGAGCTATGCAGGAGAATTATGAAAGAGTCAACAGCTTGAAAAAGGAAGCACAAAAATTGACTGAAGAAAACAACTCCATCAAAAATAGAATTGGCTAAATTGGGGGGAAAAATCACTGAAGTAACTCTTTTAAAAGTAGAATTGGCCAAATGGAAAAGGTTGTACAAAAGCCAACTGAAGAAAATAATTCCTTGAAAGGAACTATATTAACACAATTACAAAACAGTTTTAACACAAATAAAATCAGATCTAAACAATTGAAAAATATCAATTGTTCATGGATAGACTGAGCTAATATAATAAAAAATGACAATTATACTTAAATCAATTTACTCACTCAGTGTCATATCAATCACAGCACCCAATAATTATTTTATAGAGTTAAAAAAACACCAAAATTCATCTGGAAGAACAAAAGGTCAAGAATATCAAGAGTATCAATGAAGAAAATGCAAATGAAGATGGCCAAACTGTACCAGATATAAAACTATATTATAAAGTGGCAATCATTAAAACTATTTTGTACTGGTCAAGAAATAAAGAAATAGAGTTGTGGATCAGTGGAATAGGTTAGGCATACATGACACAGTAGTAAATGAGTATAATAATCTACTGTTTGATAAACCTAAAGACTCTAGCTTTTGGGATAAGAACTCACTATTTGACAAAAAACTGCTCGAAATAGCAAAAAATAGTATGGAAGAAACTAGGCATAGACCAATGTTTTGTACCCTTTTTTAAGATAAGGTTGAAATGGGTACATGATTTAGATATAAAGGATGAGTTCAACCAAATTATTTTTATGACATAAATATGGTGCTGATTCTAAACTAGAAAGAATCAAAAGAGAGAGAGAAATTATAGAGTATTTTTTTCTAATGAATATCGATGCAAAGATTTTAAATGAAATATTATCAAGGAGATTACAACAATTTATCAACAGGTTAATACACTATGACCAGGTGTAAAAAGAAAGCACCCTGACACTTACAGAATGGCCTGCTCTACAGGTACTTTGATCTGATTTTGTAAAAGGAAAGACAATTTTTGAGGGGCCAACAATCACTTTAATCAAGTACATGTATCATTCACTTAGTTTAGGAGAAAAAGTGAACACCCTGAACTTCAGAGAAATTACAAACAGAGAAACAAAGATCAACCAAGACAGAGTTTCCAACTGTCTGATTATTACATACATACATGCATAGTTATCAGAGAGAGAAGCACCAGTATCTGGGTTTTCAAAGCCAGGGGATTCCGTAGCGGCTGCCCAGAGTCTCATCTGGCCAAACATACACTTCCAATGAGTAATCCCCAAAGTAAAACCTCACCTTAGAGTAGCTATGCACTTTTCAGAACCAGAGGGTACCACAATCCTTGAGAACCAGTGCCTCATTAGAAAATTAGCAACAGGTATGGGCCTCCCTTAATCAGGCTTTCCTTAATGGATAGGCTCATTAATGGGTGGGGAAGATCTTTAACCCTCATAATTACCATTACACCAGGTGGGATTTATATCAGCAATAGTTTCTGGGTTTGTCTTGGCAGGTAGACTCCTAGATATTTTATATTGTCTACAGTTATTTTAAGTGGAATTTCTCTTTCTATCTCTTGCTGCTGGGCTTTGTTGGTAATCGATAGATATGCTGATGATTTATTTGGGTTTATTTTTATGCCCTGCAATTTTGCTAAAGTTGCTAATTATTTCAAGTAGTTTTTTAGTTGATCCTCTAGGATTCTCTAAGTATACTATCATATCATCTGCAAAGAGAGATAGTTTTTCTCATTGCCTATCCTAATTCCTTCAATTTCCTTTTCTTCTTTTATTGTACATTTCTAGTACAATATTGAATAATCTTGGTAATAATGGGTCTCCTTTTTTCACCCCTAATCTTACTGGGGAGGCTTTTACTTTATGCCTTTACAGATATTATTTGTTGATGATTTTAGATACTGCTTATCATTTTAAGGAAAACTCCCTTTATTCCCATATTCTCTAAAGTTTTTAAGAGGAATTGGCACTATCTTTTGGCAAAATCTTTTTCTGGATCTATTGAAATGATTGTGACTTTTGTTAGTTTTGTTATTGATATAGTCACTTATGCTGGTAGTTTTCCTAATACTGAACCAGTCACGCTTTCCTGATGTATCCTTTATATGCTACAAGACACAGAAGAAAATATTAACCAGTTCAGAAGTATAAACCAAGAGACCAAAGACAGATTTAATTGGAGACTTAATAATGAAAATTCTAATTAGCAAATAGGCAAAGAACAAATTATTGAATGATAATGATGAAAGTACATAGCAAAATTTCTGGGATGAAGCTAAAGCGGTCCTCAGGACTGGATTTACAGAGAATTCTAACAAACTTTTGAAGAATAATGAATACCAATTCCATGTAAATTATTCTCCAAAGTTGAAAAAGAGAACATTCTATCAAACTCCTTTCATGAATCACATATAATTTTAATACCTAAACCAGGAAATATAAGACAAAGAAAGAGAACTATAGACCAATATCAGTAATGAATATCAAGTAAAAAAATTTAGATAAATTCTGTCATATTAGAGAAATTTACCAAGAAATGGTTAGCTATTACTGAATTGGATTTGTGCCAGAGGTGCTAGGATGATTCAGCATTAAGAAATCAATCAATATAATTAATCAAATTAAAAACAGAAACTTCCACTGCCACATAATTATCTCAATAGATATAAAAGGCCATTGATAGTGTACAGCATACTTTTATGCTAAAAAACCACCAAAAATATAGGCCTAGAGAGAGATCTTATTTTAAATATAGATTTTTTTAATGTGAAATCACAAACAACTATCATAGGCAATGGGTCATGTTAGAAGTTTCCCCAAAATTATAGAAATAAAGCAAGAATGCCATTTGCCCTTTTAGTATTTTATATTGTTGTGGACATGTTGACAATAGCAACGAAATAAGAGAAAGAAATAAAAGGTGGGTGAAAAGGAGATAGAATTATCCATATTTCTTGCTGACATGATCTACTTGTAATATCCCAGGAAATCAGTAAAGATATTAATTGAGGCAATTAATAGGTTTAAGTTGTAAACTACAAATTAGATACCCAAGAATCAGCTGCACTTTATATAATAGTAATAAAATCCAACAGTCAATAAAAGAAAGAAAAATTCCATTGAGAATAACTAAAATATGCATAAAAAATAGGATGTGAGTTATTACATGACAATTAATACTTGTTCAGATTTAATTAAAAAATGTTCCTAAAAGAAATAAATAGCAACTTAAATAATTGAAGAAATATTTCATGCTCACGGCTGGGCCATTTCATTATTTTTTAGAAATGGCAAATCTACCAAGGTCAAATTATACTTTTTTACAATTTTTATTTATTTAATTTTAGTTTTCAACATTCATTTTCACAAGATTTTGAGTTCCAAATTTTCTTCCCATTTTTCTCCTCCCCCACTCCTGGATGGCATGCATTCTGATTGCCCCTTCCCCTAGTCTGCCCTCTCTTTTATCATCCCCCCTTATCCCCTTCCCATTTACTTTCTTGAAGTGCAAGAAAGATTTTTATACCCCATTACCTGTACATTAGAACCTCAGTTTACAAATTTAATTTGTTCCGAGATTCTGTTCTTCATGCAATTTGTTCATATTGCAAAGCAAATTTTCCCATAGGAAATAATGTAAAGCTGGATGATCAGTACCACATCCCCAAAAATATTCATATAAAAATAATTATTTATAATTTTATGTAAGTTTTTTGACCACAATATGACTTTAATACAATAGCAATGATTAGTATACAATATAAGCTGAAAATAAAAAAAAATAACCTGCACTTTACCTTTGAGAAGAGTCATGGTGGTGTGAGGGAAATGAGACAGAGGAGGAGGAATGAGAGGCTTGGGAGGAGAATTCCCTTCTTAAAGAAATAAATAAATAAACAAACAAACAAACAAATAAATAAATGAATGAATGAATGAATGAATGAATAAATGAATAAATGAATGAATAAATGAATGAATGAATAGATAAATAAATAAATGTGTGTGTGTGTGTGTAATTCATTTATTTTTCAGTTCTCAACATTCGCTTCCACAAGAATTTGAATTCAACATTTTCTCCCCATCTCTCCCTACCCCCTACCCCAAGAGATCATGCACCCCATCCCCCCCTTCCTCCAGTCCATCCTCCCTTCTATCACCCACCCGTCTTCCATCCCCCTTCCCCCTCTATTTTCCTGTAGGGTAAAATGTATTTCTATACTCCATGTTTATCTTATACTTATATACTGCATGTTTATCTTAATTTTCAGTTGTACGCTAAAACAATTTTTAGCATTAATTATTAAAGCTTTGAGTCTGATATTCTCTCCTCCCTCCCCACCCACCTTTATTGAGAAAACAAGCAATTCAATATAGGTCATATATATGTAACAATGCAAAGCACTTCCATAATGGTTATGTTGTAAAGGCTAAGATGCCCTCTGTCCTTTCCTGTCCTCCATTTGTTTCATTCTCTCCCTTGACCTGTCCTCCCATAATTATGTTTTCTTCTAATTTTCCCGTTCCCTAATTTGCTGTCCCTTCTGTTATCTTCCCTCTCCTATCCCCTTCCCCCTTGCCTTTCTGCAGGATAAAATAGATTGCCATATCCAAATGAGTGTGTGTTATTCCTCCCTAAGCCAAATCCCATTAAAGTGAGGCTCTTATCGCCTTTCATCTCCCCACTCTTCACCTCCATTGTAAAGAGTTCTTTCTTCCCTCTTTTATGAGAGATGATTTACTATATTCTACCTCTCTCTTTCTCATACTCCTAGTACATTCCATTATGAAGACAAAGTCTTCTTCAACAATGAAGGATGAACACAAACACATTCCATTCAACAGTAAATTTTATTTTTTTAGGTATTCTTTCATATTCAGCTCACCCTGTATCCTCTATGTATGCATACATACATATATGCACATATATACATACATATATGTATATACATATACATAAATATACATACATACACACATACACTCATGTGCATATATATATACCTACATAAATAAAATATACACATTTATACATACCCATAGCCATACATGCCTACATATATTTTCCCTCTAACTACCCTAATAATAAGAAAAGTCACATGAGTTGCAAATAACATCTTTCTATGTAGGAATGTAAACAGTTCAACTTTAGTAAGTTCCTTAAGGCTTCTTTTTCCTGCTTATCTTTTCACATTTCTCTCGATTCTTTTATTTGAAAGTCAAATTTTCTATTCAGCTCTCATCTTTTCAACAAGTATGCTTGCAAGCCCTCTATTTCATTGAAATTCCTTTTTCCCTCCTGAAATATTATACTCACTTTTGCTGTGTAGGTGATTCTTGGTTTTATTCCTATCTCCTTTAACCTCTGGAACATCATATTCCAAGCCCTTCGATCCCTTAGTGTAGAAGCTGCTAAATCCTATGTTATCCTGATTGAAATGTGTTTCCACAATACTTGAACTGTTTCTTTCTAGCTGTTTGTAATATTTTCTCCTTGACCTGTGAACAATGGAATTTGGCTACAATATTCCTAGGAGTTTCCTTTTGGGACCTCTTCAGGAGGTGATTGGTGAATTCTTTCCATTTCTATTTTACCCTCTGGTTCTAGAATATCAGGACAGTTTTCCTTGATAATTTCTTTTTTTATGTTTATTTATTTTTAGTTTTCAACGTTCATTTGCACAAAATTTTGAGTTCCAAATTTTCTCCCCATCTCTCCCCTCCCCCCACCCCATAACTCCTTGCATTCTGATCACAATTTGCCTAATATGCCTTCCCTTCTATCACATCCTCTTCTTCCCTTATCTCCATCGCCTCTCTTTTCTTGTATTTCTTATTTTCCAGTTGTGTGCAAAAGCAATTCTCAACATTCATTCCTAAAACTTTGAGCTCCAACTTCTCTCCTTTCCTCTCTCTCCACCCATCCCCACTGAGGAGGCAAGCAATTCAATATAGGAGATCTATCTATCTATCTATCTATCTATCTATCTATCTATCTATCTATCTATCTATCTATCTATGTCTGGGTGTAATTTTGCAAAAGGCTTCCGTAATAGTCATGTTGTGTAAGATTAACTATATTTCCCTCCATCCTATCCTGCCCCCCCATTTACTCTATTCTCTCTTTTGATCTTGTCCCCCAAAAGTATTTACTTCTAATTACTCCCTCCTCCCATTTACCCTCCCTTCTCTCATGCCCCCCACTTGTCCCCTTCTCCCTTACTTTCCTGTATTGTAAGATAGATTTTCATATGAAATTGAGTGAGCATGTTATTCCCTCCTTAAGTCAAATTTTCATTCTTTTGATTTTATATCATAATTTCTTGGTTTCTCATAAAGTCATTAAGAAAATAAGCTTCACTTTTTCCCTCTGACCTCATCCCTTTTCTCCTCCCAATATATTCCTCTCTCACCCCTTAATTTTATTTTTAGATATCTCTTCTTATTCAACTCACCCTGTGCTCTCTGTTTCTCTGTCTCTGTTTCTCTCTATGTCTCTGTCTTGGTCTCTCTCTCTCTCTCTCTCTCTCTCTCTCTCTCTCTATATATATATATATATATATATATATGTGTGTGTGTGTGTGTGTGTGTGTGTGTGTGTCTGTCTGTCTCTGTGTGTGTGTGTGTATAATCCCTCCAACTACCCAAATGCTGAGAAAAGTCTCAAGAATTATCAATATTGCCTTTCCATGTAGGAATGTAAGCAGTTCAACTTTAGAAAGTCCCTTATGATTTCCCTTTCCTGTTTACTTTTTCATACTTCTCTTGATTCTTGTGTTTGAAAGTCAATTTTTTTATTCAGTTCTGGTCTTTTCATCATGAATGCTTGAAAGTCCTCTATTTCATTAAAAGGCCATTTTTCCCTGAAGTATTGTGCTCAGTTTTTCTGGGTAGATGGTTCTTGAGTTTAATCCTACTTCCTTTGCCTTCTGGAATATAGTATTCCAAGCCCTTTGATCCCTTAATGTAGAAGCTGCTAGATCTTGTGTTATCCTGATTATATTTCCACAATACTTGAATTGTTTCTTTCTAGCTGCTTGTAATATTTTCTCCTTGACCTGGAAACTCTGGAATTTGTCCACGATATTCCTTGGAGTTTCTCTTTTGAAACTCTTTCAGGAGGTGATCAGTGGATTCTTTCAATCTGTATTTTGCCCTCTGGCTCTAGAGTATCAGGGCAGTTTTCCTTTATAATTTCATGAAAGATGATATCTAGGCTCTTTTTTGTGATCATGACTTTCAGGTAGACCAATAATTTTTAAATTATTTTTCCTGGATCTATTTTCCAGGTCAGAGGTTTTTCCAGTGAGATATTTCACATTGTCTTCTATTTTTTCATTCTTTTGGTTTTATATTATAATTTCTTGGTTTCTCATAAAGTCATTAGCTTCCATCTGCTCCACTCTAATTTTTAAAGAACTATTTTCTTCAGTGAGCTTTTGAATCTCCTTTTCTATTTGGCCAATTCTACTTTTTAAAGCATTCTTCTCCTCATTGACTTTCTGGACTTCTTTTGCCATTTGGGTTAGTCTATTTTTAAAGGTGTTATTTTCTTCAACATTTCCTTGGGTCTCCTTTAGCAAGTTGTTGCCTTGCTTTTCATGATATTCTTGCATCACTCTCATTTCTCTTTCTAATTTTTTCTCCACCTCTTGATTTTCAAATTCTTTTTGAGCTCTTCCATGGCCTGAGACCATTGCAAATTTATTTTGGATGGTTGGGATGTAGAAGCCATGACTTTGAATGTCTTCCTCTGATAGCATACTTTGTCCTTCCTCCTTTGAAAGGGTGGAAGAAAATACTTTTTCAAGAAACTAACCTTCTATAGTCTTACTTTTTCCCTTTTTTGGGTATTTTCTCAGATAGTTACTTGGCTTTTGAGTTCTTTGTCAAGTGGAGTGTATACTACTGTAGGCTTCAGAGGTTTTATGCAGCTGTTCTCTGAGTGAGATATCTCCAGGGGCCTGTAAGTTCTCAGTTCCTCCAAGGTGGTACAATCAAGGGAAAGGAGTTTACTCCTCTCCTGGCCTGTGTGCTTGTCTGTGAGCAACCACAAGAATTCTTCTCTGCCCTGGAAATGAGAGTAGGGATCCCTCTCCACAGCTACCACCAGCCAGTGTTCCTCCTCTCCCCAGGACCACCACTCAGGGTTCAGATCCACATCAGCTTCTCAATTCCCCTAGGGGCTTTAGGCAGAATGCTGAAAAAGTGGGTGCTCCTGCCACAGTTGCAGTGACTGCAGCTGCCCTGGAGTTGGGGCTGGGGCCAGACAATGTTTCCCTCTCACTCAGATGAAAGAGCTTTCTTATTGACCTTTGAAGCTGTATTTGGCATTTGTGAGTTGAGAAATCTGGGAACCGCAGCTGCTACCTGTGATTCCATGTCCTGAGGCCTGTTCCTGTCCTGCCAGTGAGGTAGCTCAGGTTGTGCTGTGCTTATGTTCCAAGCCTGGTGCAATAGATCCTTCAGCCTTCCAGACTGTCTTGGGCTGGAAATCTGTTTAATTCTGTCATTTTTTGGCTTCTACTGCTCTAGAATTTATTTAGAGTCATTTTTTACAGGTACTTTGTGGACTATGGCGGGAAAGTTAGAGCAAGTCCATCCTTCTACTCCACCATCTTGGCGCAACTTGGAGAATCTCCTTCTATGAGGACATGGAGGCCTTCAGTGTTGGAAGTCTTCTCTCTCATGTTACTTTCACTAAGAGTAAGACTAACACTATTGCCTTTACTTATTTTTTGTTTTGTAGAATCAGTTTCATGTTTTGACTCAGTGATTATTTTTTATGTTGACTTTTGATGAGGAATCTAACAATACTTGTTTTTGTCTTTTTTCAGAGTATCATGGAAATGTGACATTGCATTATCATTAAAAATATTAGTACCTCTTATTGCTACAGCCTTATTTGGGTGATGATTTTCAACAAAATTTTGATGTTCTTTGTGGGAATTTTTATTTGTCCTGCAAGACAAATTTTGTGAAAACTTTTTTCCTTGTCCAGTGAAGCATATGCAAATCAGATTACTCATAAACCAAGAGTTTACTGTATATCTTATTTCTTACTTGCATGTAAAAACAATTTTTAACATTTTTTTTTTATATTTTGAGATACAAATTCTCTCTCTTCTTCTCTCCCCACTCACCCCCATTGAGAAGGCAAACAATGCAATATAGGTTATACATATATAGTTATACAAAACACCTCCATCATGTGAGAAAGAGTAATTATATTTCCCTCCATCCTATCCTGCCCCCCCAGAGTTACTCTATTTTCTCCTTTGACCCTGTCCCTTTTCTAAAGTGTTTGCTTCTGACTAACACCTCCCCTATTCTGCCTTCCCTTCTATCCTCCCCCCTTGCCCCCTTCCCCCCCAATTTTCCTGTGGGATAAGATAGCCAATTGAGTGCATATGTTATTCCTTCCTTAAACCAAATCCAATAACACTAAGTTTCGCTCATTCCTTCTCACTTCCTCTCTCTTCCCCTCCATTGTGAAACCTTTTTTCTTGCCTCTTTTATGTGAGATCATTTACCCCATTCTATCTCTCCCTTTCTCTTTCTCTCAATATATTCCTCTCTCACCCCTTAATTTTACTTTTTAGGTATCATTGCTTCACATTCAACTCACCTGGTGCCCACTATCTATCTCTCTATCTTTTTATTTAATCTATTTCTTCCACCTACCCTAATAACAAGAAAGGTGTCATGAGTTACAAATTTCATCTTTCCATATAGCAATGTAAACAGTTAAACTTTAACAAGTCTCTTATGATTTCTCTTTCCTGTTTATCTTTTCATTCTTCTCTTGAGTCTTGTATTTGAAAGTCAAGTTTCTATTCAGCTCTGGTCTTTTCATCAAGAATGTTTGAAAATCCTCTATTTCATTGAATGTCCATTTTCCCCCCTGAAGGATTATCCTCAGTTTTGCTGGGTAGTTGATTCCTGGTTTTAATCCTAGCTCCCATGACCTCTGGAATATCATATTTGAAGCACTTTAGTCCCTTATTGTAGAAGCTGCTAGATCTTGTTATCCTGATGGGATTTCCACAATATTAGAATTGTTTCTTTCTGCCTGCTTGCAATATTTTCTCCTTGACCTGGGAGGTCTGAATTTTGACTACAATATTCCTAGGAGTTTTCCTTTTAGGATCTCTTTTAGGAGGTGATCAATGGATTCTTTCGATTTCTATTTTACCCTCTGATTCTAGAATATCAAGGCAATTTCTTTGATAATTTCTTGAAAGGTGATGTATAGGCTCTTTTTTTGATCATGGCTTTTGTGTAATCCAATAATTTTTAAATTATCTCTTCTGGATCTATTTTCCACATCAGTGGTTTTTCCAATGAGATATTTCACATTGTCTTCTTTTTTCCATTCTTTTGGTTCTATTTTACAATTTCTTGATTTCTCATAAAGTCATTGCCTTCCATATGTTCCATTATAATTTTTTAGGAATTATTTTCTTCAGTGAGATTTTAGACCTCCTTTTTCATCTCACCCCTCTGCTTTTCAAGGTATTCCTCTCATTGATTTATAGGACTTCTTTTGCCATTTGTGTTAGTCTATTTTTAAGGTGTTATTATCTTCAGTATTTTTGGGGGTCTCCTTTATCAAGGTGTTGACTCGATTTTCATGATTTTCTTGCATCACTCTCATTTCTCTTCCCAATTTTTCCTGTACTTCTCTTGCTTGATTTTCAAAATACTTTTTGAACTCTTCTATGGCTGTGACAAATTCACATTTCTCTTGGAGGCTTTTGATATAGGAGCTTTGACTCTGCTGTCCTCCTCTGATTATATGCCCTGATCTTCCTTATCACCAAAGTAAGATTCTATAGTCTGAGTTCTTTTATGATGTTTACTCATCTTCCCAGCCAAACATTTGACTTACTAAATCTTTGTCAAGGCAGGATTCTGCTTCCAGTGGGGTTGGGGGTTCATGTACTCTCCCAGGCTTCAGGGATTTTGTGTCATTCACTCTAGCCTTCACCCTCTGTTGGCCCACAGCCCTGGAAGCAGCCTCTGCTGCCACTGATGTTGCTGCTGCTGCTGCTTCTGCCACCACAAGCCACAGTATCCACCACCCCCACGGTCCTGGGGCTGGGATCAGACCCAGCTGATTCACATTAATCTTTTACCCAGGTCTCACAGAGTTTTCCCACTGACCCTTTTGGCATTTGTGGGTTCAGAAGTCTGGAAACTGCCACAGTTGCCAATGATTCAGTCCCCTGAACCCTGTTCTGGTTTGTCTGTGCCTGTGCAGCCCATGCTGGAGGGTGTTCTGCTCCCTGACTGGTGAGAAAGGCCTTCCTGTTGAGTTTTAAGTTTGTTTTGTGCTGAGGATTTGTTTTACTCTGTCACTTTGTGGGTTCTGTAGCTCTAGAATTTGTTTACAGTCATTTTTACAGGTATTTGGAGGGTGTTAGATGAGAGCTCAGGGGCATCCCTGCTTTTATTCTACCATCTTGGTACTGCTTATAGATTTAATGCTATATCAATCAAACTATAAAAGGATATTTTAAATAACTCAATAAAATAACAAAATTCAGTTGGAAGAACAAAAAGCCTATGAAGAGAAATAATGAAAAAAGGGAACAATAAAGGGGAATAACCTTTATAGACTTTAGACTATATATAAAATAGCAATCATAAAACTATTATTAATTACAAATAAAGAAATAGGTTAATAAAAGCCTAGACAAGGAAAAAATTTTTAGAAAAATAATGTCACTCAAGGGTTCAATCTTTGACAAATTAGAAAATATAAATTACTTAGATTTCCCTATTTGATTGGAAGTTTTCTGAGAAAACTGGAAATCTGTTTGACAGAAACTTGGATTAGACTAAGATCTTACAACATATTTCACAATGTATTATAGTTGGATATATGACCTGTTTATTGGAGATCATATCATAAAAAAATTAAAAAGTAGATCATTTACTTTTCACAAGTATGTGTAAGAATTGTAATTTTAATGAATAAAGGGATAAGGTGAACACAACAACAAAATAGATAACTTTACATGAAATTGAAAAGTTTTTGCAGAAACAGAATTGATATATCTAGTTTAAGAAGGAAAAATAGGGGAAAGTGTGCATGTCATTTCTCAGCTAACTGACATCTAAGATTTATTGATAACTAGTATATTATATTATTATATTATGTTATATTATACACATATTATTTATATTATATGATATATATTATATATTATCTTGTATATATATATACATATATCTATATCTATAAAATCAAAAACCATTCTCTAATAGATAAGTGGGGTCAAGATATATGAACAATTTTTAAAAGAACTAAAATCTCTTTAAAATATGAAAGAATGCTTCAATAAAAATCAACATGACCCTGCAGTTATAGCTAAAATGACAGAAATTTCATCACTAGGCATGTACCCTACAAACCTCATTTGTGGAAAAAAAAAAGACTCCATATACACTAAAATATTTACAGTAATATTTTTTTTTGTGGTGACAAAGAACTTGAAACAAGGTAGATGACCACTGACAGGAAAATACTGAAACAAATTATGGTACCTGACTATAATGTAATAATATTGTACTCTAAGAAATACCTAAGTACAATAAATGTTGAGATTTGTGGAAAGACTTAATAAACTAACTCAAAGTGAGGCAAGCAAAGTCAAGAATAAAATTAAACAATGACTACAACAATGTAAATTGAAAGAACAACCACTACAAAACTACTGAAAAGGAATGTAGCAAAACTAAAAAGAACAAGCTTGGTTCCAAAGAAGAAATATGAGAAGATGTGAGAGTTGGAATATAAGGAAAGTTGAGTGCTATAGAATAAAGACTTTCTAATTGTGGTGCTGGAAACTTTTGAGAGTTCCTTGGACAAGGAGATCAAATCATTTAGCACTTAAATAAATTAATTCAGGTTATTCATTGGAAGGTCAGATATTGAAACTGAAAATTAAATACTTTGGTCACATAATGACTGATTGAGAAAGACCCTGATGTTGGGAAAGATTGAAGATAGAAGGAAAAGGGGCCAGCAGAGGATGAGATGGACAGATACTGTCACAGAAACAATGAACAAGAACTTCAACAAACTTGGAGAGATAGTGGAAGATAGAAGTGCCTACTGGCTTTGGTCCATGGAGTCACAGAGAATCAGACTTGACTGAAAAGGTGAACACCACCAAAAACTCCTTTGAAGAAGTGGACCAGAGTAGGGAGGCTCTAAGGGCTCCTACTTTTTGTCTGATTTTTAAAATGCGTTTATTAGTTTTTTTCTGATGTTTTTCCTCTTTTGTTTTTTTTTTTTAAACTTCTTTGTTATTAAGGATTACTCTTGCAAGAAGTAGAAAGAAGGATAAGAGAGTAGCATAATTTAGGTTAGGGCACCTATGTGGCACAGTGGAGAGAGAGCTGGGTCTGGACTCAGGAAGACCTGAATTTAAATTGGACCTCAGACACTTACTGTGTGTCCCTGGGCGAGTCATTTAACCCTCTTTGCCTCAGTTTCATCATCTGTGAAATGAGCTGAAGTAGTAAATGGCAAACCACTCCAGTATCTTTGCCAGGAAAACCCTAAATAGGGCATTAAAATTCAGCCA
Organism: Bettongia penicillata ogilbyi; assembly: GCA_023548195.1. Lineage (NCBI taxonomy): Eukaryota > Metazoa > Chordata > Mammalia > Diprotodontia > Potoroidae > Bettongia > Bettongia penicillata. The sequence goes on along the minus strand of JAJHZJ010000169.1, from coordinate 3,566,428 downwards.
TGACTGAACAACCAAAAAAAAAATAGGCAATATAAAAATTAAATTATCAAAAACTATTTTTAAAAGAATCAAACCACTAAAGAGCAATGTGTTCCTTCAAAAAATGGAGAAAATATTGGAATTCTCTAACAAGAAATATTGGAGCTAGTCAAAAGATTGCCAAATTGGAAGAAGAGGTAGGATATCTACAATGAAAAACAATTGACCTGAAGTGGAGTTCAGGAAGATAATCTAAAAATCATTGGCTTCTCAGAAAAATATGCTGAAGAAAAAATTCTGAATAATGTACTTCAAAAAATAATGAACAAACAATATTTGTCCCTGAATACATGGTTTCCAAAGTGATTTTCCTGAAGCCTGGGTCTCACTGACTCATGGTCTTATACAATAAACTGCTTTGGCCTCCTATTAAATCTATGATTATAAATAACTCCTCTGTTTGGCATTTAAAGTTTTCCACAACTTGGCCCCTCCCTATCTTTACAATTTTCTTACACATTACTTCCCTCCATACCCTCTACAGCAGAGATTTCCAAACTTATTTGGCCCACTTCCCCTTAAAAAAATGTTACTCACTGTCCCCCTGGAAAACTACTTTCTTTTAATTTTTTCCTTTAATGATTTTTGCATCATTTCATAATAATATAAAATACTTATTTTTTAAAAAATCATGTATCTTAAATTTAATAATTTATTATAATTTTTTCCTGCCTTGTAATTTTGATGACACAATATTACATCATGTAAATGAGTAGTAACATATTGTAAACAAATCATTATACGCATATATTCCTGCTGATGCATACTGGACTTCCCAACAATGCACTACACACTCACCCACCAACATATGCTTGTTAAGACCTGTTAGGCAGACTTGACCACTGATGGGTTATAACTTGAATTTTGTGTGTTTATTTGGAAAATAATGTAATCACTACAACTTTAATCTGTTACACAACAGATGAAACACGTACAAATGGCTTTTCAAAGTTTTCTTCTCTTCCCTCATCATGCTTCCACCACCTGCTTATTTTTTATTCAATAGCCCCCAACTGTCCCCAAGGCTACTACCATCCCTCCTTTGTTCCAGTGGCCTCCAGGGGTGACATCACCCACTTTGGGAACCTGTGGTCCACAGCCTAACCGCACTATTCTGCTTGTTGCTTCTCATATATGATTCTCTATCTCCCATTTCTGTACCTTTGCATTAGGTGTCCACCCATACCCAAAATGAGAGGACTCTCTCCACTTGTTCACATCTACCTCTTGGAATCTTGTTCTCCTTTTGTAAGACAGTGGAGTTTTCATGAAGAAGACTGTTATTTGAAAAAAAATCATCACAACTATATAACATATGTGAGAGATACAATCCCCCTTTCTTTCTGCCCTACCTCAGTCTCAGGGGAGGGGAAGGGGATAAGGATCAGAGTTTAGATTGGTTCCCAGAGGATATTGGCCCAGGATCCAAATCCTTTTCAAAGAGATGTTCTCATCAGTGAATTCTTTCTTAGTAATTTTAAAATCATTGGCCAGTTTATCTTCTATTTCCTTCTTCAGCTGTTCCAGGAGAGCTGCTTGTACTTGCGAGCAGTTCATAGTCCCTTCTGAAGTTTCAGATGGAAGTACAGTCTCAGCTCTGACCTCTTTGGTGTTTGTGTTTTGGTCCTTATCCCCATAGAAAGGTTCTATGGTTCTTTCGGCCCTCCGCTTTTTCTTGTTCATGATGTTGATTGAGTGTTGTGGCTTCTGGTTCTTTCAGTCAGAAGCTACAGAACTTTTTGCTGAGCTGATGTGTGAAAAAGCTGAAAGCAGGTTTTTGTTTTGTGTTTCCCTGATCAGCCCTGGGGTTAGCTTGTTAAGTGTGGGGGAGGAGTGATCTGGTCGCAGGAGATCTCCTCAGCTGAACCGAGGCAAAGGCAAGCTCAGGGGCTGGTGATCCCAGCTGCCCTATTGTCTTTCTGATTCCCCTGGAGAGCTGACTCATGCCTAGATCCTAATGAGTGTTCCCACCCCTCCTGGGGCTCCTCTCCTGGTGCTGAGGCTTGCCTGGGTCCTAGTGTGAGTTTTTTCCACCCTGGGTCCTCTGTGCTTCTGGTTTGCCTCCGCCACAGTAGGAGGAATCCCCCTTAGCTATTTTCCTAGCCTCTGGTGTTGTGAGACTATTATCGGCCCCTTTGCTGTTCCCACTGATCCTGGATTTTTCTGTGGAAATATTTTATGGTTCTTTCACCATCCTCAAGGGGGAGGAGAGAGCAGTTACTGATCACTCTGTCATCTTGGCTCCTGGAAGTTCAAGTAGGTGACTTACTGAAGTTTAATCTTTGGGCTGAAGGTCTCAGGAGCTGCTGTGCTGATATCTGGTGCTCAGCAGCTCTCAGTGGCTTGGTTGGGCTTGTCTCCTGCCCTTGGTGCCACTCCACTGGTTCCAACCATCGCTCTCAGGTTTCTCGGATCCCTTCCGCTCTGCTGTGCTGGCTGCGCTGTGCTATGCTCTGTAGGCTCACCCCCACAGAACAGATCCTTCCTGTGGACCTTTCAGTCTAACCTGGGCTCCGAATCCATCAGAGTCTGTCTCCCACTGGATTTCGCACCTCCGAAAGTTGGTCAGATTCGCCTTTCAGAGGTACCTGAAGGAGTTTGTCTGAGAGCTTAGGTGAATCATTGCTCTCACTCTGCCATTTTGGCTCTGCTCTCCCAGGGTCCAAATCCAAACACCTTATGATGCTCAAGTCCCAGATATCCTGGATCCTCAGGGCATCCTTGCTGGGAGTGGCTATACCAACATCACTTGTAATCTTTGCTCAAGGATCACTGAGGATCATCTCTGGGACCTGAAACTGAGGATAAATAACACAAAGTAGGAACAAATACCCTTAGACCCATTCCTCAGAGCAGGGAAAAAGAGGGAAAGCAGGAGAAGGGTAAGTCCCTTCTTCCTCTCACTGGTTCAGTTCATGGTATCTGCTGGGGGCAGAAACTAGGAGCACAACAGGAGGATGGAAAGAGAGCAACCAGCTCATTCTTAATGAGTTATAAAGATGTAGGTAACCAATCAAAGGAGGGCATCTCACTGACATGGTCAGGATACAGCAGGTGCCATTAGGCAAACTGAGCATGCTCAAAGCCAGGTTGCACTTTAATACTTATCTTTAATGTAAGTATTCTGCAGGAGGCTTTCCCTAGTCCCACCCTTTCCCCCAACTTCTAATGCCTTCTTCTCTCAGGTTACACTGTATTGATGTTGCCCGTAACTTGTGTATTCCTACATAGGTACATATGTATCTGTTGCCCCTCACCACCTGTAGTTCTTGAGGACAGGGACAGATTTTCCTTTTTTGTAACCCCGGTGCTTAAACCAGTGTCTGGCAATACTAATTATTTAATAAATACTTGTTGATTAACTAATTCATTGAGTGAGTACTAAAATCAGACTAATTACAGATTGATAGAATCTATAAGACTCCATTACAGAAGAAGCTGAACTTTAATCCAGAAATGATATTCAAATTTTAGACTTCTCAGTTTTAAGAAAAATTATAATAGGCAACCAGAAGGAGGTATATCACCTACCAACAAACTACATACAGAATCATGAAGAATCAATTATGAAGGAAAAAAAAGATTAAAGTATGATTTTTGAAAATCAAGTGAATCTGATTGTTTTTAAGAACAACATCCTATTAAGTTGCACATAACTGTAGAGGGGAAAAGGAGAGTCTCATGGAATTAATAACTTCCAATCGTAGATTGTATAACTTTGAAATATTCTTGTTGAGAAAAGCAGATCTAGGTAAAAATCTTTGAAAGGCAAATGCATGAAACAAAAGAACTTTTAAATCATAAATAAGTGTGACTAAATTAAAAGTGTTACTATAGAGGTTCATCCAGAGGTTGCATTCTGAAAGGAGGAGAAAATACTTTGTTCCTTAGTAGTTTCCACTCTGTCTAAGGTTTTGTGGGTAGTAAGTAAAGACAAGATCTGGGATTGAGTTTTCAAAATACCAAACAATTACAGTTAAAAATAGAAATAATCTAAGAAAGAGCTGGAGAGGAGGAGGGAGAAACTAACTAATTGGATACCACAAATGAAGGATAATTTAAACATGGTGGAGAAAGAGGGGGAGCTTATGAACCTCATATTTATTTGAACTGGGAAAGGAATCATTTTTTTTAAGATAGAAATTATGGTGCTGAAAGAGCAACAAAATAAGTAAGATATAGGGCTAATAAAGGCAAGGGACTGTGGGGGGAGGCATTTCATGGGAAGATGGAGACAGGGAAGAAAGAAAAATAAAACACAACCAACAAGAACTGAGTACAAAACACATTGAGTCTTAAGTGAGGGACTTATGTCTGAGAAGAGAGAGGAATACAAAAAAAGAGAGACCAAAATCAAATTGTTCTAAATGATGTAAACCAAAAATACCTGGAGTTCATTTCCTTTTTTTTCCTTCCCCTCTTTAAGAATCTCAAGCTCTAGATTTGCAAAGACTGTTTATTCAGTCTTGGGTTGGGGGTGCTTCTCTCTCAAATCAGATGTCTTTGACTTGTTTTGCTCTTACATTTCTGAGAACCTTAGAATTTACCCCAGTTCCTGTGTCAGCATTCAAAGTAACAGTGCATAGTAGATACAAAACAATCATTACTTAACCCCAAAGAAAAAATGCAGAAAAACCCAAATGACTCATAGGAGCCTATAACAATTAAGACACTCTCCTCCACTTCAGTAATCCCAGTTTCTATCCCAGTGGCCTAGCCTCCTCTGCACAACATTATTCACTTAACAGTTAGTAAATAAATATTTCTTAAGTTCCTGCTATGTCCTGACACTGACCTAAATTCTGGTGATAGAAAAAAAGATGGAAGACAGCCCTGGCTCTTAAGGAGCTTAGGGTCCAATGGATCAGACAACACACAACTATGTACGAACAAGCTACTCACTGGATTAATTGGAAATAATCAATAGAAGGAAGGCATTAGAATTAAGGGATCTTGAGAAAGGCTTCCCTAAGCATTTGTTCTTCTCCAAAAGGGAAATCAACCTGAGGATATTAGAGAAACAGTCTCCTTTCCATTGGATTTCCCAACCCAATATAGCTCATGGAAATAGTGGAGTTCAAAGTCTTGAGTTTTGCTCCTTCTTATCGTGTTTCAGTCTCTTACTGTTCTTCAAGCCCTGAGGTCATATGAATAATCAAGATTGGGCTTTGGGAATTCCCATCACTCAGCTATGTGGTACAGATGCTATCTTTGTGACCAAAAGGCATTTTTACTCCTCTGAGGCTCAACCCAAGAGCATCTTCCTCCATGAAGCTTTTTATTATTCATTTTTAAATAGCTTTCTGCATCCTCATATTGACTTATTTTTCTTTATGACTTTCTGGGGCTTTGAATGCAGCCTTTAGATTGAGACCAAGTTCTACAGAACAAATGCTTTTATTAAGGCAATTTATTCTGTGAAGTTTGGCTTCAGTCAAAGGGTCACACTTGAAGACTTAGAGGGCCACATGTGACCTCACGGTTGGCAGATTGCCCACCCCTGTTCTAGATGTTCTCCAAAGTCCCTTCTAGAACTAGCATTCTAGTTTCTAGGACACTATGATGCTATGAACCAAAACCTGGTTGCATATTTTAGACGTTTGAGGTCATTTACTCCAGATACCTCATTTTGCTTATGAATAAACTGGGGTCATTTACCCAATGCCACACAGGCAGCAAATAGCTGAGTTGGATCCTCCCACTCCAAATCCAGTATACTTGTGATCCCCCCATGCCACCTCTTCACTTTTTCAAGAATAAGAAAAGAAGAGGAAAATTATACTCTATCCTCCAATCCCTGGAAAGTAAAAATTTTCATTTTTTCCATTGGTATGATACTGAGTCACTTACCAATATTGATTGAGTCCATGCTGTGTATTGTGGGAATATTTGGAGAAAAGAAGAGCTCAGAACTATGATCATATTGAAGTACTTTGGGGGAATTGTCCCATATGTGGATGCCTAATCCCCCAGTGGAAGTCACCCTCCTTCCATCAGTTACTTACATGTCCTCCCAAGGCCTCATTAGTAGGAAATTTCTGAAAATGGCATAGAAGAATATATAATTCATTCCCTTATGGTCATTATATTCTTTTGAGAATGTTTCTCACTAAATTTGTGGAAATCTTATTAAATATTCTCCCCAAGGATTTAAGTATTTGACATTTATACATCCCTGAGAAAGGACAAGTCCTGCACTTCCTACTTTACATTGGTAGAAACCCAAAATAAAGAGGGAGAAGGGATTTGATAAAAGCCACGCAAGTCAGGAATAGAGTTAGGAAAAAAGATCTTGGATAGGAAGTCAGGATTCTTCACATAGGCCATTGCAAAATAAAACCCATGCTAGCAGTTACATTCCTGTTTCTGAGGACTGATTAGCCCCAGATTAATTCCCCACCTCCTGTGCCATAGAGGTATAGAAGACATGTTCAAATATAAAAAAGCACATGGTCAGTTGTGTAATGTAAAGTCAGTTTGGATTCAAAAGTTAACAAAATATTTTAAAATAGAAATTTAAAACCATGTCAGAAAACTGCTGAAAACAAAAACATTGCAATCCACAATTGTAAAGGATGAAAGATTGAAATAAATTGTTTTTGCTTTGTTTATATTGTGTGCATTTAATAATCATGAAGACTTGGTTTTACAACATATGGAAAAAATTTTTCATCAAAAGGAGATATTTTCCTTGAGTCTCAAATTTCTAGATATTGCCTGTCACTTAACATAAAATGTCTGATTTTCAAGATTATTATAAGCCAAGAAGAAAAGTCACTCTGATTTCCTTTTCATGACAGACTGGAGGCAAGTATGTTTCACCATAGTAGAAACTTATTTTTAAGAATGCTCACCCAGGCACCTTAGGCTATATCATTTACATGGAGAGGTCACCAGGTAGTTGGACAGGTCAACTTTTCTAGCAACAGAAGATGAATCTCTTTAGAGAAAATGAACTTTGTGTTTTGGAGGTCTGGAGAAAGGCCTGTGAAGAAGGAAATCATAGTTAAAGACAATGAGTGGCCAATGTTTGGGGAAGGACTGATTCAACTTAGTCCAGTGACTTGGGCTTGGGATTGAAATCAAGTGACTCTCATGGACCAGTTTTTATTTAACAATAGCATGGAAATGATAGTTCACAAAGATACAACATTTATTTAGTCAGATGCATTTAGTCATGATTAGACCTTAGTCTAGCTTCCATGAAAAGGACAATAGTAGATGTTACTCTTACCATAGTCAACTTAGAGCTATGTGTGACCAATGTGTACCTGGAAATACCCTTCCTCCATAAAGAAATATTGTCTAGTAGTCTTGATTGCCCTAAAATACATCCAAGAGCTCTTTCCTTTTTGTCTTTCCAACAATAGCAGTGCTCAGTTTTGTTTCCTAACTTAGTCCCTGTTATGTCCTTCCAAGGAAGGTTTCATATGTAAGTGAACAGAGATCAAGAGACTTGAAGATATTGAAAGAGCCAGAATGATCTAGAATTTGAGATAAGATAGAGACTGAAAGGGGAGTGGAGAGAGAGAGACAGAGAGAGAAAGAGAAACAGAGAAAGAGAGAGATAGAGAGAGACAGAGACAGAGAGAGACAGAGACAGAGAAAGAGAGAGAGAGAATTAACATTAAGACAAAGACCAATGAGATTAAGAATGATTGGAAACTCAGAGGAAAGGAGAATGAACAGGTCATAATTTGAGAGATTTGTCCTTTTACATTTAACTTTGGAAACAGAAACCTCCATATTCACCCACTCCTAGTGCTACTGATTTCTTTGTGATACATTCTTTGATCCATATGGTTCGTTTGCACTATATTTGTCAAAGGGCTTTCACATCCATTTTTTTTATTCTCATAACTACATGAAGTAGATACAGAGCTTTCTATATGAAAAATGGAGAAGTCATATGACTTGCTCAGGCAGACACATTCAGTTAATATCATGATTAGGATTAGGATCTTTTTTATTTCCCTCCTAGCATGAGGGCTCTTTTTCTTGTCTTTCTCTGCATTTAATAGAATCATAAAATTTCGGAGAGGGAAGGTACCTCAGAGATCATCTGGTTCCATCTGGACCTAAGTAAAGGCAGATTTCATAAATTCTTCCTAAAACATCCCCTATAAATGGTCTTTCAATGTCTGTTTAAATGTTTCTAGTAAATGGTAGCTCATTGTCCCCCTTAGGCCCCACATTTCACTTTAAGATTTCTCTAATTGGTAAGATGGGTTTCCTGATATTATTTTGAAATTGGACTCTAACTTTTCCTTAGTTTTTACCTCTGAGATCAAGCACAAGAAGAATAATCTGTTATGACAATCCTGGGCCCAGAATCTGTTGTTATTGTTAGATTTGCATAATTATGACTACTCCTAAAACATTACACTTGAACATGAGAATTAGCCAGAATCCCAAGAATTAGGGATATAATTGTTCTATGTTTCATTTCTAGGCTAAACATTCCCATTCTTTTGATCTGTCCACAAAATAGCATGGTTCTATGTGTTTAAGTTGGCAAATGAATTTCCTAAAATACAGTGCTTCTAAGTGGATATAATACTCCAGGTATTAGCAAAACATGACAGACTATAACAGCAAAATCACCTTTTTTTACTCTGGGTTCCATAAGTTTATTAATACAGCTTATATTACATTAACTCTTGTGGCTATGACTTGAATGAATGAATGATTGAATGAAGCATTTATTAAATGTGTCCTATCTATCCTGCACTATGCTAAACACTGGGGATACCAATACAAAAACCCAAAAACAGTCCCCATGATTGAGGAACTTACATCCTATTGTTTGTCTTAAATTTTTGAAGAGGATCAATGACATCATGATGTTGAGGTCAGGGTGCAATGTGCTCGGCTGTGGCTGATTAGTCCAATACAAGTTCAGAAGGCTGTACCACAGATGGGGCACAAATAGTCTGTTAAAACATTTGAGATGGAAATATCTCTGGACTTGTACATCTGAAGTTTCCTTACTGCTGCTGTGATTCTGCTTTGCTCATGAAGCACAGTGCCTTCTCTGATGCAGGTACACCATGCTGGGCAGTGTCTCCCATGTCTCAAAATCAATACTAAATTTCTTCAGAGAAGACTTGGGAGTGCTATTGTATCACTTTTTCTCACCACCTTGTGAACCCTTGCTTTGTGTGAGCTCTCTGTAAAATAATCTTTGGGGTACACATGTTTGGCATCCAGGCTATGTGGCTAGACCATCAGTTATGTTTGGATGCTTGGCAGTGCAGCCCCCAAACAAGGACCTCAGTGTCTGCACCTTATCTTGCCAGGTGATCTTCAGGATCTTCATCAGACAAATCAAGTGGAAGTAGTTCAGTTTTCTGGCATGGTATTGGTAGATGTCAGTAAAGCCAACACAACAACTCTGTAAATCTTCAGTTTGGTATGTGTAATTCTAGTTAAAGATTTTCTCTCCTTTCCCCTACCCATTAATAGACCTCAAGTGGAGCCCATTAAGAGACACTTGATTAGGAGACACCTGTTTTGTAGAAACACCAATACCTTTTGCTGATTACTAATGAGGCACTGGGTCAAAAGAGTTGAGCTCTGAATAGTGTATATATACTCTGAGATGAGATTTTGCTTTAGGGGCCCATTCTTTAGAAGAAAGTTTGTGTGCAAGAGAACTCAACAGGTATGGATCGCATCCAAATAGCACCCTGAGTGAAACAAGGCTGGAAAATGAAGGCCAGCTTACTGAAATCAGGACTGGATACACATTTTTTCTGGAGTGGCCGAAGTGAAGGGGAGTGCCATGAAGCTGGTGTAGGTTTTACAATCAAAACTAAGCTAGTCAGTGAGCTGGTAAGCCTGCCAAAAGGAGTAAATGACAGGCTCATGACAATGTGATTGCCACTCGCAGAAGAATATCACCCTATCACTGTCAGTGCCTCTGCTCCCACCATGACAAACCCTGATGAGGTCAAAGAAAAATTTTATGAAGACCAGACCCTTATCATCATTGTTCCAAAAAAGGACAACTTTATACTTCCGGGTGACTTTAATGCTAGAGTAGGTTCAGACTATCAGACTTGTCAGGGAGTCCTAGGCAGGAATGGAGTTGGAAACAGCAACAGCAGTGGTCATTTACTGCTGAAGACTTGTGCATCACATGACCTTCTCATTACCAACACTGTCTTCCAATTACCTAAATGCAATAAAACTTCATGGATGCATCCTTGCAGCAGACATTGGCACCTAATAGACTATGTGACTGTAAAGAGACAGACAAGATGTGAGCATGATAAAGGCAATGTGTGGTGCAGAGTGCTGGATTAATCATAGACTTATCCTTTCCGAGCTAAATATTCACATTCATCAAATATGTTGCCCCCAAGGCAAAATGACTACCAGAAGAATTAATGTCAACAAATTAGAGCTCTTTTCTGAGTGTGAACAGTTTATTGCTAAATTGGAGGGAAAGTTGAGCCAACACACAATTGGCAACAGTAGAGCAGAAAAGGAGTGGGCAGCTTTCAGAGCTTTGGTGTACAACACTGCTTTTGCTCATCTGGGTCAGAACACTCACAAACACCAAGACTGGTTTGATGAAAATGATGGGGAAATTCAGAAACTGTTAAATAAAAAACAAGAACTCCAAAGATTTTCTAGCAGGATAGTTCATCCATCCATAAGAAGGCAGCATTTAATTCCATCAAAAGCAAAGTCAAAGCAAAGCTTAGACAGATGCAGGATTCCTGGCTCAGTAAGAAGGCAGCTAAAATTCAGTTTTATGCTGATAGTAACAATCCAAAGCGCTTTTATGATGCCCTGAAAGCTATTTATGGACCAAAAACTTATGGTGCATCACAACTGCTCAATGCTGATGGAGCCACATTGATTAGTGATGAAGACATGATCCTAGAGAGATGGGCTGAACACTTTCATAGTGTTCTCAACAGACCATTATCAATCAATGCTGAGGCCACTGACTATTTACCTCAGGTTGAAGTCAATCCCTCTTTAGCTGAACTTCCAACTGAAGAAGAGATTTTGAGGGCCATTAGGCTCCTTTCATGTGGCAAAACACCTGGTGCTGATTCTATTCCAGCTGAGATTTACAAGGGGCACTATTGCTCATACAAAAACTGATTGAAATTTTCCAGGTTATATGGCAAAAGGAGGTTATCCCCCAGGAGTTCAAGGATGCCTTTATTGTCCATCTCTATAAAAGTAAAGGAAATAGATTGTCCTGTAATAATCAAGGGGGAGGGTCTCTCTCTTAGTCATTGCTGGTAAGATTCTTGCTAGATTCCTCCTTAATAGGCTGATCCTTCACCTGGTAAATGGTCATATACCTGAGAGCCATTGTGGTTTCACAAAGGGTCGAGGACCAGTCAATATGGTATTTGCTGCTGGACAACTCCAGGAGAAATGCCAGGAGCTGAACAGAGGTCTGTACACAACATTTGTAGATCTGACCAAACATTTTGACACTGTTAGTCATGAGGGCTTATGGAAAATTATGTCAAAATTTGGTTGTGCAGAAAAGTTCATCAATATTGTATGTCAATTTCATGATGGCATGTTTGCCTGGGTTCTGAATGATGGACAAAGCTCTCATACCTTCCCAGTCACCAATGGAGTAAAACAGGGCTGTGTGCTTGCTCCCATGCTTTTTAGCATGATGTTTTCAGCCATGTTGTCAAATGCTTTCAATGAGGATGAACAAGGCATCAGCTGTTGTACCAATGGTGAATTCTTAAATTTGGAAAGGCTACAAGCCAAGATCAAAGTGGAAGGAGTGTTGGTGCATGATTTTCTGTTTGCTGATGATTGTGCACTCAATGCAGCCTCTGAAGCTGAGATGCAACAAAGTCTGGATCAATTCTCTGCTGCCTGTGCTAATTTTGGCCTAATAATTAACACCAGGAAAACACAGGTGCTCCATCAGCCACCACCACAACGTCCATACTTGGAACCATCAGCTACAACAAATGGAGAAGTTTTGAATGCTGTAAGTTCACTTACATTAGTAGTGTACTGTCCAGGGATGTACACAATGAAAATGAGGTTGATGCACTCATTGCCAGAGTTAGCTCAGTGTTTGGGAGACTGAATAAAAGTTTGGGAGAGAAGAGGTATTAGACTGACTACTAAGCTGAAGATCTACAGAGCTGTTGTGCTGATCTCATTGTTGTATGTCTGTGAAACATAGACAGTCTACCAATGCCATGCCAGAAAACTGAATTGCTTCCATGTGAACTGTCTTAGGAAGATTCTGAGGATCACCTGGCAGGATAAAGCACCAGACACTGAGATCCTTGCTCAAACTAAACTATCAAGCATTCAAATTATGCTTCAGAGAGCACATCTCTGATGGACTGGACTTTTTGTGAAAATGCAAAATGTATGCTTGCCAAAAAGACTATTTTATGGACAACTCACATTGGGGCAGGCGATCACCTGGTGGCTAGAAGAAATGATACAAGGACACTCTCAAGGCCTCTCTCAAGAACTTTGAATTTGTTTGTGCAACATGGGAGACATTGGCACAGGACTACTCAGCATGGCATGCCCACATCAGAAAGAGTGCTATGCTCTATAAGTAAAGCAGTACTGAGACAGTACAAAGTAAATGTAGGATGCACAAATTTGGAGTATCCACTTCAAATGCCCACACGGACTATCTGTGTCCAATCTGTGGTAGAGCATTCCGAGCTGGCATTGATCTGATCAGTCACAGTCGGACATATTGAAACTTCACTTTATCATGGTGATGTCATTTTGGTCCTCTTTGAGAAAGAAAGACAAGAACTGCCACCATATTAAAACACTATTTTATAAGAATTTTAAAAGACAGATACAGGATAAATAGGAAACAATCACCAGAGGGAAGACATTAGAATTAGTTCCTTTAGCAATGTCTAAGAAAGCTTCTCTCCTTCTAGTGTTTTTCCTTATGACTATTTGACTAGTCTTCCTTGGATGTCAATTCATCCTATTATACTCCTTGCTCAAGAATATACAGTTACTCATACTGATCACAGGGAATGAGCACCATACTCAAAGTTCAATTAAGTTCAACTCAATAAACATTTATTAAGTACCTCCTGTGTTTAGAACTCTGTTCTAGGCACTGGGAGAGATAGAAAAAAAATACATATATACATATATATACATATATATGTATATATATATATATATATATATATATATATATATATATATATGTATATATATAACATGGTCCCTATCCTTATGAAGTATATAGTTTAGTAGTGGTGGTGATAGAATACATACATAGATATCTATAACACAAAATAATACATCATAAGCACACCAAAAAGTGGAACCAAAGAGTTATGTGAATACTAAGAGGGGAGAATTCATAATCAACTGAATGAAATGAGGAATCAAGAAAGGATTAAAGGAGCTTCCTCTTTTAATTATATTACATTTAATTATATCAGGCTTCCCTGAGTTGGGTTTTAAAGGATCAATATGAAATCTAGAGGTATAAAAAAAAAAAGAGGGAGGTTACCTTAGAATTAGGTAATAGTATGAAAAAAGGAATATGGGCAGAAAATTGCATAGTGTGTATGTGGGGTGGGGTTGGAGCAACCTAGTCTGGTATGAGATATGTTAGCAGCAGATTGCCAAAGGCCTTGAATGCCAGACAAAGTAATTTGATTGATATAATTGAACCAAACAGGAGAAACAAGAGGAGAAAAGGATAGTGTGTGTGTGTGTGTGTGTGTGTGTGTATGTGTGTGTGTGTGTGTGTGTGTGTGTGCGCACGCCTGTCTACTCAGGTCAGATTCTTTCCATCTGGATGTTCCTATCTCCAACAATCCTAAAGATCTGAGGGAGAGAAGGTCAAGGGCACTGCTAATATCTCCACCCCTCCTGTACTGACAGGAGAGCAGTTGTAAAGTGGGAGATATGCAATTAGTTAAATGGCTGCAGAAAGATCATAAAAATGACTCATTGTCATAGAAAAGATTTATTCTGACTTGTGAAAATTGCCCCAGTTCAGAATCAGGCTCTTACCACGTACAGGTTTGCAATGATTTGCAATAATTCTCTGAAGCTTCTCGGCTGACTGCCTCCTCCAAACTATTTCTCTTGCGTACGCTTTTCTAGGAGGAGCCTGGAAAACTGCTTTGGGGAAGGAGACTCCATGTTGATCATTAATAAGACTCTTGTTGCTCTGAAAATTCTCCTCCACAGGGGCAGAAATTCCCTCAATAACCCAAGGAAAAGAAGGGATAAAGTGACTCAGCTAAGGAGACACGTTCTTCTTGAGATCAACTAAGGTCATTTAATTCTGTTTTGTCTCTAAAAGGGTTAGAGAAACAAAGGAAAGAAGAGATTTAAGAAAAATGTGGCTAAAGGCATAGAGTCAGGGTTGACTCTGCTGTTAGTGTTTTGTGTGTGACTTTGGACAAGTCTTTTCAGCAATCTGGGCTGCATTTTCCTCATCTAGAAAATGAGAGCATAATCTCTTCCAACTCTAAAAGTATTCTGCCCTTAAAATATGTGGTGATCTCTCCAAATTCAGGACTGGATTTTGTGAACCTTACATTCTATTGGATGTAAACTGTGTCTACACAGATTAAATAAATATGAAATATATATGTATATACATATATATCATATATGTACATGTATTTATAGATACATTTTTGTACATGTATATATGGAGAGAAACAGGCATTAGGATAGGGAAAGGTAGAATGCTTACAACTGAAAGAATCAGGAAAAGATTGCAGCCTGAATAAAGATGATGGTTGGGAGAAAGAAAATTTGCAGACCACAGTTTCTCATGCAGAGAAGAGCGCAAGAAATAGGTGCAGATGCTTGTCACGGGCTTACTCTGGCTCTATAGTCTTCCAGTCCCCAGGACTGATCTTGCACTACATTCAAGCCTCAAAGACAGGGGTTCAGCATGCCTTCCCTGGCCAAGCACATTTCCCAAGCTACTGGGGAAGGAGAGGAATGGGAAGTGGAAGCGCACCAAACCCTTCCTTCTGAATGAAAGGATGTGGGAATAGAAGTTAATATAGGTGGCATTTTTTTCTATTGTATTAATATTGATTTTTGTTCCAGTTGGATTTTTTTTTACTCCCACAGCCTGAATTAATTTCAGAAGTGCTCCATTTTTCAAGTTGGAAAGCACATCAGGAAGAAAAGATACCGCTAAAATTCTCACCATCTAAACCAAGTACTGGAGGTTCTGGAGTGGATGGACTCTAATAGGTTACATTAAAAATGTTTTCCTTTGTTATGCTTCTTACACCCACAAAATAAATAATGAAACTGGAACTAAACAGTCAAATTTGATTTAGTGGCATATGCCTTTCTTACCTGCTAATAGAAGGTAACAATTATTCTTTTGAAGGAGCTTTTCTCTCATAATTTTATGAATGAATTCTACATCTGCTCACAAATCTTCATGGGAAGGAGGGACACATATCCAATTCTTTCCCCCATGCTAAAGGATGACAGACCTTTAGGAATGACTGACAACTTGACCAAGGCTACCCAGCCAGTTAAAATCAGGACTAAGGAAAGGATTCTCTGTTGGTCCCAGACTGCACTTTCCCCTGAGCTTGGGGCTTTGGTTCAGTTTCTAATGGGTGAAGTGAGCTTATGTGGGACAACTGAAATCGCTTGACTTCCCAGAGGCCTCTAGTGAACAGACATTTCCATGGCAGATTCCCATCTCTCCAGGTCAGGGATTTGGGTCTTGGCTAGGGAACTGCCAAAACTTGCTCTGCTCCTGACATTGCATCTGTTCTAGAAAGAGATAAGGCCAGTATATGCCCCAGGCCTCTTCCTTTTGTAATTTTTTCTGGAAGTTAATTTTTGCTTCTCAAACAAATATATGAACTGCATTAGAGTAAACATTCCAAACACAGGTCCACAAAATGGTGAAATCTCAAAGTTTAATCGTCCAAAGGAAAAAAAAACCCAACCACATCATGTTCTTCCCCTTCAAAAGACCCAAATCTTTTATCTGTGGGACAGCTTAATACTCAATCTCAAAACAATATGAACATTCAGAGAAAGGAATAGTTCCAAACCAATTGGTGCAAACAATTTTAGGGCCTATGAGAGGCCCAGAATTTTTTGTTCTTTTTCAGGCCAAGGTAGGGAAACAGTAATGGTCTGAGCCCCTGGAAGACCCTAACCAGTGTGGTCTATCACCTGGATGGAGATTGTTCCAGCTGGAAAATCAGCCTGAGACTCCAAGGTAAAAGTCTTCTTCCTCTCTCCCCTAGGCTTTCTTTGTCACAGGATCACGGGATTTAGAGACGCAACTATAGTTACAAAAAAGAATGAAATTAACTGCATAAATACAGAAAAGATGCGGTTAAATAATAATTCGTCTAAAAAAGATTTGACGTTTTTAGTGGACTGCAAATTTTATCTGAGCCAACAAGTTATAGAATAAAAACAACTGTAACAACAAATCTTCAAACTAATTATAAAATTTTAGACAGCATTAAACAGACACAGGGTCCTGAATGAGAGGTGATCATCCCCTAGTACTCTGCCCTGGTCAGAACACACTGGTGCTGAGTATCAACTAGGTGGCCCTATGGTGCACAGAGTGCTGGGCCGAGACTCGGGAAGCATCATTTTCCTTTGTTCAAATCTAGACTTAGACACTTAAGAGCTATGAGACCCTGGCAAAATCACTTCACTCTCTTTGCTTCAGTTTTCTCATGTGTAAAATTAACTGAAAAAGAAAATGGCAACTCACTCCAGTATCTTTGCCAAGAAAACCCCAAATGGCTCAAAAAGGGTGGACATGACTGAAAGGACTGAACAACCGTAACGTTTTTTAGGAAGGTCATTGATAAACTCGAGCACACCTTCTAGAGCCCAACGGGTTCTCTGAACAATTTGAAACTGCTCGCCACAAATCTAGAGTGAACATCAGACTATACCTGGCTTTCCCATGCTTCTTTGTTACTGATTCTGATAGGATGGAATCACTTTTTCCCTAGGTTGTAATTATGTCTTCTTTATCAGTTTGTTCTTGTAGATGTGAATCAGGTCCTAAGAACAAAAATCCCCTTTGCACTCTTCATCGTTTGGAAAATGGAATTCTCTTTAAGTCAGTTCAAGATGTTGTTAGATTCTCTGCTTATGGAGGTGGGGGGAGAGAGAGAGACAGAGAGAGATGGAGAGAGACAGAGACAGACAGACAGAGAGACAGACAGAGACAGAGAGAGAGAGAGACAGAAAGAGACAGAGACGGAGAGAAACAGAGAGACAGAGAGAAAGAGACAGAGAGAGAGAGACAGACAGAGACAGAGAGAGAGAGACAGAAAGAGACAGAGACGGAGAGAGAGAGAGAGAGAGAGAGAGAGAGAGAGAGAGAGAGAGAGAAAGGGATGGAGGGAGGGAGAGGGAGAAAGAGAGAGATAGAGAGACAGAGAGAAAGAGAAAGACAGAGAGACAGAGACAGAGAGAAAGACAGAGAGAGAGAAAGGGACGGAGGGAGGGAGAGGGAGAAAGAGAGAGACAGAGAGAGAGAAAGAGAGAGAGAGAAAAAAGAGAGAGAGAGAGAGAGAGAGAGAGAGAGAGAGAGAGAGAGAGAGAGAGAGAGAGAGAGAGAGAGAGAAGGAGGGGGGGGAGGAGAGAAAGAGAGTGAACCCTTCCCTGCCAGATAGCCCTTCTGATACCTGATAAGTTATTGTATCCTTTATCTTCTTTGGCTAAACATCTCCCATTTCTTCCACTGATCCTTACATAGTGTGATCTCAAGGCCCTTTACCAAACTTATCATACTTCTCTTAATATTCTCTAGTTCATCAGTATTCTTCCTAAAAATGATATCTCTAATCAAATACAATCCTCTAGATGAAACTTGACTGAGGAAGAGTATAGGAAGATTTCCTTAGTGTTTCAGTTCTCTCTTATAGATATTGCTATTCTCTTCATGCAGACAAAGATTTTATTAACTTGTTTTGGGCTTCAGTATCATACTTTTGGTTTATTTTGAATCCACCATTTCTTAAAATCCCCAAATCCTTTTCATAAGTAGTATTCTGTATTGACATTTTCCTTAAAGTGTCCTTTTCCTTTCCTTGCACTTAAGAAATTTTTTTTTAACACAAAAATAAAACTTTGTTTTCATTCCTATTATATTTCATCTTATTAAATTTGAGCTGATGTTCAAGCGTTTTTAGGATGATAGCTTTGACATTCACTCTGTTAGCTACTTTTTCAGTTTTTAAAAAAAAATCTTCGAATTTAACAGACATTTTATATTTCTGTTTATCTAAGCCATTGGAAAGAGTTAATGACAGATCCCTGGAAAACTCACCAGAAGCCTCTCTCCAAGTTTGAATCAACCCATTAATGATACAAATTGGAACTATACCTTCAGAGCATAAGATTTGGTAGGATCTGCCAGAATATAAAAAGTTTAAGTATTTCCCTGGGGATGGACTGTGTGTCTGTTATCTACAGTTGAATCTGGCAAAATTGAGAGGGGATCATTAGAGTCATATCAACATTTCTGCCTGTATTAACTCTTGAGATCATTTACTAAGGCATGGAGGGACTATCCTTTATATTAGGAGGGCAATTCCCCCACTCATTAAATCATGTATCGTTTTAAGAAAGAAAGCAATTCTGTAGTAAGAAACATGTAATCTGTTCCTATCGATGGATTAAAAAAAACAATTGCTCACTTTGTCAAATGAAATGATATATACATTTTATTTTCTAACTTCATGTGCTAAATTGAAAAGAAAACTATGCTGCTTTTTTTTCTATGCAAAAAATGGTAGAAGTGACTGGTGATATTTAGCTAGAAGAAGACACAGATTAAGCTGTAAGTTTCCTGTCTTCAAACATTTGATGTCCTGCCTTGTTGAAGAGAGTTAGTCTGGTTCTTTTTGACCTCAGAGGACACAACCAAGACCAAAAGTTGGAAGCTATAGTGAAGCATATGTAAGCTCAACATGAGTCAAAAACTTTTTAACTATTAGAGCTGTCTCAGAAAGGACTGGAATGCCTTGGGAAGAAGTGAATTTCTAATAATCAGAGGTATTTAAGCCAGTGAAGGATGACCACTTACCAGCAATGTTATAGAGAAGATTGCTACTCAGAAATGATTCAGACTAGATGGACTCTGAGGTCTCTCCTATCACTTTGATTCCACTCATTTCTAGTTGTATAATAAATTTAGTTAAATGTTTCCGATCCATATAAGTCTCAGTCATAGCTTTTGCAAAATCAGAACTTTATTATGTCCTCTCCTCTTCCTTTAAATCTGCCAATGGCATGAAGAGATGTTGTTCCTTATTTTCCATTTCCAGAATCATTTACATTAATCACAGGCTAGGAATAAGGGCAAAAATGTTAATTTCATTGTAGAAATAAGGAAGCTGATAGCACAAGTAGTTCATTATTATTGAAAGCAAAGATTTGAAAATTCAGTCTTTTTATTCTAAGTTCCAGTTATAAAACAGTAAAGATGTTCAGAACCCATATACTGGGGTATCCTCTGATGAGTATAGCTATGAATGGCATGGCAAAATCTGCTGCTTTCAAAAGAAGTCATAGTGAGAGTTGTGCTTTTGCCCTAAAACTCTTCTTTCTCAAAATATTCCGAGCCCATTTGCTCTCTATGGATCTTTCAGTCACCAGAGCTTCCACCTTTGTCTTTCTGTTTTCATCTGTCTGCAAACTACGTGTCACGCTCTTCTCATTAGGATCTAGCTTTTATTGTGATTGCTCTTTCTTTGTGTTCACCGGCTTTGGCTTCCCCTGGCTCCTATCTCCATCACTGGATTGTGTGGCCATCTTAAAGATGGCCGTATTGGCTATTTCTTTTCCATAGATTCCCCCAGGCTGTGGTAACTGGCTTTTAACTCTTTAATTCTGTAGTAAAATGGTAGGACTTGACAGAAACTAACCTACTTCCTCTCCTGTGTCAGGATTTTGCTACGTAAAGAGATTAAAATGATTGGCATAAGGGCAAACAGTGAGAGGCAAAGTTAACTAAAATATCTATTTCCTGATCTTCTGTGCAGTTTCTCCCACTAGAATTATATTGCTCAATACACCTTTTTTATTGATGGAGGGAAGAGAGGTCACAAAGAGATTAAGAACCTTACTTAAAGTCATATACTGGGTAAGGTAGAATTCAAACTCATAGCTCCTTCCAATCTTTACCATCCTTCTCTTCCCAGCCAATTGCTGTTGGGGACAAAAGAGGGAGGAGGGGAGAGAAAGGAGGGAGGGAAGGGAAAGGCATGCAACCACAGGGAACCAGGGTCTCTGTTAAAACTGCTTCTTCTGTGACATTTAGTCCTATGGAACCACAGGTATTTACAAACAGAGGGGGAAAAAAAAGTAAAGAAATACCTGACTTGTGTCCAGACTTGTAGAGTAGGGTTGAATTTCCTTTCTTTTTGTTAAGTCATAGATTCTCAAACCACTAATTCCTTTACATCAATAGCAAAGATTTGTACCAGGTGTTTCAAAGATGCCAGAGTTAGCTTAGGTGAATAATGCAATTTAATTCTGGATAGAGCCTACTACAAGACATTTCCGTACAGATCTAACTTAGTGGATGGCTCTGGAATATGAGGGAAATTGTAGGGGACTTTAGGTAGCCTGTTGCTGTTCTGAGCTCTAATGATATCACCAACCAAAGTAATGATATCTTGTCTTCTCTTTACTGATCAGTGGGATTACTGTGAATATGTGGTTTATTGTAGAAAATCATCTGCTAAAACCCATTTGTTCCCTTCTCACATTTTCATCTTTTTCTCCTATGCTCTATACTTACTGACCTCATTAGCTTTCATGAGGTGACTCATCATCTCTGTATAATAACCCCCAGAGGTGTATACTCTAGCCCTAGTCAATCTCTTAAGCTCCACTCGTATCATGAACTGCCTATAAGAAGTTTGAACCATATACCTCTATGCGTATCTCGATTTTGACATGTCCAAAACAGAACTTATGTATTCCTCCAAGCCTGCCTCTTTTCTGAACTTCCCTCATACTGCTGAGAGGACCACTATCTTAGCACTGAGTTTAACAATCTCTGGATCATCCTCAACACTGTTACCTCACACATCTAATCAGTTACCAAATCCTATCATTCCCATCTCCACACCTCTTATATGCATCTTTTCCTTTCAGGCTCTCATCACCTCTCATGTGAACTCTTGCTTCTTCAAATTTTTTCCCACTCAAATCATTAAATTATTTTCTTCATCCTAGGCCTGACGATGGCACCTCCCCACTCAATAACTCCAGTTGCTCCCTCTAACTTCTGGGATCAAATATCAACTCTTTTATTTGTAAATTATAGCTCTTCACAACCTGATCCCTCTCATATCCTCTCTCCATATACTGTATGGATCATCTTGAAAGCAGTTCTCTTTGTAGGAACCCTTTGTTTTTAATTCTTGGTGTGGATAGATTTCAGTATTTACCACAATTACTTTGAGGTTTTTTGAGTTCTTATAGCTATTGAAGCTTTTTTTGAATGAAGTTTATGTTACAATCTTTTTCAAAGTACTATAATAATTTCTAAAAGGAAATGATATAGGTGATTTGTGCAATGGTATCATATAAAACAAAATACCAGGAAGTAAAACCCAGATTTAAGGAAAGAAAAAGTTCTGAGTAGATTGGGCAGGTGCCAGAATAGGTTCAAAAAATAATAATGACAATAAACAAATCTACTGAGTTCTCAGAGCCAGGACAAGTCTTAATTTCTACAGGTACCACTCTTTTGTTACTTATTACTTGCTTCTGGTTATCATTGACATGTATGCAAGTGATATTGTTTCAACTAGACATCAAGTGACTGTTTTATTCATCTTTGTGTTCTGAGAATCCAAGAAAGGAGACCCAAAAAGAGGATCAATGGAAAATAAAGAAGGAGGAACAAAGCTTCTTGAAGGTGAGGCTTGGATTTTCCCTTTCTTTGTATAGAAACCGTGCAGTGTTAGTCATATGGTAGACACTCCATAAAGTTTGCTCATTGGCATGGTATCATTCTTGAAATCAGAAGTGATTACAAGAATGATAGAATGTTGGCGCTTTAAGAATTCTTAGAGATTTCCCAGTCTAATTTCTGAACTTTAATAGATGGGGAAACAGAAATTCATTAAGTCATCTCTATTTGACATTTCTATTATTATCCTTTTCCTCCTTCTCCTCTTCCTTACTTTCCTTCTGGGTCTCTTCTTTCTTCTTCCCTCTTTTAAAGTCCAACTCAAATATTCTCTTTCCCATGGAACTTTGTTATCAATTGAGGGTAAACTCTTTTCCGTTCTTACGTTACACATAACACTTTGCTTTATGTTTCTCTAATTATGAATGTCTTTATTTATTGATATAATTTTTGATACATAAAACTTATATAATTTACTTATAATTTATCTATTATTGAATTTCTCTAAGTATGAATTTCTTTAATAATCAAACTATTTTGTTTTTAGTTATCTATGTTTACATCCAACTAGATTATAAAATTTGTAAAGTCAGAGATTCTAGTTTATCTAAACCTCTATCACCTCTCGCATTTGCAATTGAACTAGATTATTCTCCAAAATGGGTTACTCTATACCTTTCCCCATTCAAAGTTTGCATGCCTTCTTTGTGTAGTCCTGCCTGGGCTTGCACCTGACTTGAGCTTGGTTTCCAATGACTCCTCTAATACTTTTATTGAAGGCAAAATCACAGAGAAAGAAGTTCCCGAGGAGGGTCCATATCACTAACCCGATATCTGGACCAACTGATTGCAGTCATTTGGTAACTCCATCAATAAACATTTATTAAGTGCTTACCAGGTGCCAATTATGCGAAGTTCATTAAAATCTAGGACCTTCTTTTATCTCCTAAGAGAAACCAGGTCCATCCTCAGTGTCCTAGATTAAGGTTTTGCCTAATCCAAAGATTCTTCCCAAGACAAATAAATGTTTTCCAGGACAGTATCCTTGGATTAGGACTTTGCTAGACCATTTAGTCTATATCCTTTCCTTGGAGCAGCATTTTATCATATTCATTTCTGTTTGATCTCAGTAAGAATTGAGTTTCAGACTTTTGCCAAAGTTGGCCCAGTAAAAGTTTTATTTTTCATAATAGTTTCCCACTTTATTTAGCCTCCTCCCCTTTTGTAAGTAAAAAATTGCCACTCTACCCTCCCACCACCACAACATGCACACATGCACATCTTACCAAGTAATCTATAAGAATAATTTTCTTGCATCATCTTTTATTCAAATAAAATTAAGAATTTATTTTATTTTTTGAAATAACCCATGTACAAATTAAAAAGAAAACCTTTATCTAGAATAGTCTGCTTTTAAAAATACTCACCAAATAAAGGAGTTACAGGGGAATTTTATTTTGTTAACAAGCGAATTTTTTTATCTTCATTATGAACACTAAGAAAAATAGCAATTTCTTCTTTAGGTTCAAACATTGTTCAAAGTACTTTGGCATGAGAAGGCCAATGTTTCATGGTAACACAGGAGGGACAAATGTTCTGCTTCAATAGTCTACTAAGTTTTCCTAAGATCCTTCCTTTTAATGGACTAATTATTTTTATAAAACTATTTACTATTTCAGGCAGTGTCCCACCCATACTTTTCAAAAGAAGAATTGTGTAGTATACGTAGTATCCAAATTGCACAAAGGATTCCATTTTAAAATAGTGCTTGTAGACTTGTATTTCAATCTAACAGTGACAACTCAATAAACAGAGTCCAATGCAAGTCCCCCATGTTATATAATTTCATTGTTCCCAAAGGACTTCAGATATATGAGCAATCCTCTTTCCATTTGTAAGATCTGCAACGTAAACCCGTTGAAATTGCATCACACATGATTCACCAAGTCTCTTTTTTTATGGCAATATCAATAGTTGCAGATAATGACAATGTTTCCCCTATCAAATGAGGCTTTTTATACTTAGCAATTATGTAAACAATGTTTTTCATGTAAATTATCCTTTTGATATCATAGAAATTATTTTTAAAAACATGTTTTAATTTATCAAAAACATTTAAATTTCTCTGGAAAAAATTGTCTTGATTGCATCTCTTGCATGTACACTTTTAAGATGTCATTTATATTTATTAGGTTTCATGCTATCTGTAGTTAAAGCATTTGTATATACAGTGAATCATCTTTCTTCTCCATCAATAATAGTACTTGTGAATCCCAATGATAAATATAATGGTTCTCCAATCCCTCCTTCACAACAGCTGCCAAAATAATCTTCCTAATGAATGACCAGGTCATTTAATTCCTTCTTGAAAAACCTCATTGCCTCCAGGGTAAAATATAAATTCCTCAGCTTGGCATTTAAGGGCCTCCATAGTCTTACTCCAGGATATGGTTCCATACATTTCACATTGTTCTTATACTCTATAGTTCATCTAAAGAAACCATAACCATTCAATTCAAAACAATGTAACATGCACCAATTTTAAAATAAGAATTCTCTACAATTTTCATATTTATGGCATATAAACGTAATCACTACCATAACTCCAGATCTAAGCTAGTGGGAAGGGAGGCCTCATTCTTCCCTCTGGGGCACAGAAACAGGTGGCACAGTGGATGGAGTACAGGGTCTGGAGTCAGGAGGACCTGAGTTCAAATCAAGCCTCAGATATTTACTAGTTGTGTGATCCTGGCCAAGTCACTTAACCTGTTTGCCTTAGTTTCCTCATCTGTAAAATGAGCTGGAGAAGGAAATGGCAAGCCACTCCACTATCGTTGCTACGGAAAACCTCAGATGGGGTTCACAGAAAGTCAGATATGACTACAAATGACTCAACAATATCATTAGGTCTGACATCCCAACTTGGGAAGGGTCAGGGACCTGGATTTATGATTCTCTACTTACTTTTCCCCTTCCCCAACCAAAAGCTTAGGAGAGTTCAGGACATGAGTTAGGGAGTTACCCACCTTAGAATACTGGAGGAGACAAGGCCAGTGAACTATTTTAAGATGGATTTACTGGTCACTTGAGTCGAGTGTTCAGTGACTGATGGAATGCAGTCCTCACACCAGTTCCAACACAGAAGGACTGGAGTAACCTCCAGCAACTGTGGATCAAAGAGAGATTTGAAAGAAATGGCAGAGAGGGGCACTTTTGTCAGCTGCTCTGAATAGAGACTAAAAATGCTAGCAAATGAAAGAAACCTTCTAGTCCTAAGAAATACTATGAGTTATGAGAAAAAAAATATCAGAAAAAAATAGTTCTGAGGTAATTAAAAATGTTATAAAACTCCAGAGAAAAGAATAGATTGGGTATGGAGCCAAGATGGCGGAGTAGAAAGACTCACGTATGCTAGCTCCGAACCCACAGCCCATATATTTCCTGCAAGAAGAACTCCCCACAAATTCTGGATCACTGCAAGGCACGCAGAAATACAGTGGAAAAGATTTCCGTCCCAGAGAGCCCTGGAGAGCCGTCCCCAGGGTCCGTCGTGCCCCGGAAGGCGGAGTCCACCTCTGAGCTGCCCTGGCCGTGCGGCCAAGAGGAGGAGATCCGAGCAGGATTCAGGGACGGAACCTCTGGAAGCCGGGAAGGTCCCTCCACCCACAGAAGCTACAGGTCAGGGAGAGAGCCATCTGGGCTGGCCGAGAGGGGAGCAGGGTATCTCCGTGACTCGGGCCCTCTTGGGAAGAAGCAGGGGAGGGAGCAGCAGAGGCAGCAGTAGTGGCCCAGGAGAGCAGGCAGCAGCAAGCAGAAGTTCAGGCCTCTGCATAAACCCGCTGAGGGAACTGAGCCTGGGAGACGGCCCTGCCCCCACCCGCCCCATTACTGAAGGTCTCTGCATAAATCCCCTGAGGGAACTGAGCCTGGGAGGTGGCCCTGTCCCCACCCCAGCACCAGAACTTAAGCTCACATTGAATAGCAGTTGTGACCACCGCGGAAAGCCCATTTGAATCTCAGACCCCAACCACTACTGGGCAGATCTAGGCAGGGGTGGACAGGAATCTCAGAAGTCAAGTAACTGGCTGGGAAAATACCCAGAAAAGGGAAGAAAAATAAGACTATAGAGAGCTACTTTGAGGGGGTGCAAATGTTCCCGCCTTTCAATTCTGATGACGAGGAACTATTCTTACCATCAGGGAAAGACGTGGAGGTCAGGGCCTCTGTATTCCAGACATCCCAGGGGTATGTCTGGTGGGCTCAGGCCTTGGAAGAGCTCAAAAAGGATTTTGAAAATCAAGTTAGACAGGTGGAGGAAAAACTGGGAAGAGAAATGAGAGAGATGCAAGAAAAGCATGAAAAACGGGTCAATACCTTGGTAAAGGAGACCCAAAAAAATGCTGAAGAAAATAACACCTTGAAAAATAGGCTCACTCAATTGGCAAAAGAGGTTGAAAAAGCCAATGAGGAGAAGAATGCTTTCAAAAGCAGAATTAGCCAAATGGAAAAAGAGGTTCAAAAGCTCACTGAAGATAATAGTTCTCTCAAAATTAGAATAGAACAGATGGAGGCTAATGACTTTCTGAGAAACCAAGAAATCACATAACAAAACCAAAAGAATGAAAAAA
Source organism: Bettongia penicillata ogilbyi (assembly GCA_023548195.1). Taxonomy (NCBI): domain Eukaryota; kingdom Metazoa; phylum Chordata; class Mammalia; order Diprotodontia; family Potoroidae; genus Bettongia; species Bettongia penicillata. The sequence continues at coordinate 3,539,848 of JAJHZJ010000169.1, read as the reverse complement.
TGGAAGATAATGTGAAATATCTCATTGGAAAAGCAACTGACCTGGAAAATAGATCCAGGAGAGACAATTTAAAAATTATGGGACTACCTGAAAGTCATGATCAAAAACAGAGCCTAGACATCATCTTCCATGAAATTATCGAGGAAAACTGCCCTGATATTCTACAACTGGAGGGCAAAATAAGTATTGAAAGAATCCATTGATCACCGCCTGAAAGAGATCCAAAAAGAGAAACTCCTAGAAACATTGTGGCCAAATTCCAGAGTTCCCAGGTCAAGGAGAAAATCTTGCAAGCAGCTAGAAAGAAACAATTCCAGTATTGTGGAAATACAATCAGGATAACTCAAGATCTAGCAGCTTCTACACTAAGGGATCGAAGGGTGTGGAATAGGATATTCCAGAAGTCAAAGGAACTAGGACTCAAACCAAAAATCACCTCCCCAGAAAAACTGAGTATAATACTTCAGGGGAAAATATGGTCTTTCAATGAAACAGAGGACTTTCAAGCATTCTTGATGAAAAGACCAGAGCTGAAAAGAAAATTTGACTTTCAAACACAAGAATGAGAAGAAGCATGAAAAAGTAAATAGCAAAGAGAAGTCATAAGGGACTTACGAAAAGTGAACTGTTTACATTCCTACATGGAAAGACAATATTTGTAACTCTTAAAATTTTTCAGTATCTGGGTAGTTGGTGGGACCACACACACACATACACACACACACATGTACACACGTGCACGCACACACACATACACACATGCATGCACATACAGAGACAGAGAGCACAGAGTGAATTGAATAGGATGGGACCATATCTTAAAAGAAATTAAGGTAAATGGTGAGAGAGAAATGTAGTGGGAGGAAAGAGGGTGAAATGGAATGGGGTAAATTATATCTCATTCAAGAGGCAAGCAGGAGACTTTTTAGTGGAGGGAAAAAGAGGAGAGCTGAGAAAAAAATCAAGTTTACCCTCGTCACATTTGACTAAAGGAAGGAATAAAATGCACACTCATTTTGGTATGAAAACCTATCTTACAATACAGGAAAGTGTGGGAAAAGGAGATAAGCAAGGGGGAGGGATGATGGTAGGGAGGGCAATGGGAGGAGGCACCAATTTGAAGTCAACACTCGGGGAGGGACAGGATGAAAAAACAGAATGGAAACAATGGGGGGCAGGATAGGATGGAGGGACATACAGTTAGTCTTACACAACATGACTATTATCGAAGTCATTGGCAAAACTACACAGATAGGGCCTATATTGAATTGCCTGCCTTCCCAAAGGGAATGGGTGGGGAGGGAGGGATAGTAAGAATTTGGAACTCAAAGTTTTAGGAACAACTGGTTAGTATTGTTGTTGCTACTAGGAAATAAGACATACAGTTAATGAGGAATAGAAAATCATCTGGCCCTAGAGGACAAAAGAGAAGATTGGGACAAGAGAAGGGAGGGAGAATAGAAGAGAGGGCAGATTGGTGATAGGGAAAATTAGATTGCTTGGTGTATTGGGGTGGGGGGAGGGATAAAAGGGGAGAAAATTTGGAACCCAAAATTTTGTGAAAATGAATGTAAAAAGTTTAATAAATAAATTAAAAGAAAAAAAGAAACTATGCCATTTTTAGTGTAAATGAAGGGGAATCTAGGATGAATATGAATGGAATCCAGGATATATACCTAAGAACTTAACTCCATTCAACGTTTGTTTTATAGTTATATTCCTATATACCTTCCTGGGAAAAGATTGTAGTTTCAGAATCAAAGATTGAACTAATTATATTCTAAATTTTTTCTTTCCTCAATAAAAGAATTAGTTTAAATTAAAAAAAATAGATTGGCCCCAAGAACTCTAAGAGAAGATGGGAGAAATGAAGAATGAGTTGAAACAAGAGAGAAAGCATGAGTTAGAATCTGAGGAAAAATTTGGAAGAAGAATAAACAATTTAGAACAAAATCTGGAAAACTTTATGAATTGCCTATAATCAATACCCTGAAAATGAATGCAGAATATAAAACTTTAAAATGATACAACATGATATAACAAAAATTATATAACTTCCATGATGCAATAAGAAATATTAGAACAAGGTAAAAAGGCTAACTATCAGAAGCAGATATGCAATACACACTATGAAAAACAAGTGAACCGAAAAAATAAGATGGGGGAAATATAATATAGGAGTCCAGCATGGATGGTAGAGTAGGAGGAAGCTGTACAACTCAGTTTCCCACACAACTCTTCTGGAGAAAAAAACCTAGAAAAATCCAGATTAACTCTTGCCTGAGACTATGAATGTAGGAACTTGAAAAAACCAACCAACTAAACAAAAAACCAAACCAAAGGGAAAAAAATAACAACCCAACTGCTATGTGACTTTGCTCTAGTTTAGGGTCTCAGATTTAGTTACCAGCCTGGCCTTGAACCTACAACTGAGTAACCAGAGCAGAAACTAAGACTAAAAGGTAACCTTTAGTTTGGTTTCTCAGAATTTATATTATATATTATTTATATATTTATATAATATATATTATTATATATATTATATTATATTTATCTTTTTTATTATATTTATCTTAAAGCCAATGGATAAGGACTTGAGCAAACTGCAGTCTACTGGAGCTTCAACTAACAGCAAGCCAGTAACTGTATTACCCACATCCAAACAGGGGTCAGGTGTTTGCAAAGCTCAGACCAGAAAAGTTTCTGCTTTTGTCCTAGGTCAAACAAATTTAGATGTACTAAAATTTGGCAAGTCCTCAGCCTAAGCTGCACTTGGGATCCTTGAAGAATAAATCATCCAATACCTGGAGATAACAGCAGTAGAATCCTAGAGAATACAAAGCAAGTCCAAACAAGGTCCAGGCATTCTCTCCAAAAGTGTGAATAGCCTGGCTCTGGCATAAAATCCCAGATTTTGGAATTAAGGATAGAAGAATCAATAAACAATAACAATAAATTCCCATAATAAAAATCTATATGGTGCTAGCTCAACACCCAGAACAAAAAATGACTCCCAAATATCACAAACCAAGCCTCAAATAGAAACATAGCTTTTCCACAAGATCAGTTTGAATTTCTAGAAGAAATGAAGCAAAAATATAAAATGATATTATAAATGAAATGAGAATTTTAAAGGAAATAATTGGAAAATAAATGAATTTTCAAGAAAGACTTGGAATGAGTTTATCACAAGAGATAAAAACCTTACTTAGCAAACTACTTGAAAACCAGAATGGAACAAATATAAGATAACGATTCCCCGAGACAACAAAAAATATTAAAACTAGAAGCCAAAAGAAATAAAAGAAAATGTAAGGAAACCCATAAGTTAACAAGGAACCCGGAAGTTTCAGGGAGAGACAATTTAGCAAATATTAGATCATCTGAAAAATATGACTCAAAAAAGAGTCTGGGATAGTAAATTTCAAAAAATCATGAAAAAGAAACCCTCAGCAAGTTTTATTATTTGCTAGAAGACAAAGTGAAAATTTTTAAAAAAATGTATATATCTCCCATCTCCTGAGATGCTCACAAATTAGAGAGCATTTAAGAATTAATGGGCTCACCATGGTAAAAAACAAACAAAACTGGATACCATATTTCAAGAGATAATAAAGAAAATATGTTCAAAGTAAGCGGAGTCAAATGGAAAAATGAAAATAAATATGATAAATCTAACACCTAGTTGGGTTTTGTTTTGCCTGTAGGTGACCACAAGTGAGATCAACACGGCCTGAAGTCACCACAAAACTTCATCAGTATTAATGTGATTTCAGCCTCAGCTTCATAGTCCACTCAAATCTTAGGGAGAGGTTCTTTACCTTTTAAGGAAAGAACTAACTTAAACTACATGGCAGAGGTAGATTGGGGGAGACCACATTGTAGATATTAATTCTTTTATAATGTGCTTTTTTCCAGTTATCATCTTATTGAAACTCCTGCCCCTCCATGGCACTGCTCTTTCTGGATCTCTTGTTTGACTTGTTTGATCATTCTTTTTAAGCCTGACTTTCTGAAACATAATCTATCTCCTGCCCATTCCCCCAACTTTCCATCCTGACATCTCTTCTTTCTCTATACATGTTGTCTAAGTGTTGTGATCAGCTCCCATAGGTCAAATTATGATTTTTATAAATTGATGAATTGAACTTGATTTATTAAAATGACTTCTAAATCTACATATTTAGCCCTAATATCTCTCCTAAATTGCAGTCTTACACTGACAGTTGCTTCCTGAACATCTCTGTCTGAATTTTCCCTTGACATCTCAAACTCAATATGTACAAGAAGGAATTCATTATCTCCCCACTGCTCACCACATTTTCTCTAAACTCACCCATTTCTGTAAGGTACCACTAACCATCTAGTCACTCAGGTTCAAAACCTTGGAAACATCATTGACTTTTCCCTACTTTTTGCTACCTTCCACAAATAAAATTAGTTGTAAAGTCTTCCCAATTCTACATCTACAACAATTCAAGAACCAGCCCCATTCTCTCTGCTTACAGATACTATACTATTTTAAGATCTCATTACCACTTGACTAGATTTTGAAAGAGCCTTCTTTCTGCTTCCATTTTCTCCTCTTTAGTCCCATGGAGCTGCCTTTCTTTTTTCTAACAGGATGAACTGTATATTTATGAAATTGAGTGGAATCTGAAGCACTGGAGCCAGGTAAGACTAGTCAGAAAAGGCTAAGAGAAGAACAGGCATCTGGTTTGATTTTAAAGGTATATGAACTGGCATAGAGAAAATTGAAATGTTTAGGTGTTATTTCAACAAGACCACTACTTCCCCACTTTCAGAAGGATATAAAGTATTCAACTCTTTGTGCATGTCAAATCCTTACTTAAATCTAGCTATTCAATATTGCTGCAATATTTTCAGACAATTTCCCATTTTTCTGAATCTGCAAGTGAGATTGTTGAGAGCCTTAGTCATGATAACTTCTAGATATAAAGCTGGAAAAGACTTTAAAAGTCTTCTAGTCCAATCCCTTTTGTTTGACACCGGAGGGAAGCCCAGAGATGTTAACTGCCTTCCTGAAGTCACAAAGATAAGAAGCAATAGAGCTAGAATACAAATGCAGAGCCTGCCTCCAAATCTTTCTTGTTCCACGTTGGATGGTTGTTGTCCTTCTTCTTCGAAGAGGATCAAAGTGACATCACCATGATAAAGTGAAATTTCAGTGTGTTTAACTGTGGCTGATCAGAACAGTATGAGCTCAGAATGTTCTACTACAGGTTGGGCACAGATAGTTTGTGTGAATATTTGGGGTGGATACTCCAAATTTGTGCATCCTGTGTTTATTTTATGCTGTCTCAATTACACTTTGCTCAAAGAGCACAGCACACTTTCTGATATAAGTATGCCATGCTGAGCACTTCTGTGCCAGTGTCTCCCATGTTGCACAGTCAAATCCAAAGTTTTTGAGAGAGGCCTTAAGAGTGTCATTGTGTTGTTTTTTCTGGCCACCATGTGATCGCTTGCCCCATGTGAGTTCTCCATAAAATAGTCTATTTGGCAAGCAAACATTCTGAATTTGAAAAACGTGACCAGCCCATCAGAGTTGCGCTCTCTGACTTGACAGTTCAGCTCTCTCAAGGACTTCAGTGTCTGGTACCTTATCCTGCCAGGTGATCCTCAGAATCTTCCTAAGACAGTTCAAATGGAAGCAATTCAGTTTCCTGGCATGGCACTGGTATATTTGCACAAGCATGTAACAGTGAGATCAACAGAATGACTCTGTAGATCTTCAGTTTGGTAGTCAGTCTAATACCTCTTCTCTCCCAAACTTTTCTTCAAAATCTCCCAAACACTGAGCAATCTCTGGCAATGAGTGCATCAACTTCATTGTCAATGTGTACATCCCTGGAAAGTACACAATCAAGGTAAGTGAACTTATCCATAGGCTTTCAAACTTCTCCATTTGTTGTAACTGATGGTTCCACCTATGGATGGTGTGGTGGTGGCTGATGGAGCACCTGTGCTTTCTTGGTGTTTATTAGGCCAAAATTAGCACAGGCAGCAGAAAATTGATCCATACTTTGTTGTATCTCAGCTTTAGAAGCTGCACTGAGTGCATAATCATCTGCAAAAAGAAAATCATGTACCAACACTCCCTCCACTTTGATCTTGGCTTGTAACCTTTTCAAATTGAAGAATTTACCATGAGTATGGTAGTCGACCTTGATACCATGTTCATCCTCATTGAAAGCATTTGTCAACATGGCTGAAAACATCATGCTAAAAAGCATGGGAGCAAGCACACAGCCCTGTTTCACCCCATTGGTGACTGGATAGGCATGAGAGCATTGTCAATTATTCAAAACCCAGGCAAACATGCCATCATGAAATTGATGTACAATATTGGTGAACTTCTCTTATCAATTTTCTCAAATTTTGACATAATTTTCCATAACCTAACTAACTAACATGACTAATGGTGTCAAAGGCCTTGGTTATATCCACAAATGTTGTGTATAGACCTCTGCTCTGCTTCCGGCATTTCTCCTGGAGGTATCCAGCAGCAAACACCATATCAACTATTCCTTGGCCCTTTCTGAAGCCACATTGGCTCTCAGGTATATGACCATCTTCCAGGTGAAGGATCAGTCTATTAAGGAGGGCTCTAGAAAGAATTTTGCCAGCAATGACTAAGATAGAGATTCCCCTTGTGATTGTCACAGGACAATCTATTCCCTTTACCTTTACAGAGATGGACAATGGAGGCATTCTTGAACTCCTGGGGGATAACCTCCTCTTGTCATGTAACCTGGAAAATTTCAGTCAGCTTTTGTATGAACAGTGGTCCTCCTACCTTGTAAATCTCAGCTGGAATAGAATCAGCACCAGGTACTTTGCCACATGAAAGGAGCCTAATGGCCCTCAAAATCCCTTCTTCAGTTGGAAATTCAGCTAAAGAGGGATTGAATTCAGCCTGAAGTAAACAGTCAATGGCCTCAGCATTGATTGATGATAGTCTGTTGAGAACACTATGGAAGTGTTCAACTCATCTCTCTAAGAGTCATGTGCTTATCACTAATCAAAGTGACTCCATCAGCACTGAGTACTTGTGATGCACCATAAGGTTTTGGTCCATAAATAGTTTTCAGGGAATCATAAAAGCGCTTTGGATTGTTACTATCAGCATAAAACTGAATTTCATCTGCCTTCTTACTGAGCTAGGAATCCTGCATCTGTCTAAGCTTTGCTTGGACTTTGCTTTTGATGGAATTAAATGCTGCCTTCTTATGGATGGATGAACTATCCTGCTGGTAAATCCTGTGGAGTTCTTGTTTTTCATTTAGCAGCTTCTGAAATTCCCCATCATTTTCATCAAACCAGTCTTTATGTTTGTGAGTATTCTGACCCAGATGAGCAAAAGCAGTGTTGTACACCAAATCTCTGAAAGCTGCCCACTCCTTTTCTTCTCCACTGTTGCCAACTGTGTGTTGGCTCAACTTTCCCTCCAAGTCAGCAACAAACTGTTCACACTCAGAGAAGAGCTCTAATTTGTTGACATTAATTGTCCTGGTCGTCATTTTGCCTTGGGGGTGGCATGTTTGATGAATGTGAATATTTAGCTTGGAAAGAATAAGTCTGTTATCAGTCCAGCACTCTGCACCATTGCTTTTGCATACATTCCTTTTGTCCCTTTCACATCTTGCCTGTCTCTTCTCTTTATAATCACATGGTCTATTAGATGCCGATGTTGGCTACGAAGGTTCATCCATAAAGTTTTATTGCATTTAGGTAAACAGAAGATAGTGTTGATGATGGGAAGGTCACGTGATGCACAAGTCTTCAGCAGTAAATGACCATTGCTATTGCTGTTTCCAACTCCGTTCCTCCCTAGGACTCCCTGACAAGTCTGTTAGTCTGAACCTAGAATTATAAGCCTGTCCTCTTTTGGCACATTGATGATAAGGGTCTCTAGGTCTTCTTAAAATTTTTCTTTGACTTCATTAGGGCTTGTCATGGTGGGAGCATAGGCACTGATGATGGTGGCATGACATTTTCTTGTGAGTGGCACTTGCATTGTCATGAACCTGTCATTCACTCCTTTTGGCAGGCATACCAGCTTGCTGATTAGATTAGTTTTGATTGCAAAACACACTCCCGCTTCACGGCACTCCCCTTCACTGCACTCACTCCAGAAAAAGGTGTATCCAGCTCCAAATTCAGTAAGCTGGTCTTCATTTTCCAACCTTGTTTCATTCAGGGCTGCTACTTGGATGCAATACCTGTTGAGTTTTCTCACAACGAGAGCAGTTCTTCTTTCAGGTCTACTGGATTTTGTGTTGTCTATTAGTGTGCACACATTCCATGTGCCAATAGTGAGTGGAATCATCTTTGCAGATGTTTTCATACATTTTGTGCATTTTTTTGCATTTCAACCACATAGTGGGATTCCCTGCCAGCTGTGATAATCAGGCCAGGGTTGGGTAAGCAATGTTTAGGGCACCTTTTCCAGCCCCCTTCCTCACACCAAGAGTTGAGCAGTGTGATCTTTAAAAGGCTGCTCGGACATCCAGGAGCTGCTGAGTCCTACTGCTGCTTCCAGTGAGAAACATCCCTATGACGTGTTCCCCCTGTCTTCAGGGTTGTGACTACATCTCCCAGTATGTATGCACCTGCTCCTTCATCACTTGACTGTTTCTACAGGACTTTGAGGCATAATAATGAAATGGTATGGGTGATGTCTTTTGATTTGTGTGTATGTTGGATTTAAGTCAGACAGAGTTGCAAGAAGTTGTCAGTCTCACTCTCTCCTCCAGAGACATCATAGTCTAGTGGTAGGACAGAGTCAAGATGACTGGTGATGGGTTAGAATGCAGTGGATGACCTTGGCATCTTTGATGTCTAACCAAGCTCTAAGTTCTCTGCATCACTTGCTTCATCTGCCTCCATGGCCATTTGAACAAATTGTTCTCATCCACCCATTCCACCGGAGGAAGTTCTCATATGCTTGGAGTAGGCACCCCCATAACTCACCAATGGATTTGAGAACCCTTGGTTACCTTCAGCTGGGTTTGGCCCATCTGCAGAAATGGTTTACCAGGGTGTGGCTGTGCATGCTGCAGCTTCTTAGAGTCACAGATGAGAGTTAAGTGGAACAGGTGGATGCCAAAGGTGGAAAGAGCCCCAAAAAGAGCTTGGCAGCCATCACACCAAAGGTACTGGTCCTCTCTGAATACATCCTACACCCCACATAATCATATACTGAAAGCATTGTTTCTCAAACATTTCTAATAGTCACTGTTCAACCCTAGAACTCTCTCTAGCTCTTAAAAATTCTGAATGTAGCCAGATGATGTTTCTATTTTTCTAGGGATAGTTTTCATTCCCTGCTGTGATATAATGGTGACCCACATTGACACAAGCTTTATTGCACTGTCACTTGTCAGTTTACAGCTTGGCATAAGTAGCTGCCAGCCAATCAAATACTGCTAGTATTTCCTCATTGTCTTTTAATATGTCTCCAAAAATAATAAAATACAAATATAATAGCACACCCAAGCAGGTGAAGTCAACAAACTTTCCCCCCCCATGAAATCCTGTGTGGAGACACCAGAAATCTCTCTCTCTCTCTCTCTCTCTCTCTCTCTCTCTCTCTCTCTCTCTCTCTCTCTCTCACACACACACACACACACACACACACACACACACACATATACTCTCTCTCTTACCTAACGTCTCTCTTCCATCTATCCATGATATCAAATCTATTTATCTAATCCATCTATCTACTCTATCATCTATCTATCTATTGATCCATCCATTCATCTATCTAATCTTTTTTCTCTATTATCTTATCCCTTTCATCTTTTCTTAGATCACAGTCGGTAGCTCCCTTTATCTTCCTGTGAACCTTTGTGTAGGAGTCACAGACAGCTTTGCAGATTGAGTTCTCACTTGCTTCTTCTAGCACCCTGCCAGTCCTCTGAATGTGGCACCATCTCCAGTTGTCCTGATCTATGTATTGCCACTGGGCCCAGATGGCTCTGGAGAACAAAGTAAGGCTGGTGATCTTGCAGAGTCCTCCCTCACTTAAATTCAATTCACTTGCAACCTGATGTCATGAATCTCTTTGAGAACGAAGGACAAACAACAACCTGTGCCCCACTGGGAACCCAACTGACCAGTTCCAGTTGGGCAATACAGCTCCTTCCTCCTCTTCTCTACTCTCTTCTCTATTCACATAGGGTATAACAACCATATCCATAGGTGCCCTGTCCAAAGGAATGAAAATTTTGATCACTGATACCTCACAAGGTATCTTGGGGTTTACAGGCTAGATTTCTTTCTTAAGGACCATGCCTTAAATCCAGATCCTGGCTCTCATTGGTTGGCCAAAAATAGGTCCTAGCCCAAGCCCCATCTAGTCATTCTTTGTGCCCTGGTGGCTCAGAGTAAATGTAAATAGCAACTGCTTCTGTTTAGCCAGAAACCCTGAAGGTTTTTCCCCTCAAGATTGATTTTTTTTTCTTTGAATTAGGTAAAAGAAGTCATTCTTTGCCTCATTTCTTACCTAGCCTAAATCACTGAATGGGCATTACCTCAGTCAAACTGAGACCTGGGAAAGACCTTAGCTTAAAAACATCAATGTCTCCCACTGCATTTAGAGCCATTTCTAGGCTTCCTGATCTATATCTTGACACTGGACCTAGATGGCTCTAGAGGAGAAAGTGAGGTTAGTGACTCTTCACAGCCCTCCTTCACTTAAATCCAACTCACTGGCAAGTCATGGTATCTCCTATCTGACACCATGATCCTCTTCAAGAATGAAGGACAAACAACCATAGTCCTCTTATTAGACTAAGGTTAGTCTCAATAAATGATGGCATTCCAAGCTATTTGCCAAGTCTGGATGTACTGGAGTCACAGTATCCACAGTATCCAACTTCTCTCAGACAACTGTAGTTTCTCCAGGGAACTCTAAACTCACTATAACATAATCTCCAAATGTGTAATCCTCACTTAGTTTCTTGTGGCCTAACCCCTGCCTTGGTTGAAAAGGTAGATACTACAGGTGTTCTCCATAAATTTATAGGAATATGACTGTCACTTGGAATTATCTAATGCAGCACAATACTCTGCATCTTCAATCCCCACTGTTAGTGATACATGGATTCTATAAATCCAGATGGAAAGAGCCCAGGGAAAGTTAGTAGGACTGGGGTAATATTCTTCTGTATCTGGGATGGTTTCCTTTCATGACCTGTCTTTGTTTCCCAGAGTCTATACAGTGGAATTCAACTTCTGAGAAACCAGTTTCATATTTTTCTCTCAAGTATACCAAGCATACATCTTTTCATCTAGTCCATAATTACACCAAAACATTTTTTTCTGCTTTTGAGGGGGCAATTTTTAGATGCTTTCCTGACCTCAGGTTCCAAATATCTTTATACCTCTGAGAGGCATGACTGCCCATTGAGCTGTCTTCCCATAGGCTTGGACCAAGATATTTTTCTTCAGTCTGATTGATCTGAATGAATTTCTCTTTTGGTCTTGATGGTCTATGTCTGAGTAGTTGTTCTGGGCCTACACAGGGTCAAGTTTTGTTTCATCAAACAACTCTTCATGTCCATGACCTTCATTAATTTGACAATATCAATTCTAAGTAACTGAGGGTCTTGTCTTTTCTGCTCCCTCACTAGTAAAAGCTGAAATAGCATCTCAAGAACTAATCTACTGATTACTTGGGTCAGTATTTCCACTTTTGGAAACAACCTCTTCAACTTCAACACAAGGTTGGAATATTTTTCCTCACTTGCTGAAGAGTATTGAAGAGCTTTTTATGGTGACCCTATGAGCTCTCAGTACCACTAAAATAGGCATTCAATAAATGCACATATCTGAGCGCTCTGAGTGGTGCCTCTTCAAGAGGGATATGATTGCTAGTGTATTGGTAAATGTTTAACCACCAACTCTCCAAAACACACACACACCATATACATACATACACACATACTTTAAAGTTTAATCTGTGTAATTAACATTTTCTCCATCCCTTTCTTAAGTCTAGCCTGTCAACAAAACAGTAAGTTAAAACCTGCTTTGTGACATTTGCCAATTTCCAAGAAATAAGAACTCATGCTGAAAATTTAAGAACCAGCTCTCATAAGCCTATATAAGCCAGCCTCAGAACACCACGGTATGAAGTCAAAGTTAGGTCACCTTCAGTCTCACATTTTTCTGCCCTCTGCATCAATCCCCTTCCATTCTTGTATCACTTAAGTGCCTGAGCTCAAGGAATTCATCTCTCTCTGTGAATGAGCATATCCCCTTGAAAATGAAAATAACTCCAGTTCCTTGCAAGTGGACTGGTTGACTGACAATCTTTCTTTACTGATGCTCCTCAGTTGCCGGATGCTGTGATTCTGAGACCGTGGATGTTAAGAAGGATATCTCATCCCCTCAACCTGCCTTTTACATCACCATCAACATAGGGTCACCATGTTGCACCTGTCATGAAAGCTTAAAATATGATTATTTTCAGTAATGAAAGGTTTAATAACTGGTTTACAAAAAAACCCCATCTTTTCCAATGATCTCTTTGGGGATCTGGGAATATTTTATCATTTCAGACAGCTCAAACTGTATAACATCTGGCTCATATTTCTTCCTATTTGCTTTGTTCAGTACCTTGTATTTCCTTAAAGATTCCAAAGAGTGGGACTCTTTCAATATCCTTATCATTAAATATAGTTAGCATTTCTCAAACTAATAGGTCTCTTAAGTGGTCTATTCTCACTGCTGAACACTAGTTCTCTAACTGAGTTGTCATGGAAATTAATCACTTCATATCACAATTGTGTAATATGAATTCAGTAGGATTGTGTGAACTGTTTGCCAGTATTTCTAGTAATATTGTACTGAAAGAAACAACAACAAAAACCTCATATATATCTGAATTAATTTTTGCCATATGTAGCTTGCTAGCACAATGGCAGTCATTCAGGTAGGCTTAGACTTATCCCAACACTTCATAAACACCATAAGCATCCCAGACAAAGCTCTCACAAATGTAGCTTGTGTGGTTCTCATTGACTCAGAGTAAAGATATTTAAGATCATTAGACTTATCTTCTCTGACTTGAACCCTATGCCAGGGAGACACAGAGAATATCTGGAGTATAGATATTCAGTGGTCACCGTACTGGCAGTATAGATAGGAACGCTGGAATATTGAACTGAGACAAAATAGAAAACCCAGTTCACCAATTATTCCTGAATCATCACAAACTCATTCCCAATTCCTACCTGAGTATTGGCAAAAACAAACAAAAAACTCCATTTTCTTTGTGATTTGTACCTCCAAGTGTCTGTGTATGTATGCATTTGTGTGTATATATGTGTTTATGTCTGTAATGTGGTTCATGTAGCCAGATTGTGGTTGGTCAGTTTCAATCACAAAGAAGTGGAAGTTGGCACATTCCCTCCATCTTGCCACCTCCCTGTAGTCTCTCCTCTCTTTGCTTCAAGGCAGGTCAGGAGCATACTGGAAACTTACATTCTTAGACTCTCTCTTTGCAGATTTGGATGGTTCCCCTTCAGGCTCTGCATATGGGCTTCTCCTTAGAAATATCTTGATATCAACCAGAGATCGTACACAATCATCCTGCTCCCAAGCTTAAAATTTCATAGGGAATGAAGTCTGAGAGTTTCAGTTAGGCCTGTTTTTGGGACCCAGAGTCATGGGAAATGTAGTCCTCTTCCACTTTGTCCCTGTTTTATATTCTCTTCCCTGGCCTTAGGAAGGGAGGTCATATAAGGTCAGACAACCTGCATACTACCTGGGAAAGGGAAGGGAATAAAGCCTTTTCTTTTCTTTCTTTTTTTTTTTTGAATGTCTACTATGTGCCAGACACTGTGCTAAGTACTTTATAAATATGACATCATTTGATCCTCATAAGAACCCTGGGAGGTAGGGGCTATTCATATACCCATTTTACAGTTGAAGAAACTTAAGCAAACAGAGGTATTAATTGTCTGAGGCTGGATTTTAACTCAAGACTTCCTAATTTCATGGCCAGTGCTGTATGCATTGTATCACTTAGCTCTCTCTAAGTTAAGAAACATATATAGCTTCTTTTCTACTAACACTTTGTAAACATTAACCGCTATAGAAATATGAGCTATATTTCTCTTCCACATCTGCTTTTTTTATCATCATTATTTAATATTTTCTATATGTCAGTGTAGCATTCAGTGTTTCATTCTGGATTCACAACCCACTTTCCTCTTCTTTTCTATTGGACAGTTCTTTTTTTGGAGTACTTATTGAACAACTTGGCCAAGAATCATAAGAAAACATGGATAGATTTCTACCTTCACATTCACAATGATGACAACAAATATTGTGTCTTGCTGACAACAAAGATTGCCATGTCTTATTGCTACCAGTGCCTCAGTAAGACATCTAAGTGATAGGTTGCAAGAGCAAAGTTAAAGACCTTATATGTCTAAAATGATCTCTCAGAGATGAGTGTGGGTGTTTAATAAAAGTTTTTGACTTAAATAATGATGGTAATGATGTGAAATAGAGAGAGAAATATACTTGAAATTTATAGCTGAGAGCTCCATTTTGAACAAAGGACATGCTACAAGTTTTAAATGCAAAAACAGTCAGAACTGCTCATTTGGACATCTTCCTCTAACAGCTAAGTCTCTCTCTCTTTTGCTATCTACTAGAGGCAGTTAGATTGCCAACCCAAGGTCCTGAGGTGAGAGTCACACATAACTTTTAAATCTGAGGGGGAAGGTTAAGTTGGATTTCAAGAGAAGGTCTTGGAACTCATCAACTCCCATAGCTTTTGGCACTGACAAGAGGCCAAAACCTTCAGAGAAAAAAAATCATTTTATTTTGCAAGTCAACTGATTGAGACTCCTTGGAGGGAGGAAGAACGGGGTCACAAAAATAAGGAAAGAAGGAAGAATCATGCTTTTCATGCCCCAGCCCATATAGAGAAAGAAGATGCTCTTGATGATGCTATCTGGATGTGAATCATGGAAACCACATATTGGAAAAACTAGACATATAGGTCACCTAAAGGGCAATGGAAAGAGACATAGTGGATATAAGTAGGCACAGCAGATGGTCAAGAATAGCTTTGCCCAAGAAGTTGAAATTAAAAGTTCAAGCAAAGACATATATAACTAGAAAATGGCACCATCATGTAGCATGAGTAGGAGATCAGCCAAGTGCTATATTGGGTAAATTAGAAGATTGCTAGTATGTTGGATAAGTTTTCTATGCAGGACTCATTGGGAGACATAGAAAAAAATAACAGGATGAGGAAGCAGGGAAAGGCTGTTGAGGCAGTGAAGTGGCTCAGGGGATAGAACGCTAAATGTGGCATTGGAAGACTTGAGTTTAAATTGTACCTCAGACCTAGACAAATCATTTAACCTCTCTCAGCCTCAGTATCTTGATCTTTAAAATGAGGAAAATAGTAGCACTTACCTCACAGGGTTGTTTTTAAGATCAAGTGTTGTAAAATGCTTTCCAAACCTAAACTGCTAGATAAAAACTTGTTGTAGTCATTCTGATTGTTTTTGTTGACATTGTTGTGGCAGGGTCTTTCACATAATAGATATTTGCTGAATTTTTCTTGAATTTAGCTAAATTGAATAGTATGGGTAAGAAAAAGAATGACTGGACACAATACCATGAAATTTAAGGTGTCAGTTCAGTAATGAATTTTTTTTAAAAAAAAGAGCTTTTCCTAAAAGAAAATTCTTATTGAACTTTGAGATGAGAAGGCCAATAAGGGAGGAGAATCAATTTCTTCAAGTACATTAAAGGAAAGAAAAGAAAAGAAATATGCTGACCAGTTATTCTTTATGGTCACGAGAGTTAAGCAAGATGTAAGCTTTTGGGAGAAATTCTGGTTGGTTGCAAAGAATTACATCCCCAACTACCAGAAAATGTCAGAATGAGCTGCCAAAGTGTTTTCACAGTCTGTCCTTAGGAGAGCATCAAGAACGGATTTGACAGATATTTTCTAGGTGCAATAAAGATCAGAAGTATCAAACACTTAGCCCAAGGACTAAGTGTCACAGGAACCAAATAAAAGTGTAATTGATAAATATTCAACAAAACAAACAAGAATACAACAATACAAATACCATATTTTAAGATTGTCAATATGTGGTTGGCAAGGATTTTTGAGTTTGAAAACACTACTTTAGTCAATTTAAGAAAATCTGACAAGCATTGATGAAACATTATTATGTTCAAATGTGCTCAAAATTGATCTCAACATTGAATTAGGTGTAAAAAATGAATGTTCCCCTTTTTCTTTCTGCGTGTATGTATTTCTCCAGGGAAATTATCCTTTGCTTTCTCATAATGATGTCAAGGTACCTTTCTCTCCATGCTATGTCCTTGGGAGTCCATAAAAGCCTTCCTGCTCCCAAGTTATCTCCCATATCCATCTACTTTAGTGTCTACAGTTCCAAAAGAGCTCCTTTCTTGAGGGTTATACATAAACCTCTTTAGTACTCAAATACATTTTGGAGGATTCTATCATTCATTAATATTTCAAACTTTTCTAATAAGATAAGCACAAGAGTGGCAAATGAGGAAATTGTAGGATTGGTAATAAATCTGATTCTTGAAGTCTATGTGAATAGAGAAGCTAGGGAAATTTCTACTGACCTGGAAGGATTTGAATTTAAGCTTAATGATGGCTCATATGCTTATGATCCAAGGACTTGTCTTACTAAATCTGGAGGAACTCATTATGAAGTTGGCTATGAAATGATGTCTTTATTTTATTGACCACAGCAATTAATGAAGATAGTCGCTAAAGTATGGATAAATGAATGAATGAAGCATTTATTAAGTGCTCATTATGTGCAAAGCACTGTGCTCATATTTGGGGATATGTAGAGTTGTTCACATCATGACTTGCAAGTGAATTAGACTTAAGTGAGGAAGGGCTGTGCTGTCACCCCCTCACTTTCTCCTCCAGAGTCATCTGGGCCTAGTAGCAAGATATAGATCAAGATGACTAGAGATAGCCCTAGATGTCACGGGAGACCTTTGCCTTCTCAAGCTAAGATCTTTCCCAGGTCTCAACTTGACTGAGGCAACGCCCATTCAGTGATTAAGTCTAAGTAAAAAATGAGGCAAAGAATAGCCTCTTTTACCTTATTAAAAAAAAATGAGGGGAAGACCTTCAGGGTTTCTGAGAACAGAAATAATTACTATTTACACTTACTCTGAACCAACAAAACCCAAACAATGACTAAATGAGACAGGCTTAAACTAAAGGCCTGGTCAGGTAACTCCATTGGAATCCCAGTGAGCTTTATCAAATCT
Organism: Bettongia penicillata ogilbyi; assembly: GCA_023548195.1. Classification (NCBI taxonomy): domain Eukaryota; kingdom Metazoa; phylum Chordata; class Mammalia; order Diprotodontia; family Potoroidae; genus Bettongia; species Bettongia penicillata. The sequence goes on along the minus strand of JAJHZJ010000169.1, from coordinate 3,522,514 downwards.
TTTTTTTTTTTTCAGTGCTATATTTCGAGAAATCACATGAAACTAATCAGGACAAAAGAGCTAATCATCCCAGTGTTTTTTTTGTTTTTTTGTTTTTTAATGATAGAATAAATAAATAGGGAAGAGGAAAAAATCTAGTCCGTAAACCCTAAGATAGATTTCAGTGATCAAAATTTCTATTCCTTTGGACAGAGCACCCACGGTAAGGGTATGATTCCAAACCAAATCAAGGTGAGCCCCAAATCCAAGGAGTAAACAAATGTGGGTGAATTAGGACTGTATTAAAAATTCAGGGACCAGCACTGATGTGTGCTTCCTCTGATGAGAAGAGGGTTCCTCCAGTCGGAGACATAACCTCACCACCAAAGCCAAGTATGCCATGTAGCTTTTAATAGCTTCAGGCCTCCCCCACACAGGGGAACAGCTGGCCTCCCCTCACTCCTCATTCTTACAATGGCTTGGCTTTTGATTCCTTGAGTAGTTAGAGGGTGTTGTTTCCAAATGAGTTTCTCCCGACGCTCTTTGGGTGAGTGTGGTTTCAGCCCCCACCTGGTTACTACTGTTATTTTAGCACTCCTGTTGCCTGAATTTCTTTTGTGCTGGTTATGAAAGAAGTCTGGGTAGGTTAAAGAGCATTCAGGCCTACCAAACTTTATACTATACTACAAAATTGGTTTCAGCTCCACCCACTTTAAGCTAGGCCACCCACAATCCCACCACACCCTGCGTCCTTCCTCACCTCATTGGGATCAATGGGCCAATGGCCCTTGTAGCAAACATATTCTGAGCTCCTACCTTATTGCTTAACTTCCAAGACCTAGGAGAGCCTAACTAAAAGGATAATAAAAAATACATTTTTTCTTTTTTTATTTGTCTCTTTATTCCCTTCCTTTTGTTCTCCTTTCCACATGATTACAACCTGATCTACTTTAAAACTGTAGCAAGTCAAAAAGAAAACAGCAGGTGAAATTGTGACATAAATGACTTTTGTCTTCAAGGGCTCTTATCCTTCCATACCTGTGCCCTTTCCCCTCCCAGTGATTCCAGGTGAAACTACTCTTTGGTGACTTTCTCCCTTCACCTCAAGCATCTAGCTGTCTCTTGTTACTGATCTATAGATTCAATTTTGCTTATTTAGATCACATGTGTAGTTCTCCCTACTTCAAAATGTTCCTTCCTAGAAAGCAGTACTGTGTTGAGCATGTGCATAAATGCTGACCTTCCTTCACAGTTACATTTTGTGTAAGGGAAGATGTCACTTTGGGGTATCATTGGACTAGAAGGGTCCTAGGAAGGTCATCTAGTCCTCCTGATATCAGGCGGGACTGTTTCCCTCCCTCAGTCAAGTGAGAATCCACCTTATCTATCAAGCATTCTAAGACTTTCTTTGTTTTGACTATTTGATACATCCTGTTTTTGGAGGAATTTTTTCCCTGCCCACAAACTAAATCTTTCATATAACAACCATTTCTTCCAATTAAGTTGTCTGTTGTTTGAACATGCTCCCAGTATATTCACAACACTAGAGATCATGGGTCTCTCAATATCCAGAGTGAGAAGACCTGGTTACCATACTCTAAGACAGAGATTCTCGAACTGCAATTCATGAACTTGCTCTTTTCTTTTAGTATTGATAGTTGTACATGACAAATGTGAAAATGTATTTAATAGAAATGCATGTGGAGAACCCATATAAGAGTGCATGCTGTCTTGGGGAGGGAGGCAGGTCAGAGGGGGAGAAAATCTGGAAGTGATTGTTGAAAATCGGAAACAAAGTAATAAATTTGGAAAAAATATTGATAGTTGTATTACAATAATATTAACTAAGTTTTTATTTCTATGTTTTTTTTGTTTTGTTCATTTAAAAACATTATTCTGAAAAGGGATCCACAGACTTCACCAGACAGCCAAACAGATCCAATGACACAGAAAATTGGTTAAGAATCCTTGTGCCTGGTCACATACTTTAATATTTTAAAGTCTGATTTGGGGATTTTGAGTTGTCTTAGTCTCCTTATGTTTCTCCCCACCCATTGCATCAGATATGTGTATGTATGTGTCTGTGTGTGTGTGTGTATACACACACATGCATACATACACACATATATTTATACACATACATACACACTATGTATATGTGTATGTACATATATACATGTGTGTGCACACATATTTGTATGTATGTATGTATATATAGCCTCCTTATCTCATAGGGACTAAAAGCCCAGCAATTACTTACAGGCAATCCCACTACTTATCTTCAGGCAAGCTCTGTTTTTCTGGTCTAAGTGTCTTTGCTTCTGCTTAGGCAGGATAGTGGCTCTCAGCTCCCAGAGGTTCACCGTATTGGAGCCACACTTACTCTAGTCACCTAAGCAGCTTTAGCTCTGTTGCTGCGCAGAACTCCAGAAATCAAGAGAGCCTCAACCTTACCCAGCAACCAGAATTAGAGGCCAGCTCACCACTTCTGGTTCATCTCTTTCATCATTTTCAAAACCCACTCAGAACTGTCTCCAAAATGTCTATTATGTCAATCTCATAAATGAATACAGAATTTAACAAGGTATTTGCCCATGCCTGAGTATAATAGAAGACTTGCCTAAAAGGTTTTTATTTACAAATGTCACACTGCTGTATTATATTTCATTTCTGTTCCATCCAGCCCAGTATCTCTGCCTCTGACAAGGCGAAGTATCTCCTTCTTAACTTCTATTTCTTCCCAGTTATTCCTTTAGTTTTTTAAACTACCATGTTGTATTCTAAACTCATGGTCAGCTTGTTACTCATCGTAACTTATAGGCATTTCTTTGCCCATCTCTTATTTTGAGCTTGTGAAATTAGATTTATCTGCTGAGGTGAATGAACTACCTTGAATTCATTGCTATGAAATAATAATAGTTATTATATATGACATGTTATTATTTATGTTAACATAACATCATTCTTACAATTATTGTTTCATAGTAATGAGTTATACGTGTGTGTGTTTGGATTGGACTTGTGATTTCATTGGTATAGAGATTTCATTGGTATAGGTTTATGAAGAAAATCTTTCTATCAATTCACAACATGGCCTTGCCATATACAGTCTTAGAGAATTGACTGGGGCCATTGAAAGTTAACCCACTTGCTGAGGATCATCATAGCTACTACGTGTCTTTAGGTCTTTCTGACTCCAAAGCCACTTTTTACTGTAACACGTTCCTCTTCATATTTATACAGCACCATCAAATGTATAAAATGAATTTCTTGCAGCAATCTTGTGAGACAGATGTTATTATGCCCATTTTACAGATGAAGAAACTAGTCTCAGAATGTTTCAGTATAGGATGGCATATGATTAGTAAGTGCCAAAATGGAATATAAAATTCTATTTAATTGATAAAGATAGTGTGCTAGTGTTAAAGGCATTATTAGGAAGATACGACATAAGGGTTTTAGTCTTAGTTCTGGTTGGTTTTGTGAACTTGACCCTGTTACTCTAAATTTCAGTTTGATTGTACATGAGTGGAACCAAGGTTATGAGTTAATTTCAGTGAAGGTATTTTGGTTATTGATTTATAGAGACTACTTGCTACACCTTGTAATGATGGTCAATTCATTTCATCTCTCTGCCCTCAGTTTTCTCAATTATAGAATTATGAGGTTAGAGTAGATGATATCTAAATTCCTTTATTAACTAAAAAAATCCTATGAGTTTATGATCTATTAAATAACCTTTATCCACTTTCTCATATGTGGGAGTGGGTGGTCTCTCAGAAGACTATGTGAAACATACCAATTGGAATAGTATAAACATCTCTATTCCTAAAATAATATAAAGCTTAGTAATCTTGCTTTACTAAGGGCAGATCATCAGAATTATGATACTATCCAAAATGTTTTGAAAATAAAAATAATGACATTTTTATTGTCTACTTCCCAGGACTATCGTGAAGATACGAGATCATACATGGCAAAGCTGTTTGGTAATAAAAGCACTATTATATGTTTGATGATGATAATAATGATAACCTACTCTCAGCAGACTGTAAGTTATTTTTTTTTGAGTTGAATACATTATAGAAGTTCAATGTGACATGAAGCTGAGAGGGATTGCTAACATGGCAGATGAGAGAATCAGGATCCAAAGAGATCTCAAGAGGGTAGAACAATGCTCCCAATCTACTACCTAAAAGTCAATCACTTTATTTTGAATAGATGAATGTGAAATCTCACACTTAGGTTAAAAAAAACTGAATTACATAAGTATAGGATCATGAATCCATATTTAGGTAACAGTTCACTTGGAAAAGATCTGAGAGCTTTAGTGAATTGCAGGTTCAACAGCAGTCAACTCTAACATAGCAGCCAAAAAACTCTAGTGACTTTGAACCGCTTTAGCATTTATAGTTATAGTGTCCAAAGCAATGAAGGTGATCAATCTGCAAGCTGATCAGGCCACGTCTGGAGCTTTGGATCTATACCACATTTTGGAAAGGATAGAGAAAGGAGCTGAATGGTACAGTGCTTTAATACTTACTAGCTATGTGATCTCAGACAAGTCACTTAATCTTTCTAGGCCTATTTCTTCGTCTGAAAACTGGTAGGATGGACTCAATAGCCTCTCAGGCAACGTCTTAGTTCTAAATTTATGATTCTATGACATCAGACTCCCCACCTGGACATTACAAAAAAACCTCTCCTCTTGGAAGCTCATTCACGCATTGGAAGTGCCCTGCATTCCTATGGACCTTCCCTTCTGATTGTCTAGTTTGTCCCAGAACCTCTGTTTTAACGAAAATGCCTAAGGAATGCCCAGGCCCCCTGGGTTCTTTTCCAGGTTGTGCTCCTACCTCCTTTTGGACTTTCTCTACAATCCCCTTCCCCATGGCAGTTTCATCTCCTTACCTCCCTTTCTAGCTTCCTTTTGTGTATTGTGTTTCCCCATTTAGAATGTAAATTCCTTGACAGCAGGGGCTTTCTGCATGTAGTTGTATTCCCAATGCTTAGTATAGTGCCTGGACTTGAATATAATGAGGAGAGGACTCAGAACTATGTCAGAGGAGGATCAATTGAAGACCTAGGAGATTTTTAGTCTGGAGAAGAGAAGACTTGGTAAGGGGAGATTCTAATTGTTTTTAATTATTTAAAGGGTTTTCATGTAGAAGAGATATTTGACTTTTTCTTTGGTTCTAGAGAACAGAATAAGAAGCATTGAGTAAAATTTGTAAAGAGGATAGGTTTTTACTTGATGTAAGGAAAAGCTTCTTAACATAATGGTGTCATGCTTTCTCAGGAGCTAGTGAGTTCACCATCAATGGAGGTCTTCAAATAGAAGCTTGATGACTATTTGTTAGAAATATTGTGGACAAAATTCCTACTTATATATAGGTTATAATAAATGACTTAGGAGATCTATTTCTCCCGGAGAATCCCTTATTCTATGGTGTCTCCACATTCTTACCAAGTTATTAATTTCCTCATTTCTTCCTATAGAAATCAACATCATTATGAATTTATAAGATGGTTGCTTTATAGTCCATGTCAGATGTTATTCCAACACTGTAGTGTTTTTGACAATCCAGTAGAATTACAATAGTTGCTTTAACATCAGATCCCAACCTCTCCGAAACTCATCTCTGACTTTACCCCCTTTGGTAAATCTGCTCACCGTTCTTTCACACAGACTATGGAGAAGAATAAAAACATACTTGATCTAGGAACAGTGCTTATAGATACTTTTATTGGTATGTCCCTTAGTTGATCCCAACCATTGGAAACAACTTTCTAGGAGAGACTGTCTCGCATCTGGACACTCACCTAAGACATATTGTCTAGACTATTTTTCAAAGTAAATAAAATGGATGATAATTCAAAGCTCTTCAAAGTAGAGCATACATTAGAATTTTTAGAATTTAGAGATCCTAAGGATCATAAATTTTGAGTTTTTACTGGTCATCTAGTCCAATAAGATAACTGAAGCCCAGAGTTGTGAAATGACTTGTTTTCAAAGTCAAATAGCAGGGGCAGGACCAGAAGTCATTTCTCCTAACTGTTCAGTGCTCCTTCTACAAAAACACACTGTTATTTTGAGACTTAGCCTAGAAAAAAATCATTCAACTGAATGTTTGAAGGTTTCAATCATCCTTCCTTGGCAGCGGTCCTTTGTCTCTCCCCCTCCCCCACAAGGACCAGAATCCTGGAGGAAAAGAACTCTCCCAGTGCACTGCCCAGAAGTGTGGCCTTCCTTCCGGAGCTTCAACAGATGACACCCAAATGTAATTGTTACCCAGATTCCCTGCATTCCTTAGAACAGATGGAAGGTCTGAAGAGGACTCCTTCATGGAATTTTGGGAAAAACCTATTAAAGGAGGGGAGTAAAACGTATCTAAACAGGTTAGTTAGAAACACCAAAAGCATAGACAACTTTCTCTGACCTTAAAAAGGAAAGAACTTGGTAAGTTTTTGGACAGTCCATTATGATTTGGAATAAAATAGAATAAACCTCCCAGTTATGCCCTGGTCCCTCTCTACCCCCCTTGCCTGACTCCTTCCAATTGCCAGTTTTAAATTTCATCTATCATTCGAGACCATATGTGGAAATTCTGATCACTGACATTTTTATTTTTATCTCCCAGACTGAAAAAGCTTGTCTCTTATCCAAATGGTCTTATTAAAGAGGCAGAAGTTGACTCTAAATGTGCTGCAGGCAGAATGGTGACAAGCAGAGAGAGGGAATTCTGGGAGGGAGAGGGAGATGTTTGGACAGCAAGTTCTGACATGCACCCCGGCCTCCTCTGGAAGGTGTTTTGCTCATTCACAAAGCCTCTGCTGTTTCTGTCTTCCTCCTAAGTACTGTGGATGCCTTTGGCTTAGGCAGCCTGAGCCATCCTTTTCCCTCCAAAGATGGGATTGCTCTGTTACGATGGAGGACTTCAGGGCAAATGAGAGAAATGGCACTGACAACCCCACCTCATGAAACTGGTCCTTGTTTTCAGAGATCTCACTCGATCTTTTTGGCATTAGATATCCTAGTAATTTTCCATCTGGAGATATGTTTCTGAGAAAGCATAAAAGAACGTGGTGATCACCAAGGGCATGTATGGATTATATTAGATCAAATCAAGTTACCTAATCTCATTTACTTGAGGTGGGTGCTATAGAGAAAATAGGAATGCTACAGATTGACAGTGGCACGATTTCATTAGGGTGTTTGACAAAATTTTTCATCATATCATATCCTTACGGACAAAATAATGAAATATGATCTGTATAATAGTTCAGTTAAGAAAACTCTTGATTGATTGAACAGCTACCACCAAATACTGCATTTAAGGGACATTTGAAGGGAAGTATCTAACAGCAAGCTATGAGACTGATTCTTGTCCCTGTCTCATTCATATGCTGGCTTAATAAAATTCATAAATAACACAAAGCTAGAAGGGATAGATAATCTAATAGATTAGAAGACACAATCTTGATTCAAAATAAGGTTTGATGGACTGGGGTGACAAAGTAAAACAACTGCGAAATTGTAAACATTCTATTGCTGCACATCACTTGCAAAGCCTGCTTATTCACTATTGCTCTATTTGAAAAAGGTCTTAAAAAGAAGAGTGTACATTATATACTCATCCAAAATGCACTGGATTTGTGATTTGATGAGTCTCAATGATTTGGCATACATGGAAGAGTAGTCATATAATTGGTAGTTAATAATGTTCTCTCAATTATCTTTTTTTCAGTGTTAGCAAAATCCAATATCTTATCCAGACATTTACTAAAGAAACCTTCCACCAGGTTTCTTATATATCAGTCCCTAAATGCCCTTACAGTGGGACTGCCATTGGCAGTCCTCTATAAACACTTGGATTCAGCCTTCCCTCACTCAAAAAAAGGTCAAGTGCAAGTTATGTCACCATTTCTCTGTTGTCATGATCCTCTTTGAAAACGAAGGATGAACGCAACAACGATAACCTATATACACTTGGACTAATATGGCTACCTTTCCTCTCTTCACTCATTTTATTGCCATTTGTACATTCCACATAAGCACATCTGGCATGATCATATCAGAGTCCAAGTGTAGAGGTTTCACTTTACTAAATAGAAAAAAGTTTGTTATAATAAAATTTACAAATCTTTTCCATTATTTTTTCCATTTTTTTTTCATTTTCAGGGTTCCTTCCATTTTCATCCATAAATACCCTTGGGAAGACTTTGCTTAGTTGGGCCTCTTGACAAGGTTTCTTTGAATTAGTTTTATCCTATTCTGTTTCTCTCTGCTTTAGGAGAGGTCAATAATTGTCCACCATTCTTCTTCACAAAATTTTCAAAACAAATTTGTGGAGACAGAGGCAAGATGGTGGAGTACAGGTAGCAAACCAACTGAACTCTTCCAAAATTCCCTTCCAACCAACTTTAAAATAATTCCTCAAATCAAATTTTGTAGCTTCAGTGACATCAAAACATCAGACACTTTTCCCAGACTAAGAAAACTTGAAAGATTGGATGGAGAATATAACAATAGGGGTAGGGGCTGGCCCAGTACTCACAGGACCAGTGATGGGCCTAGATGGCAACTGCAACAGAAACAGCAGCAGCAGCAGCAACTTCAGGAGCTCTTAGTTCAGAAATATTAAAGGGAGAGGGAGGTCAGACAACTGATCAGAAAGATTACAGGGGACCCTTTTCTGGCACTGGGTGCTGATTGGCAACTCTACTACCCATAAGCAATTGTGAGTTGCAGTTCCAGGGCACAGAGGAATTCCAATTCTTGTAGCTGCGAGGGAACGATGGCCCTTCCCAGGTAAAGACTAGAGTGAAGATCAGGAGAGCAATGACCGTACTTTCCCTGGATCACGTCACCTTAGAGGCACCAAAAACTTGCAGAATCCCAGAATTAGTTCTGAAAACAGCAGCACAAAAACATCTGGCCCTTGGGACATTGCCTGCCCATCTTCAGGTAAGCAGAATACAACCTTAACATAAATCTCAAAGTTAAAAAACATACTTGAAAAATAGACTGAGCAAGCAACAACAAAAAAATAACTTGACCACAAAAAGCTACTATATGGCCGGCAAGCCCAAAACATAGACCCAGAAGACAACAATGTGAAAACTGCTACAAGTAAGGCCTCAAAGAAAAGTGCTAATTGGACTCAAGCCCAACATGAATTCCTTGAAGAGTTAAAGAAAGACATAAGAATGGTAGAAAAATTGGGAAAAGAAATGAGAGTGATACCAAAAGAATTATGAGAGGAGAACTAACAATTTGATAAAGAAGGCACAAAAAATACTGAAGAAACTAGCACCTTATTTTAAACAACAGAATTGGCCTAATGGTCAAAGATGCACAAAAATTCACTGAAGAAAAGAACTCCTTAAAATGCAGAAAAGGCCAAATGAAAAAAAAAAGAAGTACAAAACTCACAGAAGAAAATCATTCCTTAAAAATTACTATTGGGCAATTGGAAGCTAATGACTCCTTGAAATATCAAGAAAAAAATAAAATAAAATTTTAACTTTTAAGAATGAACAATACAAGAAAATATGAAATAGTTTATCAGAAAAACAAATGATCTGGAAGATTAAGATAATTTAAGAATTATTGGATTACCTGAAAGCCATGATCAAAAAAAGAACCTGGACATATACTTCAAGAAATTATCAAGGAAAATAGCCCCAATATCCTAGAACCAAAGTGCAAAATCAAAATGGAAATAACTCACTGATCACCACCTGAAAGGGATCCCAAAATGAAAACTCCTGGGAACACCACAGCCAAATTTCAGAACTCCTAGGTCAAAGAGAAAATACTTTAAGCAATCAGGAAGAAACAATTGAAATACCATGGAGCCACAGTCAGGATCACGCCAGATTAGTGACTCTCCTCTAGATTTCCAAGGTGGTGTCTTCCTGATGCTACTTCCTCTCAGAACTGACAAACTTGCCTTTTACAGGTAATTAGAGGAATGCCTCACTACTCTTTGATCAGTCTACCTCTAATATTGTTAGAGAAAACTTTACATTTCATGCCGAAGTAACAGGGCATAGACACATACTAGCCTTTCATTTAACCCATTAAGACCTTGGTTCTATTACTTGTCCTTCTGTGATTTCACCAACTTGGTTGGGGTAAGAAATAAATTGGTCAAGACTATCTTCCTGAATTTCCCTCCAGCACATACATAAAGATATCTAAGGCCATGGTTTTATTACTCTATCCTTTCTTGGATTTTTCTTCCCCTGAGAACTCTTGGGTATCAATACATTGCATATCCTTAGTATACTCTAGCTACTCTATGTGACAGGGGTTCTTAACCTTGTGTGTGTGTGTGTGTGTGTGTGTGTGTGTGTATGTGTGATGGACTGCTTTTCAGAATAATACTTTTAAATGAATGAAATAAAATAAAACACATAGGATTATCAAGGAACTCAATTACATTAAAATATAGCTATCAAAATTATTTTTAAAGTTCAAAGATGCCAGTTTAAGAACCTCTGCTCTATGGTATCTGTATTAGGATGTAGTTTTCTTTCTCTTCATTCCTTTTCACTTTAAAGCTCTTTTAGCTAGTTTTGTAAGATAGTAGGCAAAAATATTGTTATCATTCCTTGTTAGGTATACTCCATCCCTGGCCAGGAACCAGACATTCCTATATTTTAAGTTGTAGTTGAGAAATCAAATACCATTCATAGACACCATCTTATCCAATAAAACCACTTCCCAAATTTGCTTTTGTTGTGTGACTCCCTTGTCTTTGATGGACAATAATGAACAAAACACCACCAATGCCTTTAGCACCTTCATTTTTTTTATCCAGTACTTTATAATCTTTAGCAAAACTTTCTAGGTTCCTTCTGACAATATCATTTGTGCCTGTGTGAATTGACAGACATGGGTAGTAGTCATCCACATAGACAAGTCTTGGTAGATTTTCTGTTGTGTCTTGGATACATGTCTCAAGGGGACTGCAACTCTTTCTATTGTTATTGGGTTGAAAAACAACTGCTTCAATAACCTCAGCAGAGTCACCAACTGCAACTATTTGTCTCTTTCTCTTCTGACCATTATTCTATAATCTTACACCTGATAGCTCCTGTGGGTACGCATCATCATTTCTTAGAATACAAACAGCTGTTTCTTTAGCACATCGAGTTCCCTCGTCTTTTGGAAGAGTTTCATCCTTGTTTCTTCGTTCCAAATGTTAAGTCTTCTGAACCTTTTCAGAAGGTTTTCAGAAGAAGAAAATGTTTTCAGAAGAAGAAAATTTCTCCCCTTTTTTACTCCGTGCAGCACTCTTATACTGGAAGTCAAGTCACTGAAAGGCAGATTGCTTAATGTGTCTCAGTTTCTTCTACTGTAAAACAGAGATAATAATAGTTTCTATCTCATAGAGTTGTGTAAAAAAGTGAGATTACATATGTGTATGTATGTGTATATGTACATATATACTTATTGATATATAGTTTGGAAAGTTTAAAGTGCTATATAAATATTAGCTATTATCCTCAAACTAGAACACCTACTGGCCCATTTTCCCTCAGTCTAACAGCAGCCTAGATCTCATGCCTCTTAGATATATTTAGGGTATCCATTCAAATCCTTTGAGAGAGTTTATCTAGGCTTAAGGTAGCCCCTGGGATTTAAGGGAAATATTTGGGTGATTTGAAATAAGTAAGAAGTTTTAGAAACAGAATGCCTAGAGAAATGAAGGTTAGATTTTTCCAAACCCTCCCCACTTCCAATCTACTCTCCCAAGGAGGGTAGGATTTACAGACTAGTTTTTCTTCTTTGCAACTCTACACTCCAAGTTATCAATGCCTATTTTTTGTATTTAGTTGGTGCTAAAGAAGGCACAGCCCTTAATTAAAAGTCCCAAGACTGAAAAAAAAAACATTATTAAATGCTTACTATATGCATAGCACTATCTTTTCAGGGCTAATGCGGCTAAACTCCTTGAGAAAGCCATCTACAATTGATGTCTCTATTACCTTTCCTCTCATTCTCTTCTTAACTTTCTGCAAATCTCAATTCTGACTTCACTGTTCAAGTGAAACTGCTCCCTACTTTCTTTGTAACCCTGATTTTGCATAGTGCCTATCAGTGCATACTAAATGTTTGTTGTCTAAATACTAAAATACAAATAGAAAAACAAGATGATTTTTTTCAAGGAGCTCACGTTCTAATTAGGGGAGACAACATATATATGTGTGTGTGTATATGTATATATATACATATATATGTATGTATGTGTGTGTGTGTGTGTATATATACATATATGTAAGATTTTGTCTGCAACCTAGATGGGAGGTCCCATGAGTGTGATGGCAAAGTAGATAATAATACATTTCCTGTGTCATTTCCATTAATAAAACCAAACTGCTTTCTGATGCTAAATCATTTGACAGTTTCAAGTACAGGTGTACCTTGTTTTATTGTGCTTTGCTTTATTGTGTTTTGCAAATATTGTAGGGATTTTTGGGGGTTTGTTTTGTTTTTTACAAATTGAAGGTCTGTGACAACCCCACATTGAAAGGGTCTATCAGTGTCATTTTTCCAACAGCATATGCTCACATTGTATCTCTATGTCACATTTTGGTAATTCTCACAGTATTTCAAATTGTTATTGTATCTGTTATGGCAATCTGTGATCAGTGATCTTTGATGTTACTATTATCATTGTTTGGGGGCACTATGAGCCACACCCATGTTAGACAGCAAACTTACTCAATAAGTGTTGTTTGTGTTCTGATCATTGCAACAACTAGCGATTCCTTCATCTCTTTCCCTCTCCTTAGGTCTCCCTATTACCTGAGACACAATAGTATTAAAATCAAGCCAATTGATAACCATACAATGATATGTGTTCAAGTGAAAGGAAAAGTCAGTTGATGCTGCAAATTTCAATGCTGTCCTATTTTAAGAAATTGCCACTGCCACCTTGAGCAATCACACACACACACACACACACACACATACACATACCCCATCAGTCTGCAGTCATTAACACAGAGGCAAGACCCTCCACCAGCAAAAAGATAATGGCTTATTGAAGGCTCAGATGATGGTTAGCATGTTTTATTGATAAAATATTTTTAATTATGATATGTACATTTTTAGCAATAAAATATTTTAAATTATAGTATGTACATTTCTAGCAATAAAATATTTTATATTATAATATACATATTTTTAGCAATAAAAGGTTGTTAATTATGGTATGTATATTTTTAAACACATACATTAACTTTGCAATACTTTTTCACAGTTAATAGACTACAGTACAATGTAAAAAAAACTTTTATGTGAACTGGAAAACCAAAAAATTCATGTCACGTGCTTTATTGTGATATTTACTTTATAGCTCTTGGTCTGGAACCAAAACCACACTATCTCTGAGGTATGTCTGTATTTAGTGACAAGAGCTTTTTTCTGGTTCTTCAGAAGCTGTGACTGCCTAGAAGGTTGAGGCTGAAGCACTTGCACAAGACAGTTACCAACTTTAATGTCCACAAGGATTGCTTCCCTGACTGCAGAGTAGGGGTGGGGAGGGGTCTATTTAGAAGCAGAGTTCCTAGGCTAGGAGGAAGGACTATTTGTGGAGATTTGGGGCTCAGGGTGCTGGGCTGTCTCCATCAGAGTCTGAGTGGAAGGAATGACCTAGCACACACTACCTCCTTTCTTCCCCTTAGGAGATCTTACTGCTTTGGTCAGGCTGGCAGTTTGCTCCCACTTGATGGTAGCAATGGTGGGGATATTGTACCCCTTTGCCCCTGGATGACGGCTTTGCAGTTCCTCTGGGATGGGCTGTGGCTGATGTTTGGCCTTAGTGGTGGTGGGGATCATGGGCCCCTTCTCCACAAGGACTTATGGACAGAGTATTAGTCACTTACAGTCAATCCACAATGTCATTAAGTTTATTACATTTCCACAAAAGTTTTCCATGAAATAATGTTCAGTATCTTCCATACAGCAGACACTTAATGTCTACTGAGTTGAATTGGGACCTAGACTCACTAAGTTCCTGTGTCCTACTTAGTTATATTTCTGTGAGAGAGAAATGTACATTTGAAGCCAAAGCATTTTCCATTTGGATGGGATCCTGGTATGACAAAAAGAAGTAGGCTTAGAGTGAAATTTGGGTCCTTGGTTCAGTTCTACTTAGTGATTTGGGGTCTTTTGGCAATGGTTCCTCCCCTCATTACATTGTACTTACTTGGTATGTATTTTGATTTTACTTATAGGTGCACATCTTGTTTGGCCTGATGGGATATAAGCTCCTTGAGGACAGGCATTTTTCTTTGGATCTCCAGTGCTTGGCACAGTATTTGGCACATAGTAGGAACCTAATCAATACTAGTTAATGAATTACTATTTGGTCCCAGAGAACTGCTATATCACTCCTTTTTAGATGTCCTCAATTCTGGAATTTTCATTCTTCACTTTAAAATCTTATTAATGCCATGAAAGGTACACCCAGCTTTCTTTCTACTTTTGCACTAAAATTTTACCTCATCTTCTCTATTTAACTTTATCATAAAAACTAATATCTCCTCCTTCAGTTGATTCTCCTTGTTCCCCTTTGACTGTTGCCTTTCTTATTAAATCCTCAGCCTTTTTCAACCTATTTCTCCTCCTTACAGCCATCTCCTAGGGGAGCTGGCATTAGGGCTTAACAGAGCTGGGATGGTACAACATTAATCTCAAACTGTTTTGACTGACTTGAGGCTGAGCCAGTCAGCCAGTCAAATGTGGAGTATGGAACAGTAGGAGTAGTCTTCTCCTAAATTTTTACATGTGCCATGGCTATTTCTGGTGTCCCTGTAGAACAAAATAGCTGCAGAGGGCCCTATTAAAATCAAATACGCTTGCAGACCATCTTTTTTTCTTAAATACATATTAATAAAATGATTTTAAGTCTCTTGTCCCCTTAACAAATTTCATCATCCCAGTCCTGAAGTCTCCATGTGAAAAGTTAATATTTCATATAATAGTAAGCAATGACTTGGTTTTTTCAAGTAAACCCTCAGCTGTTGTCCTTTCCTACTGAGGGATGACCAGAAGACTATGGGTAAAAAAGCTTAAGTGTCAGTGTCTTTGAGGTGGCAGAGTGGATAAAGTACCTACTTCCTAGGGCTATGAAAATCAAATGAGATGAGGTGCCTAATAATTGCTTGTTTCCTCTCCCACCCTCTATCACACCCTCAGCCCTACCCTCTATTTTCCTTCTAAAACTAAGAAATGAGTTTCTGGACTGAAGTTTTTTAAGTATTAGGTTGGATGACTGAGGGAAAGAGAAACTTGAATCTACAGAAGCAGAGAAATTCACAGATGCTTGTTTCTTTGAGAAATTTAGGGAGTCCTACCTAAAGTCAAGTGTTAGTATTTTTGCCCCCAATAAGTGGTCTATGTTTAACAATTTGTTCTTCCCAACAACTGTGAGAGGTAGAAGCTATTATTATCACCATTTTACAGTCAAAGAAACTGAGGCAGACAGAGACTTACACAGTGTCATGCAACGTTAAAAAGTGTTTGAGATTGGATTTGGACTCAGGGCTTCCTAACTCCAGGCCTAGAGTTCTATTTATTGTACCACCTGTATGCCTTAATTATAAAGAAGCTCCCCTGCCCCTTTCCCTTTATATAACACCAATAGCTCAGTCTCTCTGTCTATATTTCTGTCTCTGTTTCTGTCAAAATTCAACTCATTGTTCCTAGATCCAATTGAAGGGAAGGGGTATAGGCTGTGCTGTCCCCATTCTATACTTGCACAATTAGTTTTTAGACTCTAAACGCTAGATGACAAAAGCTCCTCCAACATTAGTATCTCATTGGTTCACCAGACTTTTGGGGACATGAGTGTGAGTTGAGGAGGAAAGGGGGAAAGACATGTCTGGTGAGCTTCCAGAGTTTTCTAGGATTACTCCTCGACTACATCTTGTCCATCCTTAGATTGTTCTTGATTTGGAGGATTCTTTCCAAGGTTCATCAATAACATGATATGACTTATACTTGACTTTGTTTTGAGTGAAGGAGGGCTGTGCAGGTCAACAGCCTCATTTCTCCTCCAGAGCCATCTGAATCGAGTGACCAGATATTCATCAGGATGACTGGAGATGACCTAAGATGAGGCAATTGGGTTTAAGTGACTTGTCCCAGGTCACACAGCTAGTGAATGTCAAGCACCTGAGGTGAGATTTGAACTCAGGTCCTTCTGACTCCTGCACATTTCTCTGATGGCATGGTCTTCTTCGGCAATGAAGGATGAACTCATACATCAATAACTTAATCCTGTACTAATTTAAGAAATGGAGAGGAGAGTTGAGATGTGGGAATGAATGCTTATTACTGGAATGTATCCTCTTGGGAAGTCAGTCAGTCCATAAATTAAGCACCCATTAGGTACCAGGCACTGTGCCAAATTCTGGGAGCGCAAAAAAGGCAAAATGACAAAAACAACAGCCATCATAATAGCTAACACTTCTAGAACACTTATTCTGTGCTAGGCAATGTGCTAATCTTTTTACAATCATTTGATCCTCACAATAACCCTGAGAGATGAGAGTATTATACTCATTTCATAAATGAAGAATGTGAGGTAAACAGAAGTTAAGTGGATTGCCTTGGGTCATATAGTTAGTAAATATCTAAGATTGGATTTGAACTCAGGTCCTCCTGACAACAGGTTCAGTGCTCTGTCTGTGTTGTCACCTGGCTGCCAGACACATTCCCTAACCTCTAGGATCCCACAATCTAAGGGGAGACATAACAAAAACCAAATGTGTACAATGCAATTCAATATACATTTGTTAAACATGTACTATGTGTTAACCATGGTGTTAAGCACTGGTGTTATATGAGAGAGAGAGGGACAGACAGACAGACAGACAGACAGAGACAGAGAGAGACAGAAAGAGAGAGAGGAAAAAGGGAGAGAAAGAGGAGAAAGAAGGAGAGACAGGCAGACAGAGAAGACACTCCCTAACCTCAAGGAGCTCCCAGTTTACTAGGGAGACAACAAACAAGCAGATATGTACAAGCAAGTCATATTCAGGCTAAATAGGAAACAAGAGAGAAAAGCATTCAAGTAAATAAAATTTAGAGATGACTTCCTGTTTAAGAAGGATTTAGGGGTAGAGCTAAGATGGCATAGAGGTCCCCAACCCCATAGTCCATAAATACCTGTAAAATATAACTCTAAACACATTCTAGAGCAGCAGAAGTGGCAAAATGATAGAGTGAAACATATTTCCAGCCCAAGACAGCCTGGAAGGCTGACAGGAAGTGTCTATCCCACAGGACTGGGAGCAGAGTGCAGCCTAGCATGGGCCACAATGCAGACAGGACTGGAGTAGGCTTCAGGGCATTGAATCACAGGCAGCTTCGGCAGTTCCCAGATTTCTCAACTCACAAACACCAAAAACAGCTTTAAAGGTCAGTGAGAAAGTTCTTTCAATTGAGTGAGAGGGGAGTGTGGTCGGTCTGACCCCAGCTCTGGCCTTACAGTGGTGGCAACCACTGCAGCAGCAGCATCCACTTTTGGAACCCTCAACCTAAAGACCCTGGGGGAATCAAGCTGCTGATCTGGGTCTCAGTCCTGAGTAGGTCCTGGGGTGAGGAAGAGAGCTGGTGTGGGGGAGCTAGTGGTGACTATGGAGAAGGGATCCTACTTGTAGTTCCAGGGCAGAAAAGAGTATTTTTGGTTGCTCACAGACCAAAGTGTAAGTCAGGAGGGGAGTAAACTCCTCTCCCTCAATTGTGCCAGCTTAGAGGAACTGAGAACTTACAGGTCCCTAGAGATATCTCAGATAACAGCTACACAAAACCTCTGAATCCTAGGGTAGTATACCCTCCACTTGACAAAAGACTCAAAAGTCAAGTAACTGGCTGGGAAAATGCCCCCAAAGGGGAAAATAAGACTATAGAAGGTTATCTTCTTGGTGAAAAGGTATTTTCCTCCATACTTTAGGATGAGAAAGAGCAAAGCATACCATCAGAGGAAGACAGCAAGGTCAAGGCTTTGACATCCAAAGCCTCCAAAAAAATATGCAATGGTCTCAGACCCTAGAAGAGCTCAAAAAGAATTTTGAAAATCAGGTAAGAGAGGTGGAGGAAAAATTGGGAAGAGAAATGAGAGCAATGCAAGAAAATCATGAAAAGCGAGTCAACAGCTTCCTAAAGGAGACCTCAAAAAGTGCTACAGAAAATAAAACCTTTAAAAATAGACTAACCCAAATGGCAAAATGAGGAGAAGAATGTTTTAAAAAGCAGTATTAGTCAAATGGAAAAGGAGGTTCAAAAGCTCACTGAAGAAAATAGTGCTTTAAAAATTAGAATGGAGCAGATGAAAGCTAATGACTATGAGAAGTCAAGAAGTTATAAAACTAAGTCAAAAGAATGAAAAAATAGAAGACAATGTGAAATATCTCATTGGAAAAACAACTGACATGGAAAATAGATCCAGGAGAGATAATTTTAAAATTATTGGTCTACCTGAAAACCATGATCAGATAAAGAGCCTAGACATCATCTTCCAAGAAATTATCAAGGAAAACTGCCCTGATATTCTAGAATCCAAGAATTCTTGTTGAAAAGAGCAGAGCTGAATAGAAAATTTGACTTTCAAATACAAGAATCAAGAGAAGCATGAAAAAGTAAACAGGAAAGAGAAGCCTTTAAGGAACTCATTAAAGTTGAACTGTTTGCATTCTATATGGAAAGATGTTATTTGTAACTCATGAGACCCTTTTCAGTATTAGGGTAGTTAGAGGGAATATGTGTATGTATATATATATATATATATATATATATATATACATGTAGATGTGTATGGGTATGTATGTATGTGTATATTATATATGTGTAGGTATGTATATGTACATGGATGTATATATGTGTGTGTATAGATAGATAGATAGATAGATAGATAAACACATACATAGACAGAGTGTACAGGATGAACTGAATATGAAGGAAGAATACCTAAAATATAAAATTTACTCTTGAGTGGAATGTAGAGTAAGAGAAAGAGAGAGGTAGAATGTAGCAAATCATCTCACATGAAAGAGTCAAGAAAGAGTTTTTACAAAGGAGGAAAAGAATGGAGTGAACAAAGGAAATAAGTGAGCCTTACTTTCATGAAATTTGACTTGTGGAGAGAATAACACACACTCAATTGGATGTGGAAATCTGTTTTACCCTGCAGAAAGGCAAGGGGGAAGGGAATAGGAGAGGGAAGATAATAGAAGGGACAGCAAATTGGGGATAAGGGACAATCAGAAGCAAACACTATTGTGAGAGGACAAGTCAGGGGAGAGAATGGAATAAATGGAGGGAAGGCTAGGACAGAGGGAAATGTGGTTAGTCATTCACAACATAACTATTATGGAAGTATGTTGCATTGTTACACATGTATGACCTGTATTGAGTTGCTTGTTTTCTCAATGAGGGTGGGTGGGGAGGGAGGAAAGGAGAGAATATGGAACTCAAAGCTTTAATAATGTATATCAAAAACTGCTTTAACATGCAACTGGAAAATAAGATATATAGGCAATGAGGTATAGAAATCTATTTGGCCCTACAGAAAAAAGAGAAGGGATTTAATATAAGGGAGAACAGACTGGAGGCCTGGTGGATGGGGTGCATGCTGTCTTGCAGTGGGGTGTGGGAAGAGATGGGGAAAAAATTTCGAATTCAAATTCTTGTGGAAATGAATATTGAAAACTGAAAAATAAATAAGTTATATACTAAAAAAGAAGGGATTTAAGTTGTGACTTAAAGGGAAATCAGTAGATAGAAAAGAGAAGAGAAAGACAGCATTCCAGGAATGGCAGACTACCCGAGAAAAATGCCCAGACCTAAGAGAAAGAGTCAGCAAGAAGGCAGGGGTCATTGGACTGAAGGGGAGGTGGTGGAGACTAATGCGTGAGAAAACTGGAAGGTAGGAGAGGCTGAGGTTATGAAGCAATCTGAATGACAGAGGATTTTGTATATGAACTTGAACACAATAAAGGGCCACTGGAATTTATAGAGTAGGGAGATGACATAGTCAGATCTGTGCTTTAGGAAAATCACTTTGGTGACTGATGTGGGATGGCTTTGAGTGGGGAGAGACTTGAGGCAAGCAGACACATAAACAAGTTATTGCAATAGTTGGAGTGGTGGCAGTGTTGTAGGAGACAAGGGGTTGTATTTGAAACATATTCCAAAGGTGAAGTCAAGAGGCTTCGGTAACAGATTGGATGTGGGGGTAAAAGTTAATGGGGAGTTGAGGATAACATATAGGACTGTGAGCCTGAGGGACTGAAAAGATGGTTTTGCTCTCTACACAAATAGGGAAGATGGAGGGTGGGGAAGTTTTAAGTCCATTTTCAGAGATGTTGAGTTTAAGATGTCCACTGAACATTTAGACATTCTGAAAGGCACTTCAAAATGTGAAACTGGAAATCAGCTGAGAAGTTACAACAGAATAGTTAGATATGAGAACCATTAGTATAATGATGGTAATTAAATCCATAGAAGTTGTTATCAATGTTACCAATTGAAGTAACAGAAAAAAAAGAAAAGAGGGAACAGTCCAGATGTCTGTATGACGTCTACCCTTAGAAGGTGTGATTGGATGAGGGTCTGGCAAAGAAAGAGCAGTCAGAGAAATAGGAGAAGAACCAGGAGAGAGTGTTTTCCCAAAAACCTAGAGAAAAAACAATGTTGCAAAGGAGAGCATGATTAATAGTGTCAAGGGCTTCAGAGAGATTAAAGAGAATGAGAATAGAGAAAAGGCCGTTGGATATGGCAATTAGTAGATCATTGTTAACTTGGGGAGAGTTCAGATCACGTATGTGGCCTTAGTATAGGGGTATGTGGGGAGTGTTATTTTTTTTAAATGTATATTTTTTCTAAAACTTAAATACACAATAAGAAAAGAAAAAGAAACAAAAACTTAAATACAAAATAAGAAAAGAAAAAACATGTCATGTGCATAGCAGAATGCAAGAGGATTTAAAATATATAGCAATAAATTTCCATTTCAAGAAAATCTATTTACTAAATACTATACCTTGTGTTGAGAGCTACCCATCTTCTCTTTGCTTCCTTACAAGCTTACTTTTGTTCTCTACTGTGCACTTGTGGGGAGTGTTTTTATGAAGTCTTTTGATACGTATATATGAGAGGCAGGTAGATTGAAATCTGAGCCTAGAGTGAGGAAGACGTAAGCTCAAATCCAGCCTCAGACGCTGTGCAACCTTAAGTAAATCACTTTGTCTCACTTTTCTCAAGTGTAAAATGGGAATAATGATAGCACCTATTTTTGAGGATTGTTGCAGGGATGAAATGAGATACTAACTGCAAAATGTTGAGAACTGCACCTGGCACACAGTAAATGTTATTATTATATACCTAAAACACATTCCTAGTTAGAGCATCATTTATGCATTTATCTGAAAGTTATGCATTTACTATCACTACTAAACAAAGAGATGAAATACATGTAGTAGAGTAGATTCTTGTATTAGAGAATGGGACTGGATGACTTTTGACATTGCTTACATATTTTAGATTTTACAATTTTATTTTTCCAATAAGAAGCAATAAGCTTTGACCAAGTAGAAAGTGAAAAAGTTTTTGTTTTTGTTTTTATGGTGGGATGGGAGTGGGGACAGAAGACATCAGTATACCCTTTATCTTTTTAATTGGCTCAAGAGCATTCCCTTTTTCTGGAAAAGGAGTAGAGAAAAGGGAATCCAGTGGGAAAATTCCAAATGAAATACCCTAGCTAGAGAAAGGAAAGCAGTGATATGAGAACATTCTGTATTCATGCTTCATTTGAAATTTACAATGTAGGTCCATTGAAGGAGTGTCAGAAGAAGAGTAAAAATTCCCATCTCATGTCTCCACTAATTTAATATTTCATTACTAGTGGTGATTGAATTTCATGTCCTCATACTTCAACTCTGTCTGAACATGGGCCTCTTTCCAAAGCTCTATGACTCTGTCAGTGAGTACATAGTTCCATCTGCAAGATGGTCTTTCTTGAAGGTCTGGAACAGATTCTCCAGATTACTATTAAAATTTTCATCAAAACTACACTCCATGAGTTGGTCTCATTCCAGATTTCCCCTTCTCTGGACTCCCATGTCAGCTGGTTTGATTAACAAATTCTAAAGGAGCTGGGGCCAAGAAGAGAAGGTGTTCATTTGGAAGAGAGTTGAGCGTGTTCAAGGGAACGATAAAGGATAGGGAACAGGAAAGCAGAACCAGGAAATAATCATGTAAGCTGACTATACTGATATAAAAGGACAGTACACACACAGGCATGAGGATAAAGGAACAGAAAAGATAGTTGAAGGAGACAAAAGTTTAATTAAATATAATTTTGTTTTTGCTATTGTTTAACATTACATTTTCAGTAAGTTACTCATTACAAAAAAAATAGGAAAACAGGAAGCATTACTTTCCAGAAGGACTCATGGGGACCACAAGGATTGTAGCCTTCAAAGTGTCCTGGTTTTGCTTGAAACATCTGGGATTGTGAGCTTATCAACTCGGTTTCCTTCCTTTCTGCTTGAAAAAGTTTTTTTTTTTTTAAAGTTAAATGTTTTTCCCTCTGTCAGAATGATTTTAAAACCTAAACAGGGAGCAGGATTCAACTTAGAATGGATTCTTGGGAAGATGACTTTTGGTGGACAAGAGGGAGATGGATGATAATTTTCCCAATTTCATGTTTATTCCATTTTCCCTAAAGCCAGTTCTATCTTGGCCCTTTCCCAAATAGGTAGGTAGAGAGGAGAAAAGAAATGATCAGAATAGGGCAGAGATACAGGGCAAATAATGAATTATAAACATTTTCAATTATTTCTGTCCATGGCTGAATACCATTCATGGATGGTATCCAATTCAAAAGTTTCATTTCCTTCCCCTAAATGACTGGTTCAATTTGAAGTTTTCCTCATTCCAAGCATTATGATTTTCTCTAATGGAGTCACAAGTTTGCTCAGAGTTCCCTTGGACACTACAATCATTAGATTGTAAGCTCCCTGAAGGCAGGGATTGTCTTTTGCCTTTTTGTATCCTCAACACTTAGCACAGTGTCTGGCACATTGCAAGCACTTAATAAATGTTATCGATAGATTCATTGATTGAATGTGCATCTCTGATTAGATACTTAAGTCAAGCTGAACCCATTTTTAAATATTTTTTTTAGTTTTCAACTTCTCCTTTCCATTAGCACAGAGGATTGAAAACTGGCTTCATTCATTTGCTGGATGGTTTCCTTTTTTCTTTTTTAAGCTCCTCAGGGTTAAATGGGGATGTATAACAGAATGAATAAAACTCTTTTGGCTGTACATCTAGTGAACCGCCACCCTGTAAGAAGGAATGCTTTCCAAGCTCTTCAGGACAAATTAATAAAATTTTTATGCCAAGATTTTTTTAATGAGTTAGATTGTGGCAAAGCAATGGTAACCATTATGTTATAAACCTTAGATTGCTTGCTGCTATGTCTTGGACATGCCCATTTGGAAGTTATTTTTTCTATGAATTTGACAGCTCAAAAAGGTTGATAAAGATCCATCACCAAGATCTACTAGGATTGATGGAGAAAGGAAGAGTTTTGCTGGGATAGAGAATCTCAAAATGGTGGATTTGGAGTCAAGAGGCAGACCAGGAAATACTGAATGGCAGTGTCAGGAGAAGGCAATAGAATCTCAGAGGTTCAGAGGAGGAAAAGATCTCACAAGTCATCCTATCCATTGCCTTCCCTACCTAAGCATGAAATGCTCTCTAAAACTTTCCCGATGGGTAGCAATAGATCCTACAAAGGTTTGACATACTGAAAAAGTTACTGGAAGAACAAAGGAAATGGGTTTTGATCCTGGCTCTTTTACTGATGAACCTCTTATGACTGATCAAGTCATATCTTCTCTGAGATTGGGTCTTCATTTGTAAAGGAAAAGGAATTGGATCAGATAATCTTTAGGTTCTCTTCCAGCTGTAACCCCTTAAATCCTGCATCTAGTTATAAAGAATCCAGTGGATCATAAAGTAGCCCATTACATTATTGACTATCTCCAATTATTAGAAAGTTCTTTATTTTGAGCTAAAACCTCTCTCCTTATAGGTCTCCACATTCTATACCACATTACCTAAGTCTAGACCGTCTTCAGTGTAATAGGCCTTAAATTAATCAGTGATGTCATAAGGTAGGGTTCCTTAATGTTGTCCTTTGAAAACCATGCCCAGTAGCCTATTACTTTGCCCTCCTACCCAGCTCTAATGCCAATGTCTAGATGAGATGTCAGTATCAGATAAATGATTGACATTTCCCCCTTGATAGTGGTCTGTTCCTGCTACCTAAGTTGCTTTCCTTATTTGCTGTACTTCATATGTAATCTACTTGTTTTTAGTACCTTCACTAAGAGATCACAAGCCTTCTGTGCCTATGCAGTTGTTTTTCTTTATCTTATGTCTAGCCCTCAGGTAGTAAATATCTCTGAACTTACTTAGGCTTATCCTTGGATGATAGATGAATATTACATTATTAGGTTTGTACTTAAAACTTTACAATCTGGAAAGAGAAGTCACAGCTTGTAGTCTGTTGGCATAGCTAACATAGGAACACATTGAGGTTTCACCACAATGATGCATGAGAAGGCAAGCTATACTATGAAGGAAAATGGCAGTAGCATAAGTGTTATATGTATTGCATGTTATATATTAGTCAATGAGTACTTAATTATTAAAAAGTGATCTCCAAGGGAAAAAATTCTACCACATCTTTCAGATCTTATCCCAAGCTCTCACCAATTCAACAATTAGAAAGTTCTTTCTAATAACCCCTCCTTGATCAAACAAGAGATGGAAGACATTATGAAATACAAAATGGATAACTCTGGTTACATTAAATTAAAAAGTTTTTGCACAGGCAAAACCAATTAGAACATTAGAAGGGAAGCAGAAAGTTTGGAAATAATTTTTATAGCCACTGTATCTGATAAAGACCTCATTTCTCAAACAGACAGAGAACTCAGTCAAATTTATAAGAATATAAATCATTTCCCAGTTGATAAATGATCAAAAGATATGAACCAGCAATTTTCAGATGAAAAAGTTAAACCTATCAATAGCCATATTAAAAAATGCTCTAAAGCACTATTCATTAGAGAAATGAAATTAAAACAACCCTG
The DNA here is from genome assembly GCA_023548195.1 of Bettongia penicillata ogilbyi. Taxonomy (NCBI): domain Eukaryota; kingdom Metazoa; phylum Chordata; class Mammalia; order Diprotodontia; family Potoroidae; genus Bettongia; species Bettongia penicillata. The sequence goes on along the minus strand of JAJHZJ010000169.1, from coordinate 3,497,344 downwards.
AGGTACCACCTCACGCCTATCAGATTGGCTAATATGAAAGAAAAGGAAAATGATAAATGTTGGAGATGTGGAAAAATTGGAACACTAATGCATTATTAGTGGAGTTGTGAACTGATCCAACCCTTCTGGAGAGTAATTTGGAACTATGCCCAAACAGCCAGAAATGTGTGTACCTTTTGATCCATCAATATCACTATTAGGTCTGTAGCCTAAAGGGACCATAAAAAAGGGAAAAGGATCCATGTGTATACAAATATATATAATTTCTTTTTGCAGTACCCAAGAATTGGATATCTAGGGCATGCTCATCAGTTGGGGAATGGTTGAGCAAGTTGTGTTATATGAATGTAATGGAATAATGGAATACTACTGTGCTATACAGAATGATGACCAGGTGGACTTCAGAAAAATCTGGAAAGATTTACATGAACTGATGCTGAGTGAAGTGAGCAGAACCAAGAGAAGATTATACACAGTAGCAGCAATATTTTTCAGTGACCAACTATGATGAACCTATCTCTGGTCAGCAATGCAATGAGCTAAGACAGTTTCAAAAGACTCGCAATAGAAAATGGTGTCCATATTCAGAGACAGAGCTATGGAGTCTGAATGCTGATCGAAGTGTATTATTTTTACTTTTGGTTTTTTCTTTAATATGGTTTTTTTGTTTTGTTCTGACCCTTCTTTCACAACCTGAGTAATGTGGAAATATGTTTAACATGATTGCACATGTCTGACCTATACCAGATTGCTGGTTGTCTTGGGAAGGGGGAAAGAGAGGAGGGAGAAAAATTTGGAACTCACAGTCTTAGAAAAATGAAGGTTGAAAACTATCTTTACATCTAATTGGGAAAAAATAAAACATTATTAAGTGAAATAAAAGAAGAAGAAAAATCCTTCCTCCCTTCTAGTCTATTTTTCCTCCTTTCCTCTTTAACAGTGATGATGGTTAACTGTTGAATAACACCTGAGCCTTTGAAATCATTCATGAAACCATTTTCTCAAATCTCTTTTCTAAGCTACATTATCTGATTCCACTCCATCTTTCCTTTCAAATCCTATTTTCCAAATATTCTATAATCTTTGTAACTCCCTTTCAGACTCTTGCTGTGTTTCTATTGAAGTTATAAAAGTTCAGAAGTTGCTTTCATTTGTTATTCTGTCTCTAAAAAACAATAAACAGAACTTCATCAGAGAAGGAGATTTCATATTAGGGTTTGGTTTGGTGAGGCAGTGGTATGTGCTAGAAGAGACTTGCTTTATAGCCCTCATGATTATACATTTATAACTGAAAGGAACCTTAAGGTTCATCCAAAACAATCTTATTTTTACAAATTTGAGAAAACTGAGGCATGGAAGTGAAATATAAAATGACTGATCCAATGTCGCACATATACTGAGTGGCAGGTTAGAACCCAGGTTTTCTAACTGAAAAGCTGACACTGTCCTTCATTGATTTCCACAGTACTTAGTTATCATCCTTTCAAATGAATCCTCTCAAGCGTGGCCCTTTGACTGAATCCAATCTTCACAGAACAAATCCCCTGACCTGGACCTAAATCTCTGAGGCCTGTCTAAACCTTCCTACATTAGCTGATTCACTGGACTTGACCAGTAACGTCTTTCATACTTACCACATGAGTAGTCAATCTATGTCTCCCTGATAACTTTTTATTCCTGTTCTTCTGTTTAAACTTGATATGTCCCTTTCCATTTTTTTCTGTGAACTATTTATTTTTAATTATGCAGAACACATGATTCATAGTGATTCAACAACACAAATAGAATAGGAATTTATAAAAGATGGACTTTTGTTTCTAAGAGAAGCTTTGAATTGTTAAAGGGGCTTTGCAATTTCTTGAAGGCAATCTTGCTCTCTTTCTTCCTCCTGTTCAACTCTTTGCCCAAATCATCATCTTGTCCATCTGTACTGTCTATCCTAGACGTATGTGCTGACAGATAAACACTATAGGTTTTGCACACAAGTACAAATTATAATCTATATGATAGACATTCTTCATCCATTTAATTTTTCCTGTGTGGATAGTTAAACAAAACTCCTTTGAGTAATTGTAGATCTCTTCTATTGTAATTGTTTGTTCGGTTGTTTCAGTCATGTCTGACTCTTTGTGACCCCACCAAGGGTTTTCTCCATAAAGTTATCAGAGTGGTTTGCCATTTCCATCTTGAGCTTATTTTACAGATGAGGAACTGGGGCAAACAGGATTTAGTGACGTATTCAGAATCACGCAGCTAGTAAGTGTCTGAAGCCGAAATCTGGACTCATGAAGATGAGCCTTTCTACTTCCAAGCACAGTGCTCTACCCCATGCCACCAAAATGCCCTGGACTTCTTCTAACAGTATCTATAATTTTTTGAGGCTTAATTCAGTCAGTACAATGTCATCAACAGATGAAAGTATTTGGGTCACTTCACCATTTATAGGGAAACTCCATTCATGAAACCACTTTATGTATGTATATATATATATATGTATATATGTATGTATATATATGTGTGTGTGTATATATATATATATATAATGCCAGTTTTATTGACTTATCTTTTAAGGAATCTTGAATGATCTTTAGATGAGAGACATTTTATTGTAAAAGCCTGTGTAACTGAATCAAATGCTTTTCATCTATTTGTTGTAATCAAGAGAAAATAAATACTTGTTTTTTCATATTCTCTACATCTTTCAGTTAATTGTTCAAAGGTAAAGGTGTGATACATTGTTGAATAGATCTTGCAAAAGTCTACTTGTTTCCTACTAAAACACTGATATAGGATGCCCTAGATTTGTTTATATAAAAGTCAAATTTTTTTTGAATGGAAGAGTAGGTATATGAATTGGTAGGTAGTACATGCTATTTTCTGGGTTATCCTTTTTGTTGTTAATAAAGTCTCAGATTATTTTTCACCCTTTTAATAGCTTCCCTTCCTTCATGTACTTTGTCTATAAACCCCTCAAGGTTCTCATAATTATGTTCACTTCAGTGCCCATCTCCTATCTCTATTTACATTTGGTCCAATTTAGCTGTGTTCCCAACAATTTTCCCATTTCTACCTCTCCTATAAGTATATCCAAGGTTGTGATTCTAGGTTCCAAATGTGGCAATTCTTCTGTTCTTGATGGAGAAGTTTGTTATAAATGTTTCTAAAAAAATTTTTCTTATTTCTTCCATTTGTTGTCTTTCTATTTTCATTCTTAAATTTCCATTAGAAGTACTGGTTTTCTCTACTCAATGAAATGCTATTGCTTGTAATAATGTATTTTTCTTCCTTGTAACATTTTGAAGGAGTTTATAATTTAACTTGGTGGTGCCTTTGGTGGTCATTTTTCTCTGGCAAGTAAGGAAAATGTTTCCTAACATGACTAATTGATGATCAAAATAAGAAATAGACAACTAAAAAGACACTAGCACTAAAATTATAATTTTATTAATCAGTATTACTAATATTAGTTAAGTGTCCCAATAAGGAGACCAAAAGATTGCAAAAAGCTTAGGTAGCAAAGAGAGAGTAAACATCTAGCTAGAAAAAGAAGTACTTATCACAAAACATTTTCTTGTCTTCATTAAGAACAGGCTATGCTGGGCTAACCTTATTTCATTCTTTGACAAGGTTACTAAACTGGTAAATGAAGGGAATTATATATAATTTGCTTAGATTTTAGTAAAGCATTCTATAAATCATTCATGGATTCTTGTGGATGACAGTGGAATTAAATGGATTTTGAACTTCCTGGATAGATGAAGAGAAACTGTGGTTAAATTTCAGCTTGAAAGGGGGTCTCCAAAGGAGTAGACTTTTGATTTGTTATATTTTATCAGTGATTTCAATGAAGACATAAATGATGTCCCTATAATATATGCAGATGGTGTTAAGTGGGAGGTATATCTTACTCTAGATAGCAGAGTAAGGATCCACAAAGATCTTGAAAGGTTTCAGTCTTATGTTTAATAAGAAGAAATGTAATTGGCATACAGATAAAATTGTAAGTTGGAATGAAAAACATGTCAAGAATATAAGATGGTGGAGGTATATCTAGAGATACTTTTTCTGAAAAAAGATCTAGATTTTTAGTAGATTTCAAATTTCATAAAATTATCCATGTTATATGGCTGCCAAAAGACTAATATGATTTTAAGGTACATCAAGAAAGGAACAGTCTCTAGAAATAAGTGGATGATAATTTGACTGTACTTTGTCCTGGTTGGACCACATCCGGAATATTTTGTAATTCTGGGTAACAAATTTATGGAAGAATGTTGATAAACTGGAGACTTCTAGAAAAAGTCAGTAAGAATAGAGAAGGGACTTAATTTCATACCACAAATGGATCATTTGAAGGTATTAGGGATGCTTAACCTGGGGAAGAAAATATCAAGGGGGAAGAAGGGCGTGTCAGATATCTTTAAGTGTCTGAAAGACCATCAGGTAGGATAAAGATTTTGTTAGCTACAGAAAGCAGAACAAGAAGCAATAGATAGAAATAATTTTAGCCTTGTTTTAAATTAAAAAAAGAAAGACAAAACATTTCCAGACAATTATAACTGTCTCAAAGTGGAATGGGTTATCTGTGTAAAGGGATTCCCATCTTCCCTCAAATGGAAGTCTTTAAGGAGATACTGGATGACTACTTGTTGAGTATGTTGTAGAGGGAATTCTTTTTCACAAATGAGTGAGACAATAGCCACTAAGGTCCCTGCTGACTCTAGAAATGTATGATTCTGTGAATGATAAGAAATGAATAAAATATCATTTTTAGAAAATACTGATTATCATGAATTGACAGATTAAAGCAAGTAGAACCATGAAAACTTTTAATACAAAAACAACAGTGTAAAGACAAATAAATGAAAAACTTAGGAATTATGATTCATGCATATATCCAAAGAAGACCTATGATGAAACATATTATCTATCTCTTCACAGAAAGTTAAAATACTCAAGGTTAAGAAAGAGAATACATTTTTGGCAATGGCCACTACATGAATTCTTTTTACTTGACTATGTTGTTACAAGGATTATTTTTCCCTTTCTCTTGGTTCCTAAGATATGGGGGAAAGAGGTGGAATTAGCAATAAGGATGCCATAAAAACAGAGCCACTGAAACATTTTTAAACATACAGAAGAGAATAGAAGGAAAGAAGCACAGACACGGAGTCAAGACAATTTTGAAAGTAACATGTGGAATTATTAAATGCTTATTTTTTTTGAAAAAATCAAGTGGTATGAGATGGAGAATCAGTTTCATATAAAATCATCTTTTATGTTCTGCTGCATTTATGAAGATGATATGTGTGTGTATGTGTGTGTGTGTGTGTGTGTGTGTGTGTGTGTGTGTGTGTGTGTAAGTTCAGAATGAAAAAAGTAAAGTTAAAAAAGAATCGGAATTTTTGTACCCCTCCCTCCAAAGGACTTTACATTTATCTCTATTAAATTTCAGATTTTTAGATGCATCCCAACATAGGCTGTTAATGTGTTTTTGGCTTCTGATTATTGTCTAATATATTTGATATTTATTAGATATCTCTCCCAACTTCATGTCAAGTGCATCTATATCTTCATACAAGTCACTGATAAAAATGTTAACTCTCAAAGGACCAAGGACAGCTCCCTATAACACTCTGCTAGAGACTTTCCTCCAGCTGAAAATCCATTAGTGAGTTATCTTTGGGTGCACTCATTTAATAAATTATTGATCTACCTAACTGTAATATCTCTCTAGTTTGTCCCTAAGGCTATCATGAGAATCCTTTTCAGATTCTTTGTTGAAATCTGCTTGTGCTACATGGACTATAATTATGCCAATCTGACAGACCACTTTTAAAAAGAAAATTAGGTTGTGGCTTTTTGAGCTGTTCTGGAGGAAATCATGTGATCACTGCTTCCTATTCTATATGTTCACAAACCATCCCTTTAACAATGGACCCTTGTCAATTATTAAAAAATCAAAGAACCAAAGTCGTTTGCTGTTTGATAATTTGAAGGCTTCCTTCCTCATATAGCTCCTTTTTTTGTTTTTGTAAATCCATACATTTTCCCTTATGCAGCTCGATAACACTTCTCTAACTCTTCATGATGTTTCAGATATCTCTGGCAGTAGCTCCATGATTGTTTTTATCAATTCTTTTTACTTCACTAGGATATAGTTTATGTTTACCTAAGCTTATCAAGGGGTACTAGGTAATATCTTATTATCTCCTTATTTATTTTGGTTCTTTAGCTTCTCTAACCAACTTTGTTTCCTCCTTAAGAGTCCAAACATGAGTTAAAGTAAAAGTCAACAAAAATTTAGGATTTCTGTTATTGCGTTGTCTGCGCTGAGAGTCCTATTATTTTCTTGATCTTTATTTCTCCAAAATAGTTTTTTTTAAAAAAGATAAAAGCCCTTATAACTCCTGGAAGTTTCCATTCACTTTGAGCTTTTGTATTTCTGACATTATCCCTACAGGACTATGCCAAAATTTTAATTCATCCTATATCACTCGCCTTTGCTTCTATTTTCTGTACCTTTTCAAAAAGTCTAAGTTCAATGAGTTTCCTATGTATGTACATTGACCTATTTATAGAACTATTCATGTTCTTCTTCATTTCAAAATATTTTGGCAAAATCAATGTAGTTTTTTTCTATTGCATAGAACTTATTGTTTTGGTGGAGGGGGTGATGTCTAGGAAGTTTCTGGAAGACTGAAGTAGCTCAGATCTCTGAACAAATACTCTCAGGATCACAGTCAAAACAATGCTTCCATTTGATAAGCTTTTTTCTTTTTCTGGAATGGTGATTAAAAAAGAAAATTCAAACGGGTTGGCTATGGAAAACAACTAAAAAATCCTGGTTTAGAAGAACAAATGCTTTATTTTAGAAATGTTTTGCAGTATCAATGTGGCAGTCTTCTGGTTTTTCAGGCTCTCCATTTGTAAAATAGTGAGTATAAGATTTCCTTCTCCAAAAGGATATTTTGAAGATTAATGAGTTGGTTTTTATTAAGTGTTTGGCTGAAAGGTGATGTATAAAATACTAAATATCATTGTTACTCTTCTTTTCTGAAGGTTCATCTGTCGTTAATAAGAGCCTCAGCCCTGGGGGCAGTCTTTTGTACTGTTGTCTTCAGAGTCTGCCTACAAGTTTCTTTATTCTAGTGATAAATCATAGTTCATAATTCATGCATTATATTATCTCAATCACAAGGCCAAAAAGAGACTGCTTGGAGCATTGGAGCACTGACAAATTCAACACTGCTCCCTCTAAGAAAGAACTTCCCTGGATTTTATTTGTTTAGGTTGTAGAGACGTGTCTATGGCAAAAGCCCCTGATTCCACAAGCAAGAGTTGAGAAAGGAGGGAGGGAGGAAAGGAAGAGTGAGCACCCACTGATTTAAAAGAGAAGGACCAAACTCTGGAATTTGAACTGTCTAAAGATGCTCTAACCAAAAGGAAAAGTTAAGGGTGAAGGGCAAGATGAATGAGCATGAGTTGGATGCCAATATGATGCCAAAGAACTTGTGGTTTGAATGATCTTCAGGAGTTTATTAGAACTCAGAAATATGACGGAAAGCCTTCTGCCTCGTGAATTCCTAGCTATTATAAAGATCACCTAAAGAATCTCACCTAAGCAAATATAAACCTTAAGGAATTAGTTAATTGCCATAATTTTAAGGAACAGCATGTATAAAACATTATCCTACACCCAAAGTTTGCAAAATCTCAGGCATCATATAATTATTTTTTTTGACCTACATTTTTCTCTGCCTGAAAACTCTACCAGAGTTTTAGACGAGGTCCATGTTTGCCACTGACTGTTTCCCTTGTGTAGTTGTGTACACCTAGTCTGGCCTCAATTTCCTCTTGTTGAATGTTTGAGAGTGCACTAAGTTTCCTACAAGTTTTCATGACTGATGAATTTATATTAACCTTATAATACCTAATATTTTGTCAGGATTAGCAGTTTGATGTGCTGTAATTCTCTATAAAGTATACCAACTAGTTAAATAAGCCACACATCAACTTTTAAATCTATTACAAAATAAATAACTGATATTTAAATGACAATTTACTATTTGCAATGTGCTTTACATAGGTCATTTCATTTTAGGCTAATAATACTGCTGGGAAGTAGGCCCTAAATATGCCATTGTTCTCATTTTATAGATGAAGACACAGACTTAAAGAATTTAAACTAGTGATCACAGTCACACTGGCTAGTAAGTATCAGTGGTATGATTCACATTCAGGTTTACAATAACACTTAATCCATTTATTATATGTACTGTGCTGCCTCTCAACAGGTGACAACCTATTGAACCGAACCTATTGATTATAGTTGAGCATTAGCAATTATGAAAAACTACCAGAAGTCCCACAGATACTGGGACAAACCTTTGTTGCTAACTTGTTTCTATCTATCTTCTTATGTCTAGAGACAGGTATCATAGAGGTCATCTACCACAGTCTACCATGTTATGCCCTTTGATATTACTGATTTGGAATCTTATAGACAAATCAACATAGGTCTGGCATTTCAAGTCAAAGATTCACAGTTATAGGTGCAAGCTAATGAATCTTTGGGTACAGTAGCCTAATTTATGGTGGAAGCAGTAATTTTTTTACTTATTTAATTATTATTAATTTGTTGTAGAAGAGACCAAAAAAGAATGGAAATTACCCAGTCATACAATTTGTGAGAAAATAGGCCATAAGCTAGTGACTTCAAATGTAGGTCATTAGAAGAAAAGGTGGAGGATTCAAATTTTTGAAGGACTGCTATGCAAATGAGGATTCAACTTATTTTTCTTGGTCTCAGATGATAGAACCAGGAAAAAGGGGGAGAAATCTTAGAGAGAGAAGTTTGGATTTGTTGTAAGAGAAAACCTCAAAATAATTAGAGCAATTGTAAAATGGTATGTCTTACTTTTGGTAGTAACAATAATTGACAATTATGTAATTACCTAAAGTTTGAAAAGTATATGGTAGGCACTGGAGGCTCAGAAAAGTTATGTCATTTTCCAAAGTCAGAGTTAGTAAGTATCTGAAGATTTGAACCCAAGTTTTCTCAATTCCAAATCCACTGTATCCCACTGCTTATCTAGCAGTGAATTCCCTATCCTTGGAGCCTTGAAGAAGAGACCAGATGATTGGAATATTGTAACAGAGTTCTTATTCAGATAGGGTTTTGTACAGATGATATACAAAGTTCATCCAATAAAGCATACTTATATGAAAGTGATATTTATTTCCAGACTAGAATATCTGGAAAGAAGACAAAGGCTTCAAGTGTAGGTAAAGCAAAGAAGGGTTAGATTTATATGTTGACTAAGTCAACTGTCTTAAGGCTGGTGAGGAACTCAGGACACATTGCTAACATTTTAGATATAGTTATGTCTATAGTGAGAATGATACGCTAGGTAAACAACTGGACTGCCAGTTTCTGGTACTACTATGTATTTATAATTTTCATACTTTCATTCTGTGGCTAACTTCTGAGCACAGGCCCATATTGTTATTATGTTATAAGTTAATTTGCATAGATCCGCAGGCCACCAAACCTAAAATTAAGTATCACGGATCGCTAGAATGTCAGTATTAGGAGGCAATTTTAGATCATTTATCAAGTTCACTCCTCTCACTTTAAGATGAGAAACCTTATAGCCTCCTTTAGCCAAACATCTCTCACAGGAACACTAGTCAACTTCCCATTCTTCTACATCTTCCTTGTCTAAAGATAGGGAGGGGAACCTAGGTAGGGCATAAGCAAAGTACTCTCTCTGGATTGGCTTGTAGAGATGATCTAAAGCCTAGGGAGTTCCCTGTCCCAACTCACTTATTCACCTATGGAATCAGAATGCTGGGCTATTTTCTATCTCACTTTTTCATTTTTTTTTTTTGCCACTTCTCCCCTATTATTTGGATGACTTACTCAACTTTCAAGTGTTCACTGAACAATATTTCAATAAGGTACTACTAGCTTTTATCAAAGGACAGTTGAGACTATAATTGACACATGCTTATTCTCTTTGGAGTCAATGGGGCTGTATTCAAATTCCATCTTGGATGCAGGTTACCTATGTGACCTTAGGCAATTCATTTCATCACATTCAACCTCAGTTTCTTCCTCTGTAAAATTAGGTGTTTGGGTTAGATGGCCTTGGAGGTCTTTTCCATCTCTTGATCTAAGAGATCAAGACCATCTTGACTAACTGAATGATTTTAGGACATAAACAACATTAAATCAGAGAGACAGAGCTTTTGGACAGACTAAGCAGAGTCTAAGCAAAAGGGGAAGAATTTTAAGTATGCAAAAGTCAAAGAAGAGTCTGGATCCAAAGATTACATGGCAGTGAGATGTAGTGGAAAGGACTTATGCTTAGAGGCATAGGTAGGGGTCCCAGATCTGTTACTTACTTGCTACATAACCCTGGGTAAATTAGTACACATCTCTTAGTCTCCACTTACAAATTAACAAAATGAGGAGACTAGATTGAATGATTCCATTTTTAACTCTGGCATTCTATAATTCATGATCTATTTTCTAATGTATGGAAACAGAGTTTAAAGAAAACACCACCAATCAAAGGTCAATGATGATGAGTAAGAATTGAAATTGATAGAGTTTGCAAAACAATACATACACACACACACATATATATATATACATATTTTATATAAAATCTTATTTTAGTTTCACAAAACTTCCATAATGTGTGTATTATTGTGCCCATTTTTGAGATAAGAGAACTGAGACTTAGAGAAGTGACTTATACCCATAGTCATAAAGATGGTAAACATCAGAGGTAGCATTTGAATCCTTATTTCAGGTTCAATGCCCTATCCACTGTGCCTTAGCACTGTCTTGTGATGTGTTCAAGCTGAAAGTCAATTCAGGGTATTCAAATATTCCAAAACTTCACTGGATTCATTGGGGTTCAGAGAAATCCCTTGTGATCTCATCAGTGTCAATAGTTATTCCATTAATTCTAATTGAAACATATCCAGGCCAAGGATCACCATGGCCAAAGAATTCACCAGGGACAATTACATCCTAATCAGGGGTCTATGTTGGCAAATAATTCCACGACTGATCTCACCATCAGAGTTATCTTGCTATCAAAGACTGATAAAATAGTTCAGTGGAAAGACCCCTGAGTTTATGAGCACCTGGATCTGCCATTTTATACATGGGGGACAGTAGGCCTTTTTTTCTTCAGTTTCTTCATCTGCAAACTGATTGGGACTAAATGATCTTTGAAATCCCTTTCAGTTCAAAATTTATGATCCTATAAATGAATGAATGAATGAATGAATGAATGAATGAGTGAATGAATGAATGACGCTCTTACTATGTGTAAAACTCTGTGCTAAAGACTGGTTATGGAAAAGTTAGACAATCTCTTCTCTCATAGAACTCACAGTCTAATGGAGAGACAATACATATGGAAGGTTTTAATTTCAAGTCAGATAGAAAGATTCCATGGTCCTTAGGGTAACAGCACCAAAGCAGACACTAATGTAAACAATGGCTGTCATTTCCATTGATAAAATTACATAAGTAGCTGATGTTTGCACTCTTTGTCAGTTGCAAAGATTTTGATGGCAAAAACTTTCTTTTCTGATTCTTTAATTGGTGTCGCAGCACCTACAGAAATAGTTGCCAAACTGCTTTTGCATAGGGGTTGCTTCTCAGGATGATGGCTGGGCTGGAAGCATTGTTATTCTAAAGGCAGTTAGTTAGGGTTTGAGGGGAGCCTGACATATGCTGCCTTCTATATCTTTCTTAGGGTGTTCCCCCTGTAAAGGGCAGTAGGTGAGGAAGACTGGTCCCTTTTCTATAGGAGTAGCTTCTATGGATGGTGACTATGAGGGCCAAGTGACCAACCTATTGATGATTAGCCTTTCCTTACTCAGAAAACTGATCCTCCAATGATATGATAAGTCAATATGCAGGTCCATATGAAACCTTTCTAGTTTCATAGGGCTTGCCAGAACTTGTGTTCCCCTGGCACAGGTTTCAAGATTTCACATCATGATGAGGCGCTGGACTGAGACAAAAACAATAAATTGTTTTACATGCTGTAGTGCAATGACAAGGTTCACAATTGATGCTAAGGCAGGAAATTGAAAACCAAGCCAGCCAAGATGCCTATAGGACAAGAAAGAGGGGTTCTGCTTAACTGCGTAGTTGACTGGCCTTGGCAGCACACTTACCTGCTGGCAAACCAAACCATCCTCCATTGTATGGGATCCCACATAAAGTCTGCTTGACTTGCCTTTTGTCTCCAGCAATTATCAGGATTAACACTTGAGCAATCATTGTTCAGTGCCTACCCTAAGCTCTCCAGTCTCAGCATCCGGATGTCACCTGCCATCTGTTGTGCACTTTCTAGTGTCATCTCTCTCCTCCCCCCACATGGGTTCAGGGTCCACTCAGCAAGGTACCGGTTGCTGAAATAGGCAGGTGACAGGCCCCACAGCAGGAATCTGTGCTGGCTACAACCTGGTAAAGTGACAGCTGACCAAGGAATGGGGCCTATTGTCATAACTGGCCACTCTCAGGGTCAGAGTTGAAGAAAGCAGATTGCATATTTGGTTTCACTGAATTTGTCCTGGTTTAGAGTGAGACAGGAGAAGAGAACATGTAGTACAGAAGAGGGAGAGATTTAAAAAAAAATGAAGGTGGGAAAGAAAAGAAAAGGAAAAGGACAGAGAGGCAATGGAGAGAGTGGGAGCTATAGAGAAAAGAGCAAGGGAGAGAAGAGGAGAAAACAGAATGAAAATTAAATGGAGGAGGGAAAATAATGAGAAAAATAGCAACCTTCCTGGAGCACTTAGTTTAGCTAGCAAATTTTATAGTGTAGCAGTAAGCATGGGATTTGGAATCAGAGGACCTGGGTTTGAACTTGAGTTCCATTGCTTATTACAAATGTGATCTTAGAAGATTCAGGAAAAACCTGGAAAGACTTGCATGAACTGATGCTGAGTGAAGTGAGTAGAACCAGAAGGACCTTGTACACAGTGACAGCAACACTGTCGGACGATCAACTCTGATAAACTTAGCTCTTCTCAGCAGTGCAACGATCCAAGACAATTTCAAAAGACTCATGATGGAAAATACTATCCACATCCAGAGAAAGAGCTGATGGCGTCTGAGTGCAGATCAAAGCATGTTATTTTCACTGTTTGTTTTTGTTTGTTTTTTTCTTGGTTTTCTCTTTTGTTCTGTATCTTTTTTCATAACATAACTAATGTGGAAATATGTTTAGCATGATTGCATATGTATAACCTATTTCAGATTGTTTGCCATCTTGGGGAGAGAGCAGGGGAGGCAGGGAGGAAGAAAAATTTGAAAACTCAAAACATATAAAATGAATTTTAAAAACTATCTTTATGTGTAATTAGAAAAAATACTATTTACAAAAAAGGGACCTTAGGCAAGCTTCTTACACTATTTGGATTTCAGTATCTTCATCTGTACATTACCTAGTTAGTTCTGTCCTTCTCTAAATCTTTTGATTTATGTGAGCATTTCACAGAATCAAAATTTTTTCTTTAAAATAGAACTTTGAGGTTGTGTTGTCCAACTTTGTCATTTTAGAGATAAGGAAACTGAGGCCTAGAGGAAAATGAAGTTTTTTCTGTCTGAGGTCACCAGTCACTTAAAAAGTGTCCAAGTTGCAATTTGTGCTCAATTTGATGGGATCTATCACAACAGACAGAGATTAGGTTATCTACTCTTCTGGAATACATTCTGTATGAAGTAAAGCAAAAGGAAGCCTCTGGGAGAGGAGGTGGCTCTATACTCCTATAGAAGCATTTATTCATGAAAAGTGTTTACTTGGAAACTGGAGAACAACAGAAGTTCTTCTAAACTAACTCCAAAGATCAGAATAACCATTATGATTATTCTATGGTGGGGGAAAGGGAAGGGAGGAAAGACGTTAAGATCCCTAGTGTTTATGAGAAGCAAGGAGACAAAGCATTGGGAAAAAGCATTAGCTGCCATGTTACCTATCACTGGTTGTTATGTGGAAAGCAATTGCAGAAAGATTATCTATATTTTGCCCATCTGTTGGCTTATATAGAGAAAGAAGATCCAACATTTTGGAAATATTAGGAAGTTAAAACTTGCAAAGTGATGTCCAAGATGTTGGGTCCAATCTCTTCCTTTTACAAATGAGGACATAAGCCTGGAGGAAAAAGTAAGTTACTCAAAGTCATGCTTTTAAAAAGACCTTTAATTTGTCAGCTTTTTTCCTTCTTGTCAGTTTGAGAACACTGGACATCTGACTTTGAGGAGGAGATACTGGAAAGAAGAGAAAAGCAGAAGTGGATGTAGGGAGAATGGTACATTAAAAAGTATATTGTACCTAGAATCAGGGTACTTGGGTTCAAATCCTGGCTCTGCTGTCACTTTGTATTGGGGTAAGACATTTCACATATTTGGGTCCCAGTTTTCTCATTAATAGAAAGAGAGGATACAACTGTGCAACCTCTAAGGTCCCTTCTATCTTGTGAGCTAAGATAAATTTCAAGAGGATTCCAAGTTTGCCCAGGGTCAACTTTACAGCTAGTCTTCTCAATTAAACCTGTTCTACCTCTGGAAGGGTGTGCAAGAAGAAGACCAGGTAAGGGAGCAGTCTCATTAAAGGTATCCCAACATCTTTCATTTGATCACTCATTTCCTAATGATCTTGGGGGAAAATGCCTCCTGATCTATAGACATAAGCACTTCTGAATATTCAGGAGCCCCACAGAAAATTCTCCAGAATTGCAAAACTCACATATCAAAGGATTGGACAAATATCTTAGTTAAAAAAGTGTTTAATCTGGGCCTGTCTATATAGTGTCATAACTGAATAGAACATAGAATCATAAGACTTAAAACTATAAGGAGCCTTCAAGGTTCTCCAGTACAGATGAAGAAATAGGGGCAGAGAAATCCCTTATCTAAAAGTGCACAGGATTCTATCCAGGGATTTCTGTGTCCTGCTCTTTTCACCATACTTTTCTACCTCAATACAATATTTACCAGAGAAAAAAATAGAGGGACTGACAGTAGATAGACAAACTGATAAATAGAAAGACAGATGGATAGACAGACAAGACAAACAGAAAGACAGACATCTAGACAGACTGAAAAACAGGGAATTCCAACCATTTTGTATATCTCATCCCTTTTGTGGTTTGCTTTCTCCCATAATACACAGAATATAGTTCTAAAATCATACTTGACTTTCATCAGGCCAAGTTAGCTATTGATTTCTGCTTGCATTTTTTCCCCAACTTTCTAATGCTAAAAATCCAACAACCACTGCAGAGTCTCTGGTGATGTTGACAAACATCTTACCCTGCCATTTAATTTGTGTGAGCAAGGGTACAAGTCCAGATCCACAGAGTTGCCTTTGGGATAATTGGCACTTGTCAAAAAAATGAAGATAACATATATAAACTAGTGGTCAGGGGAGCTAATTCCTCTAGTTCACACACATACCTCAGATGTGTAACATTTCTCCAACCACAGTTGCAGGGTTGACCAAGTGATCATTTCTGCTGAGATAAGAATATAGTTTGCTTTCTCTTTCTGCCACTTAGGGGATATATTCCATGCATGCATAATGGAAAATAATTTAACTCCCAAAGCTGGTTGATAAATTGGAAAGTATGGAAGCAGAAGAAAAAATAGTTGTTGACATCCAGGTCCTTTTTTGGAACCACTTTCTTGTTCAGAATGGTCTCAGAGCCCTCTCAGTCAACATAATCATCTTCCTAATGGCAGTGCTACAGAGAATCTGAAATGTAGGGCACCATAGCTTCTGCTACAGACTCAAGAGGCCTTTTCTCTATGTTTGTCTTCATGACAGAAGTTTCCATTCTCACTTTAGAATTGCAGGCTCACAGCATCTTTAGAGGATCATTGTGGTATTATTGTACTATGCTATGGAAATACTTGTTTTATTCCATAAATTAAAAAGGGAAAGAAAATATTGAACTTGAAGTCTTCAGATTTTGGTTCAATCTACAATTCTCAAATTTACCAGTTTTATTAGCATAGCAAGTCTTTAGCCTCTATAAGGAGCATGACTATAGATGGGGTCTTAGTTTCCTAATGTGTGAAATGAGGGTGATGATATCTAGTTCACTGCTGCTGTGAGAAAAGGACCTTTAAAAAAGACTTGCAGGGCCTGGAAACCTTAAAAAATAAAATAAATATGTTGTTGCTTAGTTATTTCTGCCTCTTTATGACCCCATTTGGGGTTTTCTCGGTAAAGACACTGAAGTGGTTTGCCATTTCCTTCTCCTGCTCATTGTACGGATGAGGAAACTGAGGCAAACAGGGTTAAGTGAATCTGATGTTCAGAGAGGTAAAGGCACTTGGCCAAGGACACACAGTTAGTTATAATGCCAAACTTCTCTGCATTTATTTGTTGTGTAGAAATTGTTTTTGTAAACCTTAAAATATTAAATAAACATATTCTTATTATCCTTCTCATTACTGGTATTCTATTATTACCATTTACCAATCAAATGACATGGAGCCAGACTGCCTCCCTCAGGTGTTTACAGTTATGGATTTAGTAGACCAACCTGTAACTAGTTTATAGGCTTGTTTACCTTGCCATCCATTGGCTTTTAGATTTATAGCTCCCTGCCAATTAGATTCATGTTGTCTCTTATGGAACTTAAAACAGGAAATCCACAGAGGATATTTCATCTTGCTTCCTGCTAGGACCTATCTCACAACACACTAACATTCCACAACACCTTCTACACATTGGGACTCTTCATAGCCCCTTTTTGGCTCCTGGTCTTTTAGGCTCTAGTTCTAAGAGTTTCTCCATGAAAACTCATGTTATTTCTTTCATCTCTCCCCCTGTTTTCTGCACAGACGTCTCTCCAGGATCTCTTAAATAAAATAAATTAAATTAAATTTTGCGTGATTGGTTACTTTACTTCATTGACCCACATGGCTGATTTATATACATTTTAGAAAGCTTAGTACTGTTCGATGAAGAAGTACATCATTTATATTTGATTAAATACTTTATTAAATATAGTATTCATCATTGTTCATATAACAACTTGTATGCCAGGCCTTGACCAGGACTCTTGACCTCTGTGCCACAATGCTTTCTATGGAAAATTCTGATATGGCATATTGTTTGACCTTATATTATATATCTTTACTAAAATCATAACACTGTCAATTTTAGAGCTGCCTATACTGATTTCCCTTTTTGCTTATATCTTTTCTGCATTTCTCTGCCTCCTTCACTAGCTCTTCTTCTACCTCCCATCCTTAAATCTTCAGCTTTTTACTTTGCTCGCTCCCTTAGAGAATTCCTCTATTCTCATGGTCTCAATTATCATTTTTATGTGGATTATTCCCAGATCTATGCCTTCAGATATGTTTTCTCGAAATTTCTATTTGGGGGTCCCAACTGTCAACAAGCCTAAAACATATCATTGCTTTGCCCTACAAGATTCCACTTCCAAATTTCCTCATCTCTATCAATTCAATGGACATTTTCTCAATAATCTAGGTTCTGAACCTTGGCATCATCTTTTGACTTTTCCCTACCTTTATCTCCTGTATTCTGTCAATTAATTCTGTCGGTTAATGTCTAGTCAATTATTCCCTTCAAAATGTCCCTTGTTTGCATCAGTTTCTCCTACTAATATATCTGCCCTTATGTTATATTATTGCCATAGTCTTTCAAAGGCTTTCTTGTTTCTGTCTTTCCCTTTTCCAGTGTAATATTTCTTTTCTTTAAGCACAATTTCAGTTTTATTTCCTTGATAAAAATCTGTCATTTCCCCTAATTGCCTAAAAGCTTTTTAGTTTGACTTTCTAAGCTCTTTCTGTATCCTTGATAGTCAAACTTATTTCTCAATATCTACCTGAACTCCAGAGTCAAGATGAACCATCTTCCCCAGTTAAACTGGATTTCCTGATACCTTAAAAGCATAATACTTATTTCCAAGATCTTTGCTTGGATTATACCCCTGTCTGGTCCAAATCTAATCTCCTATTTTATACGTAAGAGAAATGAGATTACTACTCAGATTATGAGCTAAACTCATGAATTAGCCTGAGGCTGAATACAATAAGTGCTTGAAGAATTCATGTAGGTTGCTTCGTGGCAGGAAAGTGTGGTCTAAAGGATCAGATGACCTGGATTCAAATCCTGACCCTACTACATGCTGTCTCCACAATCTTGAGGTCATTTCATCTCTCTGGGCCTCAACTTCCTCAACTATATAAATGATTTCAAAGATCCTTTCTCTCTCTCTTAAACTGTGTGTTCATATGTGTTGGCTTAAATACATTTAGTCCAAATAAGTTGGAGCCCTTTGGACGTCAAAGAAACAAGATGGTGGGAAGAAAAGCCATAGAAGTCAGCTTCAAACTTTGGAGAACTGACCTATAACCTTTGGTCAAACCTCTGTTCTTTGTTTAGTTATCACAGCATCTCCTGGCAGAGCTTCTTAAACTGTGGATCATGACCCCATATGGGATTGCAACCCACAGTGTAAGAAGTACTGAAGAGGTCAACAGTGGAAAAAGTTTAAGAAGCCCTGTCTAGAGAAAGGACTAATGAAGGAGCTTAAGTTTGGAGAGGTATGTTACCTATTCATGTCATCTGAGAAGCTGGAGACTCAGCTGGTACAGATCTCAGTGTCCCAAATCACAAGGAGCCAATGAAAAAGTGTGTGAACAGCCGCATCACCTAGAAAGCAAGGAGTTCTCTTCTGAAGGACAAGAAGTGACAATAGAGAGGAGCCAGCTGAATATCAAACAGGGAGGGGGCATTAGATATCTTGGTGATTCCATTCCTGAATCTTTACATTTGGATAAAAGAACTGTGATTTTACTGCCAATGCAGAACACCACAACTTAGAGTTCTGAAGTTTCCTGCGACACAGAGAGACTTACCCAGATGTGAGTTACAGCCAGGATAATTCAAAAACATGACATAATCCTTGGTCCTCCTGCCTCTATCCATTGTGCAACAATTCTTCTCAATTTGATTTTTTTTTTAAACTTTCCTAATTTTCTAAAATATGTATGTCAGCTCTCTTTGTGGTGATAAAGAACCGGAAATTTCAGGGATGCCCATTAAGGGGGGAATGGCTGAGGAAATTGTGGTATATGGTGATGGAATTTTACTGTACTATAAGAAATGATGAGCTCAGTGGTCTTAGAAAAAAACATGGAAATATTTGTATGAAATAATGAAGAGTGAAATGAGCAAAACCAAGAGAACATTGTATACAGTAACAGCAATATTGTTTTAAGAATGACTTTGAACAAATAAGTTATTTTGACTATTATAAATACCCAAATTAACTATAAAAAGACATATGAAGAAAGATGCTATCTCCATCCAGAGAAAGAACTGATAAATAAAAGCATATATGGGATAATTTCACACACACAATGTACATATGTAGGTATGTATCAGTATATATATATACACATGCATATCTACATACATGCCTATTTGTGTCTAATGGTAGCCATCTCCAGGGTGGGGAAGAAAAGACGTCAGGAAAAGAAAGAAATTTACGTGTTAATTGTACGTTTGAAAGTAATAGCAAGTTGTACATACTAGATTTTCAGTTTCATGTATAATCATATTTTTATTATACTGTTATTGAAATACTTGTTTTATTCCATAAATAAAATTTTAAAAAGAAATATTAAAAAAAAAACTTTTGCCAATTCCTCTTCACCAGCTCCCTGAAAAACAAATCCTACAAATGTCTAAAGGGCCAATTTCAAGTACTAATAATGGCTGGGGGGTTTTCTAAACCTTGTCAGCAGAGTCTTATCATTATGCATTACACAAAACCTCTCTTACCAGTACAGGGTGGGGGTGGTATGTGCAAAAGTCTCATTGCCACAGAAGAGTAAGCTGCCTTGTAATCTAACCTCCCAGCCTATGCTGGTTGTCTCCTTGGGGTTGTCTTCCACAGCTTGTAAATGCAGCTGAGCAAGCAGAGTTCTGGCAAGGGCAGAAAAGTGAGAACATACAATTCCTTTCAGCTTTCGTCTTGGGTCCTCTTTGCCAGCCCTCTCATTTTTGCATTATTTCCCTCTAAGACTTTGCTCCTGCTGTTCCCTATGCCTGGAATGTCCTCCCACACCCTTTTCACCCATTGAATTCCCAATCAGCCTTTAAAGCTCGATTCAAATATTCTTCTCTTCCAGGAAGTCTTCCCTGATCCCCACCCCACGCCCACCCCATCATTACTCACTTTTCTCTTCATATGCCCCTAGTACTTTGGCACAATGTATCTTGACTCCGGTGCCAGGACTGGAGTCAGGGAACACTCATGTTTTGAGTTTAAATCCTGCTTCAGACCTATACTAGATGTATGACCCTGGGCAAGTCACTACCCTGTTTACCTCAGTTTCTTCATTTATAAAATGAGCTGGAGAAGGAAATGGCAAATCACTCTTATATCTTTGCCAAGAAAACCCACATGAGGTTGTGAAGAATTGGATGAGTTAAAAAACTGAGCAAGAATAATATAATTATATGTGGCCTGCCCTTATTAGATGATAAGCATCATGAGGCTAAAAGGAGTGACTTACTTGACAATTCTAACTCCTTCAGCACCTTGAACAGGGCTCATTCTGCATACACTAGATAATTAGTATCAGGTACTCAAGGAGGGTACCACTGGTATGAGGGCTTGCAGAGCCCTTTTCAGGGCTGCTTCTCCACCTTTGTTGACTACCTGATTCATCCAGCTCTCTTACCTCTGACTCCATATGGCATGCACATATGGCAGGCACAGTGGTCACACCAGGTTGAATGTAACCAACAAGCCACAATACCTTCAGCAATTTAGGGGGATTTCCATCCCAAGCATATGGAGACTTTCCCAGGGAAATGGGTGGATGAGAAGGATTTGTTCCAATGGCCATGAAGGTGACTGAAGTAGGTGCTGTGGAGTGATCAGAGTGTGTTCAGACATTGAAGATGCTGAGGTCATCCATTGCATCCCACACCACTATCAGTCCTTACCTTTGTCTTGCCGCTGGACTTCCATGACTCTGGAAGAGAGAGTGAGGCTGATGGCTTCACACAACTCTGTCTCACTTAAATCCCATCTGTGATGTCATTGATCTTCTTCAAAAACAGCTAACAACTAGATGATCAATAAACATTCATCTAATTAAAGAAGAACATTGTCTTCCTTGATGTCTAACCAAACTCTAAGTGCCCCACATCTGCCTTTATGGCCATTGAAACAGAAGTCTTCACATACTTGGGGTAGACACCCCCTCCCCAAACTCACCAATGAATGGGTTTGAGACCCTTCAGCTACCTTCAACCTGGTTTATCTGTCAAAAATGGTTTACCAGGGTATGACTGCTAAATAAACTACAACTTCTTAGAGCCAAAGTTGAGAGTTGAATGAATCAGGAGGATACCAAAAGTGGAAAGCAGTCTTGAAGTTGGCCTGGCAGCCCTCACACCAGAGATGTTACCTGAACTCCTGTACATTCCAAAAGAACTTAGCATATTTAGAAAATAGTTAGTAAGTGATAAGCAGGATCATGGTAGCTGCCCTAAAATGTCTGAAAGACTCCCATGTGGAAGAGCTTGTACAACTTGACTATAGAGAGAAGAATTAGAAGTAAAGAGTAGAAGGTGCAAAGAGGCAAACATAGGCTTGATATAAGTAAAGAACCCTTAGAACCATTCCAGGTGGATTGATTTATTTGGGAAATACGAGGTTTCCCTCATTAAAGGTATTAAAGCAAAGACTAAATAAATACTCATTGGATATATTGTAGTGGGAGTTAAAGAAAGAAATAGGATTCCAACTTAGTGCTATGGAAGTCCCTTGCAATTCAGAAATGCTATCATTCTGAATAGCTCTGAAGGTTGACAGGAAGGATCTGTTACATGGAGTTGAGGGAGCACAGAGCACACAGGCTACACCAGTGTTGAGTAGAAATGGCCCTGGGCAGACTCAAGCAGAAGCTACAGTGTGGAATCTCAAATACATCAGCACAGAACAGAAGTTCAGTGGAACTGAGAGAGAAGTGCAGGGCCCCCAGAAACAGCAGCAGCCACTCTTGAGACTATCAGCCCAAATCTTTGAAAGTCACCTATTTAACTTCCAGGTGCCAAGATGGTGGAGTAAACTGTAAGTGTTCTCACCATTCCCTTGTTGACCTTGAAAAACCCAGAGAATATTTCTCCAGGAAAAGTCATGGAATAGTGGAATCAGCAGAAGTGGCACCGTAGTCTCTCAGCTCAGGAACCAGAGAGATTCACAAGAAAGGTACCTCTTGCTGTGGCTGAGGGTGACAAGTACAGGACCAGTGGTGACCTAGTAAGGCTCACCTCAGTGGACCAGGTAGACATCCTGAACCTTAGTGGGGTGGAGTCCATAAACACCAAAACCAGGATCCCAGGTGTGCTTAGCACAAGCTAGGGGAATTGGGAAACACCAGCACAGATGGGAGTTCACCAAAATCTGAGCCTGCCTGTACTGTAGTTCAACCCTGGGAAGGAGGAGAACTCCTGTAGCCAGATCACCTCTTGCCCACCCCTCATGCAATGAGGTTCAGCATAACTGTGGGGAAACTCAAAAACACTTCACTTGGTCTCAGCCTTGGTGCACATTAGCCAGCTCAGTACCACATAAACTGCAGTATTATATAGCTTCTAGTTGAAAGATTCAGAGGGCACAACACACAAAGCCAGAAACCCCACCTCAAGATCTCAGCATAAGAAACATGGAACAGAGCCCCATGTGCCCCAAAAGCAGAGATTCACTTCAAAATCCAGGAAAAAGGCAATCACCACAAGCAAGAAGCAAATCAGAAAAGCAAAGACCATATAATCTTACTATAGGGACAGAGAAGAGTAAAATACAAATTCAGAAGAGGATAGTACTGACAATATACCCACATCTGAAACCTCTAAAGGGAATATGAACTGGTCTCAAGTCCAAAAAGCATTCTTTTCTTTTTTTTTCTTTTCTATTTATTTATTTATTTGTTTGTTTATTTATTTATTTATTTATTTATTCATTTATTTATTTATTTGTTGAGCTTTTTACATTCATTTTCACAAATTTTTGGGTTCCAAATTTTCTCCCCTTTTATCCCCTCCCCCCACCCCAATACCCCAAGCAATCTAATTTTCCCTATCTCCAATCTGTCCTCTCTTCTGTTATCCCTCCCTTCCCTTGTCTCTATCTTCTCTTTTCTCCTGTAGGGCCAGATGACTTTCTATTCCTCATTAACTGTATGTCTTCTTTCCTAGTTGCAACAACAATACTAAACAATTGTTCCTAAAACTTTGAGTTCCAAATTCTCCCCATCCCTCCCTCCCCACCCATTCCCTTTGGTACGGCAGGCAATTCATTATAGGCCATATCTGTGTAGCTTTGCAAATGACCTTCCTGATAGTCGTGTTGTGTAAGACTAACTGAATTGCCATCCCTCCTAACCTGCCCCTCATTGTTTCTCTTCTGTCCTTTGATCCTGTCCCTCCCCAGGTATTGACTTTCAATTACTCCCTCCTCCCTTTGCCCTCCCTTCCATCATCCCCCCCCAATATCTCCTTCTCCCCCGCTTTCTTATACTGTAAGATAGGTTTTCATACCAAAATGAGTGTGCATTTCACTCCTTCGTTTAGTCACATGTGATGAGGGTAAACTTTTGTTTGTTTGTTTGTTTGTTTTTTTTCCTCAGCTCTCCTCTTTTTCCCTCCACTAAGAACATCTCCTACTTGCCTCTTAAATGACATATAGTTACCCCCTTCCATTTCCCCCTCTTTCCTCTCACTACATTTCTCTCTCACCATTTACCTTAATTTCTTTTAAGGTATGGTCCCATCCTATTCAGTTCAATCTGTGCTCTCTGTCTCTGCATGTGAATGCATGTGTGTATGTGTGTGCATGCGTGTACATGTGTATGTGTGGTCCCACCAACCACCCAGATACTGAAAAGTTTTAAGAGTTAGAAATATTGTCCTTCCATGTATGAATGCAAACAGTTCATTTCTGGTAAGTCCCTTAATACTTCTCCTTGCTGTTTACTTTTGCATGCTTCCTCTCATTCTTGTGTTTGAAAGTCAAATTTTCTTTTCAGCTCTGGTTTTTTCATCAAGAATGATTGAAAGTCCTCTGTTTCATTGAAAGACCATATTTTCCCTTGAAGTATTATACTCAGTTTAGCTGGGTAGGTGATTCTTGGTTTCAGTCCTAGTTCCTTTGCCTTCTGGAATATCCTATTCCATGCCCTTCGATCCCTTAATGTAGAAGCTGCTAGATCTTGGGTTATCCTGATTGTATTTCCACAGTACTGGAATTGTTTCTTTCTAGCTGCTTGCAAGATTTTTTCCTTGAGCTGGGAATTCTGGAATTTGGCCACAATGTTCCTAGGAGTTTCTCTTTTTGGATCTCTTTCAGGTGGTGATCGATGGATTCTTTCAATACTTATTTTGCCCTCTGGTCCTAGAATGTCAGGGCAGTTTTCCTTGATAATTTCATGCAAGACGATGTCTAGGCTCTTTTTTTGATCATGGTTTTCAGGTAGACCCATAATTTTTAAGTTGTCTCTCCTGGATCTATTTTCCAGGTCAGTTGTTTTTCCCATGAGATATTTCACATTCTCTTCTATTTTATCGTTCTTTTGGTTTTGTTTGGTGATTTCTTGGTTTCTCGTAAAGTCATTAGACTCCATCTGTTCCATTCTAATTTTGAGAGAACTATTAAATTCAGTGAGCTTTTGAGCCTCTTTTTCCATTTGGCTCATTCTGCTTTTGAATGCATTCTTCTCCTCATTGGCTTTTTGAACCTCTTTTGCCAATTGAGTGAGCCTATTTTTCAAGGTGTTAATTTCCTCAGCATTTTTTTGGGTCTCCTTTACCAAGATATTGACCTTTTTTTCATACTCTTCTTGCATCTTTGTCATTTCTCTTCCCAGTCTTTCCTCCACCTGTCTAACTTGCTTTTCAAAATCCTTTTTAAGCTCTTCCAAGGCCTGAGCCCACCCAACACCCCCCTGGGGTGTCTGGGGTACTGAGGCCCTGCCCTCCACATCTTTCCCTGATGGGAAAAAATACGTTCTCGTCCTCCCCATCAGATCCGAAGGTTGGGATCATTTGCATTTGTTGGAAAAAACTCTCCAAAGTCTTATTTTTCTTCCCCTTTCTAGGCATTTTCCCAGCCAGTTACTTGATTTCTGAGATTCCTTTCCACCCCTGCCTGGATCCGCCCAGCTAGTGCTTGGCCTCTGAGATTCAAATGCGCTTTCCCGCGGCAAACTTTAGTTCTGGCGCAAGGGTGGGGGCAGGGCCGCCTTCTAATCTTGGGCCCTCAGGGGCTTTCTGCAGAGACTTTCAGGAACGGAGCGGGTGGGGGTGGGGGGGTCCCGCCTGCTGTGCTCAGCTCCCTTGGGGGTTTTATTCAGAGGCATTCAGCAGTAGAGCAGGGTGGGGCAGGGCCGTCTCCCCTGCTCGGCTCCCTCAGGTTGGAAAGACCTTCAGTATTGAAGATCCTACCTGCTGCTGGGGGATTCCTGAGTCCCGGGCCGCTGCCGCCTCAGCCGCCCGCCCACGCCTCTGCCTCCGCCGCTTCCTGCCCCCGTCTCTGCTGCCGCCGCTTCCTCCCGAGGGGACCCGAGTCACGGAGGCACTCCGCTCCCCTCCCCTATCGCAGCTTTCTTTCTTACTGACCTGTAGCTTCTGTGGGCGGAGGGACTTTCCTGGCTGCCGGAGCTTCCCCCGGAGCTTTCCTCTCTGAAGTCTGCTCGGGTCAGCTTCTCTGGGGCCGCAGCCAGGGGTGGGGGTGGGGTCCGCTTTCCGAGGTGCGATGGACCCCGGGGACGGCTTTCCAGGGTTCAGTGGAACGGAAATCTCTTCCCCTATGTTTATGCACCCCCTGCAGAGATTCAGAGTTTATGGGGATCTCCTTTTACCTCAATTCCATGGGTTGTGGGTTCGGAGCTCGTAAATGTGCGTCCTTCTACTCCGCCATCTTGGCTCCGCCTCCAAAAAGCATTCTTGAAAGAGCTCAAGAAGGATTTTAAAAGCCAGATTAGAGAAGTAGAAGAAAAACTGGTCAATAATTTTAAAAATACAATTGACCAAATGAAAAAAAAAGAATTCACTGAAGAGAACAGCTCCTTAAAAAGTAAAATTGACCAAATTATTAATGAAAATTTAATTGGAAAAAATGGACAAATGGAAAAGGAAGTAAAAAAGCTAACTGAAGAAAACAATTATGAAAAATCAGAATTGGGCAAGTAGAAGTTAATGACTCTATGAGACATCATGAATCAGTCAAACAGAATCTAAAGAATGAAAAAATATAAGGAAATGCAAAGTATCTCATTGGAAAAACAACTGACCTGGAAAACAGATTCAGGAGAGAAAAATCTAAGAATTATTGATCTACTGGGAAGCCATGATGAAAAAAAGAGCCTGAACAATATCTTCCAAAAAATCAACAAGGAAAACTTCCCTTGAGTTCTTGATCAAGAAGGCAAAACAGCCATCCAAAGAATCCACTTATCACCTCCTAAAAGAGATACCAAATTGAAAACACCAAAGAATATTGTTGCCAAATTTCAGAAAGATCAAATTGAGAAAATATTGTAAGCAGTGAGAAAGAAGCAATTCAAATATCAAATATCAATTCAAATATCAGAACTATAGTCAGGATCACACAGGACCTTGCAACTTCTACATTAAAAGATCAGAGGGATTGGAATATGATATTCCATAAGGCAAAGGAGCCTGGACTACAACCAACTACAATCAATTACCCACCAAAACTGAGAATAATCTTTCAAGCAAGGAGATGGACAAAAATAAGGAATTTCTAGACTTTCCCTATGTAAAGACCAGAGCTCAATAGAAAATCTGATCTTCAAGTAGAATACTCAAGGGAGGCATAAGTGGGGGGGAGAGGAAAGAAAAAAAAACTTGTTATTCAATATGGGCAAGCTATTTTCATCCCCATATGAGAGGATGATCTTGTTAATCTTTTTTTAAAATTTTAATTAATTTGTTTTCAGTTTTCAAAAATTACTTCCATAACTTTTTAAATTTTCTCCCCTTCACTCCCTGAGACAGCATGCTATCTTATATGGGTTCTACACATAAATTTTTATTGAACACATTTTCACATTAGTCATGTTGCATAGAAGTGTTAAAATAAAACATGAGAAAAACCAAACCAAACCAAAACATAACACAAGAGAAAACTTGTCTGCTTCATTCTGCATTCTGATTCCATAGTTCCTTCTCTGGATGTGGATGGCATTTTGTTTCAAGATTCCTTTGGGAATTTTGCTGTGAAGAGCTAAGTCTCTCAGAAACAGTCCTCCCACATTGTGGCTGTTACTGTGTATAATGTTTTCCTGGTTCTGCTAACTTCACTCAGAATCAGTTCATATAAGTCTTTCCAGGTTTTTCTGCAGTCCCCCTGTTTGTCATTTCTTATAGCACAAATATATTTCATTGCATTCATATACCACAACTTCTTCAACCATTCCCCAAATGATGAGAATTCTCTCAATTTCCAGTTGTTGGCTACCACAAAAAGAGCTGCCATAAATACTTTTGTAAATGTGGGACCTTTTCCCATTTTTATAATCTCTTTGCAATGTAGCCCTAGAAGAAATATTGCTGCATCAAAGGGTATGCACTTTTTTGTATCCCTTTGGGTGTAGTTCCAAACTGCTCTCCAAAATGGTTGAATCAGCTCACAGCTCCACCAAAAATGGGTTAGTGTTCCAACTGTCCCACATCTCCAACATTTGTTATCTTCCTGTTTTGTCATGTTAGTCAATCTGATAAGTGGGATGTATTACCTCGGAGTTGTTTTGATATGACTATAGATAGTTTTAATTTCTTCCTCTGAAAACTGCCTGTTCTTATCCTTTGACCATTTGTAAAGTGGGGAATGACTTGCATCCTTAAAAATTTGACTCAGTTATCTATATATTTTAGAAATGAGGCCTTTATCACAGACACTAGTTTAAAAGATTCCCAGTTTTCTGCTTCTCTCCTTGTTTGTGCAAAAACTTTTCAATTTAATGTAGTCACAGTTATCCATTTTGTACTTCTTAATGCTCTGTTTCTTATAAATCTTGAGAATTGTATATTTATTATGAGATTAAAAAGGAACATACATAGATAGAGGGAATGGATATAAATTAACTGATGTGATGAGAAATGCTATCATTCTGCGATTTTGTAATCACAGTAATATTGAAATCATCTAGAAATACATTTCTCTGAAAAGCAGAGCAACAGAAACAATCATTTGCTTTAATGATAATTTGTGGAGAATGTGACAAAGGCCACTATTTTGATCTGACTCTGAGGTTGTTGAAATGAAAACGAGAACCTTTGAAAGCAGTGCCTATGTCATGTAAGAATTCACAATAATAAAATAATCAGAATTTCTGGTTAGAGTCTGATGTGCATGTTAGAAGTTTGTGGAGATAATTTAGGACTTCAGAGGCTGCTAAAATAATTTAAAGGGCCTCAAAGTAAAATGTAAATTGGTCTCAGGCCCAAAAAGAACTCCTGGAAGAAGTTTAAAAGGATTTGAAAAAGCAAATCAGAGGGGCAGAGCCAAGAAGGCAGAGTAACAGCTCTGACTTTCTAGAGCACTACTTCTAAGTCCAGGTAAATACCTGTAAAAAATGACTCTAAAAAAATTCTGGAGCTTCAGAACCCACAGAATGCCTGGAGTGAAGCAAATCTCCACCCAAAGACAGCCTGGAAGGTCACCAGGAAGTGTCTATTCTACCACAGTGGGGGCAGGGCACAGTCCAGCTTGGGCCATACCACCACAGACAGGACCTGAGTCAGGCTTGAGAAGACTGAATCTCTCCATCTGTAGCAGTTTTCAGACTTCAGAACCCCAAAACACTAGGATAAAGTGGAAGGTCAGTGGGAAAAGCCTGTGGAACCAATGCAGGAGAGTGGAGTGGAGAGACCTGAGCCCCAGGGATATTGAAGAGGGAGGGACGGAGGAGCCCATGGAAGCCACAACAGCAACAGGGCAGAGACAGTGTCTGTTTCTGGAGTTCTAGGCCCACATATTGTGGGAGGGGATCAAGCAGCTGACAGTACATCACCCACCCCCACTGGAAGCAGAGATCTACCTGGGCAAAGAGTTCAAAAGTCAAGTAAATGTGTGGGAAAATGAAAAAAAAACTGGAAAAAGTATCAGACTATAGAATCTTACTTTGGTGACAATGAAGACCAAAGCATGCAAACAGAAGAAAATAAAGTCAAAGCTACTCCATCCAAAGCCTCCAAGAAAAATATGAATTGGTCTCAGGACATGGAAGAGCTCAAAAAGGTTTTTGAAAATCAAGTAAAAGAAGTAGACCAAAAACTGGGAAGAGAAATGAGAGTAATGCAAGAAAACCATGAAAAATGGATCAAGTGCTTGCTAGAGAAGACCCCCAAAAATGCTGAAGAAAATAACATTTTAAAAAACATACTAACCCAAATGGCAAAAGAAATTAAAAAAGCAATGAGGAGAAAAATTCCCTAAAAACCAGATGGAAAAGGAGATCCAAAATCTCACTGGAGAAAATAATTCCTTAAAGATTAGAATGGAGCAGATGAAAGCTAATTACTTTATGAAAAATCAAGAAATTATAAAACAAAGCCAAAGGAATGAAAAAATAGCAGACAATGTG
The DNA here is from genome assembly GCA_023548195.1 of Bettongia penicillata ogilbyi. Classification (NCBI taxonomy): domain Eukaryota; kingdom Metazoa; phylum Chordata; class Mammalia; order Diprotodontia; family Potoroidae; genus Bettongia; species Bettongia penicillata. The sequence continues at coordinate 3,467,637 of JAJHZJ010000169.1, read as the reverse complement.
AAATATCTCACTGGAAAAACAAATAACCTAGAAAATAGATCCAGGAGAGACAATTAAAAAATTATGGGATTACCTGAAAGCTATGATGAAAAAAAGAGTCTCGAGATCATGTTACATGAAATTATCAAGGAAAACTGCCCTGATATTCTAGAACCAGAGGGTAAAATAAATATTGAAAGAATCCATCTATAGCCTCATGAAAGAGATCTAAAAAGAAAAACTCCTAGGAATGTTGTAGCCAAATTTCAGAATTCCCACATCAAGGAGAAAATATTGCAAGCAGCCAGAAAGAAACAATTCCAGAACTGTGGAAATACAATCAGGATAACACAAGATCTATCATCTTCTGCATTAAGGAATCAAAGGGCTTGGAACATGATATTCCAGAAGTCTAAGGAGCTAGAATCAAAACCAAGAGTCACATATCCAACAAAACTGAGTATAACACTTCAGGGAAAGAATATTTAGTCAATGAAATAGAAGACTTTCAAGCATTCTTGTTGAAATGATCAGAGTCTAATAGAAAATTTTACTTTCAAACATAAGAATCAAGAGAAGCATGAAAAGGTAAACAGGAAAGAAAAATCATAAGGTACTTACTAAAGTTGGACTGTTTACATTCCTACATGGAAAGATAATATTTGTAACTCTTGAGACTTTTTTTCAGTATTTGGGTAATTGGAGGGATTATATACATATAGACAGAGAGCACAGGGTGAGTTAAATAGGAAGGGATGATACCTAAAAAATTAAAATTAAAGGGTGAAAAAGGAATATATTGGGAGGAGAAATGGAGAAATGAATTTGGGCAAATTCTCTCTCATAAAAGAGGCAAGAAAAAAGTTTTTCAATGGAAGGGAAAATGGGGGGATGTGACAGTCAGAAAATGAATCTTATTCTCATCATATATGGCTTAAGGAAGGAATAACATGCACACTCAATTTGGTACAATAATCTATCTTACACTACAGGAAAGTAGGGGAGAAGGGAATAAGTGTGGAGTGAGGGGAAAGATAGAAAAGAGCACAAATGGGAGGAGGGAGCAATTAGAAATAAATACTTTTGAGAGGGACAAGATCAAAAGAGACAAGAGAATTAATGGGGGGCAGGATAGAATGGAGGGAAATATAGTTAGTTTTTCACAGCATGACTTTTATGGAAGTCTTTTGCATAATTACACATGTGTAACCTATATTGAATTGCTTGCCTTCTCAGTGGGGATGGGTGAGGAAGGAGAAAGGGAGAGAAGTTGGAACTCAAAGTTTTAAAACTGAATACTAAAATTGTTTTTACATGCAACTGGGAAATAAGAAATACAGGTAAGGAGGTATAGAAATCTATCTTACTCTACAAGAAAATAGAGGAGATGGGAATAAGGGAAGGGAGGGGTGGGATAGAAGGGAGAACAGATTGGAGGAAGGGGCATTTAGAATGCACAGTGTCGAGGTGGGAGGAGGGAGAAATGGGGAGAAAATTTGCAACTCAAAATCTTGTGGAAAAGAAAAAAAATCAAATCAGAGACGTTGAAGAAATTTTGTGAAAATAAATTAGAGTAATGCAAGGGAATCATGAAAAAGAGTGAACAGCTTGTTAAAAGAAATGCAAAAAATGAAAAAGAATATACACAAGTTCACCAAAGGAAATAACTCCTTAAAAACATAATTGACCAAGTGGAAAAGGAGGTGCAAAAACTCAGTGAAGAAAGTAATTCCTTAAAAATTAGAATCATGCAAACAGAAGCTAATGACTTAATGAGACAACAAGATAGGATGAAGCAAAATCAAAAGAAAAACAAATAGGAGAAAATGTGAAATTTATCATATGAAATACTACTAGCCTGAAAAATAGATTGAGGAGAAATAATTTAAGAATTCTTAGACTATCTGAAAGCCATGATTAAAAAGACTCTGTACATCATATTTCAAGAAATTTTGAAGGAAAACTCTGATATCCTAGAACCAGAGGGCAAAATGGAAATGAAAAGAATCCACTGATCACTACCTGAAAGAGATCCCAAAATGTTTCTAAGCATTCCTAATGAAAAGAGCAGAGCTGAATATAAAAATTTGATTCTCAAATGCAAAATTCAAGAGAAACATAAAAAGGCAAAAAAGAAAGAAGAAAGAGGAAGCATAAAAGATTCAGTAAGGTTAAACTATTTTTATTCCTACATAGTATGATGATATTTATAACACTGAAGAACTTTATTACTATAAAGGCAATTAAAAGGAGTACACTGAGACAGAGGATGAGGGTGTGAGATGACTGTTTGGATGATATCCAAGAAACTTCCAAAAACCCAAAATCAAAACAAAACAAAAAAAATTAAGGGGTAGAAAATCAGATTACAGTGCATTTAGGGGATGAAGGAAGGATGCTCATTGTCATCACTATTGTTCGATACTGTACTAGAAATGCTAGTTATAGCAATAGGAGAAGAAAAAATTGAAGGAATTACACTAGGCAATGAGGAAACAAAACTATCAGTCTTTGCAGATGATATGATGGTATACTTCTTAGAGAATCAAATAAAAGAGTACTTGAAATAATTAACAACTTCAGCAAAGTTGCGGGATACAAAATAAACCCACATAAATCATTAGCATGTCTATATATTACCAACAAAGCAGCAGCAAAACATAGAAAGAAAAATTCTATTTAAAGTAACAGTAGACAATACAAAATACTTGGGAATCTACCTGCCTACTTACCAAGGAACTATATAAACACAATTACAAAATACTTTGCATACAACAGTCATATTGAAACAACTGGAAATAATATTAATTGCTCATGACAATTCTATCTAAATTAATCTACCTATTCAGTGCTATACTACCAAACTACCAAAAATTATTTTATAGAGCTAGAAGAAAATAACAAAATTCATCTGGGAAAAATAAAAGTCAAGAATATCAAGGGAATCAATGGGAAAAAAAATGTGAAGGAATCTGGTCTAGCTGTACCAGGTTTCAAACTGAATTTTAATGTGTTAATTATGAAAACAAGATGTTATTGGGTAAGAAACAGAATGATGGATCAGTGGATCAGATTAAGTACTCAAGACATTGTAGTCAATTACCATAGTAATCTAGTGTTTGATCAACTCATAGATCTAAGCTCTGGGACAAAACTTATTATTTGACAAAAACCACTGGAAAAACTGAAAAATGCCATGGCAGAAATCAGGTATAGACCAACATCTCACAGCATATACTGAGATAAGGTCTAAATGCTTACATGATTTATACGTAAAGGAGTGATATCATAAGCAAATTAAGACAGCATGGAAAAGTTTACTATGGGTAAGGGAAAAAATAGGACCAAACAAGATATAGAGAGCATTCCAAAATTTAAAATGAATAATTTGATTATATAAAATTGGAAAACTTTTGCATGAGCAAAATCAATGTGAACAAAATTCGAAAAAAAGGAAAAGAATGGGAAAACTTTTTTTTATATCAAGTTGATGAAAGCCTCATTTCTCAAATATATAGAAAACAGTCAAATTTATAAAAATACAAGTTATTACCCAATTGGTAAATGTTGAAGGATATAAAGAGGCAGTTTCCAGCAAAGAAATCAAAGCTGTCCATAGCCATATGAAAATATGTTTTAAGTTACTATTGATTAGACTGGGAATGCAGATTAAAACACTTCTGATGTACCACCTCACATTTATCAGATCCACTAATGACAAAAAATAAAGGAAAATGATAAATATTTGAGGGGATGTGGGAGAATTGGGACACTAATACACTGTTGGTGGAGTTGTGAATTGATCCAATCACTCCGGAGAGCATTCTAGAGAGCAATTTGGAACTTTGCTCAAAGCACTATAAAACTGTGCATACCTTTTGATCCAATAATGCTACTGTTAAGTCTATAACCCAAAGAGATTTTTTACAAAGGGAAAAGAACCTATGCTTACAAAAAATACTTATAACAGCTCTTTTTTGTGATGGCTAAGCATTGGAAATTGAGGGAATGCCCAACAATTGGAGAATGAGTGAATAAGTTGTGGTACATATTATTGTGCTATAAAAATGACAAGCAGAATGATTTCAGAAAAAATTTAAAAGACTTCACATGAACAAAGTGAAGAGAGCATAACTAGCAGAATATTTTATACAGTAATAATAATATTATATGACAAAGAATTTGGAATAACTTAGCTCTTCTTAGCAATACAATGACCCAAGACAATCCCAAAGGACTAATGATTAAAAGTGATATCTGTCTCCAGAGAAAGAATTGATGCTGTCTAAATCCAGACCAAAGTGTATTATTTTTCTCTTCCTTCCTTCCTGCCTCACTCCCTCCCTCTCTTCCTTCCTTCCTTTCCTTCTTCCCTCCTTCATTCCTATATTTATTTTTTGAGTCTTCTTAACAAAATGACTAATATGAAAGTGCTTTGCATGCTTTCACAGGTATAACCTCCATGAGATTGCTTACCATCTCAGGAAGAGTCGAGGGAATGGAGAGAGAGATGGAATTTTGAATTCAAAACTAAAAAAAAAAAATGTTAAAAATTGATTCTACATGTAATTGGGAAAAAATAAAATATTATTTAAAATGATAAAAATTACTGATTAAGAAAAGACTAATTGGAGAGCCTGACTTCTGTGTCATTGGTGACTCAGGATTCAAGATCACATGGATCAAGGGCAAAAACAAAGGAAAGAAGAACTAATATGGCTCTTCCTTGACTTATATATATATATATATATATATATATATATATATATATATATATGTATGTATATATATACACATACATATGGTGTGTTCCCTTCTCCTATATTTTCTGCATGCTAGAAGAGTTTAGAAACCAACACTGAAGCCTACCACATCCTAATTAACTGTCAGTCTCAGTAGAATGTACTATGAATGAAATAAACTATCCCCTGCTCCCATGGTTTTGGAAAATGGCTGGTTTATGTTGTCAGTGAAATCCCTGATTATCTTGTAATTATATATCAGTATGCTTTTCTTATTAAGCCATTCTACTTTCACTACCATAAGAGGTAAATGTGCTACATCTCAAGGAAAAGAGGAAATTTCCAGTGGATGAAGTTACACTACATCTGGGAGTAATAGCAAAAGGGAGATTTTATATAAATTCCAGTAAGATGTTACAACAGGATTCTATGACTTGAGACTCTAAAACAGAAGTGGGGCATAGTGGAGAGAATGTTGAACTTGGAGTCAGAAAGACACAAGTACAAATATAATTTCAGATATGTATTAGCTATGTGACCCTGACCAAATCACTTCACCACTCTGTGCCTCAGTTTTCTCATCAGTAAAATGAAGGGAATGGACTTGATGGTCTATAATGACTCTTCTATGAATTGAAGTAAACTCTTGAGTGAAAATCTGACCACACATTAGCAATTGATTTTGAATAAGAAGCAATGGATAGACTGGGGACCATACTGAAGCACTCAGATTTTAAAAGGTCATTTACAAGAGATAATAAAGGATGCAATCATGGAGGAAAAGTAAAAAAGAAAAGGTAAAATCTTGTAATGCTAGTGCTAGAAGGGCTAAGTCCTAGTATGTGCTGAAGCTTACTATAAGTAAAAAGGAAAAAAAAAACCCAGGAGATTTTGAAGTGATATTTGGGAACAATGAGATCAAGGAAGAAATAGTATGCTTACTTCGGATGATGATAATGGACCATGAAGAGAAGGCAGAAGTTCTCAACTCTTATTTTACTCTTGTTTTTTCTACTAGGAAGGAAGATCCCCAGATAAGACTTTCTGTATTGTAACTGTTTAACTTTAAATCTTTTGTTCTAAAATGATTGTTCAATATTAATTATAGCATGCTAGATACAATTATATATATACATACACATATATATATATATATGTTGTGGCTGATGAACACCTGGAATTGATTTATGCTTGTAAAGTGCTTAAGGGTTGTTATGTCAATGAAGGATTAGACTTGTTCTACTTAGCCCCAAAAGGCAAAAAAGGAGCAAATTGAAGCAGATTTCAACTTTATATAACTTCCAAATAATTGAAGTAGCTATTTCAAAGTGGAATGAACTGCCCTAGGAGGTACCTATTTGAGAAGAGTGTAGATGATGGTTAATTTGGAATGACACAGAATAAATGCTTGTTTACATAATGATCAAGAGACTAAGTAGCCTTTGAGGTCCCTTCTAACTCCGAAATTTTGAGATTTTGTGATTATGTGGATAAAATCCAAAATTAATAAGAAGATAGCAAGAGTGCCTCCCTCAATGAGTTAAACTTACCAAGTCTGAAAAGGTACATTGCAGGGGTTTGAAAGAACTAGTGAATGTAACTCTTGAGGGAGTGAGCTTTAAGAAATTTGTTGCAGGATTAGAGAAAAGCTACCTTTGTCCAGTTTTTTTTAATGGAAAGGAGGTTTAACATACACATATATATGTGCTCATATATGTATGTATGTACATTGTATGCATGTATACATAAGTATGCATGTATAATACATATATATTCATATATACTTGACATGTACACAATTAAATGTTATAGGCAGTAGAATATGATAATTGAGTTAGTCAAAATGATATAAACAATTAATGAGAGAGATTGCTTGGTTGGTGGGAGAATGGGAGGAGTCAGAAAAGTCTTCATGAAGAAGGTAACATCTAAGCTAGGCCTGAGAAAAAGGGAAAGACTTAAACAGACAAAGATGTGGAAATCTATTCCAAATATAGTAGGGACTGCAATTTTTCTCTCTCTATCGGGTATAACTTTTTGGACGCAAATGTGGAAGGGACTGTGTGGTTACTACATTGTCCCAGTTCTGGATGTTTCAGCAAGCAGCCCAAGCAATTGGAAAAACCTCCCCTAACTACTCAGAGTGAGGGCGGGGAGGTGTCATAGTGGTCTGAGTTGAAAATTTGGGGGGAAAATTGAGGTGTTCTCATGGAAGTCTAGACTTATAGGGGAACACTGATGTATATGGGTAGAGAGTGCAACACTTTAGCTTTGGGGAAGAGATGATACAAAAATGTTGCCGTGAACTAATGGGGGGGCACATGGAAAGATAGCTCTTCAGGCCCCTGGGAAAATCCTTGTATGTAAGGCCTGGATCCAAGGGAAATCTTGCACACATAATGGCATCAAAAAATATGAAAGTACATTTATTTGTAGTTATGTTTTAAACAGTACCAGATTAATGGTTATTTTGTTACTGGCAGATATAAAGGACAAAAAAATTCCTAACTCTGGTTAGTCTTCTTTTAGTCTTACCAAGTGAAACTCCTGATATGATCTGAATAGACACAGGTAGTGATCTGAGACATTATGCTAGTTAGAAGGAATTATATAAACATAACCTAAAAAAGAGACTGAGTTTGAGAAGCAGAATTCTGAGAGACATCTATTATAAGCTGGTTGGGTATGACTGTGCTTCTGACTCACAAAAAGAGCAGAAATAACACCTGAAACTATGGCGCTGGGACCCCTCACTTTGGGGAGAGAGCATCTGTAATCTCACAGCATCTCTAACTCAAGCTGTAACTTCAGCAGATGGAAGCAGTGAAACGGCGTTTCCAAAATGAGTAGCCCAAAGAAGCCCCTGGCAGATGACAAGACTATAGAAGATCAGCAAGTTGCAGTGAAACAGAAAAAGTAGTCCAACAGCGTACATGACCAGCTTGCTTACCATCCCACTGCTAGACAATATCCCAAGAAAAACAAACAAAACAAAAACCATGGCATTATCATTCCATTGGAGAGGGCACCAAACAACAGAAGTGAGAGGAATTGTACCAAGGATGCATTGCTTGCAGGTCTGGCATGTGTATTCCCAAAGTATATTCCTATTTGTAGATGGATAACAACTATTTTTGTCATGCATTTTGTTTACCTTGATGTGTCATTCTCAGAAAGCATCAGTGGTGACTCCTGAGCTATAATATTGAATCCATACTGACTCAATATGTTCCTTGAACCTTAGGTGGATTTCAGGGAGATCACAATGGAGGTAATCCAGGCTACAAGTCTAATTTGAAGGGCTTGAATTGGGATGACTTCTAATGTTTCTTCCCTATCTAAATCATTTTATAAATGAGATCCAGAATCTGGTGACACCACCAACTAGAGCAATGGGTCCAGCAAAATAGTTGCCTCTGGTTCAAGATATTGTGTAGGTGTGTATCCATTCAAAAACATAATTGGCAAGCTGACATCAAAGTTTCAACTAGACAAAATGACTAATTCAAATTGAGAGACATTTAATGAAATAGCATAACAAAAAAATAACATAATCCCCCCACTACATAAAGCTGGGGCATGCTCCCTTATAAATACACATGTCACCAATGTGAAGGCGTTTTAAAGAACATATGTGACTAGGGAACGCATGTAGAGGGAAATGGACAATGGAGAAAATGAAACTCAAACAAGAGTAGTATAAATGTAGAGAATGTTCTTGCCTTGAAAACTATAGAGATACTGATTTCTTCTTCTGCCACAACTGTTCCTCATTGATTTCACATGGAATGAAGTCTTTTCTAAGTTATTTTTTTCCAATTAATCAGTCTTCCTTTTTTTCCTTTCTATCTCTTCTTGCCCTCCAATTGAAAAAGAAAGAAAAACAAAGCCCTAGTCATAAACATGTGGTGAAGGAAAACAAATTTCTGCATTAACAACATTCATATTCATAAAGATACAATCAGGATAGAAAGACTTAGGAACTCTAATTAACATAATGATGAATGACTCTCCCCTAGGACTCATGATGAAACATGCTATCCACATCCTGACAGAGAGATGACAATCCTTCAAAGTGCAGATATATATACTGTATCTGTGGCTGTCCTTAGTTCTCAAAGAGGACCATAATGACATCACTCTGCTAGAGTCAAGTTTCAATGTGCCCTACTGTGACTGATTAGACCAACACAAGCTCAGAATACTCTACCACAGGTCAGACACAAACAGACCATGTGAACATTTGGGTGAATACTCTAAATTTGTTCATTCTGCATTTCCTTTGAGCTGTTTCAATTCTGCTTTTCTCATAGAGCACATCACCTTTTCTTATGTGGACACTCCATGCTGGGTGGTCCTGTGCCGATGTCTCCCATGTCACACAATCATTTCCAAAGTTCTTGAGAAAGACCTTGAAAGTGTCCTTGTATCACTTCTTCTTATCGTCATGTGAATGTTTGCCCCATGTGAGCTCTCCATCTTTTTGGCAAGCATACATTTTGCATTCAAACAATTTGGCCAACCTATTGGACTGGTGCTCTTTGAAGCAGAGTTTGGATGCTTGGCAGTTTAGTTCGAGTAAGGACTTCAGTGTCTGGTACCTTATCTTGCCAGGTGATTTTCAGAATCTTCTTAGGACAATTCAAATGGAAGCCACTCTGGTGTGATGGCTTTTGAGCCCTTTTCAGGACTGCTTTCCACCTTAAGTGTCCACCTGTTCCACGTAACTCTTACCTGTGGCTCCAAGAAGTTGGAGAATGCCCAGTGACCACACCCTGGTAAATTGTTTCAGCAGACAGATTAAACCAGGTTGTTGTCTTAAAAACTATATCTATACACACATGTATATGTGTATATCTATACACACATGTATATGTGTATATCTATACACACATGTATATGTGTTTATTTCCATTATATATAGATATAGGTAGATAGATGGATGGATGGATGGATGGATGGATGGATGGATATCTCTCTATATAAAAATGTTATCTATATATAGATATAACTATATTGATATATTACCTATATCTATATATTTATATTATGTTGACTAGAGTTCCCATGTCTTTTGTGCACTCCACTATTTAAAAATTTTATATAAGTCTTCTGAGTTTCTTGGGTCATCCCCCTTTTCTTCTTCAATAAAATAATATTCTTCACTTTCATATATAATGTTCATGCATTCTCCAACTGATAGGCATCTCCTCAGTTTCCAGTTCTCTTCCACTAAAGAAAGAGCTTTATACATATTTTTGTACATGTCCATCTTTTTCCCTTTTCTTTGATCTCATGGGGTTATAAACCAAACAACAGCATCACTGATCAAAAGGTATTTGGCAGCATTAAAAATTATTGCTTTTTGAACATAATTTTTAATGGCTTTCCAGAATGCCTGGAACAGTTCATAGTTCCTTTAGCCAACCCTTCAAAAAGAGCTACTATAAATATTATTGCACATATGGCTTCTTTTCCTCTTTCTTTGTCTTCTTTGAGATATAAGCTAATGATATTGATAGGTCAGAGGATATACACACTTTAACAACTTTTTGGATAGTTTCAAATCAATTTACTGAAGAACTGGACTAATTCACAACTACATGTACATGTATGAACGTGCATGTTTTCCCAAAGCCCAACCAGCATTTTTCATTTTCATTTTTTTGGGTCATCATTGCCAATCTGATGGTTATATGACAGAACTTCAGAATTCTTTAATTTGCAGTTTTTATTATTAGTGATTTAGAGGACTTTTACTTAGCATTTGATAGGTTGGATTTATTTCTACAAAAAAGTCTTTTCATATTCTTTTGACCATTTAACAATTTAAAAGACCATTGAGAATTTTTTAAGTCCTTGCATTGCAATGAAGTTCTAAGTCTACCAGAAAAAATCCTCCCACACTGTGGTTGTTGCTGTGTACAAAGTTTCCTGGTTCTGCTCCTTTTGCTCAGCATCTGATCATATATGTTTTTCCAGGCCTCTCTGAAGACTTCCTGTTCATCATTTCTTATAGCATAGCAGTATTCCATTATATTCATATGCCATATTTCATTCAGCCATTCCCCAGTTGATGGGAATCCCCTTGATTTCCAATTTTGGACCACCACAAAGAGGGCTGCTATAAATATTTTTGTAAATGTGGGACCCTTTCCCATTTTTATGATCTCTTGGGGATATAGTCCTAGAAGTAGTATTTCTGGGTCAAATGGTATGCACATTTTTGTAGACCTTTGGGCACAGTTCCAAATTGCTCTTCAGAATGATTGATTCAGCTCACAGCTCCACAAAAAAATGGATTAGTTTTCCAACTCTCCCACATCTTCTCCAACATTTATCAAAAAAATAAAAGAGACTAACCCAAATGGCAAAAGAGGTCCAAAAACTCAATGAGGAGAAGAATGCTTTAAAATGCAGAATTAGCCAAATGGAAAAGGAGGTTCAAAAGCTCACTGAGGAATATAGTTCTTTAGAAATTAGAATAGAGTAGATAGAAGCAAATGACTTTATGATAAACCAAGAAATTTCAAAACAAATCCAAAAGAATGAAAAATTAGAAGACAATGTGAAGTATCTCATTGGAAAAACAGCTGACATGGAAAATAGATCCAGGAGAGACAATTTAAAAATTAGGGGACTATCTGAAAGCCATGATCAAAAAAAAGAGTTTAGACATAATCTCTCATGAAATTATCAAGGAATAAATATTGAAAGAATCCACCGATCACCTCCTGAAAGAGATCCAAAAAGAAAAACTCCTAGGAATGTTTTAGCCAAATCCTAGAGTTCCCAAGTCAAGGAGGAAATCTTGCAAGGTTCTAGAAAGAAACAATTTTAAGATTGTGGAAATACAATCAGGATAACACAAAATCTAACAGCTTCTACATTAAAGGATTGAAGGGTTTGGAATATGATATTCCAGAAGTCAAAGGAACTAGGATTAAAACTCAAAATGACCTACCCAACAAAATTGAGTATAATACTGCATGGGAAAAAATGGCCATTCAATGAAATAGAGGACTTTCAAGCATTCTTGATGAAAAGACCAGAGCTGAATAGAAAATTTGACTTTCAAACACAAGAATCAAGAGAAGCATGAAAAGAGAAATAGGAAAGAGAAATCATAAAGGACTTACTAAAGATGAACTATTTACATTCCTACATGGAAAAATAATATTTGTAAGTCTTGAAACTTTTCTCATTACTTGGGTAGTTAGAGGGATTATACACACATACGCGTGTGCACACATACACACATACACATATAGACAGAGGACACAGAGTGACTTGAATAGGTAGGGATGATATCTAAAAATGATATTAAGAGGTGAGAGAAGAGTATATTGGGAGGAAAAAAGGAGTAATGGAATGGGGCAAATTACCTCTCATAAAAGAGGCAAGAAAAAGCTTTTCAAATGGAAGGTAAAATGGGGGAGATGAGAAGGAAAAAGTGAATCTTACTCTAATCAGAATTGGCTTAAGGAGGGAATAACATGCACACTCAATTTGCTATGAAAATCTAACACCACAGGAAAGTAGGGGAGAAAGGGATAAGTAAGGCTACGGTATGATAGAAGGGAGGAGAAATGGGAGGAGGGAGTAATTAGAAGTAAGCACTTTAGGGGAGAGGCAAGGTCAAAAGGGAATAGAATAAATGGGGAGCAGGATAGTATGGAGGGAAATGTATTTAGTCCTACATAGCATGAGTATTATGGAAATCTTTTGCAAAACTGAACATATATAGCCTATATTGAATTGCTTGTCTTCTCAGTGGGGATGAGTAGGGAGGGAGGAAGGGAGAGAAGTTCAAACTCAAAGTTTCAGGAATGATTGTTGAGAATTGTTTTTGCACGCAATTGGGAAATAAAAAATACGGGTAATGGGGTATAGAAATCTACCTTGCCCTACAAGAAAAGAGAGAAGATGTGGAAAAGGGAAGGCAGGGGTGTGACAGAAGGAAGGGCAGATTGGGGCAAAGGGTAATCAGAATGCATGGTGTTTTGGGGTGGCTAGAGGGGAGAGATGTAGAGGAAATTTGGAACTCAAAATGTTGTAGAATTGAATGTCGAAAACTAAAAATAAATAAATTAATTGAAAAATAATATTTGTGGTTATATTCATAAAATTTCTCTATGTATCTTGGCAAGCAGACTCCCAAGTATTTTGGACTGATTGTAGTTTTTATAAATGGAATTTCTCTTCTGTTTCTTCCTGTTAATTATTCTTGGCAATATACATGAATGCTAATGCTTTCTATACATCCTCCAAGTTTACTGAAGCTGCTGATTGTTTTAATTAATCTCTCTAGTTAACTCTCTAAAGTTCTCTATGGGAACCATCAGCTCATCTGCAAAATGCAATAATTTTCTTCCCTCTTTGCCTATGTTTATTCTCATTTCTTTTTTATTTTCTCATCACTATAGTTAACATTCCTACCACTGTATCAAAAAGAAATGTGATGAGAATTGAAAAGGTCATTAGTAAATTCCCATTATACATAATGCTGGCTCTTATCTTTAGAAAGATTACTTAGCATATTAAGGAAAAATCCATTTAATCCTATGATTTTTGTTTTTTTTGCCCTAAAAGTATAGATGCTGTATCTTGTCAAAAGCTATTTCAGCATCTATTTATACAATTGTATGGTTTTTTTATGTTATTAATATTGTCTATAATATCTATAGTTCTCCTATATTGTTTCAACCTTTTTTTACTCATAAATGCAACCTTGTCACAGTGCATAATTGTTAAGGTGTCCAGGCCTGAGCCCTCAGACCAACAGGCCTTATCTGACCAATAGTGCCTGTTGGCCTTGGTGGAGCGAGCTGTAAGTAATAACTGAGGTGAGAGATGAGATAGTGAGCAACTCTGTTTATTGTAACAGCAAGCAGTGCTTTTATCTCTTTCCCTACACTAGAGCCCTTAGTGGACCTATCAGCTTATAGTTTGTCCTAATAAGGAAAACCCTATACTTTGTACCAGGACTGCCATGTAGCCCCTAGTTAGCAAAACATCTGGGACCTTCTTTGTTCTCCCAGGATCCAGGAAATAACCTTGATCAAAACAGGGGCAGAACCCTTCCTCCCAGAGCGATTTTGTTCATGCATTACCAGTCTCCCCTCAGTTTACCTGAGTCATGACTAGTGAACGCTGTCCAAGAGGCTAGGGGTTGGCAATTCCCTTACACATAATCATTGAGATTGTTGCTGTAATCTCTTTGCTAATTGTGCACTTTTAAAATTTACACATCATTATTAAAATATTAGTCAACAATTTACCAAAGGGGGCACAAAAAATACTGAAGAAACTAACACCTTAAAGAGAAGAATTGGAAAAATAGAAAAAGAGGTAAAAATTCACTGAAGAAAAGAATTCCTTAAATGTAGAATTGGACAATTGGAAAGGGAGTTACAAAAGCTTGCTGAAGAAAACAATTTCTTAAAAATTAGAATTGGGCAAGTGAAAGCTAATGACTATGAAATGAGAAACAATAAAATAAAACCAAAAGACTTAAAAGAAATAGATGAACGTGTGAAATGCCTCATTGGACAAAGAACTGACTTGGAAAATAGAACCAGGAGAGATAATTTAAGATTTATTGGACTACCTTACAGCCATGATCAAAGAAAGAGACTACACGTCATTTTTCAAGAAATTATCAAGGAAAACTTCCCTGATATTGTAGAACCAGAAGGCAAAATAGAAACGGAAAGAATATACCAATAACCCCCTGAAAGAGATCCCCAAATGAAAACTCCCTGGAATACTATAGCCAGATTCCAGAGCTGCCAAGTCAAGGAGCAGCCAAGTAGAAATAATTCAAATATTCTGGAGCCACTGTCAGGATAATACAAGATTTAGCAATTTCTACATTGAGGGATCAGAGGACTTGGAATATAATATTCCAGAGGGCAAAAGAACTAGGATTACAACCAAGAATCACCTACCCAGAAAAACTGAGTGTATATTCCGAAGGAAAAATCAATATTCAATGAAATAGAGGACTTTCAAGCATTCCTGATGCAAAGTCCAGAGCTGAATAGAAAATATGACTTTCAAGCACAAGACTCAAGAGAAGTAGAAAAGGATAATCAGGAAAGAGAAGTCATAAGGGATCCAATGAGGTTAAACTATTTACATTCCTACATGTGAAAATGATACTAATGACTCTGAAAACTTTCCCATTATTTGAACAGTTAGAAGAAGTATACAGAGAGAGGGAGAATGAGGGTGAGTTCAATATGATGAGATGATATAAAATAATAAAATTAAAGGGTGAGAAAGAAGAAAGCAATGGGAGAAGGGGAAAGGAAGAGGTAGAATTAGGTAAATGATGAGACATATCTAATTTTCTAAAATTTTATTCAGGTCCTTAATTCTTTCCAGTTTATTTTCATCAGGTTTATCCATGTATGAAAATTATACTTTGAGGTCCCTGCTATTATAGTTGTAGTCTCCCAGTTATTAAGTAATTCATTTAACTTTTCTGTTAAGTACTATAAGCTATTTATACTTTTTAGTACATCTATGTCTACTATTAATATTAATTCATTGTCTCTGATACCATTCAGGAAAATGTAGTTTCCTCATTTTCACTAAATAAAATATTGCAATTTCCCTGTCTGCAATCATAATCACTACCATAGCAATTTTTACACCAATTGAAGCATAATAGATTTTGCGTTAGCCCCATATTTTAGTTTTGTGCATGAAGCTTTAAGATTTAAGATTGTTTGTTATCTAGAATATATTGCTGGATTTTACTTCCTGACCTACTCTCCTATTCTCCTCCATTTTCTGAGTGAATTCATCCCAATCACATTTACTGTTTTAATAATTAGGTACTTCTCTCCATCCTTTTTCTTTTACTTTTCCTGCTCTTTGTTTCTCCCTTATTTCCTTTATAAAAAAATAAATAAAAGGAAGTATGGTGAGGAAATAATGTGCTCATCACCAATGCCCTAGGCTTGATGCAATCTCTTCTCTTTCCTTTGTCCAGAGTTCAATCCTGGGTTCTTGTCTTTTCTTATAATGAACATATAAAAATCACTCCCATACTCATTGTCTTATTACACTTCCCTCTAAGACTAGTAATGATAAGATTCTGATGGAACACACCTATCATCTCATATTAGAAACTAGTTAGTCTTCCTTTAGTTCTTTCTCAATTTTATTTACCTTTTCGCATTTCTCTTGATTCCTCTCAAAATTTATGTCACTCTGGTCTTTTCCTCAGAAATGCTTGGAAATCATTTATTTCTTTGAAGGTCAACTTTTTTTTCTTTTTTTATATATAATCAATCCTCAACTTTTGCAGAGGTTACAGTCCTAGAAAATGGTTTGAAAGTCAAAAAGTTCAAATGATGATACACTGAACCTATGAGAAAAAGGGGGTTAGGTTCCCACAACCACTCAAAACTATAATCTTTTGCTAGAGATTGTTGGAAATACACTTTTCTGCATATAATTCTTTACAACAAAACATTCTTATAATATGTAGTTTGCCTAACATGCTAACCATAGAATAACCTATAAAATGCAGTACATAAAATAAAATTTATAACATGCAAAACATTTTTTCTTGCTAGTAATCCCCTAGAATTCTCTGAATTTTTGTGTTAACATCTCAGTTAAAAAATTCACTGGTTTCAGACAATATTCACTTTTTATAACATGAAATTTATAGTGTCATAAATACTGTACAGCAAATTGAATTCTTAAAACATTTTTAACCCAAATCGTGCCTTTCACTGTATCAGAGGGCAGTGTAATGACCTAATCTAAATTTAAAAATTGTTAAAAGAAATTGTATCCCAAAAAAAGGATACCTGGGATTAGCAATTATGGTAATGCTTATCATCCTTGGAGTATCCTGAAGTCTTTTTCTTGTTTCCTCGCCACCTCTCCCCAGTTTGAATTTTCACCAGGTGGTGGAATTCCCAGGTAACACCAAAGTTGCTGCCCACACTGACTATAGACATTCTGGCATGAAGTTTATCTGAAACCTTTATTTTTTCAATAAGCTGCAACACCAACTGAGCTTGGGCTTAGATCACCGAGGACTTGCACTATGCTTTAAAGGCATAACTGCAACATAGAACTTGAATTTTAAAGACAAAGAAAATATGTAATGAATGCACAGAGAACTCTTTACAACAATAGGGAGAACAAGACTAGTGAAGCAACTAGTAGAAAACCAGCTGCTCCACAAAATTGCAAGCATTGCACCTCTCTTTTTTCCCCTCTATATTGCAGATAGCTGAAAATATGACTGGTTGTCAATACAAAAATGAAAATAGAGGTTAGTAGTAAAATTACTCATATATTTGAAGTCAGCAAAGTTAAGTACAAGAATATTGAGGGTTGACTGTACTTAGTTTTGCAAAGCAAATTAAAAAAAACAACTCCACAATAATTACAAGTAAAATCCTAGAAAACAAATAGTAAATTACTGTCAAGAACTCCAAAAGAGGACAGAAGAAGTGAAGTAAAATCTGCAAAATGAAATTAACACTCTTGCAGGGGGACAACTTAGAAGGATAATAAATTACTTTGTAGAAAATAGAAACATTACCCAATTAGTGGACAACATAAAAAAAGGAATGGAGCAAACAACTTTAAAATTCAATGCTATAACAACAACAAAAAATTTAGAACTAAGTCAAAAGAATGAAAATTTAGAGCACATAAGACATCTTATTATGAAAAGCAACCAACCAGTAAAATATGATTAGAGATAATTATGAAACCATTATATTCCCTGAAAATCATGATCAAAAAGTCATATTTATGTAATTTTTATCATATTTCTAAGATTTCCATCCTAAAAGAAAAATATAAATGCATATGTACGTGTATGAATATGCACACAACTATTAGGCATTAATACATTGTTGTGTTGTTGTCACTGAAATGTCTAATAATTCTGGAAAATAATTTGGAATTATATTTTTAAATGATATTAATTAAATTAAATTAAAATATATTTTATTATATTTAAATCATTCATGCCCTTTAACTCAGTAATATTGATTTGGGCATAGATCCCCAAAAATTCAAAGGCAGAAGAAAAATTCCAACATATACAAAAATAATTATAGCGACAAATGTATAGTAGCAAAAATCTGAAAACCAGCTGTGTGCTCATCAATTGTGAAGTGGCTAAACAAATTGTGTGCCTTCTCTCTCCTCCATCCATAACTGCACCATTTTTCTGGGAGACAGTCTTAAGATATGATTCCTGATTGGTCAAGAAACCTCACAGCTCTTTCTGTTTGTTTGTTACTCTGGTGACAGGACTATCTTTCAGAAAAAAAGCCTAATACACATGAACCTAAGGGTTATGTATACGTATAATGCCTACATGATTATTACACTGTAAAAACTGACAAATATGCAGAATTCAGAGAAATTTGGGCAATCTATTTGAATGAACACAAATTAACTGATACCAAAAAGTAATCAGAACAAGGACAACAATTTAAACGATAGCAACAATGAAAAAGAAAATAGCATTGGAATACATCAGAATCATGATCAAAGGAGTAAACAATCATGACTCCAAGTCACTGATATAAAAGCTTGCCTCTGTAGTCTCTCAGCAAAGAGATGGCAGGCTACGATGCAGAATGAGATAGGCATCCTCAGACAGTCAACGTGCTGATGTCGATTTGATTTTCTTAGATTTATTTATTTATTATAAGGAGAGGACTGTTTCAGACATGTGGGGGTTAGTGATGGGGACAATTGGAAGTTATAATAATGTCAAAAGAGATGGAGACAGACAAACACACAAAAAGACAGATGGAGATAAAGAAATGTGGATAGAGATACAGAGAGAACAAAGAGAGAGAGAGAATGAGAATAAAGAAAACGTTAAGAAAAATAATATCAGTAACCTTGGCATGTTTATAGACCATGGGAAGTAACTGGTACATAATGAGATCACAGGGTTGTTGTGAGAATCAAATGAGGTAATATAAAACAAGATCTGAAATCGGGAAGACCAGAGTTCAAATCTAGTGACTGAGCAAGTCACTTAACTTCTGTTTGTTTCAGTTTTATCCACTGTAAAATGGGGATAATTGTAATACCTACCACCCAGAGTTGTTGTGAGGATCAAATGAGATAATATTTCTAATCTGCTTAGCCCAGTACCTGGTACACAGTAGGTATTACATAAATGTTAACTGTTATTAATATTAGTTACAAAATATATAGATTAGGGAATGTATGATAAGCACATCTAAAAATTCCCTGAAAATCATAGAAATACAAAATAAAAAATTTGTAGGTATAACTTTACACGCATTACATTGCCAAAGATGGTTTAAAAAAAGATGAAAAAAAATCAGTATTTTAGTGCTTTGTAGAAGATAGGCAGACTGGCTCATAGCTGGTAAAGCTATAAATTGGTCCAACTGTTTTGGAAAACAATTTAGAATTATGTCAGAAATGTTTTAAAATTTTTCTTTAACTCTGATTCATTAATTCTACTACTGAGTTTATAGTCCAAGGAAGTCAATGACAGAGAAAAGGTAACCTCTTTATCAAAATACTTATAATGGCACAATTTAGAGTAGCGATCAGGTGGAAATCAGTTACATGACCATTGATTGAAGACTGACTAAGCCAATGAAGGCATGTGGATTCAAAGAATATTGTTGCAATACAAGGAAAAATGAATTGATTTTAAAAATGGAAATATTTACTTGTAGTGCTGCAATGAAGAAAGCAGAACAAAAATAATAATATGTACAGTTGATGAGGGCTCAGGAAACCTAGAGGAATGATAGAGGAACCCCAAGACTGGAGTTCCCTGTGTGGGCTGTCTGGAAAAGAATTTCATGATTCAAGCATTGTTGAAGTCAAAGTGGTGAAGATTTGTTACACTTTTCAGAGGACAAGAGTTCTTAGTGAACCTGCAACCTTTGAAGGGTACAGTCAAAGTTTATACAGGATATTCTGTAGTTGGTTGCTGTCCATCATCTTTGAAAAGGACCAAAATGACATCACCATGATAAAGAGAATTTTCAGTGTGTCCAACTGTGGTTGATCAGATCAATACAAGCTTGGAATGCTCTACCACAGGTTGGGCACAGATAGCCCATGTGAATAGTTGTGGTGTATAGCATGTGTCAAGTGTCATTTCTAGGTGATAGAAGTGGTATCAGGGAGTGGTTAAGGAGTTGTTATTTCTTAAAGGGACATGCACTTTTAGTATCTACTGCACAGGTATTTTACTCAAAGTTCATCAGGAAATAGCCCAAGTGGGGGCTACATGGAAGTGTGATTTTAGGCTGAAACATCACTAAGTCAACTAATGGTCCTTACTGACTAAGTAATGCCAGGCTGCTCTGATCAACGTCTTTTTAGACAAGATAAATGTAAGGGAGTATACATATGTCTAAGTCTAAGATACATATGATTGGTCAGTGAGTAGTAATTGTCGTTATTACCCAGTACACAGTCAGTTCAGCCAGCACACAACTGGTTGGAATTAATAAATTCTATAGCTGGATACTGTATCAGAAAAAGAGATAATGGTTGTTGCTGGGGCAGGCTGTTCATGGGCTGGGGAGAAACTTCTTGGGATAATGTTTAGAGGTTAGGGAGAAATGTGATTTCTAGTGAGAAATGTGATTTTAGAATTGGAGTCCAAGCGCAGGTACCCAAGCACTTAGTGACTACAAATGTAAATGAAGATAATGCTAGAATACCCCCAAATTTAGGTAGAATAAAAAAGACAATGCAGCTCTCAAGTTATTAGAGATAAAATACATATCCTCCTTTTTTGTTAGCAAGAGAAGTGACTAGTGAATGATTTGAATTAATAAGATATTTCAACAGTCATTTGAAAACCAGCAGAGAAGTGCGCTGGGGTGGCAGGTAGAGGAGGAGGAAGCACAGGATTGTGACTGTGAAGTTGCCAGTGCCAGATTCCAGATCCAAAATGAAGGGGGTGAATAATTCAGGAGCTACATTAAGTCTGATTCTCATTAAATCTGTTAATGGAAGTCATTTAGACTACAGAAAAGCTACAAACCTCTGATTCTGATGTTTCCTGTTGAGGAACAAGGATGCATATTCTTGCTAATTATGTAGGGTTAATTTGGACTTACTCCAGCTGAGCGGATCCAACTTTATCTCCCCCTCAGAATTCTAGGGTAATCCTAAGATGTTGAAAGTATTTTTTTCTAATGCTTTTTGTCTTTGGTCTTCATTCTAGTGTGCTCTCCCTACTGCTTTCCACCAGTGATTAATGTCTCAAATCCATTTAACCAATTAACATCAACCAGCTTGTACACAGAGATATTTACTGCAAAGAAACAGCAGGAAGAGAAAATTACAAAGCATTTCCCTCCAACACCAGGGCTGGGGGGAGCACACTATCTTTTGTACCACCTTGGTCCCTGGAGAGAGTGAGATCAACCTTAAAGCCATTTTTGTCATAGCATTTCTCCTACAAGTTCCTTTCCAAATGGCATAGCCAATGGATAGATGAGTCTTCATTTATGTTCCTTTTGGAATATATAAAGCACGTCTGTCATACTTCATACTTCACTCACCATCTGCCAAATTATGGCATGAACTCTATCTCCTGGACTTCTTGTGGCTTGGTCTCCTGAAGACCTTGAAGCTCACAAAGTCATAGCCATCTCCAATGACCCTTCACCTAAAATCAGGAAAGGACACAACAGAGAGAAGCTATGACAGAGCCATATGCTCTCACTTTCTTGCTGGCTCAGGGGTTCAGAGGTCCTGAGGACCATCTACCATCTAGAGGCCTCAGCAGCTTGTTCTCCTTCTGGAATGATAGCCAGGAAGTAGAGAACCAGACAAAAAGATTGCCCTTGGATTGTTAGAGCCCCTCAAATGTATCCCTCTTCCAGCTCCAATGAAAAAGGTTCCTCTTCATCATGTGGTTACTGGAATAGAACCAGCTATAGAATGTTTTCATATGTTCCAAAGTCCACATGGGGATTCATCAGCCTTGCATGCTTACTAGCCCCCCATTACACTTAAAAGTTTGCTTATCCTTTGTGTTTAAACATTTACTTTGTCTGTTATGCCTGATGAATGTCAAAAAGTTGCTAAGCAATTCCATTGCTTAAAAAAAAAAACATCACTGTTCAAATGAAGTGTCAAGAGAGATGACCCCAAATTCTAGGAAGGGGAGAGTGAGGTAAATTTAAATCTTTAGTATTTTTCCAGAGCAAAATTTTTGGCTCAGGACTTGAGTTCAAAAGAGAGTTATTGATTCATTCGTATAACTTGTCAGAGGAATCAGAGCTAACTGACTAGGTTGGTATTAAGATGGTATTATGATGGATACCCACCATTCCTGCATGGTCTCATTTGAATAGAAAGTTATTCTCCAGAACAGGAAGGTACAAGAGAGTCATATGAAAAATGGAGGAGGAATTGTCAAGCATACCAACAAAAAACTGATGATTGAGAAGTGAGGGGGACTTAACTTGAGATGCCTGCTGCATATTATCTCAATATAGTAATACTACCGCTATATTATGACCTATAGCTAGGTCATTACAGGCATGGGCAATAGCATTTATCTCTATCCCAGTAGGCAAATAACATTTTATGAACTTTTTTTGTAAATATTTACTTTTTTTCAATGTCATGTGAAGATAGTTTTCAACATTAATTTTTTATAAGGTTTTGAATTCCAATTTTTTCTCCTTCCCTTCCATCCCACCTCTCCAAGACAACAAGCAATCTGATACAGGTTATACATGTGCAATCATGTAAACATATTTCCACATGTAAAAGAAGAAACAGAACAAAAGGGAAAAGCCACAAACAAAAAAAGTGAAACTAGTAAGGTTGATATGCATTCAGACGCCATAGTTCTTTCTCTGGATGTGGATAACATTTTCTATCATGTACCTTTTGTACTTGTCTTGGATCATTGTATTACTGAGAAGAGTTAAATCTATCATAGTTCATCGTAGCACAATGTTGCTATTACTGTGCACAGTGCTCTGGTTCTGCTCACTTCACTTAGCATCAGTTCAGATAAATCTTTCTATGTTTTTCTGAAATCTGCCTGCTCATTATTTCTTATAGCACAGTAGTTTTCCATTGCATTTATATGCCACAATTTGTTCAGCCATTCCCCAATTGATGGGCATCCCCTCAATTTCCAATTCTTTGCCACCACAAAAAGAGCTGTTATAAATATTTTTGTACTTGTAGGTCCTCTTCCCTTTTTGTTTTTTTGTAAAATCTTTAGGATGCAGACCTAATAATGGTGTTGCTGAATCAAAAGTATACACAGTTTGATTGCCCTTTGGGCATAGTTCCAAATTGCTCTTCAGAATAGTTAGATCAGTTCACAACGCCACTGACAATGCATATTGCATATTCCAATTTTCCCGTATCTTCTCCAACATTTATCATTTTCCTTTTCTGTCATATTAGCCTCTAGGTGTGAGGTAGTACCTCAGTGTCTGTTTTTAAAGTCTGCATTTCTCTAATCAATAGTGATTTAGAGAATTGTTTTATATGACTATAGATAGTTTTAATTTCTTCATCTGAAAACTGCTTATTCATATCCTTTGTCAATTTATCAACTGAGGAAGGACTTATGTTCTTATAAATTTGACTCAGTTCCCTATATATTTGAGAGATGAGGCCTTTATCAGAAACACTACCTATAAAAATTTTCTCTATCTTTCTGCTTTTCTTGTAATCTTGGTCATGTCAGTTTTGTTTATGTGAAACCTTTTAAATTTAATGTAATTAGAATTATCCATTTACATTTCTTAATGTTCTCTATCTCTTGTTTGGTCATAAATCTTTCCCCTTTCTATAGTTCTGAAAGGTACACTATTCCTTGCTCTCCTAATTTCCTTATGGTATCACCCTTTCTGTCTCAATCACGTGCCCATTTTAACCTTATCTTGGTACATTTATGAGCTTCTAAATGCAGTTTTCATTTGCTCGGGGAAATACTGCTTTTGAAGTCAGAAAGGTCAGCCCTTTGCCAGCTGGCTTCTGACGACAGAAGGCAGCACAATTTTGTTTCCTGCTGTCATTGTCTTTGTTCTCAGCACACTTAACAAAGACAGTAATCTTGCCAATGCAACCAACTCACTTTTGTTGATGGAGTTATTACTCTCTGTCCTCTCCTTGCTACCAGGGAACTGACATTCTCTCAGCACAGAGAGGGAAAAAAGCACTTCTAATATATTCTTCTGGCCATACGAAACCTTTATCCTCTGGAACTCTGAGATCATTTTGATACCTGGGCTGATATATACACAAAATTTCCAATTCCTTTTTCAAGAATTATAAAATGACTTTATCTGACCACAAATTTCTATAATTCTATTTCTTCCTTTGTCTCACCTTAAATCTGTTCTTTCTTCTTGCCATGATCTACCTCCAGACTCCCTACTCCTCAGTATCGTCACATCTACTCTACCTTCCACTTTCTTCTCTTGTCAATCTTGAGCTTATGTTTTTAAACTATCATTATTATGCCATGCCATGTTCTCTCATTTTTCCCCATTGTTTTATGTCCTGTCAAGCAGCAACTCTGGATTACTCCCAACATCTGCTGCTTCTGTTTGTACTCATATGCTACCAAAGGAAGGTTTACTAGTTTATTGACTGGAAGACACTAAAAATTTATATTATCTAACTTCAACTGGACTTCTAGAAGAGTAAGTTACTTCCCCTAACTGATTTTCTATCACTTTAGAACATGTCTTCCCAACATTCTCTTCCCTTGAGTCATTTGCTTTATACTTTACTGAGAAAGTAGAGGTCAATTACCAAGAACTTTTCCTCTCTTCCAAATGCCTTGACACCATCCTTCATTCTCTTCTCTTTTATTCTGCTCTCTGATGACATTATTCTTCTCCAAGGTCAGCTCCTCTGTATGAAAACTTGATTCTACCTCCTTTTGTCTCCAGAAGCTTATGACTCAAATAATCCACTTTATATTTAGTCTCTCCCTCCTTTCTGCTAGTTTCTTCCTTGTACTCTAAATCCTCAAAAACAAAACAAAACAAATCCCTCACTTGATACCACCATACATTTAAATGAGTTTCTTAATATATTTCCTCATTTTGTAGGTCAAACTCTTAGAAAAAAGAAGTCCACTTTTATTGTCTCCATCTCCTCTCCTCTCATTGGATTCCTAAGCCCAATCAAATGGTCAATCAGCAAGCATTTATTTAGCCCCTTCTATGATCTTGGCAACATGCTAGGGCCTAGTTACAAAAATAAAAGAACACTCTAAACCTCAAAAACTGCTTATTTGTCAAATGCAATGGGCTTTTTCTCAATTCTCTCTGATCTTTTTATAGAATTTTACCCTATTGACAAATCTGTCCACCTGGATACTCACTCTTCTCTGCCTTTTTTGTGACACTGCTTTCTCTTCTCTCCTAGATCTTCATCCATATCCCATCCTCTAAGAGTGAGTGTACCCCAAGAATTTGTTTTCGATTCTCCATATATACTTTCTTCAGTCCACATGGGTTTAATTACTTATGCAGTTATCCATTTATGTATCACTAGGACTACTGCCTCTGAATCAATATCCTTCTTTCAAGTCTGACTCACATTTTCAACTCATCCTCCATATTTTGTCAATATTTTTTTCCTAAAGCAAAGGTCTGACAGTGTCACTCACCTAAACAATAAACTCTAATGCCTCGCTATTACCTCTAGGATCCTTCCACAAACTTCTCTACCATTTCAAACCCTTCATAGGCTGCTTCCTACCTTCCCAGCATTAGTTTGCATCACATAGTGTGTCATTCAGCCAAACTAACCTTTTGTTATTCCTCATATATGACACTCCATCTTCAACCTTCACACCTGGAATTCCCTCTCATATATTTAAGAAATGAGGCCTTTATCAGAGAGACTTACTATAAATTTTCTCTTAGTTTCCCACTTTCCTTCTAATTTTCACTTTATTAATTATTAATTAATTATTAATATAATAAAATATAATCAAAAATGTTTTACTTTCATGTAATCAAAATTATCTATTTTATTTCCCATAACCTTCTCTATTTCTTGTTTTGTCATAAATTTTTTCCTTATCCAAAAATCTGACATAAAATTTTCCGTGCTTCCCTAATTCACTTATGATATAATTTTTAGTATGACCTTACGTGGGGTATATGGTGTGAGATGTAGGTCTATGCCAAGTTTCTGCCAAAGTACTTCCCAGTTTTCCCAGCAAGTTTTTTTTTTGGTCAAATGGTGAGTTTTTGACCTTAAAAGTTTCAATCAAACACTAACTTACTAGGGTCATTTCTCCTAAGATTTTACAAACAAATTTATATTCTAAAGTAGATTCTGCACTTCTGAATGGAATACTAAGGCCTTCTATTGTCATGATCTGTATTATTTGGGGTTACAATGCTGTATTCTTGGATATTGAGGGTTGGGTTCTTCAAAGATAACTGGGGTAATTCAGATAAGGGAGATGGAAACTTTGAGTGGGCCCTAAGGAGTTTGATTTATGGCACAGTTTGATGACTGCTCTCCCAATATTACATTTGCAAGGTCCAGACTCCAGTTTGAATTTGAGCAACACAACTGCAGGCTTGACCCTGAGTGGAGCTTCAGTAGACAGTTGCTAGCCCCAGTTCCTGTCAGCCTTTTGGAAGATTCTCCAGCTTCAGAAAGACAGAACCATAGTGCCCCACTCTCTACCCCAGCCTGAAATCAGTTGGGTCAAAGCAATAGACTTTCAGACAAACCTCTCTTCTGTTCAATTGGTTTGAATCCATGATCTTTTCCAGAGCCAGAGGTATATAAATGCAGGCCTGTACAGGCTGGTCTGTGCTGGCAACCTTAAACATGCTTGTTGGTAGAGCTGTAGATCAACCTTCATTTTGAATCCTTATTTCAAATCCCTGAATCCATATTCCCACTCTACAGTAAGAGATACAGTTGCAATATGACCCCTGTTCCTAAGTCCCTACCCTGGTCACTTTCCTATAGGCTTAATTCACAAATTTGGGCTGGAAAAATGATTCTCTGTGGTTTCTCCTTGGATTTCCTGACTGCTACTCAGTCTGGCACTCTTTCGCCAACTTTTTTGGAGAAGTTGTGGAAGAAAGCTGTCTCTATCTTTGCCAGAATTCAATCAATATGTTTGGGACTTATGTGATTAATTGGGGTGGGTGAGTGAACCTTAATCCTTATAGTAGAAAAAATGAAAAAAATTTGCCAATCAATTGAGAGGAAGGGTTGAACTAATTGTGATATATAAATGCAATGGAATTACATGCCATTATATCTTTCAGTAGGAAAAAAAATTTGAGAATTCAAAGAAACTTGGGAAAACTTGCATAAATTGGGTACACCTAAAAAAAAATTAAATTAGAATCACAGTCAATGAGAGGAGAGCATCTCTGAGAAGTAAGAATCTCAGAGTAGTAAGGCACTTCAGGTGCCATTTAATTTAGGACAGATCTGAATATATATCTTTTCTGTAATAAACCCAGCAAATCATTAACCAGCCTCATTAACTAGGCCTTGATGACCTCACTCAAGGGATAAACCTAGTCCCTTTATAGTCGGGACATTGTACACTGAAATAATTCTAGTCATTAGTAAGTTTTTCCTTACATAAAAACTAAATTCACTTCTTTGAAACTTCTGCTAGTTGTTTATAGTTCTGCCATCTCAGGTGAAACAGAATAAGTCTAATCCCTTGTCCATGAGTCAAGTTCTTCAGATACTGAAAGACAGCTATCATTTCTCCTCCTCTACTAAGTCTTCCCATTTCCTTCAGCCGATCTTCATATGGCAGGAGAAACAGAGAGAGACACAGACAGAGAGAGAGAAAGATAGGAAGAGACAGAGAGACAGAAACAAAGAGAAGGAGAGAGAAGAGAGATAGAAACAGAGGAGAGACAGAAAGAGAGAGGTAGAGAGACAGACAGGTAATCAGGGACAGAAAGACAGACAGAAACAGAGACAAAGACAGAAGACAGAGTAAGGATTTTGTGTTCTCACTATGCAACAGAGACAATGCTAAGAATTGGGGATACAGATATAAGAAAGCAAGCAAGTGAGAGTCCCTACCCTCAAAGAACTTATATTCTAATGAGAGATGATATGTAAAGCAGACCCGGAAAGGTAGAGAGGAATGCTGGGCAACCAAGTGTAGAGATGGCCAAGAAGTGATGTGGAGACCTGCTTCCTAGCAAGGTAAGGGGAAAATATGCCTAAATAGCATTTCAGCAATTCAGTCCAAGTTTCCAGTAAGGGAGAAGATGAGAATAAAATATAAGAGTTTGACGTCTCACAAGGGAGATTAACAGTCAGGTTACTTCCCTGAGACACTCTAGTTTATCAATGCCCCTCTGAAAAAGTGGCACCTACAACCAAACACAGTGCTATGAATGTGGTCTGACCACACAGCAGGATTATCACCTACCTAGTACTAGACAGAGCACCTCTCTTAATGGAACCTGCATTAGCATACTGGGCTGTTGCATTATACTGATAAATCATATTGCAATTGTAGTGTGCCAAAATCAGATCTTTTACATCATTTCATTTAAGCTCCTCAATTAATAGATGAAACAAATATGGTCTCGAATGGCTTAGTGGAAAGATCATTCTGTTAGATACTGGCAAAACTGGGATGAGGACTAAGGCTCCTAATTTATGGTTGGGGGTTCTTCCTACCACAGCATGTTATCTCACATATGAATTCTTTTATAAATGAAATTATATTACTTACGATGTTGGAATAATCATTCTTGATTTGTTGAATGTTGATGCTTACCATGAGACATGTGATATGTATATATTTATATGTGTATATGTATATATATAGTGTATGTATGTAATGTATGTATGTATGTGTATATGTATTTCATGTCATTCTGTAACCATCTCATGCATTGTATAGCTGTAACTGTTTCCATGTTTTGTATAGCTCTTCCACCTCCCCCTACTCCCTAACTTTCCAATAATTGAAACCATAATTAAATGAACCATCATTGGTCTTGGAAAAAGGCCTGTCAAACTACTCCCCTACAACCACACTAACTATTCCTGCAACTTGCTGGAACACATTTCCCCCCACCCTTATCTTCTCTCCCCTATGTGTGTTTCCCCCCATTAGTTGATAAACTTCTCAAGGTTCAGGATATTCTTTGCTTTTGTATTTGTATCTTCAGTACTCAGCACATTGCTTGGCACAGAGTATGAGTTTAATAAATACTTTTTCATTCATTTATTCATTCAGCTTTGAACTTCCTGATTTCTAAAATTAAAGTGTCTAGATAGTAAAGTGACCCAAACTTATTGCATTATGAATATTTTCATAACTAATTAGTTAGCCCTGATTGCTGAATGTCACAGTCAGGGACCATATCTTTTGATAATAATGCTAGCTCACATATATCTCACTGTATAGTTTACAAAACACCAAATGTACATGTGTGTATATACATACATGTACATATACGCACACATGTGTGAATGTGTGTATATACATGTATGTCACATTTATATGTGTGTATATCAACTCATACTATTGTAAGTATTGTTATCCCCATTCTACAAATGAAGAAACTGAGGCTTAGGGTGGTCAAGTTACTCATCCAAGTTCACATAGTTGAAAAGTCTCTGAGGCCGTCCTCGACCCCACATTGTCTGACTCCAAATTCGTTGTTCTTTCCATCACTTCGTGCCGCCTTGCAGGCATATGTGGGAGCTTATATTTTGTAAACACAAGGTTGGACAGCATATATGAACATATGTCAAAAAGGATTTTAAAAGAAGCAAGAAATATCCATGAGGTTCTGAGATTTGAAGCACTAAGAACATACTAAAACAATAATAATCAACAAATGAAGTCAAAATATATTTACTGGTTGCCAACTATGTGTTTAAAAGCTTTATTAATCTGAATTCCAGACAGATGTGCATATGGCATCCTCCAGATGTGACTCCAATTCCATTCAATAAGCCTGGATTATCAATGCTGTTCTTTTAAGGTTGAAAGGCCCAGGAAATTGCCAGACTCATTCTTCCTCTGGCCACCTTTCAGGTCTCCCCATAACCCTGCCACCTTGTCGTGCCACAGTTTGTTGGGCTATGATTCATAACTATTAATAACTTCTTGTCATCAAGGGAAAATAGAGAATTACTAACACACATCTATATATTCTAACTGGCTAACTGGCAAATCCAGGGCTGACATTCCATTCAGGTCTGCCCTAGCCATCTTATCATCTGTCCTGGCACTACATATGCCTTCCCTTTCCTTGCTACCTTCCTCTACTTCTTGCCCTTGGAATGCTAATTCAATTTGACGGTCCAGTAACTTCACTCACCAATTTTGTGAGTCCCCACATATAGACTTCCCTACTTGGCTTCCACATTTGTATATGTATTATCCTTTACTATGACAAACTAAGTTCCCTGAGGTTGGAAACTGTCTACATTTTGTATTTGCTTTCCTAGCACTAAGCATTGTATACACACACACACACACACACACACACACACAGAGTATAAGTGTTTGTAAGTGTGTGAATATACATATGTGTGTGTATACATATATAGTGCCTGGCATATAGTAAATCCAAAATAAATACCTTTGCATTTCATTCATTCATTCATCCATTCATGTAACTTAACATTTCTTTGCTTAAGTTTATACAAAGTAAAAAGTTCTATTAATATCAGAATTAGCTTATATTCTTCATATATTTATTTCTAATATTTTATAGTATTTGACACAATCCCTCCTTTTTGATGTCTTTCATATTTGTCTAAGCATCATGCAGACTAACCAAATATAATGCTTAAGTTGTAAATTAGTTGTAGTGCTTTGTAGTAAGAGAGTCACATAGATATAGAAACAGAGAGAGACAGAGACAGAGAGAGATAGGCAGAGGTAGAGAGAGAGACAGACAGACAGAGACAGGAAAAGACAGAGACTGTGGCATAAAGAGACAGAAAGAGGTAGAGATAGAGACAGAGAAAGAGGACAGAGAGAGACCAAAATAAAGAGAGACAGAGCATTCATTAAACACTGTGTACCAGGCACTGTGCTAAATGCTGGAGATACAAATAAAAGGAAGCCAGATAGTCCCTGTTATAAAAGTTTTGCATCCTAATGAGGGAAGAAAGCATATACAGGAGATTTGGGAGGGCAGAGGGTCTCCTGGGGGAGTTATGTGGTATGAAGGCCTATTTTCCAGTCAAGATAAAGTGAAAACCCACCTCTCAGAGTTGAGGTATCTGGGGGTAGAATCCAAAATTCAAGTGAGGGGGAATAAAGAATGATAGCTCGGGTAGAGGTATCATGGTGAGGAGGTAGCCAGAAAAACTGTAGTGGAAAGATCTTTAGACTGGAAGTTGGGAGCCTAGTTTTCCTATCCCAGGACTGCCACTCAATAGCTTTGTGACCTACAATAAGTCCTCTCTCTGGTCCTCAGTTTCCTTATCGGTATGAAAAGTAATTTTAACCAGATGATTTCTAAGTTTCCTTCAACCTATGATTCTTTATTAGTTTCTAAACACCAATAAAAATACAATATTGGAACATTTTCTTAATAAGGCCCTAGAAACCATAAGATAATAAAATATATTTTGCATACTCAATAAAATAATAAAAATATATCAATAAGCAGCTAGGTGATGTAACAGATAGACTACTGGACCTGGAGTCAGGAAGACACCTGAGTTCAAATCCAGCCTCAGACATTTACTGACTTCAAGACTCTTGACAAATCATTAACCTCTTTCTGCTTCAATTGCCTTATTTGTAAAAAGGAGATAATATTAACTGCTATATTCCAGGGTTGTTACAGGAACCAAATGAGACAATATTTGTAAAGTACTTTGCAAATTTTAAAGCACTATATAATTACTAGCTTTGATGATGATAATGATGATGTCTCTGTGGTATCTTTATAAGCTCCTAGAATTATAGACTGTCAGAGCTGAAAAGATAGTTTAATGCAGAGAAAGAGAGAACTAAAAAATAATCTCGATTATTCAGATGAAAATGGTATTGAACCCTAGTGACAAAGTGACAAATTGCACAAAAGAGGGGTAACATAAATTTATAGCAGGGGATAGTTTCAAAATGTTTTGGATGTTGTGATGAGACCGAGAAGATCAATCTTGGGTAGTGCTTCTCAAACTTTTTAGTCTCAGGACTTCCCTACATGCTTAAAAATTATTGCACCTCCCAAAGAGTTTTTGTTTATTAGGCTCTATCCATATCTATCTATCTAAATATCTATCTATCTATCTATCTATCTATCTATCTATCTATCTATCTATCTATCTATCTGTCTGTCTGTCTGTCTGTCTATCTATCTATCTATCTGTCTATCTATCTATCTATCTATCTATCTATCTATCTATCTATCTATCTATCTATCTAGAATGGTAGTTTAAATGGGAAAATCTTTCCTATTCATTAATAGGCTCGTGTGACCTGCCTGGGTCACATGAAAGCTGAGTCACATGGAGCCTGCGGTAGGAGGAGTTTGCTGAATGGGTGGAATAGGAAGAGACAGAGCTGCAGCAGAGCTGAGAGAAAATTTGACCAGAGAAGTCAGAACTGAGGGAGAGAGAAAAGCAGGCAGCCAGTCAATGTGAGTGAGAAAGCTTGTTTATGATTTGTTTAAGGAAGCTGGTTCATGGGAAGCCATTAGAGGGAAAGACTGGGGGTGGTAGTGCCCTCTGCATTGTTACTGTGTATAGATTTCTTTGTTACTATTATGGATTTGATTTTCTGGTGTCTGAATTAATGTTTTGGTTCTGTCTTCCATGCGTAGTCTGTTGTATTTCGTGATTCAGAATTGTGCAGGGGTATTTATGGTTGCTGTAGGTGCTGTGAATATTGTATTGGCACTACACTATCTCTATCATTTTCTATCTATTGACATTTACCGTATTATAAATTCAAATATCTTATTATTATGAAAAGAGTTTTGACCTCACAGAACCCCAAAAGGGTCTTGGGAACTCTCAGGAGTCCTTGGACCACATTTTGAGAACCACTTATCTAGATGAGTTATATAATGATAGGATGAATGCTATCAATAATCTAGCCAGAAATATGAACTCTAAAAGGTAGGAAAGGACCTTAAAGGTCATGAAGACCTTCCTCTGACAGATGAGTAGATTTGAAACCCAGAAAGATAAAATAACTTGACTAATGTTACCCAGTAGCTGGATGCTTATTTTCGTCCCTGGATTTCCAGCCCAACTCTCTCACTGCTTCTGTGTCTTCAATGATTGTCCAAAAGAAGATTGTCCTTTTCAAAACCCTTTGGATGGAATGATTGGCATTTGGGGAGATACCCAGTTTGGTGTTGATTTTCACTTAAATATAGTTTGCTGATCCAGTTTTTGGTCGTTTTTGGCGGGGGGGGGTTGTTTTTTTTGTTTTGTTTTGCTTTTTGTTTTTTTTTTTAGCTGACATGAAAGAGAATCATTTGGATTCTGTTGCATTTATTTAATGCTGAAAACTTTGCCAGAGTAGGCTTAACAGGCTGACTCAGGCACTGGAGTGGGTTGTCTTGAAAATGTGTATTTCAAAAAATAACATTTGAAGAAAAAATTGGGGATGTCTGAGTTGGAAAGCAGAATAGCGGGTATCTAGTGCAGCCTATATTTGAAAGAGAATCCCTTGTACATTATACCTGATGAGTGATCCCCCAGTCTTCACTTGAAAAATCAGATAAGGAGAAACTCACTGCCTCCTGATGGGGTAACTAATTCCTATTTTGGATCCGTCTACTTGTTAGAAAGCTTTTCCTTATATCAAGCCTAAATTTGTCTTTTTGCAACTTTCTCCTAGTATTCATTGTTTTTCCCCCAGGCTCTACCAGAACAGATCTAATTCCTCCAGAAATCAGATTTTAGAGACCTTTAAATTCCAGGAAGTGTCCAGCTCAGACCTGAATTTTAAAAATATCAATTAGGCAGGTGTGTGGAGGATGGATTAGAGAGGGGGAAAACTGGAAATATAGAAGAATAAGTAAGAGGCTATTGTGAAAGTAATATAGGAAGAGGTGATGAGGGCTTGAACTATAATAGGAGTTTCTCATGGAAGAAAAGGAAAAAACACACAAAAGAATCAATAGTTACATCCTCTTTCCTCTGTCTTTCACAATATATACATGTATGCATACATACATACACAAATACCTGTGTGTATATATACATAAATATATAATGGTTTTTATTCTAATCTAATTATATTTATATATAATGTAAAATTATAAGATATATAATTCCATATAACCTATATATATCATATTAACCTTGTGTAACTACAATCTAATTATACTTATATATAATACATAATTATATGTATATTATATATAATCTATATATCATATATACTCTATACTTTTACATAATTATATATTTATCATATATCACCTTTATTTACTGAAAGACATTATATATGTACATATGTAAACATGTACGCTATATGTATAGTATATGTATATGTGTACAGATAATGGTTTCAAGAAGAAATGGAGGATGGAGGGTAAGAAATGGCATGACATTGTTGGAGAACAAATGAGGTAAGCCAGAGAATAACTTGTTTTTCATTTCTTTGGCATTTCAATCTCTCTCATGCTCAGGTCTAATCATCTTAATGCTTTCTCTCTAAAGTCCAAAAGACTTCCATAGTACCATGTTATCTACCAAACAAAGTCCAAATTCTTTAGCATGGCCTTAGATGTCTTCTGTAATCTGATATTATCCTATGTTTGGAGTTTTATCTTATCTTTTATTAATCACACAAGTTCCTCCCCAACCTTCTGTGTGTCAGCCAAGGCAGCTTATTCAATATCCTTTGTGCCCCACTCACCAGCTTTTCTGACCTCTCTGTGCCTGAATTGTCCCCGCTCCTTTGCTTCACCTGTTGAATATCCATTTATCCTTTAAAGTCCATTTCAAAATCACTCTCTATTGTGATGCCTCCCCTCCTACTCCAGAGAGTGAAGTCCTTTTTTTATCGATCTCAAAAAGCACTTTGTACCTCTAGAATGCACTTTTTATGTCTTATTTTGTATTTCTCTTCTCTTAGAATGTAGAAAGCAATTTCTCTGAGGGCAGTCACGCTATTGCACCTCTAAATTCTCTCAGCATTTATCATAATACTCTGTACATAGGCACCACTTGAGGTTTTATCTTTC
The DNA here is from genome assembly GCA_023548195.1 of Bettongia penicillata ogilbyi. NCBI lineage: Eukaryota > Metazoa > Chordata > Mammalia > Diprotodontia > Potoroidae > Bettongia > Bettongia penicillata. The sequence goes on along the minus strand of JAJHZJ010000169.1, from coordinate 3,432,719 downwards.
TTACAAGGGAAGCAAGGTGTCATAATGAATAGCGTGCTGGGCCTAAGTCAGGACAACTCATCTTCCTGAGTTCAAATCTGGCTTCAGACACTTATTAGCTGCGTGACCCTGAGTTAGTCACATAATCCTGTTTCTCTTAGTTTCTCTTCTGTAAAATGAGTTGAAGAAGGAAATGGCAAACCACTCCAGTATCTTTGCCAAGGAAACCACAAATGAGGTCATGAAGAGTTGGGCACAACTGAAACAACCAAGCAATAACAACTTCAAGTAATTTGACCAATTTAAAAAGGAAATATACCAGGGTTCCCACATTAAAGTTACTGATATTCCCCTGAAAATAGTTACTCTGGGATTCCAATGTGCAGTCCTCCTTCATAACATGTTTCAAAAGAGCTTTGGCAATCATTTTCAAAGTCTTCAGCACATACTCTTAAATGGCTCCCATGGTGAGGATTTTTTATCCTTTGAGGATTGTTTTCTTGTTGAAAATAGTTAAAAGTCTTTCTGAGAAAAATCACCTGGCCCATAAGGTGGGTAACCATAATAGCAAAGACATAACTAAGGTGGGACAGCTGAGGCTTTCTACCAGGCACCAGCATATGGTATATGTTGAAAATCCTCCAATAAGGTTTTGTGTGTGGAACACACTTCCTCTCTGTGGTGGTCCAAAGCTTCCTGGCCCTATGCCTTATACGTCATATTTCTCCACTTTTCTCCTTCCTCAGAGGGGTTTGGGGAAAGGATGGCAAATCACTTCAGAATCTTTGCCAACAAAATCCCAACTGGGGTCACAAAGAGTCAAACATGACTGAAATGAACAATGAAATGAAACAAACCTAAGGAAATGAGAAAGAATTGGAGACTGGAGGCTGTCAGAGGTCAGGGAGGAGGATGTAGACCAGGGGTCGGGGAGAGTTTAGTCTGAGAGAGAAACAGGTCTAGAAAAGGGTGAGGGTACAGAGTTATGGACCAATAAATGTTGAAAAGAGATGGAGAAGGAACCAACAGGCCCCTCTCTAGGAAGCAACTGAATCAATATTTATTTAAGGTACAGAGGAGGGCAAGATAAGCCCAGGAGAGAGTAAAGGAATAGGTTCCAGGGAGTCTACAGCTCCCTGGAAGAAAGGAGAAGGCTGTTCAGGGTTAGAGGAGGGGGAGCACCTGAATGCTTCCTAAACTGCCTCTGAGTTGCTCCCCTCTCCTTCCCTTTACTGTATCTTATCCTTCTTATTTTTGCCACAGATGAAAAAATTCCTAGTTATAACTCAGTTTAATAATAATGACTCATATTTCTATAGATCTTCATAATTGACAAAGTGCTTTAACTAAGTTATCTGACAACAAGCTTGTGAATAAGTAGGGTAGAAATTAGGCACATTTTACCAAAGAAGAATCTTACTCCCCTAGGAGTGAAATAGTTTGCCCAAAGTTACACAGCTGGTAAGTGGTGGAACTGAGACTTGATCCTGTCTTTTGATATAAACTCAGTATTTCATTAAACTACAACCCCCAAAATATTTATGTGTGCATGTGTATGTATGTGTACTTCATAGTCTCCCCCTGCATTCTGCACACACACACACACACACACACACACACACACACACACACACACACAGGAAAGAATGAAATTATTTGAATATAATCCTCAGTCTTCTTGCCTCTCCATTTCCTAAATGTTTACCTTGTTCCCTTCAGTTCCAGTGCAGGAAGCTCCAGTCAAGGTTTAAGAAGCCTACAATCAGGAATGATTTGATTTGCACCTTTACATTTCATCCTTTTACCTCTTTCTACCCAGAAGATTAATCTCTGACCTTGATCTATGTGGCCCATTCCCACTATGTCTAGCCAAGCTAATCCTAACAGATGCCCCCTAATGCTATAAGAACAAGTCCAAATCTTACAAAACCACCAAGAATGTGAGTCACCCCCATCCTCGTACTTAACACTTCCTCTCACATACCACTCCTAAAACTCAGACTCTTGGAAAATGTCATAAAGTGAATTGCAGTGTCCATATGAATCATAAAAAGGAGACTGCTCATAGGTCTCCTGCTCTTTGGCCTTCTCTATGCAGAGCTGGGAATGAGTAAGACAAGCAGAATTTTATAGGACAGTAATGTTTTAAGGAGACTTCGAGGTGTCCTCTCCTTTACATTTTGATGTTACACTAATGTTGAATTAAAATGGAATTCCTATGGTAATATACAATGTCTAAATCAATACCAACTGATTAGTGTCACGAGGATGAAAATTAAAAGATATCATAGCAATGGCAAAACTCAAATAAAAAATCTTGGGGAATAATGCTATATGTGTCCATTAACTCATGCCTGACTAATGCTAAATTACAATAAAATATCTCAGAAATTCTGGCAAGAGCCACTTTAAAGCCCACAAAATGTAATCCAATTAGCACTAAGATGATAGATGCAGAAAGAATTCATTATACCCATAGACTCCTTGTAAAATAGGGCCTCATAAATGTCCCTTTAAAGAACTGTTCCATTGTTATAAACACAATGGCCAGAAGGCCTCTACAAGGCCGCTAAGTTGGCTAAAATCCCAGAGATAACATTCAGACATATGCCTTAGACAGACCAAGTCTATCAGAGCAGTCAGACAATAAATAATTTATGCATGCTCTCCATCCTCTGCCCTCCATGTGTCTTCATGTACCAATCTCTTCCATTTTGTCACTCGTCATGACTCTCCCTTCTCTCTCTGCTTTCCAGTGGTCTGAGAGTCGGGGATGGAAATGATAACCACAGGAGGACTCTGACTAGCCAAACAGTGTCAGACCTAATACGTCTTCAGATTTTAGAATCAGTAAGGATCTCCCGTTACTAAACTGCTGTGGGTCATCTTTGCAAGATCTTGGAGAATGTAAAAAGTTCTCAAAGGACCTTTTGCCTTAGTTTTTGGGATAACAAGGCAGTACAGTAGATCCTTAAACCTATAGACTGATGAGTTTGACTTTTATTCCAACAAAAATCAAAGAATGCATTATTAAAGGGGTGGCTTGTGAGCACTGAGAAAATAAGTGATGATTTTAAGGCTTAAAAACATTCAGATCTTATAACAACCACCACCACCATTACAACCACTAGCATTTACAAAGCTCAGAAAGATTTGCAAAGTGCTTTATGCAGATTGCCTTATTTGATAGCCCTGGGAGATAGGTTCTATTATCATTCCCATTTTACAGATGAGGAAATTGAGGTACTAAGAGACTGAGTGACCTGTCCAGAGTCACATAGCTATTAAACTCTGAGGCAGGATTTGAATTCAGGTCTTCCTGACCCCAATTCCTATTCATTATTCACTCTATCACCTATCTGCTATTATTTTTTTTTTACAGGGCATCTACATATTATTATATTAGGGAAAAATCGACATAGCATATATGGGCTTCAGTTTAACATTTGACAAAGTTCCTCATACTATACTTGCAGATAACATGAAGAGACAGGGGCTAAATCAGTGGTTCTCAAATATTTTGATCTCAGGATTCCTTTACAATCTTAAAAATTATTGAAGACCTCACCCTTCCCTGAAGAGTTTTTGTTTATGTAGTTCTATCTATATTTACACTATTAGGAATCAAAATACCTTAGAATTATTTTGAAAATTCTTTTGACCAGGATGACAAGCAGAAAGAGTTAGACCACACTCTGATCCTTTCCTGTTTGTTGTTCAGTTGTCTCAGTCATTTCCAATTCTCCTATTTTGGGTTTTTCTAAGAAAAAATACTGGAGTGGTTTGCTGTTTCCTTTTCCACGTGAAGAACGGAAGCAAACAGGGTTAAGTGACTTGCCCAGGGTCCTACAGCTACTATGTGTCTGAGTCTGGATTTGAAATCAGGAAGATGAGTATTCCTGGTTCCAACCCTGGCACTCTACTCACTACGCTAGTTAGCTGCCCTAAAAAGTCTCTTCCCTCCCCTTATCAGGGAGAGATTTTCTAGTCACTGCACCCTAGTAGAAGAGAGTTGAGGAAGCCCACAGTAACCCCAAAGAAATGAAGCCCAGAATGTGGTATCTGAGAAAAACTTTGTGATCACACATCCAACAGGAAAACTTTGGCAGTAATGATGCACACAGAGGCAAACATGGGAGAGCAGTGTGAAGCTATCCCTGTATGTGTGACCTCCATATGTGGCCCATAGTCTTATGAATTCTCTGAATGTGTGCCCTTTCCAATTAATTGTATAACTACCCACTGTAAACTGCACCCAATATACCCAGAGAGGAAATCTTTCCTTGACACTTTTTTATATAATGTTTGATTAAATATATATTGTTGACACAAATGTGTTTTCTGGCTGGTTGGTAAAAGTACATCCGTTAGCTGTGATTTTCAATAAGTGCTCATCTGCTGAGTATCAAATCTAGGGTAGCTCTGGTAGGGAACCTATACGTAAGATGGTGAAGGAAGTCCAAGAGCTATGTGCTGAATGTCTTGTCTTTTTTAACAACTTTTTTTTGAGCTTTTATTATTACATTATCATTATTTCTCAATACATCCTTTATCTCTCCTATCTTGCAACTGGTCCTTTGTAATAAAGAATAAAAAAGGAAAAAATTAGTCCAATCAAAATAGCCCCCATTTCTACTAGTATATGCACTCCTCTACAACTGTACCACCTCACTACCATTGCAAAGGAGGAAGGGATATTCTCTTTTTCCAATATTATCTAACTGGTCATTGTGTCCTTTCTTCTTGGGTAAGAGAGGAAGTCAGAGTGCCTGTGTTGTAGATAATATACTTATTGTACACAGGGTTTTAAGCATTCCTACTCTATAGCTATTCTTTAAAGAGAAAGCCTTGGAGGATGAGGAAAACAGAGCCAAGGAAGGAAACTGAGGAGTTTCCAGAGAGAAGAGAGAAGAACCAATGCAGAGCAGAGCCAGAGATACAATGGAGAAGAGGTTATCAAGGTGGTCATGGTCAACAGACTCCTAGGAAGAACTGTCCTCACTAATGCTTTTATCAAGCACCAATAAAATACTATTTTCATATATAAAATACAGCAGGAAAAGAGGAGTATATGTGAAGCTGAGAATCTCTATTACAGAAAAATCTTTTTTTAAAAAAAATGTATATTATAGATTCAATGTTACTTCCAAAGCTGCCCTGTTGTGTGGCAATTTTCCTTCTGAACTTCTTTCTGTTCTCTGTGGATTTGCAATGATCCTTTCTTTTCTTCTTTTTGGGGGATAAAACTACCCCCAGTTTCTTTCTTCTAGTTTTTCCCCCCAATAAAGAAAGAAATATACAATCCTTATAACTTAAGCACAGCCTACTTGCCTGTACTTCTCCACTAACTCACTTCTTTCACTTTAGTTAACTGCCTTCTGACCTCACCACTAAACTATTCTGTTCAATGTAACTAAGAATTTCTTCATTATTCAATTATCATCTCCATGTAGATGTACATGATTCCAAGATCTATATACTCTGACCTAATTCCTCTGAGCTCCTAATCCACATGCACCTGGCAATGGTACAGGAGGTGTGTAATATTGGATTTGAAGGGTGTTTTGAAGGAACTGGTCACCAACAAGGGGCCAGGAATGGTCCTGAGGTACAGGTCTGGGGATGACATATCTGGTAGCCAAGGTCTTTTTTTGAGCTAAAATGCTTTGGGGTCAGGGAGGCCTCCGACTTAAAAATATGGCATTATGTAACTAATCACCGTATAACACCCCATCTCCCAACATCATGCTTTTTACTGCCTGTCTCCCAGGCCTGCAATGTTCTTTACCCTCATATCTACCTCCTGGTTTCTCTGGCCAACTTCAAGGTTCACATTTCACATTTCACACCTTCCATAAGAAGCCTTTACTATTCCCTCCCACTATATCTTCTTATGAGATTACCTTCTATTTATGCTGCACATGTACTTTACGTCCATAGGTGTTTGTATGGTGTCACCCCATTGACATGTAAGTCCCTGAGGGCAGAAACTGTAGTTTTGCCTTTATTTGTGTTCTAAGAGTTTAACACAGTGCCTGGTATATAGTAAGAGCTTAATAAATGCTTGTTGACTGAGTGATATCACCATGTGCCACCTATACATTGTAACATGAATGTTCTGTAGACATCTCAATCTCAACTCTGAAATGGAAATCACCATTTCTTTTTCTACAAAACTACCTCTCAATCAAACTTCTCAATTATTGTCAAGGACGCTAGCAGCATCCTAATAACCTAGGAGCAAATGTTTGGTCTCATCCTTTGCCCCTCACTCTTGCCTCATGTATCCTGAGAATTTGTTGTTCCTCCTCCATGTCTTAGTGAAGCTGGTGACCCTGCATAGCCCTCCCTAACTCCAGTCCAAATCAGCTATAAGTCATGTCATCATTCCTTGATGTCATGATCCTCTTCAAGAATGAAGCACAGAGGGGGGTGGAGCCAAGATGGCAGAGTAGAAAGACTCACGTATGCTAGCTCGGAACCCACAGCCCATATATTTCCTGCAAGAAGAACTCCCCACGAATTCTGGAGCACTGCAAGTCGTGAAGAAACACAGTGGAAAAGATTTCCAGTCCAGAGAGCACTGGAGAGCCATTCCCAAGGGTCTGTCATGCCCCGGAAAGTGGAGCCCACCCCTGAGCTGCCCTGGCCGCATGGTCCCAGAGGAGCAGATCCGAGCAGGCTTCAGGGACAGAACCTCCAGCAGCTGGGAAGGTCCCTCCACCCGCAGACACTACAGGTCAGTGAGAGAGATTTCTGGGCTGGCCGAGAGGGGAGCGGGGTGTCTCCGTGACTCGGGTCCCCTTGGGAGGCAGCGGCAGAGGCAGAGGCAGAGGCAGAGGCAGTGGCGGTGGCCCAGGACTCCCTGAGCAGGCAGAAGCTCCATTACTGAAAGTCTCTTCATAAACCCCCTGAGGGAACTGAGCCTGGGAGGCGGCCCTGCCCCTACCCGCCCCATTATTGAAGATCTCTGCATAAAGCCCCTGAGGGAACTGAGCCTGGGAGGTGGCCCTGCCCCCACCCCAGCACCAGAACTTAAGCTCACATTGAATAGCAGTCGCGCCCACCGCAGAAAGTCCATTTGAATCTCAGACCCCAAGCACTAGCTGGGTGGATCTAGGCGGGGGTGGACAGGAATCTCAGAACTCAAGTAACTGGCTGGGAAAATGCCCAGAAAAGGGAAGAAAAATAAGACTATAGAGAGCTACTTTGAGGGGGTACAGATGTTCCCGCCTTTCAATTCTGATGACGAAGAACTATTCTTACCATCAGGGAAAGATGTGGAGGTCAGGGCCTCTGTATCCCAGACATCTGAGGTGGATGTCCGGTGGGCTCAGGCCATGGAAGAGCTCAAAAAGGATTTTGAAAATCAAGTTAGACAGGTGGAGGAAAAACTGGGAAGAGAAATGAGAGAGATACAAGAAAAGCATGAAAAACGGGTCAATACCTTGGTAAAGGAGACCCAAAAAATGCTGAAGAAAATAACACCTTGAAAAATAGGCTCACTCAATTGGCAATAGAGGTTCAAAAAGCCAATGAGGAGAAGAATGCTTTCAAAAGCAGAATTAGCCAAATGGAAAAAGAGGTTCAAAAGCTCACTGAAGATAATAGTTCTCTCAAAATTAGAATAGAACAGATGGAGTCTAATGACTTTATGAGAAACCAAGAAATCACAAAAGAAAACCAAAAGAATGAAAAAATGGAAGAGAATATGAAATATCTCATGGGAAAAACAACTGACCTGGAAAATAGATCCAGGAGAGACAATTTAAAAATTATGGGACTACCTGAAAGCCATGATCAAAAAAAGAGCCTAGACATCATCTTTCATGAAATTATCAAGGGAAACTGACCTGAGATTCTAGAACCAGAGGCAAAATAAGTATTCAAGGTATCCATCGATCACCACCTGAAAGAGATCTAAAAAGAGAAACTCCTAGGAATATTGTGGTCAAATTCCAGCGTTCCCTGGTCAAGGAAAAATATTGCAAGCAGCTAGAAAGAAACAATTCCAGTATTGTGGAAATACAATCAGGATAACTCAAGATCTAGCAGCTTCTATATTAAGGGATCAAAGGGCGTGGAATAGGATATTCCAGAAGTCAAAGGAACTAAGACTCAAACCAAGAATCACCTACCCAGAAAAACTGAGTATAATACTTCAGGGGAAAGTATGGTCTTTCAATGAAACAGAGGACTTTCAAGCATTCTTGATGAAAAGACCAGAACTGAAAAGAAAATTTGACTTTCAAACACAAGAATGAGAAGAAGCATGAAAAAGTAAACAGCAAAGAGAAGTCATAAGGGACTTACCAAAAGTGAACTGTTTACATTCCTACATGGAAAGACAATATTTGTAACTCTTAAAACTTTTCAGTATCTGGGTAGTTGGTGGGACCACACACACACACACACACACACACACACACGTACATGCGTGCACGTGCACACACATACACACATGCATGCACAAACAGAGACAGAGAGAACAGAGTGAATTGAATAGGATGGGACCATATCTTAAAAGAAATTAAGGTAAATGGTGAGAGAGAAATGTAGTGGGAGGAAAGAGGGTGAAATGGAATGGGGTAAATTATATCTCATTCAAGAGGCAAGCAGGAGACTTGTTAGTGGAGGGAAAAAGAGGAGAGCTGAGAAAAAAAACAAGAAGTTTACCCTCATCACATTCGACTAAAGGAAGGAATAAAATGCACACTCATTTTGGTATGAAAACCTATCTTACAATACAGGAAAGTGGGGGAGAAGGAGATAAGCAAGGAGGGGGGGATGATGGTAGGGAGGGCAATGGGAGGAGGGAGCAATTTGAAGTCAACACTCGGGGAAGGACAGGATCAAAAGAGAGAATAGAAACAATGAGGAGCAGGATAGGATGGAGGGAAATACAGTTAGTTTTACACAACACGACTGTTATCAAAGTCATTTGCAAAACTACACAGATATGGCCTATATTGAATTGCTTGCCTTCCCAAAGGGAATGGGTAGGGAGGGAGGGATGGGGAGAATTTGGAACTCAAAGTTTTAGGAACAACTGTTTAGTATTGTTGTTGCTACTAGGAAATAAGAAATACAGGTAATGGGGAATAGAAAGTCATCTGGCCCTACAGGACAAAAGAGAAGATGGGGACAAGAGAAGGGAGAGATGATAGAAGAGAGGGCAGATTCGTGATAGGGAAAATTTGATTGCTTGGTGTATTGGGGTGGGGGGAGGGGAGAAAAGGGGAAAAAATTTGGAACCCAAAATTTTGTGAAAATGAATGTAAAAAGTTAAATAAAAAAAAAAGGAACGAAGCACAACCACAACCTGTGAGCAATGCAGTCTTTCCTCTCTCTCTCCCTTCTCCCTCCTCCTTCCTCTACCTCCCCTCTTCACCTGAGGGTGCTCTCCCCAACAGAAAGTTTTTGTTTTAATGTCTGAAAGCTGCCCCATTAATCTGGGGTTTACTGCCTAGATTTCTTTCTCACACACCAAGCCTTAAACCCAATTCACTGCGGAACTCATAGATTGGACATAAATAGATCCCTGTCCTCCTAGCACTGGGTGAATGTAAATAGTAAATAGTAACTTTTTTTGTTTTTGGCCAGCAACCCTGAGGGTCTTCCCCTCACAGTTTGATTTTTTTTTTTTTTAATTAAAGGGTCCATCTCTTGATGCACTTATTCCCTGAATGGGCATTAACTCACTCAAAGTGAGAACCTGTAAAGACCTTAACCTAAAAGTGCCAGGGTCTCTCATTGCATCCTGAGCCATCTCCAGTCTTCCTGATGAATATCTGACCACTGGATCCAGATGGCTCTGGAGAATATAGTGAGGCTGGTGACCTTGCACAGCCCTCCCTCACTCAAGTCCAAGTCAATTGCAAATCATGTCATCACCTCTCTTATGTCATGGTCCTCTTAGAGAACTCAGGGGAAACACAATACAACTCCCCATATCATGTAATCTTCATGTGAACTGAGACTTTCATTTTTGACTTTGCATCTCTAGTGCCCAGTACAAAGCCTAGTAAATAATAATCACTGTTTTAGCTGTTGTGGGGAGTAGATAGACTTCCAGTTTCTCCTCATTCCCCCTAATCTTACCTCCTGAGGCTAAAAGGAAAGGGAAGTTAGCAGAAGACATAGAAAGATTTTTATGGAGGGTGGAGCAACTCTAGGATAAAAAGATTTAGAGTAGAAAGATAACAAGGTTTAGATCAGATGACCAGTCTCAGAGAATGAGGTAATATATGGGAGTTGAGAAGGAAGAGGTTTGCAATAGCTGCTGTGGAGGTATCTTAGGGAATCACAGAAAAAGAAAAAACATTGTTGGATAGCATTGAGGGTCCACTGAGATTAGCTAGCATAAATATTTAGTTCAACCTATGGTTCAAGTAAAAACTGAAACAAGATTTTGGGGTCAATGAGTGGGTACAGTGGACAAAGTACCAGCCTTGGAGTCAGGAGGCCCTTAGCTCAAATCTGGCCGTAGACCCTTAATAGGTGTGTGACCCTGAGAAAGGCTCTTAATCCCAATCGTTTCATTTTTTTTGCAAGGAGTTGCTTCCATTTCTTAGCACATTGTTCCACTGAGCTCTACCTAATTTGATGGGTAGGACTCCTGCATTCATCTGGACTTTTTTGCTTTGATAATTTCAGGAAGCAAGAAGGCCAGGTGGTTATAGAGGAGGAGTGAGATCGTGCTCACACATTTGGTTATTTTCCCGCCTATAAGATCAAAAGCAGGGAATCATCTTCAGCAGGGAAACTGGAAATTCCCAGGCTAAACATAATATAAAATAATGGAATAAATATATGGCTAAACACAAGTCAGAACCCTGAACATAATATAAAATAATGGAATAAATATACCTCCATTTCATTTGATAAGTATGTATTAAGTGTCTATTATGTTCAGAGCATAATTCTAGGATCTGAGAGAGAGATTTAAATTAGATTTTAGAATAAAGATTGTCCCTATTTTCATGGAAGTTACACTTTGATGATGATACACTTAATATCTCTTTATATCTCTCCACATCTATATCATCAATGTCATCTATATTATTATCTGTCTAGATGGATTGAAGGTCTCCAACCTATCTTGATAGATGAGTCTCTACTATCTAAATAGCAGCTAGGTGGTACAGTGGATAGAGCACCAGTGTAGGAGTCAGGAGGACCTGAGTTCAAATCTCACCTCAGACACTTGACACTCATCAGCTGTGTGACCTTGGGCAAGTCACTTAACCCCAATTGCCTCATCCTGGGTCATCTCTAGTCATCCTGATGAATATCCGGTCACTGGATTCAGATGGCTCTGGAGGAAAAGTGGGGCTGGTGACCTGAACAGCCCTCTCTCACTCAAAACAAAGTCAAGTGCAAGTCATCTCATTATTTCTCTGATGGCATGGTCTTCTTCGGCAACAAAGGACGAACACACACAGATAAAGAGAGATAGACAGACATAAACCATGTTTTATATATGTCTATATGTCTATATATATATGTATATATGTATATAGACATATATAGTGTGTGTCTATATATATAGACACACATACATCTCTCTAGTCACACACACACACACACACACACACACACACACACACACACACAACCTTGACCATAATACAAAATAAGACACAAGTGTATTCAAGAGGGACAAGGTGTTTTATGAGGTGTGAAGAAGAAAAGAATGCTAGTAGATAGAGCAGTGTCAGAGAAAAGAAGGAGGCACATGTAAGGGATGTTACTAAGGTAGCAACATTGGGACTAGGCAACAGATTCCATGGGGGAGAGGGATGAGAGAGAGGGTAAGGAATTTCAAGTAACAGTGGTCATTAGATTTGGAGGTTAAGAGATCACTGGTAACTTTGGAGAATGCACTTTCAATTGTATGATCAATCAGAAACCAGGTTGTCTAGAGTTAAGAACAGAGTGAGAAGAAAGCAAATGGAGGCATGGATTGTATATTGCCTTATCTAGGAGTTTAGCCACAAAAGGGAGGAAAGACATGGAATGATACCTAGGGGAAATGGATGGGTCAAGGTGTTTTTGTTTATTTTCAGCATGATAGAGAAATGAGTATGTTTGTAGTCAGTGGGGAAATAACCTGTAGACTAGAAGTGGTTGAAGACAAAGAAGAGACTGGAACTATTGAGAGGGCAATCTGCTTGGGATGAGTGGGTGGAAGGAGAGCATTGCGCATGTAAGAGATTTGCCTCATTAAGGAGAAGAATCATGTGAAACAAAGGTGGAGAAGCAGATAGTTGGAAAAGCAGTTGATTGCTATGAATTAAGGAGGGGAGAAGAGTGAACTTCAGGTAAATGGCTTCTATTTTTTCAATGAAATATAAAGCCAGGGTGGGTGGGACAATGAAGAGCCATGGGAGATTTAGGTTGGGGAGAAGAATAAAAAATGTCTGGAAAAGTTGCTGTGGTAAGTGGGATAGTGAGTAAATTAGGGAGATATAAAGAATTGTCTTGTCACATTGAAGGCCCAGTTGAGATTATGTAGTGTCACTTTTTAGTGGACTCAATCAGCATGATTTCATGATTTTCTCCAGCTTTGTTCAACAGTGTATGAGGAGTATTGAAGGCAGTGATGGTGGAGTAATACAAGACTGTTTTATCAGGTCAATATTGAAGATAAGGAGGAAAGGAAGTTGGCAGAGAGATAGATGGGTCTTCCTAATGATTAAAATAGGCACAAATTATACTTCCAAAAAGAATCTAGGCAGCATTATTAAAGATTACAAAATCTTGAGCAACAAAATTTACTGAATGGATACCACCATAGATTTAGTGATAGGACAATAAGATCTATGTATCAAAGAGATCAAAGAGAAAAGAAAAACACCCATCTGTACAAAAATATTAATTATTATTAATATTTAATTTTTAGTGTAAAAAACTAGAAACAAAGTGGATGCATCAATTAGGGAATGGTTTAATAAATTATGGTATACAAATGAATATAATGGAATATTATTGTGCTGTAAGAAATGAGAACAGGGATGATTTCAGAGAAACTGGGTGGTAAGAACAAACGCAGAGAGAGTGAGCAGAGAGAGGGACCAGAACAACTTAGAGAATTAGAACAATTTTGCAACAAACAGCTTTGAAAAACTTAAGAACTCTAATCAATGCATGATGTACTAGGAGTCCAGAGAACAGTTATGAACTCTACTACCTGCCTCCTCACAGACAAAGAGCGGACTCAAGAAACAGAACGAGGCATACATTTCTGTAAGTGGTCAAGTTCGGAATTTGTTTTGTTTAACTGTACATGCATATTTGTTCTGAGGTTTGTTTTGTTTTGTTTTGTTTTCAGTTTTGGGGGTGTGGCAGGAGCGGAAAAAATAAATGCCTGTCAATTTTTTTTAAAAAAGTTTTTTTTTTTTTTTAATCGTGAACAAGAACCCAAATAAAGCTGCCAGGTGTTATTTTTATCATTGCTGATTTAAGGCAAGTGTTTAAGTTGAGGAAGACAGATTTGGGAAGTAAACACCTGATTAAGAGGATGGTGTCTGAAAATAGGATTTGGATTTATGGATCACAGTTTAAAATTACAGGAATTATAGGAATGACAGAATTCTGACCAAGGATGGAATGTTCTTAACTAGAGGTAGTAAGAATGTATTTGCCTTGGGGTCTTATGAACCTAATTTAAAAGGGTTCATTTAAACAGAAAGGGTTCATGCCTCCCCTGTGACCCACAGCCCTATTCACGGATGTTTAGGTTCTTAGTTCATGTGCTTCCAGTATTCCGGCTCAGGTAGGGATTAGCCATGTGACCATGAGTAAGAGACTCATCTCTTTAAACCTTAGTTTTTTCATCTGCAAAACTGGGTTGATGATCACGATGATGATAATGCTTGACATACATTGTGTTCTAACATTTGCAAACTGCTTTGCATACATAATTTAATGTGCTTCTCACAATTAACTCTATAAAAGAAGTAATAAAAACATGGTTGTGCTTGGGTCAATCATTTTTATGCTGAACATTTGATGGGAACTCTGTGAAGAAATCATTTTATCAACATACAGGTATTATATACTATTGTGTTCTCCTCCATCTCATTCTTTGTTTTTTCTTCCATTTTTCCTTTTTTCCATTCTCCTTTTATACTCCTAAACCTTTTGCACAAAACATAGCATACACCAGAATACAGAAACAAAATTTGATGAAACTGTCAATTCAAATACTTTTTATCTGCCTTGCTAAGTCCTTACCACCAAGCTTACTGCCATGTTTTTATGTACCCTGAGAAACAGGTTGGAGGGTATTGGACAATTGGAAGTCTGAAAGTTGGAATGGAGCCAAGCTTCTCATATCATACCCTCTAAGTGTTTTTGAGACACGGAAATGGGTGATTGAAGAAGAATGGAATTTCCTTCATTTTTATTTATTGTCAGGAAAGGCAATATTCATCTGGATGATTTGAGCTGGTTAGAAGGCTGTTCAGAGGAGGGCAATGGACTGGGTGGCCTCTGGAGGTCCCCAAGAACCACGCACATTGTGATCTGGAATATGAACTCCTCCAAACTGTAACAGGCCATGTCTGTAGCAACAGACCCTTAGAATTCTGATCATTAATTTGATTAATCTATGGTAATTCCTGTAACCTTATTTTCAATGGTCTTGGCACAATGATTGATCATTATCATTATTGGCAGCACTATTTGCAATTAGTAGTAATTGCACATACATCCTTAGTGATCTTGTGGAAGTGATTGAATCATATCACATAAAGAGGCAGAGATGTCCCCTGTCTTTTCTTCTTCCATGCCTTCCCCTACTCCCACTACATATATACACATACTACATAGCTGGAGGCAAGAGACTAGCAGATTAATATTAATCAGGTAATTAAGATTCATAGAGATTTATTAAATGGCATGTTCTCCAACATAGAACATGTGCCATCTCCTCTGCTCTCTCACCTACCCTTAACCTAGTCACTGTTGGCCAAAAGTAATCCTTGGCATCCTAAAGCTAGTCTAAGCCACAGAACGACTTTACAAAAAGAAATCTGTTTTCCTGGAATCAGATTTATCTGCATATGAATCCTGGCTTAAATAGTTATTGTGTGAACTTGGACAAATCATTAGCTGACAAAATGATAAGATCATATTTTTAAAACAGGAAGGGACCTATTTTACCAGAAACTGAGGTAAATACAAATCAGGTGACTTACTCAATGTTACCTAAGTGATAAAGACCAATCGAGATAATATTTACAAAACACTTAGCACAATGTCTGGCATTGTACTGGTAAGTACCTAATAAAAAAATTAAAGTAGGAAATCCATGGTTTGAACCCAGAGTCTTTTGAGCTTGAATTTCCCATATATGAAATGGGGATAATTGCCTCTGATAAAAATACTTCTGTGATGTCATGGAATAAATTGATTTCTGACCAAATAGAAGCCTAGAGTTTGATTTCTAGCTTTGCCATTGACCTTAGGTAAGTCCCCATTTCTTTTTTGTAGACTAGGACCAATAAAACTTAACCTACTTACTTCATAGGATTGTTCTGAGAGTGTTGTGATGTCTAAGGTAGTGTCGCACAGAGATTCTGGGAGAGGGACATAGAAAGGTTTTAAACTACAGGGTGACTGAATGACTAGACAGGTTTCTTTCTCCCTCCCCCCACCAGAGCCTCACAAAAGCAGCAAGGGAAGTAAATGGGGAGTAGAAGAAGGAAGCAGAATTAGAGATAACAGCTCGTAATGACTGCAGGTCACTAGAGACCAGGAAAGTTATACCATCACCTCATGCTCCCCCCATAAGTTCTGGAGATCTAGGACAGCGCTTCTCTGAGGAGAAGACTGATGACACATTAGCACATCTGGTACACCTTCTAAGAGTATCCTTTGATAGCATCCTTTACACAACCCTCTGAATTAGACTCAAGCTCTTTTCATCTTTCTTAAGTTAAACACCCTTTCCCTTCCCTACTGTTCAGTGTTTAACTTCTTTCTTGTTAAAATCTCAAAATGCTTGTCCGCTGAGTTGATCAGCTTAAAGTTTTAAACCTCCAGAGGTCAGAGATTTAAATTATTTGATGCTACCCTCAGAATAAAGCTGTGTAGGGAAGGAGAAGGGAACAAGCATCTCTTAAGAACCTCCTATGTGCAAGGCACTGTGGTAATCACCTTAGACATTATCTCATTTGAACCTTGCAACAGCCCTGGTACATAGGTGCCATTATAATGTCCATTTTACAGTTGAGGAAACTGATTCAGACAGAGGCTATATGACTTGCCCAGGGTCACACAGCCAGAAAATGTCTGAGACTAGATTTGAATTTAAGTTTGCCTGACTCCTGGCACAGCACTCTAACCACTGCATCACCTAACAAATATGCAATAAATTATTTACTTTGTTGGTGTTACAAAGCAGAGTTGTTCATAAATCAAAACTGTTGGAGAAGAAATTATAATAGGTTATGGGCAAGCAGAGAGCATTAATTATTTTATATCTTCCAGAACTTATCAGAATGCTTTTAATATTGCAGGTGGATATTGAATGAATAACTGTTTATGGCTCTATTAACAAGAATTTCAACATTCAAGTTAATAGCTCTTCTAGCATCTTGACTACATAATTTTAGGATTATAAGATTTAGAACTGAAATGCGCTGTAGAAATTCTCCTGTCCAAACCTTTACTTTTTATAAAAACAAAGAAAAAGACCCTTTTCTTCATTTCCAAATATGTGCTTCCCTCTTCCCAAACCAGTGGGGGAGCCCTTATGTCAAAGAGTTATAAAAAATATTTTAGCAAAATCAACTAATATATTGATGGTTATATGCCACATTGCATACTCATATTTTGTTGTCTACAGTGAAAGAACATACAGCATTTTCTCAACTAAACTCTGAGGTCAGACACTAAGTTCTATTTCTTTCACTTTCCAACAGCTTACATAAATCTTTCTGGATTTCTCAGAATTCACTTCCACCTCTTCCTAAGGGGCCGTAATAGTCAAAAACATCCATGTAGCACAATTTGTCTAGACACAATTTGTTCTCTAGTCAATGAGCATCCATTTTGCTACCTCAAAAAGTACTGCTTTGTGACTGCACATGTATAATCTATGTTAAATTGACTACCTTCTCAATGGGGGATGGAGGAAAAGAGAGAAGGAAAGAATTTGAAACTCAAAATTTTAAAAATGAATGTTAAAAATTAGTTTTGCATGTAATTGGGGAAAAATAAAATACTGAATAAATATTTTTTTAAATGGTGCTCTAAATATTTGGGGACTTTTTTCTGTGATATTCTTTAGGTATATGGCAGTAGGATCTCTGGATTGAAGGATATGAACTTTTAATTACTTGATTTTTTAAAAGCATAATTCTAAATTGCTTTCCAGAATAGTTGGGATAATTAACACTTTTACCAATGACAGATTAGTATACATGTCTTCCTGCAATCTCTCCAGCATGGCAATTTCTATATTTTTTATCTTTACTAATTGTCAGAATGTGAAATTAAATCTCAGATTTGTTTAAATATGCAATTCTCTTTATTATTAGTGATTTGGAGGAATCTTTATTCTGGTGGTGAATAGTTTGCAATTCTTCTTTTGAGAACTCTTTGTTCATATGATTTGATTTCTTTGGGGGAATGGCTCTTATTTTTTATTTATTGTTGCTAATTCACTATATACCTTTAATATCAGACTCTTTTTAGAGACACTTGATATAAATTTTTTTAACAGTCATTTCCTTACTGCAATTTTGTTCATGCCAAAACTTTTAAAATTTTCATGCAATTGACATTATCTGTTTTATCTTTGTAATGCTCTCCAGACCTTCTTGGGTTAAGACTTCTTCCCCTAGACATAATTGTGAAAGATGTCATTTTTGATGATACAATCATCTATATTTAATATTTAAATTTATTGTAGTACATTTTGGAAAATGTTGGTTCAGACATATTTTCTACCAGATGTATTTTCTCAGAAGTTCTTGTTAGTACAGGGTCATTTACCAATGTTTATTTTGGCTCTAGAACAACTGTATCCAGGTTAATAAAAGAACTAGTGGATATGACTGCTGAACCATTTTTTTAAATGGAGAGATAGATAGATAGACAGATTATGAAACATTTATTTAATAGATGGAACACTTTCAGTGTGTCAGGTACCTTTGCTAAACATTGGGAATTCACACATAAGCAAGCAAACTAGCCCTTGTTCTCAAGAAGCAGGGGGAAGACCATACATAAAAGTGTGATAGAAGAGGGATTATGATATATGTGCTAGCATGGTGTGAAGCAGTCTAAGAAGTGGCATGGAGGTATTGGTCCTGGTAAGAGCTTTGAAAAATCATGGAAAATTGCAGAGTTTTAGCAAGATTGGATAAAAAAACCATTTGTAATCCAAAAGATCTGGGCAGGCTGGAATGATGAACCAAATTACATAAAATAATATTTGATGACAATGAAGTTTATATTTTTGTTCAAAGAGTTTTATATTTTGGTTCTCAAGTACAAAATAATAGAGGATGGGAGAAAAGAAATAGATGACTAGATAACAGTTCATTTGAAATAGACCTTCGGAGTTTTTATTAGATTGAAAGCTCAGTAGATGATGTAGCAGCCAAAAAAAAAAAAAAAAGCTAATACTCTTTTAGGCTACATTGAGAATAGTGTTGAGAGAAAGGGAGTTGATTGTTCTACTGTACTCTATATGTCAAACCAGAGCTGAGCAATTTGACCAGTTCTTGGTGTTGCTTTTTTAAAAGTTTATTTATTTTTAGTTTTCAACATTCATTTCCATAAGTTTTAAATTTTCTCCCCCTTCCTCTACTCTTCCTTCCTCAAGATGGCATGAAATATGGTATAGGCTCTACATATGCATTCTTATTAAGCATATTTTCACATTACTCATGTTGTATAGAAGAATTAGAAGGAATGGGAGGAACTGTGAAAAAGAAAAAACAAAAACAAAACAAAAAAGAAAATAGTCTGCTTTGCTTTGCATTTAGGCTCCATAATTCTTTCTCTGGATATGGATAGCATTTTCCATCATGAGTCCTTTGGGATTGTTAATTTAGGTCATTGCATTGCTGAGAAGGGCTAAATCTATCAAAGTCAGTCATCACACACTGTAGTTATTATTGTGTACAATGTTCTCCTGGTTCTGCTCATTTCACTCAGTATCAGTTCATATAAGTCTTTCCAGGTCTTTCTGAAATTCTCCTGTTCATAATTTCTTATAGGACAACAGTATTGCATTCATATACCACAACTTCTTCAGCCACTCCCCAATTGATGGACATCCCCTTAAATTCCAGTTCTTGGCCACCACAAAAAGAGCTGCTATAAATATTTTTGTACTTTCCCCATTTTTATGACCTCTTTGGGATACATCCCTAGAAGTAGTATCGCTGGGTCAAAGGATATGCATAGTCCTCTACGTTTATAGTCCTTTGGGCATAGTACCAAATTGCTCTCCAGAATGTTTGGATCAGCTCACAACTCCATCGTGGCTCTGCTTTTTAAGAAGGATACTGATAATGTGGAGAGGGTCAATACTAGAGACACGAATATGATGAAGCAATTCAAGTTCATGCTATGAAAGAAACAATTGAAGTAACTGGTAATGTGTAGCCTAGACATAAATAGACAGAATAATTGTCTTCAGGCACTTGAAGGGTTGTCTTGTGGAAGGATTCAATTTATTCTGCATGTCAACAAAGAACTCATATATCAATTGTTGGAAACTGAAGAGATGTCAATTTTGGGTTGTTAAAAGAAAGATTTAGCAATTAGAGAATATTTAAAAGTAGAATGGGTTATCTCAAGAAGTACATTCTCTTCCATTATGGTCCATGAGCAATTTCTGAATGACTACATTCCAGGATGTTATAGGAAGGACTTTGTTGAGATATACATTGGATTTAGCTACCTCTAAGACTCCTTCAAATTTTGACAGTCCCATGCTGCCCAGTTCCTGGAACTTCTCACATCTCAGAACATCTCAGAAAATGAAATTGAACAAGCCGTCTATGAACTCCCTGGGAAAACATCTCCAGGGCCAGATGGATTTACAAGTGAATTCTATCAAACATTTAAAGAATAGTTAATTCCAATACTATATAGACTATTGGGGAAAATTGCTGAAGAGGAGTCTTATCAAATTCTTTTTATGATACAAATATGGTTCTTAAACCTAAACCAGGAAGAGTCAAAACAGAGAAAGAAAGTTATAGACCAATTTCTCTAATCAATATGAGTGCAAAAAATTTTACATAAGACATTAGCAAAAAGAATACAGCAACTTATCACAAGAATAACACATTATGATCAGGTAGGATTTATACCAGGAATGCAGGACTGGTTCAATATTAGGAAAACTATTAGTA
This sequence comes from Bettongia penicillata ogilbyi, assembly GCA_023548195.1. Taxonomy (NCBI): domain Eukaryota; kingdom Metazoa; phylum Chordata; class Mammalia; order Diprotodontia; family Potoroidae; genus Bettongia; species Bettongia penicillata. The sequence continues at coordinate 3,412,356 of JAJHZJ010000169.1, read as the reverse complement.
TTATTGATCATATCAACAACAAAACTAGCAGAAACCAAATGATTATCTCAATAAATGCAGAAATAGCTTTTGACAAAATACATCACCCATTGCTACTGAAAACACTGAAAAACATAGAAATAAATGGAACTTTCCATAAAATAATAGGAAGTATCTACCTAAAACTACCAGCAAGCATTATATGCAATGGGAACAAGCTAGATGCATTTCCAAGAAGATCAGGGGTGAGACAAGTAGGTCCATTTTCACCACTGTTATTCAATATGGTATTAGAAATGCTAACTGTAGCAATAAGAGAAGAAAAAGAAATTGAAAGAATTAGAATAGGCAAAGAAGAAACTAAGTTATCACTCTTTGCAGATGATATGATGATATACTTAGAGAATCTCAGAGAATCAAGTGAAAAACTGCTTGAAATAATAAACAACTTCCATAAAGTTGTAGGTTACAAAATAAATCCAGATAAATCATCTGCATTTCTATATATCACTAACAAAGCCCAGTAGCAAGAGATAGAAAGAGAGATCCCATTTAAAGCTATGGTAAACACTATATAATATTTGGGAGTCTACCTGCCAAAACAAACCCAGGGACTATATGAACACAATTACAAAACACTTTTTACACAAATAAAGTCAGATATAAGTAAGTGGAAAAACACCAGTTGCTCATTGGTACGCTGAGCTAATATAATAAAAATTATAATTCTACCCAAATTAATTTACTTATTCAGTGCCATACCAATCCGACTATCAGATAATTATTTGTAGAGCTAGAAAAAAATACATCAAAATTCATCTGGAAGAACAAAATTTCCAGAATATCAAGGGAATTAATGAAAAGAAATGCTAGGGAGGGTGGCTGAGCCCTACCACACCTCAAATTGCATCATAAAGCAGCAATCATCAAAACCACTTGGTACTTAGGCTAAGAAACAGAGGGGTAGACCAGTGGAATAGGTTAGGTACTCAAGACACAGTAGTTAACGAACATAGCAATCTACTATCTGATAAAGCCAAGGACCCCAGTTTCTGGAATAAGAACTCACTGTTTGACAAAGATTGCTGAAGATTGCTAGTAAAACTGGATAACAGTATGGGGGAAACTAGGCATGTACCAATGCCTGACACTGTACACAAAAACAAAATCCAAATGGATACATGATATAGGTATAAGAATGATACTATAAACAATTTCGGGGAGCAAGGAATAGTGTATTTGTCAGATATATGGGGAAATTTATGACCCAGCAAGAGATGGAGAACATTATGAAGTGCAAAATGGATAATTTTGATTACATTAAGTTGAAAAGTCTTTGCACAAACAAACCCAATGCAACCAAGATTAGGTGGGAAGCAGAAAACTGGGAAAGAATTTTTGCAACTAGTGTCTATGATAAAGGCCTCATTTCTAAAATATACAGAGAACTGAGTCAAATGTACAAGTATACAAGTCATTTCTCAATTTATAAATGGTCAAAGGATATGAACAGGGAATTTTCAGAGGAAAAAATTAAAGGTATTTATAATCATATGAAAAAATGCTCTAAATCACTATTGATTAGAGAGATGCAAATCAAAACAACTCCCAGGAACCACATCACACCTATCAGATTGGCAGACATGACAAAACAGGAAGATGATAAATGTTGGAAAAGATGTGGGAGAGTTAGAAAACTAATTCATTGTTGGCGGAGCTGTAAGCTGATCTGACCATTCTGGAGAGCAATTTGGAATAGTACCCAAAGGGCTACAAAAATATGCATAGCTTTTGACCCCACAATACTGCTTCTAGGACTGTATCCCAAAGAGATCATAGAAATGGGAAAGGGTTCCACATGTCCAAAAATATTTATAATAGCTCTCTTTGTGGTGGTCAAAAACTGGAAATCAATTGAGGAATAGCTGAACAAGCTATGGTATATGAATGTAATGGAATACTATTATGCTATAAGAAGTGATGAACAGGAAGACTTCAGAGAAGCCTGGAAAGACTTAAATGAATTGATACTGAGTGAAAGGAGCAGAACCAGGAGAACTTTGTACACAGCAACAACCACAGTGTGTGAGGAATTTTTCTGGTAGACTTAGTTCTTCATTGAAATGCATGGACTTAAAAAATTTCCAATGGACTCTTGAGGCAAAACACCTTCCACATCCAGAGAAAGAACTATGGAATTTTATCGCAGATAGAAACAGATCATTTTCTTTTGTATTATGTTTTGTTTTTGTTTTATGGTTTCTCCCATTCATTTAAAAAAATACCACAAAAAAGGAACAAGATTTTTAGCAGTTATCGTTATACCAAATATTCATAATTTCCAAACTACCACAAATGAAAAGATTTTACAATACTGAGATTTAGTGAATGTAATCAATATAATGTGGTAACAGGATAACACATATCTCATTTCCTGTTTTCCCCTAAATACATCCTGAAGACAGTTTCAGTGAGTCTGCAGAAGATAAGTTTGCATCCCATAGTTTTATTAATTTTTCAAAAAGAAGTTATTTCATTGGCCTGTATCATGGTCTACAGATATAGAAATATACATATATATACATATTATATATATATATATGTGTGTGTGTGTACACATATACACATTTATACATATACACACATGCACATGCATACCATGTGTATATATACACACATACATATATAATACACACATTATATATATACATATACACATATGTACACTGACATAATATGTTATAACTGCTATATCCTACTATATAGTAGAATAGTGATTTGATCCAGGACTTTTTCTATCTAAAATCATTGAAAGATAGAAGGATGAGATAGCAGTCACAACATCATTCCTATTGGAATGTGCTTGCTCCACAATAGTGCCAAGGATTAGGTAGATGCAAATGTTATTGTACACATTTTTCAAATAAGCAATAATCATAATGATGATAATTATTTTTTAGCACTTCAAGATCTGCAATTTCTTTTCATCAAAACTAGTCCATAAGGCATCTGGTATAAGTGTTACTATCTCCTAAATTATTCCATTTTGAGGAAGTTAAGCCTCAGAGATGTTACGTGATTTATCCATAGACAAATAGGCAGTGTTAGGGCTGGGTTCTCCTGTGGATGTAGGGAATGCTGGGACTGATATCTGCTCTGGGCTATGTAGTAGATGCTTCTAAAGCAAAGGTGTTGGGAAGTTCAACTGAAATAATGGATGTAAAACACTTTGCCAATGTCAAAACTTCATGTAAGTGATGATGGTGATGATAATGATGATAAATAGCTTACAGTCATCAAATCTTCTGTCTAGTCATTGTTTCATGTCATGAGCTTTATGCTGTATTACTACTGAGCTCAAGCAATGTTTATAGAGCAATAAGAGTGCTAGTAAATGTTTAACTACTGGGCTCTCTGGGGGAAAATATATACTTACACAAACACACATTTACATACACACATGTGTACTTTTAAGTTTAATCTGCACTATTAATATTTTCTTGAGTCTAGACAGAGCAGTAGGTGGTGCAAAGGATAGAGTGATGGGCCTGGAGTCAGGAAGATTCATTTCCTGAATTCAAGTACGGCCTCAGACACTTACTAGCTGTGTGACTCTAGGCAAGTCACTTAACTCTGTTTGCCTCAGTTTCCTCATCTGCAAAATACATGGGAGAAGGAAATGGCAAATCATTCCAGTATCAGCCAAGAAAACCCTAAATGAGGTCATGAAGAGTTGGACATGAATAAGCAACCAAACAACAAAGCCTAGACAATCAACCAAACAGCAAGTCAATTGCTGACTTAGAACTGTTGCCAGTTTCTGAAATATAAATATTCACACTGAATATTTAACAATCAGCCCTGGAAACCAGTTAGAACTAGATCCAGTACACTCTTGCTCTGAAATAAAAGTCAATCATACATCTTTCAAGCACTACTGGTTGATTGGGATCCTAGTTGTGAGGAAACAGGAGATGAGAGAAAATATCTACTGGGAAAATTGTGTGACCCAATAGAGTCAGATGGCACAGGAGAATAAGATTCAATTCAGTCTCACCTCATTGTCACCATTCCTGAAAATTGAGGACAATCCTGTGCTCTCTCTGCTATGTTGAATAGCTCTTTAGAAAAAACTGTATATTTTTCCACTGAAGAGAATAAAAAGAGGACTGCAAAGGAAACCTGGGTTCAAATCTTAACTCTTATACTTGTTATCTCTGGGACTACAGGTAAGGCACTTAACTCTCAGTGACTCAGTCTCCTCAATAAAATAGAGATAATACTACTTGCTTCAGAAGGTTCTTGTGAGGAAAGAGTTGCACTGACCTTGAAGTGCTATGAGAACAAAGAAGTACACATCTTGTTTATTCTCCCTGAGCCAAAGTTTGGCAGTCTTTGGTATGATCGCACTCAGAGCATAGTATGCCAAAGTTCCAAAGCATGAAATCAGTCTTGGATGTTAAATAGTACAACCTCCTAATTTTACAGATTAAAAAACAGTCCTTGGGGCTGAGGAGGTTGACTTGGTCAAAGTTGTACAGGTAGTAGAAAAATTAAAAAAACAAATAAACAGAGTTCCCTAATAATAAAAGTAACATTCTCATCCTTAAAGATTCTGGAAAGCCAGTTTTCAGTGCCATGCTGACTATCTGGGGTATTTCAAACCCATTTGCAATGCTAATGAGAGTTAAAGATTTTCCCCACCCATTAATGGGCCTGCCTGTTAAGGGAAGTTTGATTAAGGGAGGCCCACATATTTTGTTAATAAGGCATTGGTTCTCAAGTGTTATGATGCCTTCTGACTCTGAGAAGCGTATAAATATTCTGAGGTGAGGTTTTATTTTGGGGCTTACTCATGGGAACTGTTTGTTTGGCCAGACAAGACTCCGGGCAGCTACTAAAACACAGATGTTTATACTTCTCTCTCTGGTAACTATGTATGTGTGGTCAGGCAGTCGGATCTGTCTGCTGATCTGTGATGTATATGTATTGCTAATGGTCAGACAGTTGAAAACCCTGTCTGTTGGTTGATCTTTGTTTCTCTGTATTTTCTCTGAAGTTCAAGGTGCTGACTTCTTCCCCTGAACTAAGTGAATGATACCTGTACTTGATTAAAGTGTTTGTTGACTTCTTTTAGAAAACAAGATCTAAGAACCTGTGTTCTGAGGGTGCTGTGGCCCTCCTGTCTATGTCAGGGTCCTTGCCAATACACCATTCTCCACCCCTAATATCTCTCTGCCTGATAGTAAAGCAAGACCTTTGGACCCTGACTCTCATTCTTGAGTGTCATGCTTCTTGTCCTACTAATTACCCTTGCTATTCTCTGCTCGGGAAGAATTCAGATTATGTGACAGTTATTTGCAGGCAGCTTTGTCTCCCAAATATAAAGTCTTATAAAGCTCAAAAAAAAAAAACTAACTTTGCCTATGCATACATCATCATGCCAGATTATTAATATCTGAGGCTAATAACTTTGTGCTACCACTCTGACGTACTCCAATGTCTCACCATGACTTTGGGTACTAGAAGACTTTACCAGCAGAATAGAAGCTCAGACAAGTCTTACAAAACTAGAAAGGCTTTGATGGACCATTTATGTGCCTATCATAAAAGAACTAGCCTAATAAAGTTGAACGATGCTTATCACCTGAACTTTGGTCACCTAGTGATGAGATAGTGATGAGATATTTTGGCCAAAGTAATGTAGTATGAATATAGAAGAGACAATGTGGCATAGTGAAAAAACTATTGGCTCTGGATCCAAAAGACCTAGGTTTAAATCCCAATAGTGCTGGCTAAAGTTCCTTAAAATGCTGCATTAGAGGCTTCCATCTTAGGTGAAATTGATCCATTAATCACTATTCTTTGGATATAGCTATTAAACCACTTCGAAATCCACTTAACTAGTTTCTCCTAAAACAATAGCAACAACAAAACCAAACTAGAATTTATATGCCATTCTAGATTTTACAAAGTACTTTATAAATATTATTTCATTTAACCTTCAGGACAACTCTGGGAGACAGGTGCTATCATTATCCCCATTTTATAGACGATGAAAATGAGGTAAAGTTTAAGTTACCTGCTCAGGGTCTGAATCTGGATTTGAACTCAGGACCACATATCCAGTGGTTTATCCACTGCTCTACCTAGTTGCCTTTAATACATCCTCTGTGCAGTTGCAAAATTATTATTTCTAAAATAGAGTTCTACTCTAGAGCTCTACTTTTATCTCATCCACATGTATGATAGTATGATAGGCTTTGTCAAATATTTTATTAAAATCTAAGCACACTACAACTTTAGTAGTAGTCTTTTGATCTACAACTCTAGTTATCCTATGAGAGAGAGAGAGAGAGAGAGAGAGAGAGAGAGAGAGAGAGAGAGAGAGAGAGAGAGAGAGAGAGAGAGAGAGAGAGAGAGAGAGAGAGAGAGAGAGAGAGAAACAAGGTCAGTCTCTTATGACCTACTCTTGCCTATTCTTGGTTAACGTTGGCTCTTAGTTATTCCTGATTCTTTTTCTAGATGTCTACAAAGTATTTCCCTAACAAGATCCCTGTGCGGCAGTTGTAGGAGACCCTCAATGGTTGGCGTTGCTCTGGGATAACCACAATGGTACAGCAAAAATCCTGTCACAATGTCTACCATCAAGAGGGCAAAATGTATGGCACTAACAGAACAGGCAAAGGGTCTGCTGGAGTCTATTTGTTAGAATTCATGAAGATTCTATGCAATCTCAATAAGATCTAGTTGGCTATATCACAGCTCCAGAAAGACCAAATCTAGGACATAGGCAAGAACCTCAAACTGCTGGCTGGAGGTCAGTGTACTCTTGGTGCCATGGTGATGGACAATCATATTACCCTTGACTTCCTAATTAATCCACAAAAAAGGGAGTCAAATGCTTTAAGTGGGACCAGATGCCCGGTAAGATTGTTACTGATTCCTTTAAAACACTGTGTAAGTTTAGGAAAAGGGTTTTAGTTTTAGGTTTGTTTTTGTTTTTGTTTTTTACAAAAGGAAAAGAATAGCTGCTGAGCATTGCTATGAAGTGAAAATGTTGTTGTGACCAAGACAATATTCAGGAGTACTGACGAATTATTAAAGATTAGAGAGAAATTAATTCATTATTTAATTAATAAATTAAATTCATTAATTGTATTGATGAAACTTATTCTTTTATTTATAGTAATAGCTAAATCATTGTCAAAAGAAATGTAGATGAGCCTGTAACATTTTGGCCTTTTCATCAGACTGGTAAACAGATATCTAAAAATGTTTGGGATTTTTTTTTTTTTACTTCTAGTGAGCCTGGAAGACTTGTTTCATTTAAGGAAATGATGAATTTATGTAACTATATTGACATATTGAAATTCTTCTAGAATCCCAGAAGTTCCCCAAAGGAGATAAATATTATGGAAAAGTTTTGAACCATATTTTCACATCTCAAAATGTTAATAAATTTGTCTAAAAGATGTAGATAAACATGTTTCAACTACATGAGAACTTGCTTTTAACTTAAATCCCATTGAAATCATTCAGGCTATAATCAAAGCTAGATTTAAAAAAGTGAACTGATCTTCAAAGAAATTATTAAAATCCAGTGTGACAAAATCGTGGTTTGTAAATGAAGAATTAAATGTGTGTCAAATTTTTGTGAACTTAAAGCCAAACGATTGTAGCAAAAGGATGTATCACATATTAAAAGGCTTTTTTTTTTTTTGCTAAATTTTATCTCTATTTTCTTTAGGTAATGAAACCCTAGTTGATGATTTTTAACTATAAAACTGGGCAATGAATGTTCCAAATACACCAAGTGATGAAAAACAGATCAAACAAAATCTCAGCTTGATATGTTGATTGAGGTTAAGTGATTACTCAAGAAAACAGACATGAAAATCAGTAAACATTTTTAGTACTAATGTGTATAATGTTTATAAATGGTGCAAATTTGGGGGGAAAACACTTAAAACATTAATTCACCTTATTTGATATGTTTTCTGTCTTATCAAACAGGAATTTATGTAACAAATGTGTACACATGTCTACTAAGGCAGACAAAAGGTAAATTTTAGTATTAGTAAATTCCTTTAGAAGTCATCCCATCCAAAATATTCTAAATTTCTAACCGTGGGGAGGAGCCAAGATGGTGGAGTAGAAACATACATATAGGCTAGTTCCTAACCCAAAGCCCATAAAATACCTGTAAAGAGGAGCTCCCAACGAATTCTGGAGCAGCAAAAGCCACACAACAAGAGAGTGGAGGAGATTTCTGTTCCAGAGAGCCCTGAGAAACTGACACCAAAAGTCCGTCACGCACCGTGGCCACACAGATCCATCCACCCACAGATGCCAGAGGTTAGTGAGAGAGCCTATTTGGCTCACCAAGAGGGGAGCAGGGTGTCCCCATAACTCAGGCCCCCTCAGGAGGCAGCAGCGAAGGCAGCAGCAGGCAAGCAGGGCCTCAGATCCATTGTTGAAGGTCTCTGCATAAACCCTCTGAGGGAACTCAGCCCTGTGAGGTGGCCCTGCCCCCCACCCAAGCAGCTGAACTTATCTCACACCGAATAGCAGCCCTGCCCCTGCTGAAAACCCTGAGGCTAGGAAGCAGCATTTGAATCCCAGACCCCAAGCACTAGCTGGGCAGATCTGGAGGCGAGGTGGGTGTGGAAAGGAATCTCAGAAGTCAAGTAACAGGCTCCCAGCCCAGAAAAGGGAAAAAAAAATAAGACCATAGAAGGTTACTTTCTTGGTGAATAGATGTTTCCTCCTTTCCTTTCAGATGAGGAAGGCCAATGCTTATCATCAGGGAAAGACATAGAAGTCAAGGCTTCTGTATTCCAAACATCTGAAATAAATATTCAATGTGCTCAGGCCATGGAAGAGCTCATAAAGGATTTTGAAAATCAAGTCAGAGAGGTGGAGGAAAAACTGGGAAGAGAAATGAGATAGGTGCAAGAAAAGCATGAAAAACAGGTCAACACCTTGCTAAAGGAGACCCAAAAAAATGCTGAAGAAAATAACACCTTGAAAAATAGGCTCACTCAATTGGCAAAAGAGGTTCAAAAAGCCAATGAGGAAAAGAATGCTTTCAAAAGCAGAATTATCCAAATGGAAAAGGAGGTTCAAAAGCTCACTTAAGAAAATAGTTCTTTCAAAATTAGAATGGAACAGATGGAGGCTAATGACTTTCTGAGAAACCAAGAAATCACCAAACAAAACCAAAAGAATGAAAAAATGGAAGAGAATGTGAAATATCTCATGGGAAAAACAACTGACCTGGAAAATAGATCCAGGAGAGACGATTTAAAAATTATGGGACTACCTGAAAGCCACGATCAAAAAAAGAGCCTAGACATCATCTTTCATGAAATTATCAAGGAAAACTGCCCTGAGATTCTAGAACCAGAGGGCAAAATAAGTATTCAAGGAATCCACTGGTTGCTGCCTGAAAGAGATCCCAAAAGAGAAACTCCTAGGAACATTGTGGCCAAATTCCAGAGTTTCCTGGTGAAGGAAAAATATTGCAAGCAGATAGAAAGAAACAATTCCAGTATTGTGGAAATACAATCAGGATAACAAAAGATCTAGCAGCTTCTACATTAAGGGATCGAAGGGAGTGAAATAGGATATTCCAGAAGTCAAAGGAACTAGGACTAAAACCAAGAATCACCTACCCAGCAAAACTGAGTATAATACTTCAGGGGAAAAAATGGTCATTCAATGAAATAGAGGACTTTCAAGCATTCTTGATGAAAAGACCAGAGCTGAAAAGGAAATTTGACTTTCAAATACAAGAATGAAAAGAAGCATGAAAAGGTAAACAGCAAAGAGAAGTCATAAGGGACTTACTAAAGTTGAACTGTTTACATTCCTACATGGAAAGACAATATTTGTAACTCTTGAAACTTTTCAGTATCTGGGTAGTTGGTGGGATTACACACACACACACACACACACACACACACACACACACACACACACACACATGCACACACACAGAGACAGAGAGCACAGAGTGAATTGAATAGAATGGGATCATATCTTAAAAAAATGAAGTGGTGAGAGAGAAATGTATTGGGAGGAGAGAGGGAGAAATGGAATGGGACAAATTGTCTCTCACAGAAGAGGCAAGCAGGAGACTTTTTAGTGGAGGGAAAAAGAGGGGAGCTGAGAGAAAAACATGAAATTTACTCTCATCACATTCTACTAAAGGAAGGAATAAAATGCACACTCATTTTGGTATGAAAACCTATCTTACAATACAGGAAAGTGGGGGAGAAGGGATAAACAGGGTGGGGAAGATGATGGAAGGGAGGGCAATGGGAGGAGGGAGCAATTTGAAATGAATACTCTTGGGGAGACAAGAGCATAAAAGAGAATAGAAGCAATGGGGGCAGTTTAGGATGGAGGGAAATATTGTTAGTCTTACACAACGCAACTATTATGGAAGTCATTTGCAAAACTACACAGATATGGCCTATGTTGAATTGCCTGCCTTCCCAAGGGGAATGGGTGGGGTGGGAGGGATAGAGAGAAGTAGGAACTCAAAGTTTTAGGAACAATTGTCAAATATTGTTCTTGCTGCTAGGAAATAAGAAATACAGGTATTGGAGAATAGAAAATTATCAGGCCCTACAGGACAAGAGAGAAGATGGGGACAAGGGAAGGGAGCAATGATAGAAGAGAGGGCAGATTGGAGATAGGGGCAATTAGAATGCTCGTTGTTTTGGGGTGGAGGGAGGGGACAAATGGGGAGAAATTTTGGAACCTAATATTTTACGAAAATGAATGTAAAAAAGTTAAATAAATAAAAGAAAATAAAATTTCTACCCACATGGTAGGCAGATTCATCTCCCAAGAAAACTGACCATGATTGTCCCTCTAATCGCTACAATATGAGTGAACTTAGACCTCTAGACTAACACTGTCCCTGTACTAAGGAAAACAGTTGGTGTAATTAAAATGCAGAAAAGTACCAAGATATTGGAAAGTTTTGACTGAAATTTACAAAATATTTAGTAACTGGAGGCTTTCATACCCTTGAATATGCAAATGTCTCATATGGATGGACATGAATTCTTTATTCATCCAAACAGAGAAGTGCTGACAACATGCTCAACAGAAAGAATTGATTGGAATCCCAGAGCATTGTACTGTGTGAATTAGGGAAGTCAATTCAATCATCTTATCACATCTCTCAAAGGAAGTCATAGATACTGACACTCAAATCATTTGAGTTGTAAAAAAATAAGTTATAAAAGCATTCCTGTAAATTAGTAAATTTGGAGTATAGGATGACTAATGGGAGGCTAAAGGGCCACTTAGCTGACTCCCTTCTGATCTGAAATTCTATGATTTTTATGAATATACAAATTAGGATACTTCATGTATTTTACAATTCTGATTGACAAAATTTTATCGGAACTATTTTGTCCTAGACAGTTGCTCTTGAAGATTTTGTTTTTGTTTTAAATGATAGGTAGCTGTATTTTTGTCATTGCTATTATTTCCCCAAAGTCAAGTCTGAATAAGAAATTCAAGACAGGAGGGGCTAAAGATTTGGTGAAGTTGAAGATTTGTTGAAGTCTTCTGCATGTGTGTGTATGCACACACACACACACACATATATTATGACTACAGTTGTCTAATAACTGACCTTTTGTATTACTCTGACATATATAAAATCACAATAAAAAAGAACGATGTAGTGAGACAAAAGTATTATTTTAGTTCAAGACAAGTACTACTTTAATAATACCTTTCGCAAAATAGTTACCAACTTGTTCTTTGAGAATACTAACAAAAAATAGCATAGATCATTTCTCAAAAATATTTCAAAATTATTATTTTCCTGGTAAAATCATTGTATAAACAAAATGTGCAATCTACTGAATGATAGTTACTTTAAGTTCCAGTTGAGACTATCCATGTATAGAGAATAACATAGATATGCACCTGTCACAAATATGCTACAGTTTTAAATCTTGCTAGTTGAACACTGTATCCGAGTCTCCAAGAAGTTTCACACACAATCCATTTAAGTTATTTTTGGCGTAAGGCTCTGGCACATCAGAAAAGAACCATATCCAGCTGAAGTTTTACAGATATATGACATGCAGCATCATTGGATTGTCAAGTAAAATTTTCAGTTAAAATGAGGGCTTGCTCATGTATTCTTTCATTGTCTCTTGTAACATATCAGAGTCTTCTATAGCCTTGACAAGAGTTTTCTCTGAGGTTTCCTGGATTTCTCCACCAAATATGAACTCATGAAGGATAAAATAGGCCTTTTCAAAATTAAATACAATATCCAGCTCACAGACGTTTCCAAAATACTTGTCTAGTAATTCCACATAACGATGTATGATCTCTAGCACCAACGGTTTATTGTCCTAATTTTCTACTGCACAAAAAAATATATGAACTAGCATATCTTTTATAAACAAGTTTTAGGTCCTTCCAGTCAACAAAACTGCCTGTCTTTTGACCATGAGTTAGAATCATATGTACTATTTCTCGGGTGATCTTTTTCTCTCTCTTTATCAGGGAATGTGGTATACCATTTTGGCATCTTTAATTTCCTTTCTTGACTGAACAGCGATATGAAATGGAACATGTTGGCAGGGGCCAAGGCTGCCATCCACCTCCCTGCGGGGCTCAGCCAGCTGAACTGTCGGGTGGAACCCGCAAGAAGTGGAACACACCCCTCCAGGAGCTGCGGGCTGTCAAGGAAAAAGTTTTTTAAAAGATGTAAAAATCTATTGTTTATTACACCAATAAATTAAATTATTTTTCTTTGTTTCAGTTAATTTGTTCATCATTGCAAATATTAGCTACATTATGATTAAATATAAGTTGTTCTAAGGCAAGAATTACTTTATTTCTGTCTCTGTGTCCACAATACCTAGAACATTGACTTTATATCACAGTGCTTTTAAGCATAGAGTCGATGTTTTCAAATATTGTCTGATTGTAAGTATTTTAAAATGTTGGTTGATTTCTATTGAAGTAAAGTAACACTACAGAAAATATTGACTTTTCCATTGCTGAATATTAGTTTTTTGTTCTCTCTCTCTCTCAAAATAAAATTTACATACCCACTTTGTGTCACTAACTCTGCCAGGTGATGGGGATACATAAACATCAATAGAAGAACTTCTGTGGAAACTCCCTCCACTGACGCTAATCAATGATTTTTCCATAACTTATAACCTTAGAAAGTTTCTAAGGGACATTGAAAGATTAATTGATTCACCCATGGCCTCATCTTTAGTATATACATTTTGAGGACCTTTGCCATTGAGATTTGCAAGCTCTTTTTTGCTTAGCTTTCTTGGTGGTTTTTTGTGGGTAGTGGGGGAAGAGTTTGAGGTGGGGGCAGGTATATGATTTTATCCATATAAGAAGCTCCCAGTGAGAAATTTCTTCTGCCAATGCAGATGGGCACCTTCTTTGAAACTTATGTTCTTGGACCATTGCATGTATTTACTGAATTTAAGAGGCTTGATTAGGGTCATATGGTTGTTAAGTGTCACAAGTGGTACTTGGACGTATGTTTGCTTGATCTGAGAGCCAACATTGATTTTCTATCCATTATGGCACCTCTTACTTATTTTTCTGTTATATTTGTCAAATCTGAAAGAGGCATATTAAAGTTATTCAAATTATTATTTTGCTAACTAGGTGTTTTGAAATTCAGGCAGATTTTCTGTGAAGTACTCATATGCTATGTCATTTGGGATATCAAAGATTAGTTTTTTAAACTCTGTTTACATGGTTTGGTTTTTTTTTTAAGAAAAATGTTTAAAGACAAGTCTCCTATTGAATTTCCATTTTCTTTCACATAAGATAATGCTCAGTTTTTCAGGAAAAATGAACTTTGGAGGTAATATATTTTCTGTTATATTTTGATGAGCAATATTTTAAACCTTTATTTTAAATTTTAAACCATAGAAAATTAATAAATCTCACAAGATTCAAAGATTCAACCATTGATAAATGATTTGTCTCCTGGATGTTTGCAAAACTCTTTGATCCTGAAATGTTGAAGTTTGCTGACTACATTTCTGAGTGAGTTAAACTTGGGTTAAGCAGTAAGACTTGAGCCCAAGACTTTCTGACTGAGGCTAAACTTCTACCCATTACACCCACCATTCTATTCCTTCATAGCATGTCTTCCTTCTATTAGCAAGTCTTTTAAAATTTATTCATTCATTCAAGTTCTTTGGCAATTTTTTGATTGGGTTTCTTTGGGAGGATTTATTTCCTTTCTCACTTTTTTTGTAATTATTCCTTTACTTTATTTGGCATATCTCTTTGTTATCTTGAGATGAAAATGGGGGAGTTGGGATTAGGCATTTGCTCAGACATCTTGGTAGAAATCATCTCTTTTCCTTCTCTTCATTCTTTCTTCTAATTTAGTGGTGATTTTGACATTTAATAAGCCTATGGTCTGAACTATGTACAGAAAACTGTTTCAGAAATGCCTCTTACACAAGACAAAGTTAATAATCTGATTAATTCCACTTCCAAAGAGGGAGTTCATTCAGAACATTCAATCCGAAGACTTACTCTTCCCATTTCAAGGGAGTAGAGACAGAAAGACAAAAATGAAGCAATCCCTGTCTTCAAGGAGATTACATTCTTTTGGGGGATGGAAGGATTTATGGGTAAGTAAATTCAAGGTAGTCTGAGGAAAGGAGGAACATTAACAAAGATGTGGGATGTTTTTTGTTGTTCAGTCAGTCATTTTCAATAGTGTCCAACTCTTCATGATCCCATTTGGGTCTTTCTTGCAAAGATACAAGAGTGATTCTCCATTTCTTTCTCCATCTCATTTTACAGTTGAGGAATCTGAGGTAAGCAAGGTTAAGTGATTTGCCCAGGGTTACAAAGTTGGTAAGTGTCTGAGGTCAGACTTGAACTCCTCTGGATCCTAGGCCTGTCCAGTGCACCACTTATATGCCTGTGAGAAGTTTGGGTAAGGCCTTATACAAGAGGTGGCATCCGAGTTAAGCCCTTAAGTAAGAGAGGGATTCTGAAAAGTAGAGATGAAACTATATTCCAGATTATTGTAAGACAGGAGGCTCTAAATGAAATGTTAAATTCATAGAACAGCTTGACTGGAAGTACTAATATGATCTAAAACTGGAGAGGTACTTTTTCATATAAATTTATTTATTTTCAGTTTTCAACATTAATTTCCGCAAAATTCTGAATTTCGAATTTTCTCCCCATCTCCCCCTACCTGTACACTAGGATAGTATGCATTCTGATTACCCTTTCCTCCAATCTGCCTTCCTTTCTATCACCCTCCCTGCCTTATCTCCTTCCCTTCTATTTTCCTGTAGGATAAGATAGATTTCTATTCTCCATTGCTTATATATCTAATTTCCTGGTTTCATATAAAAACAACCTCTAACATTCATTTTTAAACCTTTGGTTTCCACATTCTCAACCTTCCTCTCTCCCCACCTACCATCATTGAGAAAGAAAGCAATTCGATAAAGATTGTATACGTGTGGTCATGCAAAATGCCTCCGTAACAGTGATGTTGTGAAAGGCTAATTATATTTCCCTCTATCCTGTCCCACACTCCATTTGTTCAGTTCTCTCCTTTGACCTGTCCCTCTACCAAAGTGTTTGCATCTGATTATCCCTTCCCCCAATCTGCTGTCCCCTCTATTATTTCCCCTCTCTTATCCTCTTCCCCCCTGCTTTCCTGTAGGGTAAGATAAACTTCCATACACAACTGAGTGTGTATGTTATTCTCTCCTGGGTTTATGGAGAAATATAATGTAATGTGATCTGATCACAACTCTTCAGAGGAAGATTATCCTGTATAGTTCATTGAAATACTCACTTTCAGTTTAGGAGAACCATATCTTAAACTATATTATAAGGCAGTGATTATCAAAATTATCTGGTAGTAGCTAAGAAATAGAAAAGTAGATCAATAGAATACAGTAGAGACATAATTTACAGAAGCAAATAAATATCATAATCTTGTATTTGATAAGTGTAAAGACAAGATTTGGGATAAGAATTCATTTTTGGCAAAAATTGTTGGGAAAACTGGAAATCAGTATGGCAGAAACTAGGGATAGAACACTAACTTCCACTGTTTATAAGATAAGGTCAAAATAAATATGTGGCCTGGATATAAAGAGAGACATTTCAAGAAAACTAGAAGAATATGGAGCATATTATTTATCAGATTTATGGTGAATAATTTATGAATAAACAAGGGATGGAAAATAAAGTTAGGTGCAAAATGGATAATTTTGATTACAGTAAGTTAAAAAGGTTTTGTACAAATAAAACCAATGTAACCAAGATCAAAAGGAAAGCATAAACTTGGGGAAAATTTGTAGATGTTTCTCAGATTAAGGTCTAGTGGATCAAATATACAAAGAACTTTGTTAAATCTATAAAAATATGAGTCATTCTCCAGTTGATAAGTGGTCAAAGGATATGAACAGGCAGTTTTCCAATGAAGAAATAAAAAAAATAATTTACAGTCATAAAAATGCTTTAAATCACTATGGATTAGAGAAACGCAAATGAAAACAACCTTGAGATATGACTTTGTACTTTCCAGATGGGTTAAAATGATAGCAGAAGAAAGTGACAAATGCCAGAGAAGATGTAGAAAAACTGGAACACTAATCCATTATTGGTGAACTGATCCAACGATTTTGGAGTGCATTCAGGAGTTATGCCCAAAGAGTTACTAAACTGGCTATATATCCTTTGACCCAGCAATGCCACTACTGTATCTATCTCCAAAAGTGATTAGGGAAAAAGAAAAAGAACCTATATATATTCTAAAATATTGATAGCGGCTCTCTTTGTGGTAGCAAAGAAGTGGAAATTACTGAGATGCCCTTCAATTCGGAAATGGCTGAACAAGTTATGGCATATGAATGTGATGGAATATTACTGTACTATAAGAAAATATGAGCTTAATGATATTAGAAAAACATGGAAAGATTTGCATGAAATGATGAATAATGAAGTGAGCCAAACCATGATAACATTGTATACAGTAACAGTTGTTTAAGTTGTTTAATTGTTTTAAGAATGACTTGAGCAAGTGAGTCATTTTGACTATTATAAATATCTAGATTCCCTATACAGGATGTATGAAGAATGATACTATCTACATGGAGGGGAAAGGGAAAAAAGAATTGTATATGATAACTTTATTATATATTTCAAAGGAATAGCAAGTTGTACACAATAGATTTGCAGATTCATGTGCAATCATCTTTTTGATAATACCATGTTAGGAAAATATTTGTTTTACTCCATAAATTAAAAATAAAAGATTTTTTAAAAATATTCATCTCTGACCACTCACCAGAGTTCAGAGTTCACTGATTTGAGGGTCTGCTGATGTAGTTAGAAGGTATTCTGGCAAACAAAGTGTGAGTAGAGTTGGGCGTGAGGTGGGGGAGGAAATAAATGGAAAATTTTGCTTGAGCCATCAAGGGTACATGGATCACGGTGAGGTTATAAATGCCCTGAGGTGCTGGCTGGGTAAGAAAGGACTGTGAGCTTTTACAAGCCATTGGGGTGAAAAAGAGAGACCCAGAGGGATTTAAGAGGGAGAGCTAAGTAAAGGGGGAAGAGGTTTGTTTTTGCTTGTCTTTCATTTTTGAAGCAGACCAATGACATCACAGGGCCATGTCTTGACTTTCATGTGAATGGGATTTAAGTGAGGCAGAACTGCACCAAGTTGTCATACTCACTTTCTCTTTCAGAGTTATCAAATTACAGTGTAAAGACAAAAGACAGGACAATTGTCAATGGTCCAGGATGAAGTGGATAACCTTGATGTCTTTGATGTTTGATTAAGCTCTAAGTGCTCCACAGCACCTGCTTTAGCTGCCTTAATGGCCACTGGAACAAATTGTTCTCATCTATCTATTCCATAGGATGAAGTCTTCACATGCTTGGGGGTAGACATCCCCTAACTCAACAAGTTTGACATCTGTAGGTTACTCTCAACTTGTTTTAGCCTATCTGTCAAGAAGGGTTTACTGGAGGTGTGGCCATTGTGCATGCTACAGCTTCTTGGAGATACAGGTTGGATGAAAGATGGATCTCAAAGATGGATGAGCAGCCCTGAGAAGGAGTCAGTGAGCCCTCCCACCAGAGGTGCTTGTCCTTCTTGAACATTTCGCACACCTTAAAGATGGTGGTATGTCTCTGTTGGAAAAGAGAAAAAGCAGGAAGGATGTTATTTGACCTATTTTTCCACAGTCTGATTGATTGGGGGTCATGCCATCATCCCCCAGGAAGCTCTGGTCTTCACTTTGGTCTAGATAGGTGATGAGAACTTAACCAGTATGACCTACCCAGATGAAACAAGTATGGATCAAAGAAGGTTAATTATACAGCTTCTCAGATCGCTAGATTTATTCCAATACTATACATATAGCTATGCAGCAAAGATTACATTTGTGCTATTAAAGGACCAACCCTAGACCAAGAATCAAGATATCTGGACATCTAACTTTTTTACTAATGATCTGTAAGCCATTGAATTAATCTGTTTACTTTTCTTTAAGCCTCAATTCTTCATCCATAAAATCACTACATGATTTTTAAAGACCATTCCTGTTCAATATTTTATGAAGCTCTCAGAGGAAACTGAAACTACATGACTAAAGTGACATCTCCACTCTAAGTCAGTTTAGCAACTATGACTAATTCCTGGAACATATATCATCCCAAGACAGGTGGATGGGCAAAGTAGGAAATAATGTCATGATTCTTTGATAATACTGAAAACTTTAATGACTGAGGATATTTCACATGTGGTGATATAAATATAAAGGAATAAGGAAATGGCTAGTTGTTAAAAGTGGGGGAGGGTTTTCTTTAATTATTTCCTTGGCCTTTTCCTTATTTATTTGTAAAAAGCACAAGACTTATCATTTGTCTTGCTTGTTTGCAAATTACTCTGTAATTCTTACTGAATTTACTAATAACTCTAGTCTTAGTCTAAGAACCTTGAGATCACAGTATTGAGTCATGAAACTCCATTAGCTCAATTGCAATCCCCCCTCAGCTCCCAGGTCCTAACTCTATAATTAGAGCTGGGAGGGGCTGGGGCCAGACCCTTGTGATATAAAAAGATTTTATTAAAGGCAAAAGGGGTGGCAACAGTAATTCTCACCCTATTATATTCCTTTTGATTACTTACAACAATAGTCCCTGATTGTGAACAAATATAGAAGCTGGAATCCAATGAGGTCAGGCTAGAGTTCTGGAAGCTGATGATGTCACACTGGAATCTGTGGACACAGTGAGGCAATGCCTCAGCTGCTCCTGCATCACCACCACTAGGGACCCAGTGGATTGGATTTGGGTGAGAATTCTCACCTTCATCTCGTGACCATTTGAACTCTCTCTCTCTCTCTGTCTTTTTCCTCTCTCTCTGTCTCTCTCTCTGTCTCTCTCTCTCTCTCTCTGTCTCTCTCTCTGTCTCTCTGTCTCTCTCTCTCTCTCTCTCTCTCTCTCTCTCTCTGTCTCTCTCTCTCTCTCTCTCACACACACACACACACACCAAACAGTCTTGGCTTTTCAGGACAGGCAGAAGCAGGAGGGGTGGTATTGACAATTCCCCTCCTAGAATCCATAACTGAGGGAGACTGGGGAGGTGAACTCTAAAGCAGCAAGAGGTGTGTGTGTGTGTGTGTGTGTGTGTGTGTGTGTATGTTTAATCAAAGGCATTTACTCAGGTAGCTGGGTGACTGAGGAAGAAAACATTGATAGGGTTTGAAAGTCCTTATGTCCTTCCCCTGGCTCACTTCAGGAAGGTATAATTGGCATCTATATCTAAGGATATTCTTTTATCCTATTAAAGAATGCTCCTGACTAACTGAATGTCACATCTCAATAAATACTTGTGCTGTGGCTGCAGGACAGTTCTAAGAATGATACAGGAAAGTGACCTTTCCTAGTGCAAGACTGGGATCTTAACTCCCCAGATCATTGGTAAAGAGTTTTCTTTCTTTAACTGAGGCATAATCACGAGACATTCCATATGTTTCATTGATGCACTTCCAAGGGCAGAATAACTATGAGCCTGAGATTCTCAATTTGTCCCATTGGAGCATAAGCCTAACTTGCTGGTGATTCCCAAGGTGATATATATTAAATATTTCCTTTAATTTTCAGCCTTCAGGTGAGGCACAATAAATTCTATTTTGACTGTTCATTTTAAACTTATGTGAATCTTTTAGTTCTGAGTGTGTTTCTTACTCATATTAAAAACATTTGTGATCTCTTAGTTTATGGACTATCCCAGAAATGGGGAACCTGTGGCCTTAAGGCCACAAGTAGCCTTCTAGGTCCTTGGGTGCAGCTTTTTTACTGAGTCCAAGTTTTATAGAACAAATCCTTTATTAAGGGGATTTGTTCTGTGAAGTTCAGATTTGGTCAAAGGGAAGCACTTGAGGACCTAGAGGGTCACATGTGGACTCGAGGTCACAGGTTCCCCATTTTTGGTCTATCCAGTACTTGGTGGTCCTGAACAAGATCTTACTCATGAACTCTCATAAATTTACTGTAAGATAAACATCCAATATATTAGAAGCCCTCCCTCCCTCTGGTCACATGACTAGACTACACTTTTTTTCTCATACATTTCTTGCTTTCCTTTCATAATTCCTTGTCTTTCACATATTGCATCCTGCTCACACCCACCATGAACCTCTCCATTGCTCACCTTTTAGCTAAGCCTAATTTTAATTCTTCAGATATAGGAGTGTTTCATGATTTACAGCTATACAGTAACATTGGAAGAACATTGTTATTAAAAAGATAGACCTTTATTTTAAGAAGAATCCTAGAGCTATTAAAATAGCATCAAAATTTCAAACAGATAAAAAAGGCCACGCCTTTCCTCCTACTCAGTTGAGTTCAATTGAATATTTACATATGATGGGTGCCATATGGGATCAACTCTATACCTATACGTACAACTGCACATCATGGTCTAGATCATAATAATATCACCAAGAATAATAATAAGAACAATACTAATAGCTAGCATTTATATACCTGAAGGTTTGTAAAGTACTTTACAAATATTCCATTTTATCCTCACAAAAATCCTGGGAGGTAAGTGCTGTTGTTATCCAGATTTTAAAGATGGGGAACTCAGACAGACAGAAATTCAATGCTTTGCCCAGGGTCATGCAGCTAGTAAGTGTCTGCTTGTTCTCTTTGTGGATACTTAGGTCAAACTGTTGAATGCTCACTTAGGAGGCTATGAATGCTCTGTGGCTTAACTTAATTAGCAAAATGCCGTCTATAAACAAGAGTCGCTGGAAGACCTCACCACCAATAGGAACTCCTTCTTCCATTTAGGTTCTATGCTAGATAATGCTGGCTAGCACACATCCTCCTGTTTTATGTTCCACTTATTAATAATAATCTGAAAGTTGTTGAACAACATTATCTTCGTTCAATTCAACAAACAATTCCTTTCAAAGACGTATAGGTTTTACATATACATGGAGGATATCTTAGCAAAGGTGCTTTTCTCTACCATCCCTTTAATTTCTACCAGTGTCTCTGCTTGATTTTTAGACCCTGGAGTGGTTTGTAATTGATTCCTCGACAGCAAGGAACAGGCTTCATGAATTTGAAAGAATAGTGAGAAGACCGGTAAAACTCAACTGCTTATTGTTGCTGTAAAGAAAAAAATAGCATGAGTAAGATAATATAAGAATCAGGATGTTATGATTGAAAAATGTAATCTATACACATAAGGCTCACATTTTTATTCAATATTATACCAAAACTGTCAAAAGAAATTCATGTGAGTCTGTGCGATTTGAACTCTTCATCTGAATATAAAATGTTCACCACCCAAAATGTTTTGGAAGTACTTTATTTCTAGTGGGCTTGAAAGACTTTTCTATTCAAGTTTAGAGCAGTGAACTCTCATAAATATATTTCTATACTTAGGAGCAGCATTATTCTAAAATTCCAGAAATATTCAAGAGGGGATGGAAAACCACAATAGAGCCTTAAACCATGCCACATGTCACAAAAGTTTAAGAAATTTATCCAAGAAATGAAGACAAACATGTTTCATTGGCCTTGAAATGTACCACACTTAAGCCTCATTGTTATATCTATGGGTTATAAGGCTAGGCTTGAAAAAAAAAATGAATTTTTCCTCAAGTATATACTTACTCAGTATGTGATTTCTAATGAAAAATTGATCATATTGTAAATCCTTATAAATTCAATGCCAAATCATGTACAGCAAGCAATTGCATCAAAGGGAGAAATAAATTGCATTTTAAAAATGTTAAGAGATGCAAAAAGTTGTAGGATTTTTTATAGGTTAATACATTTAATTATTTTACTGTAGCTTTATTAATTTGCCCATTATGTACTAGATATGTACAGTCAAATCCTCAAGGAGGGGAAGCTAGGTAAGGCAATGGATAGAATGCTGGTCCTCGGACTCCAGGATTCAAATCTCACCTCAGACACTTAATAGCTGTGTAACCATGGGTAAATCAGTTAATCTTTTTCCTCAGTTTCTCATCTGTAAGATGAGCAAGAGAAGGAAATGAAACCAGTGTTGAGTGAAAAGGCCTAAAATTATGTTCATATATTCCTTGGGTTTCCTTTGTCATGTAGATTTCTAAAAATTTTATAATACCTGCAACAGTTATTTTCAATGGAAACTCTTTTTCTATCTCTTCCTGATGGGTTTTGTCAATTGTATAGAAACGATAATGATTTGTGTGAGTTTATTTTACGTCTTGCAGCTTTTTCTGAATTTGTTCATTGTTTCAAGTAGCTTTTTATTTGATTTTCTGGGATTCTTTAAGTATACTAGCATATCATTTGCAAAGAGTGATAGTTTTGCTTCCTTATTGTGTATTTTTATGACTTCAGTTTCTTTTTCTAGTCTTATTTCTATAGCAAGCATTTCTAATACACTGAATAGTAGTAGTAACAATGGACATCTTTATTTCACTCCTGATATTACTGGAAAGGCTTCAAGTTTATTCCTGTTGACAGAAAATGCTTGTTCTTGGTTTTAGATGGATACTTATCATCTTAAGAAATCTTCCATTGATTCCTATGCTTTCTAGTGTTTTTAATAGGAGTTGAATATACAATTTTGGCAAAAGTTTTCTCTATATCTATTGATATGATCGCTTTTTTTGTTGTAATTGATATGGTCAGTTATGCTGATAGTTTTCCTAAAATTGAGCTAGCCCTGCATTCCTGGCATAAATCTTACCTTGATCTTTGTGATATATTGCTGTAATCTCCTTAATATTTTATTTAAAATTTTTGCATTGATATTCATTAAGAAAGTTGGTCTATTGGTCTATTGGCCTTTCTCTGTTTTTACTCTCCTTAGTTTAGGTATTAAAACAATAATTATGTCATAAAAGGAATTTGGTAGGATTCCTTTTTGTATACATTTTTATATAATATTTGTATTAATTGATTTTTAAATGTTTGATAGAATTCAACTTCAATTATGATTTTACACAGTTTTTTTGAGATAAGATTATTTAAATATTCTAGTTGCCTTTCTATAAATTTGGGCAGTTTATATTTTTGTAAGTATTCATCTAGTTCACCTAGATTGTCAGTTTTACTGGCATGTAATTAATTGGGCAAAATAACTCCTAATAATCACTTTAATTTCATCTTTATTAATGGTATAGTCACCTTCTTCATTTTTGAAACTAGCAATTTGGTTTTCTTCTATCTTTTAGAAATCAACCAATTATTTATCTATTTTGTTGTTGTTTTCATAGAATAAGGTCTTATTTATTTTAGTTTTATTTTATTTTTTTTAGTTTTTTTTTAGTTTTTAGTTTTATTTTAGCTTGATGTTTTTACTTTCAATTTTATTAACCTCTCTTTTGATTTTCAGGATTTCCATTTACTTGGAGATTTAAATATTTTTTTCCTCTTTTTGTTCTTAGTTGCCTGCTCAATTCATTGATCTGTTCTTTCTCTCTTTTATTGGTTTAAGCATTTACAGATATAAATTTTTCCCATAATTATTGCTTTGACTGCATCCCACAAATTTTGGAATGTTGTTTCATTGTTGTCATTCTCTTTAATAAAATTGATTGTTTCTGTGATTTGTTCTTTGACTCATTCTTTAGGATTAGATTATTTGGTTTCTAAATAGCATTTAATCTATGCTTCCATGACTTTTTATTAAATTAATTTTTATTTCATTGTGATCTGGAGAAAGCCATATTTAATATTCCTGTTTTCCTGTATTTGGTTGTGATTTTTTTTAAGCCATTGTCAGTTTTTGTAAATGTCCTTTCTATTCCCAGTAAGTTTTCTCCAAAGGTCTATTATATCACCTTTTCTAAGATTCTACTCATCTACTTTACTTATTGCTTGTTGATTCTGTGGTTAGAATTTTCTAGCTCTGAGAAGAGAAAGTTGAGATCTTCCACCAGTATAGTTCTACTGTCTATTTACTCCGGTAATTCATTAAACTCTTCCTCTAAGAATTTGGAGGCTATGTCATTTGGTACATATATATTTAATATTGATATTACTTCATTGTTTATGGTTCCTTTTAGCACAATGTAGTTTTCATGCTTATCTCTTTTATGGTAAGTCTGTTTTTTACCTTTGCTTTGTCTGAGATCATGATTGCTACACCTGCCTTTTTTACTTCAGTTAAAGCATAATAGATTCTGCTCTAGCCTCTTATTTTAGCTCTGTGTCTTTCTGTTTCAAGTTTATTTGTTATAAATAATATATTGTTGGATTCCACTTTCTAATCCATTCTGATATACACTTCTGTTTCATGGGTAAGCTTATCCCATTCACTTTCACAGTTACAATTTTTAACTTTGCAATTCCCTTCATCCTATTTTCTTGTTTCCATCTTTTTCTATTTTTATCCTGTCCCTCCTCAAAAGATTATTTTGCCTCTGATCACTGTTTTGTTTCTTCCTCAGATCACATTTATTTCTTTATCACCTCTAATTGCCTTATCCCCTTCCTCTCCTACTTCCCTTTTGGGGAAGATAGATTTCTATGACCAATTAAGCATACACACACACACACACACACACACATACACACATATGAACAGTTTAGATGTGAGTGAAATTCAAACATTGTCAACACAACTCTTTCCGCCATTTTCCTCTCCACTGAAAATGCTCTTCCTTGTGTGCCTCTTTTATGTGAAATAATTTACCATTCTTGCTCCCCCTCTCTCTTCTGCTTAAGCATCCCTCTTTGCCTATTTATCCATTTCTTTTTGTGCCATCCCAACATAATTAACTCACTCCCACATCATCTTCTGTGTAGAATGTTTTTAACTGCCCTAATAACTATAAAGTTCTCAGGAGTTAAATTTATCACCTTCCCACAGAGATGGTACACAATTTAACCTTGTTGAATCCCTTATGATTTATCTTTCATGTTTAATTTTTTATGCTTTTTCTCAGTCTTGTATTTGAAGGTCAAATTTTCTGTTCAGTCCTTGTCCTTACATCATGAATCCTTGAAAGTTCTCTATTTCATTACATACTTATTTTTTCCTTGGAGACTTATACTCAGTTTTTCTGGGTAGGTTATTCTTGGTTGTAATCCCAGCTCTGTTGCTTTCTGGAATACTGCAAGCCCTTCACTCCTTGAATATTATAGCTGCTAAATTTTGTGTAAACCTGACTGTGGCTCCATGATATCTGAATGGTTTCTTTCTTGCTGCTTGAAGTATTATTCTGTCTTGGACACAGAAGTTCAGAATTTGACTACAATATTCCAAGGAGTTTTCATTTGGCAATATCTTTCAGGTAGTGATTAGTATATTCTTAGAATTTTGACTTTACTCTCTCATTCTAAGCTAGTGAGACAGCTTTCTTGGAAATTTTTTTTCTGAAATATGATGTCTATGCTCTTTTACAGATCATGGTTTTAATTATCTTTCCTCATTCTATTTTCCAGGGCATTTGTTTTTCTAATGAGATATTTCAATTTACTTTTTTTATGCTTTTGACTTTAATCATTTCTTTTTTATCCTTCATAAACATATGGTCTTTATTTTTTTATTTTAATTGATTTATTTTCAATATATAGAATAAAAGTAGCATTTCTATAAAATAGTATAATTAAAAAGCTGATTGCATACAAAACTGAAAATCTATTTTGTACAACTCCCTATTCCTTTTAAATATACAATAGTTATCATTTAATTTTTCCTTTTTTACTGGCCCACCACCATGCCCTATAGATGGCTACCATTAGATACAAATATGTGTATGTATACATATACACACACATATACCCATGCAGACATATGCATATGTACACATTCACATACACATATGTATATATACATATATGTGTATACACACCTATATGTAAAATTTTTCTATACATACCTCTATTTATCAATTCTTTCTCTGGATACAGATACCATCTTTCTTCGTATGTCCTTTAAGTTTGTTCCTTGATTTCTCATGAAGTCATTAGTTTTCATTTGCCCAATTCTAATTTTTAAGGAACTATTTTCTTCAGTGATCTTTTGTACCCTTTTTGCCATTTGGTTAATTCTGCTTTTTAAGGAGTTCTTTATTTTTAATTATTTTTGTACTTTCTTTTTTATAGGAATAATTGTGATTTTTAAGGTATTATTTTCTTCTTTTTTTGCACTTCTTAAAAAAAGTACAAAGAACAACAAGATATTAATTGGGTTTTTTTGTAATTTTCTTCCTTTGCTTTCATTTCTTTACCAAACTTTTTTTCCCTACCATTCTTATTTGATTTTGAAAATAAAATTTAACTCTCCTGGGAATTCTTGTTGGGGTTGTATCCAATTTATACTTTTCTTTGATGCTTTGCTTATAGTTATTTTGACTTCATTGTTTTCTTCTGAATTTATGTCTTGATCTTCCCTGTCACCATAGCAGTTTTATGGTCAGGTTCTTTCTTTGTTGTCTGATCATTTTTCCACCCTATTTCTTGATTTGGAACTTTATGTTAATGTTGGGCTCTGTTCTACATGTGGCGTGGAGAAGTTCTCTCTCAAGCTTCAAGCTTTTTCACCCTACTATTTTCAAAGCTAGTTCTGGAAGTTTTAGGTCCTTCCAAGGCAGTGTGATCTGACAAAAGATGTTGTGTCTGTTCTCTCATTCAGAACTCCAGACTTACTCATTAAGGACCCCTGATCCCTTAGGATTGCAACTGATATTGCTCCTGAGTGCCCCTCCTCTCTTGGGACCAGAAGTGATACTACCCTTCAGAGTCCCTTATCCCTTGGGGGTAGAAATAATACTGCTTCTCAGTGTTTCCACTCATTCTTAACCGATAGTGCTCCTCTCTGTTCTCGAACTATGATCCAGAAGTATATACTGGTAATGGAGTTGTGAAACAATGCCTGTTCCTACATCCAGTGCTATCACACTGTAATCTCTTTCTGGCTAGTTGCCAAGTGCCTTTATATCTCTGCTTCAGAACTCCTGAAGCTTCTATTGCTTCTGTCACCACCACTTCATCCCATCACCAGTGTTTCTATGTGGACTCCAAGCCAGCCTTCTCTCCTATGTCACAGATCTCTCTTTCAGATCTCCTATGTTGCCTTGGGATGGAAGAATGTCTCTCCCTGAACTTTTGTTGACTCTGCCACTCCAGACTTCTATTCAAGGTGTTAATTTAAAGTTGTTTGGAGAGAGCTCAGAAGGGTGCTTCTTTACTCTATGATCTTGGCTCTACACCCAATCCAATATCTTTTTAGAAAAAGATTAGTTTCTCTTGCATGAGGTAGCTATTGTTCCTACAACAGTTGGGAAGCTGGGAAACTAAGGCAAAAATTTGTGCCCCACCCCACCCACAAAATCTGGCTGACCACCTGTCTTTGTCTGTTTTGTGAGCTAAGAATGGTTTTTAAGTTTAAACAACCTCCAGGTCATAGTTTGCCAACCTTGATCCATGGAATAATCAGGGACATTGCAACACAGCTTGATTCTGCACTGACCAATCTTAGCCACCAGACTGAATGCCCAAAGGATCAGGCAGATCAGAACTGAATGCATGTTCCATTCGGGGCACAGCTTATTATTGTATTCTATTGCCACCATCTTGAGATATGTGTAGTGAATGGATACAACACTTAGCCCATGCACTGTCTTGTCCATCTTGTTAAATTGTTATCCATATCCTCCCAAAGGTTTCCCATAAGTTTGTGATGATCAAAGGGATAAGTAAAGCCTTTGTCAAATAAAATGCTATGTAAATGACACCTATTTTCCATAAGGAAATAAGTTTCTCCTCTGGCTCTTAGTCATCCCAGCTTTCCTTCCCTCTTATAGCCATCCTTCAGGGTCCCCATTCTCCTTTCTCACTACCTAGGAACAAATAAAACATTTTAAAATGTTTCATTATTTTAAAGTACTCTACAGTGAAATTTGTGCTTCATTATCATGTGGAGTCTGATGGGAGCCACAGCCATCCTTGCTCCCAGTTTTAGAGTTCTCTTGGGCAATTTTTCCTTCTTAGATAATATGTCTTTTTGTTAAAATTCCACCACTCCCTACCAAGCAAATTCAGTCTTTTTTCTTTTTTTCTTCCTGTTATTCTTAGCTTCTCTCTCTCTCTCTCTCTCTCTCTCTCTCTCTCTCTCTCTCTCTCTCTCTCTCTCTCTCTCTCTCTCTCTCTCTCTCTCTCTCTCTCTCTCTCTCTCTCCTTCCTGTGGTCTTCTCCATCACATTGCTAACAACAACACTGGGTTTTAAACCTGAAGCCATGGGTTTGAATCCCAGCTTTTACTTACTACTTGTATGAACTTAAACAAGCGACTTCCCCTCCATAAGCCTCAATTCCCTCCGTTTTTTAAATGAAGAAATTAGAACATTTGATCTGTAAGCACCCACTCAAGCTCCAAATCCTACAGCTGTCGACAAATGTAATGGATAGGAGCTTCCCCTCCCCTTCCTGATGAGTGATGGCACATTTAAGTAAATGCAGACCAAAGCTATTCCCTGGCTGCCTCCCTCTTCCAGTTACATCTCCACCTCCCTTTGCTTTATAACCAAGACTCAATTTCAGACTGGTTCTTGTTACGCTTTTTTTCATTCCCTAATAACTGATGATGTAATGGGGGTAAAGAGAACCTTTTCACTAAAACTTCATCCACCTCCTGTGAAATGTTATTTTTCCCCCCAAGTGGAATTTCCAGCTTGACTTTCTGATAACCTGTTGGTAAGAGTCTGAATGTTTAGCAGGGAAAAAGAACTCCTTGTCCACAGGCTTTTCTAGGTAGGGGATGGTCATGACTTGGGGAGTGTGAAAAAGTTAAATAGTTCTTGGGGTTAGGAGCTAAAAGAATTGACAGACCCCCTTTCCCTGAGAAGAAGGGGAGCATCCTGCAAAAAGCAGCACGGAATGGAAGGTCGGCTGAAATAGCAGCAGACAGAGCAATTAAATATAGATAGAGAGCAACATAGAATAGATGTCAGCCCATAGACCACTAACATCACTAGAGAACATCCACAGTTCTACAAATGATCAAGCAGCAATGTCACAAAAGGGCTTAAGAAGAATGATTTACTTCTCCCACATGCTGTCCCTGGTCATTCTGGTTCCTAACATGTGTTCCCCAACCAGGGCTGTGCTAGAGCCCCCAGAGGCTCTGGAGAGTTGGTTGTTAGATTTTCATTTTGATCATTTACGCCTTCGAAATTGGAAAATGCTATAAAACAAAGCTTGATTTTTTTATTGTTGAGATTTAAGAAAATGATGCTAATTCAGATTAAACCTAAAAGGATGCCATGTACTTTGGAAGACCCAGTTTTTAAACTTTTACCAGCACGACAACTCATGAGCCAGTGATGATAGGTAACTTATCAGAGAATACCCATGTGTGTTTAAGTTGAGGGGGAGCTTTATCTTTAGTTAATTGTTTGTGCTGTTTAAATATCTTTTTTTTAAACCATTGTATCCTATAGTTGGTTGACAAAACAAATACATTGGTTTGGTAATTACAGACTAAGATTTTTGAGTGGACCCTGAATCACAACGTTCTTCAAACCTGTAGTAGTTTTCAGGGGACTCACACAGTAAGAGTGATCCCAGACACTACTATACTAGGATTCAATGATTATTTGTATTCCCAGGACTTTGTGCTCTACCTGACACATAGTAGGTAATTAATAAATATTTGTTGATGATTAAATAACTTCTTTTATTAATTGAATGGATGTTATAAAATTATTCATTACCATTTTCTACAGTGTGTTATATTCCTACCCTGATTCCCTTCATTCCCTCTTACATTTAATAAATACCCAGAAACAGAACATTTACCTCATACTCCTACATTACCATTTATTCTCATTTACATAAGGATCGTTTTTAAAAATTTTATTTTTAATTTATTCTCAGTATTATCAGTACCTACAGAATGCAAAGGGAACATATGAGATAAAATAAGAATGTAGCTATGGGATTTTCCACTAGGGAGTGAGTTAGAGCAGTGAATGAATGAAGGAGAAAGCTTAGAATTCTGAGAATACTTAGAAGCCACCTACTTGGTTTATTTTCTGACCTACTGAGCAAAGGTCACTTAGGATAAAAGATCTGGAAAAGATCTCTGATGAGAAAGGCAACGAAGGACTGAGTTTTCCTTAAAATGGATTGCGAATTACGTAGAAACTTTACAAATACAATTTTCCTCCCTTTTTGTCTTGCTCTGAATGCTTGAGAAGGATTACAATCTCGTTATTATAATAATATTAATAGGCAGAATTTATATTAAGTGTTGCAAAGCACTTTACATGTTGTCTCACTCAATCCTCAAAAAAATAGCAGAGTAGCTCAGTGTAGACAGAAGCAGAGATCAACTCAGAGGAGATAGGCTTATAGCACAATGAAGTACCTGGTGAGGAGATGTTAGCATTTCTCCCATTTTACAGATAAGGAAACTGAGCCTAAGAAGGAGGTTAATTCACTTTCCCAAGGTCA
Organism: Bettongia penicillata ogilbyi; assembly: GCA_023548195.1. Taxonomy (NCBI): domain Eukaryota; kingdom Metazoa; phylum Chordata; class Mammalia; order Diprotodontia; family Potoroidae; genus Bettongia; species Bettongia penicillata. Next base: position 3,381,372 of record JAJHZJ010000169.1, on the reverse strand, counting down.
CACATGTAGAAAGCACCTGTGAAGCAGGATCCTAACTCATTCTTCCTGACTTCAAAGTCCAACACTAGCCACTTTGACATCTATAGAGCTATCTATTGTCTCTCAAGGATATGGATTATTTCTCTATTGTATCTCTCCAGAGTGCCTAGTCCATAGCTCAATCAATACTGTGAACTGACTGAAACATAGACTTCCTCCTAAAGTATAGTTTTTCAGCCTTTAGCAAATAAAGAACGATAGAGAAGTGGAAGAATGATAGCATTTGCTAGCTTAATGTTAAAATATGTTGAAGTGAACAGAGCACAAGGGTTTTAAAAGACCCAAGTTCTAGTCCTGACTTTGCCACTTGCTAGTTGTATGACCTCTGACAAATTATGTAACATTCCTTGTTCTTGATCGCTGAAAGTAAAGAGATGTGTGACAGTGTCTGCGTCTCCTTCCAGCTCTAATTTTGTATGCGGTTTAATGGAAAATCATAACATTCTGATAATGTTTGTAAGTTTGCAAAGTTAAGATTCATTATTTCCTTTGTCTCCAAGCAGTTCTATGAGGGAGATACTAGAAATATTATGCCCTTTTATTTCAAATGAAGAAACCAAGACTCAGATGGAGGAAATGACTTGAAAATGGTCACATAATAAGTAGCAGAGACAGTATTTAAATTCCAGGCTTCTGGACTCTGAATCCTACGCTACATTATACTGGATATGCCTCAGACTGAAATCTTCAGTTTCCATTATTGATCCCTAGCATAGAATGAGTTTCAATTCTAAAGTGATTTGAAACTAATACAATTAAAATTGTTATTTTTACTTTACTTTACTGTTTTCACCTAAGGGTGAGGAGGAAAGATCCTGAAGGGGAGAAGTAGTGTTGATGGCCAAGTACACAGGGAGGGGTGAAGAGAAAGAGAATACTTCTCCACTCCTGGCACAGATCTCACTTTGATGGCCATCTTCCAATCGTGTACTCCTTCCTGACAATTAACACATCCTTCCTCTTACCAGTGGGTAGGGGAATGGCCTGTGACTTCTGTCTGCCTGCCCGTGGTTAGCTCAGCCCCTGACTCTGGAATATTAATGCCGAGAAGATAGGGGTCCATGGGGCAGAAGCTTGGAGGTTTTTCTCAGGTATCTCCGGAGAAAGGGCAGCAGAGACCAGAACAAGGCTTTCAGCCGAGGAGCCTGGACAGTATGGCAAGGAAAGGAAGGGGCAAATTTAAGAGAAACAGACTGAGCGGCTTACAGCCCGCTGAGACTGCCAGCACCCCCAGATGGCTCAAAACCTGCTGCTGCTGTTGAAAATTGATTTTGGAGGTGGTGGTGGTGGGGTTTCGGGAAGCAGTGGCAGCAGGGGTGGGGGTGGTGGGAATTGCCAAATGGTGGGCGGGTCAAATGAGCTTTGATAAAGACACCTAATCAAAAGACCTTTAAGAGATACAGGAAGTGCCCAGTTAGGAGTAATGGGTAAAGGAGGCCTACTCTCTTAAGGCAGGGATTTTATTTTCCTTTTTTCATATCTCTTACTCCAAAAAATCTACTACAGGACACTATACATCTTAGGCACTTACTCTCTTGACTATTTGCTTGATTTGAAGAAACTCTGAGATGAGCAATTGTGAGTCATCCATTGGAGAAAGGAAAACATGAGAAATAGTAATGTGGAACACACTGAATTTGGACTCAGAGGACATAGGTTTTGATCCAGTTTTGTGAACTTGGTAACCTTGGGTACTGTTCCATAACAAATTCCTGCAGATCTCCAGTAATCTGTAAACCCAACTACCAAACAATCTATGGTTGGGTAACCTGTAGCTTGAACTACTCATTCAATAGTTTAAGGTATCTTCTAAGGTTCTCTACTCCTTCTGTTTATACCAGTGGTATTAAATTTAAATAGCAATGCAGGCCACCAAACTAAGAATCTATGCTGGTGGCATTTTGATTTAGAAAAGTATGTAATAACATTATTTATTTGTTTTTCAGTCATTTCTGACTCTTTGTAACTCCATTTGGGATTTTCTTAGCAAAGATACTAGAACGATTTGTCATCTCCTTCTCTACCTTACTTTTTAGTGAGGAAACTGAGGCAAGCTGAATTATGTGACTTACCCAGGGCCACACAGTAAGTGTCTGAAGCCAGATTTGAACTCAAGTCCTCTTGACTGCAGCCCCAGGCCCTCCTAGTTGCTGTAACATTATCTATGTTCTATTATATTTTAATTTAATTTTGTTAAACCTCCCCCAACTGTGCCATGTCTCTCATCTTCATTACCTGACCTAGACACATATTAAATTATGTTATTCAATGCTCATTTTGTGTGTCTTTGCTCTTAACTAGATCACACACATCTGAAGGTCATGGGCAGCATCTATTTCTTTACACTGCATTTGGAATCAGAGCTTGGGTTTGAAGCTCAAATCTACAAATTCCTTTCTATGTGACTTCTGGCAAATTCCTGCCATTCTTTAGGTCTCATTCTATTAATCTATAAGTAACTTATGACCCAAGGAAGGGAAGTCAACTCTGGGATTACCTGAATCTATTCCTGAAGGCAAGCTTTAAAGATAACTTTTTCAGTTTTGCATAAACAAAGCCAATACAACCAAGATTAGGAGGGAAGCAGAGAACTGGGAATCTTTACAACTAGTACCTATGATGAAGGCCTCACTTCTTAAATATATAGAGAACTGAGTCAAATTTAGAAGAGTACAAGTCATTCCCCAATTGATAAATGGACAAAGGATATGAACAGGAAGTTTTCAGAGGAAGAAATTAAAGCTATACTCTATTTAGTCTATATTCTATAGTCATATGAAAAAATATTCTAAATTAGCATTGATTAGAGAGATGCAAATCACAACAACTCTGAGGTACCACGTCACATCTACCAAATTGGCTAACATGACAAAACAGGAAGATGACAAATGTTGGAGAAAGTGTGGGAAAGTTGGAACACTAATTCATTGTTGGTGGAGCTGTGAGCTGATCCTACCATTCTGGAGAGCAATTTGGAGCTATGCTCAAAGTGCTAAAAAAAATGTGCATACACTTTGACCCAGCAATACTGCTTCCAAGGCTGTATTGCAAAAAGGTCGTAAAAATGGGAAAAGGACCCACACATAAAAAAAATATTTACAGCAACTCTTTTTGTGGTGGCCAAGAACTGAAAATGGAAGGGATGCCAATCAATTGGGGAATGGCTGAACAAGTTGTGGTATATGAATGTAATGGAATACTATTATGCTATAAGAAATGATGAACAGTAAGACTTCAGGAAAACCTGGAAAGATTTATATAAGTTGAGTGAAATGAGCAAAACCAGGAGAACATTATACACAATAACAATCACATTGTGGAAGGACTGTTTCTGATAGACTTAGCCCTTCACAGCAATGCAAGGAACTAAAACATTTCCAAAGGACTCATGATGCAAAATATCAACTATGGAGTCAGAGCACAGAATGATGCAGACTGTTTCTCTTTTGTTATGTTTTGTTTTTTTCTTCTGGTTTCTCCCATTCTTTTTAATTCTTCTACGCAACATGACTAATACGAAAATGTGTTTAAAAAGAATGAATGTGTAGAGCTCATATAAGATTGCAAGCTTTCTTGCAGATAGAGCAAGGAGAGAGGGGGAGAAAATTGAAAACTTACAGACGTGATTGTTGAAAACTGAAAACAAATAAATTAATTATAAAAAACAAAATAAAATAAATTCTCAAAATAAGATTACTTATTTTTGCTTCCTCTTTTCTCACTCTGATCTATAAATTTCCTCTGGGAAATCTCTAAATAAAGTTTATTTATAGCTCTAGGATATGTCTAGGCATCCATAAGCTTGGGTAATGGGGTCCTTGGTCCTCATTCAATTGTTCAAGGGAACAATGGTAACTGTTACTGAACAGTCCTTATTTTACAAAATAAATAATGCATAAGCAGAAGATTCGCAGGAATTAGTAAACAAATGGCAAAAACATATAAAAGACTCACAATAACCCATATGACAACAATATGTTTTTTTTTTCTTTCTTACTCTAGGACCTTTTCCCATAAGAGTTTGTGCTTTACCCCAAGGATTGTGCTTTCTTTATAAAGGAAGTGAAGATTGCCTGCTGTTATACTGAAATTTTAGTGAATCTCTTCAGTCCTCTCCTTCTGTCCTCTCCTGTGATCATCAAAGTTCTATACAATCCCTTCTAGATATTTGTAAAGGAAGGGAAACATTGAAGAATACATGACAGTAATCCCCTTCCCATCGGATTTTCTCAATTCACATAAATCAAGGTCACACAGGAGAGCAAAACCAAGGTCTGTCACTCCCTCATACCCTTCCTGGTTTCCAAGTTGTAAATTCTTGTAATTTTATTCTCTTCTCCAGTGCTGTTCAGTCATTTCAGTTGTGTCTGACTCCTCATGACCCCATTTGGGATTTTTCTTGGTAGAGATACTGAAGTGGTTTGCTATTTCCTTCTCCAGCTCATATTACAAATGGAGAATTGAGGTAAATTTGCCCAGGTTTACACAGATAGTATGTGTCTGAGGTTGGATTTGAACTCAGGAAGATGAGGCTTCCTGACTCCAGGACCAACACTTTATCCACTGCCCGCCTTTTCCAATAGGCAGCTAATAAAAAATTTTCACTCTCTGGATGGATGGCTGGATTTAAGATTTCTTAAATTTAGTAATATTCAAGAGGCAAACTCCCAAGGTTAATACTGCTCCCAGAATATTCCCTCTGACTAGAAGGTCAGATTTCAGAATTGCCTTACCTAGGAAATCTCAGTGGGAGCCAGGAGTTCGAGTGACATTATCCTTGAACTCCTTTTCTTAGATCGTGATAGGTGAGTCCATGCAACTTCTTCTTCTTCTCTTTCTCCTCCTCTTCCTCCTCCTCCTCCTCCTTCTTCTTCTTCTTCTCCTTCTTCTTCCTCTTCTTCTTCTTCTTCTTCTTCTTCTTCTTCTTCTCCTTCTTCTCCTTCTTCTTCTTCTTCTTCTTCTTCTTCTTCTCCTTCTTCTTCTTCTTCTTTTTCTTCTTCTTCTTCTTCTTCTTCTTCTTCTTCTTCTTCTTCTTCTTCTTCTTCTGCTTCTTCTCCTCTTCCTTCTCTTTCTCCTTCTCCTTTTCCTTTTTCTCCTCCTCCTCCTCCTTCTCCTCCTCCTTCTTCTTCTCCTTCTTCTATCTTAGATGGAGGGAAGAAGGAAAAAGAAGAGAGAGCAGAGTAAGGAAAAGATATTTTATTTCTTTGTCATTTGCTTTCCTCCATATCAATAACCCTCATGGTCGAAAAGTAACGATTGGAGCTCAGTTCCAACACTTCAGCATAAACATGACTGTACTGACTGGAAACAAAGAGGGAGGGGTTGTTTGAAAAGAAATTCTTAGTTACAGCAAAGTATTTGCCTGGCCCAGGGCAGGGCTACTCACACTGCAGAGTCCCGGATCAGGAAAGTTAAAGCCAGCACAGCCCCAGCCAGTTTTAATCTGTTCTTTAGTCTAAGTATCAAATCATTCCTTTTTAACCCTATGGCTCCTTTTGGAGAGGGATGGGGACAGGGACTGCATACATCTCCCTCCCCTCCTTTCCCCAACTCCACACATTCCCCTTTATGCCCTGTCTTGGTAGAGATTGTGCTCTTCCAAGTCAACCTATAGAACCCAACTTGACTCAGAGAGTTTTAAATGTTTTCAGCACAGAAATTCCCCAGGAGTCAGGATTAAATAGCAAGTCCCTGGTCTTCTAGCCCAGTGTACATATATACAAATTATCTATCATCTAGGCAGGGCTCTTGGAATGTCTTAAATCCTGGGGATTAAGGAACTCCCTGGCCCTGATCTTAGCACACTTTTGGGGAGTTCATCTTAATGCCCTCTTTCCTAGGGGAGGAGAGAATGTTACTGACATTGTATTTATTTGTTTGACATTCTGGAGTAAAAAGGACACCAGTGGAGCAGGAAGGTGATCATCCCAGTCTGGGTTTGGTTTTTGGCTTTGCCACTAACCACTTGTGTGGCCTTGGGTAAGTTACATTGAGCTTCTTGTGTAAAATAAAGCTGTTTGCCTGATGATTTTGAAGGTCCCTTTCAGCTCTGAAACATTATGCTGCACTAAAGAAGTCCCAGGAATAAATAGAACTGGAGGAGTCAGTCTTAGGGAAAAATGTGAAGAGCATAGATTTGAAGCTGTAATGAACCTTTGGAGTCACATAGTGCAACCCTCTCAATTCTGAAATGACAAACTGATGCCTGGAAAAGTGACTTGCCCCAAGGGGAGGAGGAAGAACAAGTATCTACTTATTAAGTGCCTACTATATGCCAGGCACTGTGCTAAATAAACACTTTGGAAATATTATCTGACAAGAACCCTGAGAGGCAAATACTCTTATTATCCTCATTTCATATTTGAGGAAACTGAGGCAAGCAGCAGTTAAGTGAATTGCTCAGGGTCATACGGCAAGTGAGTATCTCAGGCTGGATTTGAACTCAGGTCTTCCTAACTCTAGGCCCAGCACTCTATCCACTGAGCTAGCTAGCGTCCCAGATCTAGTCTCTTCATTATACCACACATTTTTCTCCTCTATCCCCATCATCTTCCCTTTTTGGTACTCTCCCTCAACGGCTAGCCCAGCATACCTTATGGAATCTCATTATATCAGATTTTCTTTCTTTTTTCACCTGCAAAAATCTGTTCCCAAGAAAATATCTTTTAAAATTCCTTCACCTTAAGGTACCAGTCACTTATATTTAATAAGAAAGACTAATCAGAGAAGTTCCCTGGTGAACATGTGAGCTTATAGCACAACAGCTGATAAGTCTTTGCTTGGATTCTCCCTACAGAGTATGGACATGCCATTGAGACCTCAAAAAGACAAAGACAGTTCTGTTGTTATTCACTTGTGTCTAATTCTCCATGACCCTATTTGGGATTTTCTTAGCAAAGATGTTTGACATTTTCTTCTCCGACTCATTTTATAGATGAGGAAATTGAAACAAATGGGGTAAGTGACTTGCTCAGGATGACATGGCTACTAAGTATCTGAGATTAATTTGAACTCAGGAAGATGAGTCTTCCTGACATCAAATCTAACACTCTATCGTCTGTGCCACCTAGCTGCCCCCAAGGACAGCTCTAAGAGAGTGAAGCTTCCCTAAGATGCTTCCGTCGGCTAGGAGTCTTCTGAGGATGAACTCTTTTCTGTGGAACTGCTCTTCTGTACTTATCTGTAAAATAGACTTTCCTCCTACCTATTTTGCCTTCCTCCCTTTCACTTATGAAGATTTCCTTTAGAGTTGTGGGTGGGTAGAGGGAGAACAGAAGGAGATTTCCCCCTTTCTCTGACCCCAACCCCATGAGTAGTTAATGGTACCTTGTGTATATAGAAGCTGCATGTATTTACTCTTGGAGTCTATGAGGAAATTTTAGGAACAGTGACACTGAGTCCTTACCTACTTGCTTCTGATGCTTACCTCCTAGTGAAAGGAAAATGGGAATTTCTGAGGGATCTAGATTCCAGAATTTAGCCTATTAGAGAAGGTATTGCTAACCTAGGGGACTGACTTGAGAATAACCTCCATTTCAAGAGTTTAGAAATCACACCTTGCAGAGAAAGGAGAGTTCTTGAGTATATAATGGAATGCCTTGTAGAAAGAGCAAAGGATTACCCACATAGTCCTGCAATTGGGGTAGTAAAAAAACCAAAGCCATGGGCTGGGAGAGCTTAATGTCTGTACTTTTATCCTTACTGTAACCACAAGTGATTCAGATAGAGCACGATTAGCAGATTATCTATACAGCAGTTCCAAAGTGTATTTACCTTCTTGGGGGAGTCCAAGCAATATGGTGACGTTACAGGATTTAAACAGATGTGACGGGATAGTAGTGGCAATCCTAAATTGGGTTCTCTTCTAAGGAGAGATTAGGGACTACTTCAAGGGCTTCATGTGTTTTCCATGTCTGTTTATAGAGCAATGCATTTTCAAAGGGATAAAGTAAAGACTGTCTGTACCTAATATGTATTTGTTACCTTGAAGTCTTGCTTAGGAGCCAGAGTATCTCACATTTTTGGAATCCTAAACATACACTACACTTGGGGATTACTCAGATTAAATCCTATTTAGAGACATATTAGCCAACAAGAAATAATGGCTTTTCTAAGTCAGCTTCCAAGATTAGATCCAGCTGGGGGAATCTGTCTAATAGGATATACCTTGAGGGTTTGCCCTAAGATAATGCTAGGAATTCCTCTCTTCCAGTTGTTCCCTTCCCCCCAATTCATAGTGACACCCTGCAGTGTATGCATCTTTGACCAGGTATTTATTGCCCAATCCAATTATTAATAGAAAGTAAGCCGTGAAGTCCATTTTATCCTGAACCAATTCCACCCTAAGGCATCTTGGAACTCTGAAATATTGTGGGCCCTTATCAACTAGTTCTTCCCCATCCTTTAGCTAAAAAACAAACAAACCAACGAAAAACCCAAACAAAAACAAAAACGAAAAACTCCCTTAACTCTTGTAATTCAGAGTCTCTGTCTGCTGGAGTGAAAACCTTTTTCTCCTAGGTTTTCTCTCTTTCTTCTCAATCCTATCCATGCCAGGCCTATCCCTCCCTAGACTTAACCCTCTTCTGCCTTCCCTTCTGTTATATTCCCTGATGCTAAAAGGAGTCACTATATTCCTTGCTTTCCACTGTCATTTCCAGAGGCAGGCTTCTATCACTGTTATTCTGCAATTTCACTTCCATCTGTCTATATAGTTTGATATACATCCCTATTACAAGAATATGCAAGACTCCAACTCATTCTTCCTTCTTTCTCAAAGAATTCAGTCATATTCTCTATATTTTCCTCCACTCCAACCCTTGTCTTCCTAACTGGGGACTTCAGTATAAAAACTAATACTCCCAGAATACCCTGAACTTCCAGTTCATCAACATCCTAGATTCCTATGACTTATAATTTCACACTCCTTCAGCCATGCACAGGGAAGGTTAACGTAAATCTCTTCATCACTAACAACTATGTTTTCTTCATTATCCTGAACTCTTAAACCCTTTGTTATCATAATCTCTTCTCCCATTTCTCTCTCTCTCTCTCTCTCTCTCTCTCTCTCTCTCTCTCTCTCTCTCGCTCTCTCTCTCTCTCTCTGTGTTTCTCTCTCTCTGTCTCTCTCTGTCTCTCTGTCTCTCTCTCTCTGTGTCTCTCTCTGTCTCTGTCTCTCTCTCTCATTCTCTCCCCTGAATTTTCTATCTCATCTCAAATAAAACTATTTTTGTACTTAGCATGACCCATTCCTCCATCCTTTCTTGTTCTTCCCCCTCAATATGACTGTTCTGACCTCACTTTTTTCTCCTTTCAAAACCACCCCGTAGTTGACCAGTTCAATGGAGCCGACTCTATACTGTCCTTTAACTCCCTTAATCCTCTCTCTTCTTTAACCTTATTGATGGTATGCCAAACTGGGCTACCTCTGTGATCTACCTTTTCTGCTCTTACCTACTGATGTGCTGCTTAATGACACTGGAAGAAGGTACACTCAACACACAAACTAAGTCAATTACAAATTCACTTTTTTCTAGTCTCAAGTGAACTCATTGCAGGATAATCCTTTTATTCTCTCAGTATTAACTCCTCTTTGGGAAAAAGGAGGGGAAAATAGAAGAAAAGAAAGTCAGAGTAAGAGAGGGAACTTTCAGGGTTCAAGATAATTGGAGTGATGCATTTATGAGGTAGCAGAGAAATTTTAAGTGTGGTAGCCCATGTTGGTGGTTGAAGACAAGTGAATAAATAGATGGTGGGAGCTGTGTAAGTCAGTGATCTGGAAGACCAGGGTATCCTCCCCTACTCAAATATCTGCAACCTTCTCCTCTCTCTTCAATGCCCTAATATTATTCTAGCCCCCATGTCTCTCAGCAGATGACTTTGTCTCGTACTTTGTTGAGAAAATTGAGGCCATCAATTGTCAGTTCTGTCATTATCCCTTCAAGACGTGGCCATTTCAAAACTCCTTCATACCTTCACTTGTCATCTCCTTTGCTCCATTTTCTGAAGAAATGACCCTTCTCCTTGCATTACTGACTTCTCTGTTTATGTCCTTGATCCTATGCCCTCCTACATCCTCTAGCAGCTTGCCCCTCAATCATATTCTTTCTTTTGTTTTCAATCTTTCCCTATCTACTTTCTGCTTCTTCACATAGAAACTCAGATCTTGCCCTTTATTTAATAAAAAGGAATAACCTTTACTTCACTTTGCTATTTCCTCCATCATCCATATCTTTTTTCCTCCCTTTCAATTTCAAGTTCCTAAGAAAAATTTTCTACCTCCACTTTCCTCTCCTTCCTTACCAAACTTCATTTGCTCACTTTTGAAACCCTTGCATTTTGACTTCATATCGCAGGAAGGGGGTTCTCTGTGAAGGAATTCTCTGTGAAGTGACCAAGCATCTCTGAAATTATTAATGGACCTTGTGTTTTTTGACTTTTGACATTTTTGACCCAGACATTCCACTCCTCTTCTTGGATACATTTCCCATTTTTGTATTTTAGGACAATTGTTCTTTTGGCTCTGTGTCCCCCTTCTACTTCTCCAGTTTGATCCTTTGCCTTATTCTTGTCTCTCTCCCACTTCCTAAGTGTGACTATCTGCCTAGTTTCTGTCCTGGGTCCTCTTCTCTTTCCCTTGGGGATCTCATTTCTCTCATGCATTCAATTAACACCTGCGTGCACTGCTATTTCCACAGTACCACCCTGCCTCTCAAAAGCACAAGGATTACATGAGGCACTCTATCAAATTTTTTGTCATTGCAGTCTGCCACAAGAGTTGTTCTGAAGAATTAATAGAAAGAGTGATGCAGGATTGAGAACCTTACTTGCAGCAAATATGGCCAAGACATTTTATTGACCTACGCCAAGTTTGATTTGCAATATACTCATTATTCTTCTGATTTGTTCCTCCTAAACTTCTGGAGAACAGAGAATGGTCATTAGTGTCTTTGCATACTCAGTGCTTAGCACAGTGTCTGGTTTGATACAAGTTTAATACATACCTATTGATTGATTGGTAGATACAAATAGGATCTCCATTGAAAACAGGCTAAACTTAGAGCTACCTTTTTGTACAAACAAAACATGCTTAGTGATCATCTCTACATACATAAATATGTTTTTGTGTTGCTTTCCATTAGTCATTCCTCAATGCTCTACCCTATTAAATCCTCTCCACTGCCTTTAATATTACTATAGCCCATGTGGAGATGGCTGCAGATTTTATGGGTGTAGACCAATTCCTTTCTCTAAGTACCATTAGCATGAAGTATCCTGTAAATAATCTATAATATGTCACAAGTCATTAACAGGCAATTTACATTACTACAAAGGAAGTTAGGTGGTACAACAGATAGAGCAGCTGGGCTGAGAGTTAGGAAGACCTGAATTCAAATCCTACCTGAGATTCATACTAGTTGTGTGATTTTGGGCAAGTCACTTAATTTCTCTCTGCCTCAGTTTCCTGAATTGTAAAATGGGGATGAAAAGAGTCCTGAGATTGTAAGGAACAAATGAGACCATATCTGTAAAGCACTTAGTATAGTATACGTCACTTAGTAGGTGCTTAATAAACACACTCATGTCATTTGTACATTAAATATTTTGCTTTCATTGACAAATACCTTCAAATGTTTTCAGGTCCAATGTGAGAGACTGTAGAGCTCCAGATGATCTGGCTGTCATAGGTTATTATTATCTGTGACTTATGAAATATATTTGCTATAGTTTACTTCTTTTTTTCTTGACTTAGCATACTCTCTTTATGAGTACCTACCAGAGATGTAAATTTTGGTTCCCTGATTTAAATGTCATGAAACATACCCTCAATTCAACTTTTTAAGGTAAAAGCAGTTGGGTATGGATTGGACCCTAGTCACAAAGCCCTATGTGGTAAAAGATAACAAGATTAATAGTGTGGAGATTCAGTCCCTTGGAATAATGACCCTAATCTGTGCAGACCAAAGAATATAGAGGAGGGAGGGTACTCCTGGGGACATGGGGAAGGGAACAGGGCAGCTCCAAGTTAGTGAAGAATTCCCCTGGATTTCATGGGAATTGGTAGCTTCTTTTCCAAACTAATTATTATTGCTAAATAATTGCTAATTATTATTGCCAAATTAGCTAAATTATAGCTAGATTAATTGCTAATTATTATTGCTAAATTTAACAATTGCTAAATTATTATTGCTAAGTTCAATTGTTTCATGGCAGCTGAAGAAGTGTGGGAGCTATTGGCATACGCTAAATGATCATTACTGGAGCAAAGGCCTAGTGGCTTCACTGTAATTACAGTTGTAGCACTGGCCTAGCCACATAGTAAAACTGCGTCTTTCTTGTATTTGAATCTTCTCTTTGATCCAGATAAGATCCTTTAAAGTTATGCTCTCTAGTGTCTCTAAACATTTCTATTTCTGTGATTTGATTGAAATCTCCTTGATGTCAAAGGGGCTATATCTTCTACACTTTCGTAATTCCTCTACAGTACCTAGGAAAAGGCTGAACATGTAATAAGTCATATATATTCATTTAATTGAATTTTATCTAAACCTATTTCCACTGACATCCAGGGATTCTCACTAGCAGAGAGATCCAGGAGAGGATAAACAGGGATCTTGTGCTACTTCCCTAAGCCTGCCAACATCCCCTCTAGCCTCCACCTTAGCAGTCCTCTCATGGCTTTCTGAATCCTAGGCATTAAAGCTGCTGTTGATCACCACACCCATTCTATTTGCACCCAATGTATTGGAGGCACTGTTATTTATCAGTGGTAAAAGTCATAGTGTGACAGCTTAGAGACAGTGAATTCTAATCCTAGCTTTGGGAATGTCTCACCCCATGAGCCTATTGGTAGACAGACTCTCAGAGAAACCCCTCTTTTCTGGTTTAGGTAAAGGCATCTTTGGAAGGCTTTGCTTAGAGCAAAGTAAATCCCCAGAGGACGTAGCCACTAATTCTATAAATGTCTCAAAGAAGGTATCAGTGCCAACTTGTAGCATCTTAGTTGACTTTCCTTAGAAGTTATCTGGCTTTTAAGAAACAATAAACATGCCATGTTCAATCAACTATGAGCATACTTGGATGAACTCATGGAGAACCAAGAAAATAAAACCAGGAGGGAGGAACATACGCAATGATTTATAATAATGTACATGAAAAGTATATTTCACTAAAAGGCAGCTGAACTCTAGGTTAAATCAAATGACCAGTGTTGGTCCCAGAAAGCAGATGATGAAGTCTACTTCCTTCCCCTGGACTTAGATGACAGCGAATGGTGCATATGCTATCTGGCATGGTCACTGTGTCACATAGTTTTGCACAAATGTTTTTCTTTGATACAAGGGAGAGTGCTAGGGTGGGAGGTAGTATTTTGGGAAATGACTGTGTTATAAACAACAAAAAGGCATCAATACCCCCACCCCATCCCCTGGGGTAGTAAAATCAATAAAACTTCAAAGAAAAAAAAACTGTTGTTGTCTTTTTCCCAATCACCAAAAAAACTGTATCTTTATAAGAGAGGGGGAAATGTGGAACCAAACTGGAAATTCTGTTGACTGGTATAATCTGGTAGTAACGTGATTATGTCCAACTGACATCCAGAAAGAGATCTAATTATGATGGCAAGTTTTTCAGGCACTGATAGAGATTCCATTCTCTTTAGAGCCATCTGGGATTGGATTTAGATTCCTGTGACCCTGATGCACTAAGGCTGCATGAACTTCAGAATTTTTCCTTTTAAAGTACAGAGAAAAATATTTCATGCTGAGGAAAATCTGATTAGGATCAATCAGTAAGTGTGCATGTGTTAGGAGAAGAAGGCTAAGTGGGCCCAGGGTATAGGTTCTAGGAAAGCAGCATTGTAGCGTTGTAACATGAGCTCCATTGATACTTGGGTTCAAATCCTACCTTTGACATTTATTACCACGGCAACCTTGCATAAGTCACTTATCTTCTGTAGATCTCAGTTTTCTTAGCCCTAAGGTGGGGGCACTAGAGAAGATACTTTCTAAGGTCTCTTCTACTTTGACCTTAGAAGCAGGACTTAAACCTCAAACGCAGAGTGGCAGGAATATTCTCCCTTGGACAGTCTTCACTAGGTTTAGATAGTCTATAACACCTTTGAGGTTTGTGAACATTAGCTAAAGTTTCATATACATGTAAGGGGATCTCTCCCTTGCAGATTTTGACAACTTTTATCATTGAAAGTTACAAAACTAAAAGCAAATGTAAGTCTCATAAACTTCAGAAACCATAAGAAAGCAACCTGCAAAAAATGGCTATAGTATCCTGTTTCCCAAAATTTAATATAAATATATACATGTATTTACATATATGTGTATACATATATAAACATATATCTATATGTATTTAAATATACTGACATGATGCTTAGATTATGGAGTTGATATCTGGGAAATCTTAGACCTTAGAATTGTTGTGTGATCATTAGACAATTTTACATTTACTTTTAGGTGGTTATGTCTTGGATAGTACACATGAGGTTTTTATTAATCACCATGAGCTAGAAGTGAGATTCTTATACTGCAGAAAGTCTGCTTTGGACAAGGAAAGGGGTCCAAGAAAGTATCTGAGAGTCAATTGGTTAAAGAAAGGCACTGCTTGTCTTTGCCCTTTTCTCTGCTGTCATGAAGAGCTTCGTGTCTACAGAAAGATATTAGTGTCTGTTCTGGAACTGCTGCCTGAAATTGCCTACTGAAGCCTGTGAAGTAGAACCCTTTAGTGCCCTGGAAAAGAAGCAGAATAAGAAAAGCTCTGCAAATCCAGGCCAAGGGGCTCTAATCTTTCTGTATTGACCCTAAACTGTCCCAGAGGTAATAAAGGAATGATCCAGTTCAGTAGAGAACAGTGATGCTGCATCAATTAATACTTTTTTCACAGACTATTCCTAAGGAAAAGAAAGAAACATGAAGACTCACAGTTTCAGAGTTTTGAGTTGCCCTAGAGATGGCCCTTATGATACTTTAAGTTTGTGCTCATTCTCTCACATGAACATAATGTGCATTGGTGGGAGAACATCCCAGGTTTACAGATGGAATATCATGTTGTAACTATTCTTCCTTTGCCTTCTATTTAGTCAATATCTTGATTAATAATTACTTGAGTCATGTTGGCTGATTTGTTAAATGGGTGGGGGCTCAGGAGCTAAAGTGTATAATGTAGTAGGAGAATAGCTCTTTACCAGAGTTACCCAAGAACCCTAAGAGAGTGAGTTGTAGCAGTGGCTGCTACTCTGGGGAAATCCCTTGATGTGCCTCTGAGGGTATAGATTGAGTGTTTCAGTCCAGAGAGATAAGGTTCTATAACCCGTGGTCTGTACCTGGCTAGTACCTGGCTACCCACCTTAACCATGACAATCTGTGATGGAGAAGAAGTACCACATGTCAAAGCAGAAAGAATGCTGGATATTGTAGGAATCTAAATCCTGTCATGTGACCACAGATAAGTCATTGATCTTCTCTGAACTCTAGTTTCTTCCTATATGAAAACAGGCCACTTGTCATACCTGTCTAATGAAAGTAGGTAGATCTGTGAGAGATCTAGCTGCTGTCTTAATCTCATTCTAACTACACTTCGCAAAAAAGTATTTGATGTGTATTTTAAGCCACCCTTGAGATTCTTGCAGTTGTCATATTATCATTTCTGGAGACCTGTTGCTGCACTATTTTCTCTCTCATCTGGTGTTTTTTCAATGTTTTCGTTTTATGAAATGAAACATTCATCAAAGTGTTCTCTCTTTCTGTATTTTTCCTCATTTTTTTCTGTCCCTGACATTTATCTGTGAAGTTTTCTTTATATTGATTTTTTCCTATGACTTCTTGGTTCTTATTCTTTGGATGATGATGCTGCTGCCTGGTAATTTGGTAATCTAATCTGGTAAATTTCTCACTATTTTGAGGCAATGAAGATGAGTTAGGGTCAGGTGGCACCCCTTATTCTTGCTAGAGTTTCATCTACCTTGGCTTACTCTCAATCTGTCTTGAATGCCTCGGTACTCAGTATCATATAGAACATGCATGCATATCTCTGACAGCCTCTAACATAAGACCTTGCACAAGCAAACACTCAAGAAATGTTGGTTAGTTTCAGCAACTGATATACAAAAGTGGTTCCCAAGATTTTCCTTGATCTTTTCTCCATGGTTTCCTTGCTGTTCACTACACAAAATTCACATCTTTTCAATTCAATTCAGCAAATGTTCATTAAGTGACTATATAAGATGCTATGTCGGGAAATAGAAATTCTCAGGTGAAAATTACACAGATGCTTCCCTTAAGGATCTTGTTGTCCAACAGGTGATATGTCAGTAAGTATGGTACCATACCAGTAAGTATGGTGCAAAGGAAAACTTGACATGAGGAGAGGGGAGGGGAGGGGAGGAGAGGAGAGGGGAGGAGATGGGAGGGGAAGGGAGGAGAGGAGAGGGGAGGAAAGGAAAAAATACTGTAGGAAAATTGGAGGGGAACACATTCATGAGGTCAGGGGAAATGCTGTAGGAAAACTGGAGGAGAATACATTCTTGAGGTCAGGGAGATTAGGGCAAGCTCCATGGAGCTGGTAGAATTCGATTAGGTCCTGTGTGCATCTGTCAGGGTATTCAGCATGAATAAAATGAATAAATTCACAGAGACAAACCATGCTGGGTGAAATTCAAAAACAGCATTTGCTAAGTATCAGTCAGCATTTATTGAGCACCTGTTATGGGCAGGTACTGTGGCAAACACTGAAAATACAAAGAGTCAAAAAATATTCCCTGCCCTTAAGAAGTTCACAATTTGATGGGGACTGGCTATACGAGGCACTGTGCTACGTAGTGGAATATAAAATATTTGAAAGGGAACAATGTAAAAAAAAAAAATCTGGGGCAGCTAGCACAGTGGTTAGAGTGCCAGGTTTCAAGTCAGGAAGACATCTTCATGAATTCAAATCTGGCTTCAGACCCTTAGCTGTGTGACCCTGGGCAAGTCACTTAACCCTGTTTGCCTCAGTTTCCTTACCTGTAAAATGAGGTGGAGAGGGAAATAGCAAATCACTCCAGTATCTTTACCAAGAAACCCCCAAATGGGGTCATGAAGACTCAGACACAACTGAAATGATTTTAAAACAATGTAAACAAACTTGAAATAGCAGGCAATGATGTATCTTAAATACTAAGTGATAACCTTTGTAGTTTATGCTATAGACAATAAAGAACCATTGAAATATTATGAGCAGGAGCACAACATTGTCAAGCCTGTACAAAAAATATTTTTTAAACATTCCATTTTTGCCTTTGGCACCAGCAGATATTAAGCTGGAACGAGTCCTTTACTAACAACAAATGAGCCCCTTTTATGTCAGAGGCATTATGTTCATGTTGCTGTTGGAGATGCAAAGTTGCCTTTGAACTGGTACCTTAAAGAGTTTACAATTTACATGGAAAGATACAAATGAAAATATAATTAACCATCACAACAGTATGTAGTAACGAGGGGTGACAGAGAAAATAGGTGTTGTAAAAGCTAAGAGTTAATTATGTTTTATATATGTTTATACAAATATAACTGTACATATGTACATGTGTACACATATATACACCCATATACATACACACATGTATATACACACATATATATACATGCATACATGCATACATATATACATATATCTCCTAGCTAGAGAAATCAGGAAACACTAAGGGAAGTTTGGACTTGCATCAGATTCAAAGTAGGCCTTCTAAACTACTTTTTGCATCATGGAACTTTTTGGCAGTCTGGTTTCTTCCCAGAATGTTTTTAAATAATTGAAAGAAATGTTAAATTTCAGTTAGAAGCTGGTTAATAATGAAGAGTTCCCTCCCCACCCCACCACTCAACCAAATCCACAGAGCTCCTTAAATCTATTCACAGACCCTTTGGAGGTATATGGATTCCAGGTTAAGAACCCCCTGATTAACAGGAATGAAGAATGTGGAGGAGGAAGTGTTTAGCACATTGCAGACACCTAATAGATAGTTGATATTGAATGGATGAAAGGGAAAACCCTCCAGGGGAAGGAAGTGCTTTATATAGATCTTGTGTTGGCGTCTCTCTCCAAATCACTATTCAGAGCTCTACTGCCCCTTTGGGAAACACATCAGTGGCACACTCCTCTCAGCCCCAGTGTGAGAAACAATACTCACCCATGTCTCAAGTACATACAGACAATGGTCTCTTCTGTGCATTTAATCTTATTACCTTACATGGCAATAGTAGAGGGGACTAAGTAGGCAGAGGTGTCGGATTGTTGGAGGAGGTAAGGAGAGGTCTGTATCCTCAGACAACCCTGTTCTTCTGGCTCTGCTTCTCAATGTGCAGCAGTGGTCTGGGCATCAGGGGAGGGAGGGGGCCTGGCATTCAGGAAGAGGGAAAGGCAGAGGTGAAGGCAAGGAACAAAGGAGGGTGTGAGGAGGTCCTCTTGGCTTAGGTTCAGTGGGTGGGCAGGGGGAGAGGAGGGAAGTGGAGGGGAGGTCGCCAGGAGTGGTGGTGGGGATTACAAGTCCTAGGAATGAAAGCCAAGCTGCCCCTTTGCCTAACAGCTTTACATCCCAGCAGGCACTTGGCAGAAAGACCCAGGCCCTCTTTCTCTTGGCTCTGCTCATGATCCCTTTCATCCATGTCTATGGTTGGGAAACTCCATCCACAAAGGGACTGCTTTGGTTCATTTAGCAAAAAAGATATTACTCATGCATCATAACCCTAGCCCACTACAATTTATTGAAATTAAAACAAAAATTGTGGAAACAAGAACATTACGAGTTTGATTATATGCATTTGCAGCATAGCCAACTGAAGGTCAGTCAAACATTTTGATCAGGCTCTGGGATACTTTGCATCAGGAACTCACCAGCTTAGCCCAGGCCTGCTGATTGGTTTAAGTGGCTTGTGGACATTGGGATTTCCATTCGCCGTCTCTGGCAAACTTTCTAATTGTACCTATCTAAAGTCAGCGATCCCCTTGCTTATTATGTTAGACTGTACCAGTCATAAGGAGATCAGACAAATATGCACACTTACTTTAGGACAGCATCTCTGGTGCCTTGTGGCTATGTTTTGTGACCCCACCAGTCATGTTTAGCTGTTTCTTGTGCCTCTCCTAGTGTGTAGGTGAGGGTATGACTAGACTCCATCATTCCATCCATTGGTTGATGACATACTTAGTTGGAGCCAATGTATATCATAAGTGTCCTGCCCCCTTAAGCAACAAATACAAAACACTAATATGAAAACTCCTAACAAGCGCATAACAAAAACCATGAAAAGCATGCTGGAGGTATTGGTGAGATCATTTTCTTTAGCACATACCAGGCACTATTCTTACAAAGAGCAAAGCGTCAAAGCTATTCACAATAGTTTTGAACTAGATTAGACACAGTGCAGTCTCACTGATGATTGATCTTCAGTTTCTGTCACTGGTTTCAAGTTACCTTTAGGTGATTAGGGAAGTCATCCAGGGAGGAGGGGTACGTCTAAGAGGCCAACTCATGTAGGGCTGACTATTTACTTAGGTTGGATTTGTTGGGTTTGTACTTGGGTTGTTATTTCAATGAAAAAGATGGTGGGATAAAGATTTGTTTGTAGCATAATTAGATGAATTAAGAACAAATTAAATGGCAACACTAGTTAAATGACTTGATTTGAAAAGAGGTCATAAGATTATACATTTTAAAGTTGGAAAGAAATCAGAACAACCATTGACAGGATACAACTACCACCATCAGGAGTGTCTTACTCCCCTTCCTTTCTCTCATCAACCCTTCCATGAACAGAATCCACCCAAGATGGTCAGCTGACAGGAAGAATTGCCACTACCAAAGGTGCCCTCCCTTCTTACTTTCTTCCTTTGTCTGGCTAATTGATTTCTCTCAGGACTTGGATAAGATGTGAGTTAGCAACAGCGTTCCTTTTGATGAGATGAAACTGCCATATGTCCTGCCTCCATCTATTAAGATCCTCCAGATCTTGCCATCCTCCCTGCCTCTTTGCTTTAAAGTCCCTGGTCACTCTATACTGATTTCTTTCGCTTACGCATCCTGGGCCTTGCATTCAGTCCTGCAACTGAATGTTCTTTTATATGCTATCTCTCCCAATTAGAATCTAAGCTCCTTGAAAGCAGTGATTGTCTCACATTTTCTAATGATGATGATAATAGCCAACATTTATGTAATGCTTACAATGTGTCAGGAATCTCTGACTGGCCTTGTACCATTCAACATTTTTTATCTATGTCTTATATTTCTTTTTATTAGAATTACAAAGGATAGCTAACCTATATGTTAAATGACAAAATAGGATCCAAAAAGATACTGACCAATTAGAACACTAGACCAAATTTAACACAATGATATTAATGGAGACAAGGACATCAACTTCACAAGTATAAGATGTAGAGAAAAGACTGTAACTACATAGCAGCTAATCTAAAAAATTTTGAGGCTTTTAGTAGACAGCAAGCTCAATGTGAAGCAATAGTCAAAAGGCTATGCAATCTTAGATTACACTAGAAGCATCTATCTACAAATGTAGTCCCATGGTACTCTGCCCTGGTCCAATCCCACTTGCAATACTGGACTGGGAAGTGGACATCAATAAGTTAGAGACCCTCCTTCCAAAGAAGAACAACTAGGATTGCAAGGAGACTGGAGTGATATGAAGATATTGATAAAAATGTTTAACATCAGGTGACAACAAGTTGAAGTAATCAAGGTGTACTTAGCATTGATGAGAGAAGATTTAAAGGAGATGGAATAGTTGTCTTCAAATATCTGAAGCACTGCCGTATGAAAAAATAGATTAGACTCATTCTTTTAGGCCACAAGAATGATAATTAAAAGTCATAGGTGGAAGTTGCAATGAAGCTATTTTAGACTAGATATATGGTAGCCACCCAAAAGCAGAATGGAGTGCCTCGAGAGGCAGGGGCTTCTCCCTCATTGAAGGTTTTCAAGCAAAGGATGGACAAGCTCTTGTCAAATATGTGGGAAAGGATGCTTTTATTCAGGTATGTGTTGGACTGATGACCTCTAGAAAGGCCCCTTCTAACTTTGGCATTCTATAATTCTCCACCTCCGCGGTTTTGTATACAAATGTAAATTTTCCCTCGGGGTAGTCTAAATACATTTTATAGCTCCAGATATATTACATTCTTGGAAGGTCACACTGGCTCTTCTGGTTATATATTGTATGCCTACCTACCATGGTTAAGAGACACCAATAAACTGTTATCTGTGTGCTACACACTCCTTTATCACCTTACACTAAGGGCTATTTTTCCCTTTTTTTTTCAGCTGGGATTCTGTGTAGGAATATGTCAATCTTGATTATCATGGGAGATGCAATTTGTCATGAATACCAAGAACCAATTCCCATCATGAGTTACCATTCAATTAGCCTAAGTGTATTTGCTTGCTGATTACTTACCCCTCCTCCAGTAATGAGGTGTGGTAACCTAATAGTAATAAGAAGAATACTGATGTGTATAATCCCTTTGGGATATTTCAGAAACTTGAATCTGCAGGTCAAGTACAAGGGATTGACTGTTACTTTGGATTATGGGGATACCCTTTGGGTTTGCACTCCTAATCCCAGAGAAGGATCAGCCCTCCCGGCTCCCCTTTGAGACAGCTCTCTTTTCTGTTTTCAGAGGTACCCTGCCTCAAAACTGCTTACATCCTTTGGTGAGTGCTTCTCTGAATCTGTTTGGAATATGTGTCTCTGCCTCCTCAACTGTGTGTGCCTTGAACTTCTTTGAATTAACTCTCTAACTGCTGGAATGAGTATCTTCTCCTGAGTAGCTTCTCTACTAGATGTCATTGCTGATGGAAGGAAGAAAGAGAAATCATCCTCTCCCCTCCTCTTCCCCCTCCCCTCCCCTCCTCTTCCCTCTCCTCTCCCCTCTCCCCTCCCCTTCCTACTCCTCTCCCCTCCCCTCCCCTCCCATCATAAAGGAAACTCCTTCACAGACAGCTCCTGGCCTTTACTCACCTAAACGCATGAAATCATCCAGGGCTCAGTTCTGTAAAACCCTTCAATGGTGTGTCCAATTTTTAGCCCCTTCAGTGACATTTTTTCCTTTAATTCCATCAGATAAAAGTGTTCATAATTTATAAAGGGATTACAGTGTTTGTGTGAGTGGGAGGTCAGGTGAGGTATCAAATCCCTGTTCATACAAAGGACTCAGATGGTTACTCAAAGTTACCATCAAGCACTCCTGATAACCTTCTTCATTCACAGTCCAAAGAAGGGAAACAGAGATTCTGCAGTGCCTCAGGTTCCCCAGAGTGTTCAGTCAAGCTCCAGAAGGCACCTGGTGATTTAGCACTGTAAATTCCAGTTATTTTTCAGGGCAGGGGGGTGGGGTGGGGGAGTGGGGGGTGCAGAGATCACTTCCTTAGTCCAATTTATTGGACCCTCTTAAAAATTAATTTTTATCGATTTAAAATTTTTGTATCATCTTAATTTATCAATATGTGCTCCCCCCACTGCAGCCACTCAGGGAGTCTTCTCTTATAATACAGAATAGAAGGGGGAAAACAATTCAGCAAAACTCACAAGCACATCTAACAAGTCTAATAGTGCAATGCAGTGTTCCACATCCCTAGTGCCCCACCTCTGTAAAAAAAGGGAAGAAAGTGGATTCTCCATTCTCTTATTTGGGATCATTTTAATAATATAATGTTCACATTTTTAAATTATTGTTCTTTTCATTCCATTTTGTAGTTGTGTATACTGTTTTCCTAGTTCTAGTTACTTTACTTGGCATCAATCTATGCAAGTTTTCCATGGTTCTTTGTAGTCTATTAGACCTTTTAAGGCAATACCAGAATTTCCCATTCCTTTCCTTCTTTTCTCAAGATCTTGTTGCTGCAGTTGCTTGTCCTTTCTTGAAGAGGGCCAATGACAACTAGAGGGTGATGTCTCCACTTACAAGTGAATTACATTTAAGTGAGACAAGGCTGTGCCTTTCCTCCAGAATCATCAGAGTCCAGTGGCAATACATGGGTCAGGATAACTGGCAATGGCGCCACATGCAATGGGAGGTCTTGGACTTTTTAAGCTTAAGGTCTTTCCCAGGTCTCAGTTTGTCTGAGGCAATTGACATTCAGTGATTAAAGGAAGATATGGACATCTGTTGGCACTAGGTGGGAAGTCCATTATCCTTGGACAAACAGCACAACTAGAATTTTGATCCAGTACAACTGGGAGGGCACACCCAAAATTTTGATCTTTGCGGCATTTAGTCTATGTGTCAAGGTCCTCCCTTCTTTGTATGAACTTTGAATTATGCCTTGTACACTTACTAGACATGTGACCTTGATCAAGTCAAAGAACCATAGCATCACAGACCCATAGTTTTTATGAGTTGAAAAGAACTTTAGTGAGTATCTCATTCATCCAACCCAAACACAAAATGAATTGCCACTATGATGTACTTAGTTGGTCATTCACCCTCTGCTTGAAGACCTCCAAGGAGGAGAAACTCATCAACTCTAAATGCAGTCTATTCTATTTTTTTTGTATAGATTAAACTGACAGAAAATCTTTGAGACTGTTATCTTTCCTTTTTTTGAAAACTGGGACAAAATTTGCTCTTCTCTAATCTTGTGGTACCTCTTTCTTTTCCCATCATCTTTCAAATATCACTGACTGCACCTTTTTCAAGACTTAATACAGTTCATCTGGACTGTATGACTTGGATACTTGAAGGGCTGCTAGGTGCACACTTCTTCCTTCCTTGCTTATTTTTATTCAGTCATTTCCAGTAAACAGATCCTTCTCCTTTGTAAAGAGAATAGGAAAAAAACAAAAATTGAGCTCTATCTCCTTTCTGTTGTCAGTCATCAACCTCTCATCTACCACAAGCAAAGTTCCAAGGGTGTACTAAAACATATATGGTTCTTGATCATTAAATTTTCAGTGTGGACGTTTACAACTGGGAAAGCAAACAGTATAAATCAGGGCTTGACTTACTATTTTGTGGATTGTCTAGAAAGTAATGCAGAAAATGTTACTAATGCAGATTAAACCTAAAAAGTATATTGTTTATACTTTCTTCCCCTTTGAAATAAACTGCAGTTTAATAAGACTCAACCAATTAAAGAGAGGGAGGGGAAAATGACAATTCAAATCATGGTAATGATTAATTAAGCAGTCAACTTGCACACTTCTTAAGTTTGCCACACTTTTATTTCCAGGAGTTCAAGAAAATACATATATACACATACATGTATGTACATAGCCACATACATATTGAAACTGATACTAATTAAGAACCAAACAACAGTAGGCTGATTATCATAAAGACCTAGAATCTCTGAAGCAACTATCACATTCTACCCAACTCACAGTCCACAGTAGCCAGACTGGCCGTCCCTCTGCTCCTGATGCAGGATGCTCTGCTTCCCACGTTGATGCCTATGCATCCCATGGCTGCCCTCCATACTCGGAATGCAGTGCTCCTACTATGTCATAAATCCCCAACATCTTCCTGACCTCCTCAATTGCTAGTGCTCTCTCAAATTACTTTTTATTTTATTATATTGTATATTTTTGAATTCATTCTTTTCATATTTATTCTGGATGCACTTATATATTTGTATTCCCATTAAAGTGTAATCTACTGAAGAGTCAAGATTATTTAACTAGTATTTATATCCCCAGCATTCAGGCACCTGGAACACAGTAAGTGCTTTTAACAAATACTTGTGGATTAGCATTGATCAGCATTCCTCACATTATTTTTTACCATGTTCTTATACTCATTTTATCTGTGACTTGGCTTTGTTTCTATCTTCCATACATTTCTTTTTAAAATTTAAATATGTTGCTAAGTTCTCTGTACATCCATATCTGTCTCTTTACTTAAGTGACTTAAGGTCTTTTATCCTCACTTTCATTATCTGCAAAATAGAGAGTATAGTCACACCTGCATCACCAGATTTTTGTAAAGACCAGAAGAAATGGTGTGCATAGAGTACTTTGCAAATCTTAAAGCTCTGTACAAATTTGGGGTAATTATTATCTTTATTACTCACTTGTATGATATTCTGGGATAGGCATGATTAAAGAGAATTCTCTGATAGTTTAGGTTCAATATTGGAATAAAATTTGACACTTTTGGTCATTCAACGGTTAAACAAAAAGATATTTAATTAGTTATATCAAGAGAAAAATATTCAGCAAAGACAGACATTGAATTGATGCAGCTGATCAAAAGTTCTATGCCTGAGTTGCTCATTGTTTTTCACCAGCTAAATATCAAGAAATGCCTGGAACATTGTGGTTATTTGTACTCGTGACCAGGAAATGATATCCACAGCCAGAGCCTTGAGTCCTCTGAGCCAACCAAGACTCAAGATGGTATTAATACCTTCTAAGGAAAAATTAGCCTAACTTGGGGAGCAGAAGAGAGGATCTTGTTCCTACCACATATGGCCTTCCTTTCAAAATGCAAGGAGGGTTAATGTACTAAGTTTCCGACACTCTGGTGTGATTAAGTTTGCCTGGTCACTTTGGAATGAATTGAAAATGAATGGATATTGGGTCCCTGAGGTGTCTGAAGAAGGGCTTGGAGTGAGATAGGGAGAGAATGAAGACCAAAGACAAACTTTATAGTCCAATGTCTTTGTTTGTTTGTTTTTTGTTTTTTTTTTCCTGTGGCTGGCCCCAGATCAAGCTGCCTTCTGTATCTGGCATTCCTCCTGTGCCCACTATTCCTTCTCTGCCTGCTACTTGGGTTTTAGGGTAGCAGAAGGTTGCACTTCTGCCATCCTTATTCTCATCACCCTGTGTAAGCATTTCTACCAAAGTCTGATAGAAAACAACCCTCATAATCCTAGCCAAGGAAGCCAGCTGGCCTGGGGTCGATTGCCCAAACTTCTCTCACACTAGAGCAGGCTTGTAACCTGGTTCCCCTTTAAATAATCTCTTAGCACTCCATGTAATAGCAGCCTGCCTGCTGGGGTCTCCTACCTCTCCATATGCAGGCCAAGGCTTATGCAAAATTGGCATGATTTAAGGAAAGAACTTGAAAGACTACTTTCCCCACAGACCTTGGACAAGTCGCTGGACAATTTGGGGCCTCAGTTTCCTCATCTGTAAAATGAGGGGATGGGACTAGATGACTTCCAAGGTCCCTTTCAGCACTAATTATATGATATCATGATCCTCTATGTATCCTACAATTCTACATCCTGTAGTCCCTACTATTAGACTAGTTTAGCCCTGGAAGTTCAGTTTTAAAATGCAAATTATTCTGTGTGATAACAATGTTCTATACTTGTATAACTCTTTCATGTACAACAGGCAACTAGATGATATAGTGTATATAGTGAGAGGCCTAGAGTCAGGAAGCTCTGAGTTCAAATCTGGCCACAGACATTTACTAGCTGTGTGACCCTGGGCAAGTCACTTAACCTCTGTCCACCTCAATTTCCTCAGCTATAAAATGGGGTTAATAAAAGCATCTCCCTTTAGGGTTTGTAGTGAGAATCAAATGAGATAATATTTGTAAAAGTGCCTGGCACATTGTAGGCACTTAACAAATTTCCTTCCTTCCTTTGATCCTTATGTCATATGTGATATGTAGAACACTTCTTGTTTTTTTATTTTACAGATAAGGACAGTGGAGCATGGAGGTTAAATAGTTTGTCCAAAGTCAGAGAGTTAAAAAGCAATAGAATCGGGATTTGAACCCAAATCTTCTCGATTCAATCTCAGAGATCTTTCTACTAATTTTGATGTGATGAAAACACTGGGAAGTCTGTAAGAAAGAAATCTTTGGGTACCTGGTGAAACTAGAGGGGGTAGAATTGAGGTTATTGATTTTATGTAAGGAAGATAAAAGAATATATTAATTAAAAAATTAAAGTTAAAATTAAAAAGTTAAAATGTCTATTGCAACACAGCTGGCCCTACATCTCAGGGTCTGGCTTATTACATTTTACTCATCTGATTGTCTTATGCTCAAAGTGGGTCAAAGAGTATCTGTGCTCTGCCCTTGGCTCTAGGATCCACTGAGAGTATCCCCCCTTTTTTAAGGGACTCAGTGAATAGCACCCTAGTTCATTTAATATTTGATAAACTATCACACAGGTATATTTACTTCAAAATTATGACAAAAACAAACCAACATTTTCCCCCATACCTCGGGGTATAATTCCCCCTACTACATCACCCCAGTCTCTGGGGAGGAGGAGTGGCTCACAACTAAGCTCAGTTCCTATAAATCATTAGTATAAAGATTAGCTGAAGCCCAAGTCAGCTGTGCCAATGCCAGACCTGTGCTATGATGGGTTGGGCACTGTTGAGCTGACTGTAATACCCCACCTGTATTTGTGGACGGCCAGATGCCCATGACTCTGAGTCACATCAGAGATTCTTCTGCCTGCACCTAGAATGGTCAAGAGTGAACAAAAAGGCAAAGGGCTGAGGACAATTTCTTGAGATCACATGGCCTAAACATGAAGGAGGCAGCCTTCAGGTACTCTTCCTCTGCCATGTGGGATGAGTGAAGTACAGAGAGTTCTCCTTGTACCTAAATGGATCACTCTGAAGATCTCTGCATCGTGCAGATTTGACCCAGACATGGGGAAGGGAGGGAGGAAGGCAGAAAGGGGGCCTTGTGTTTGGGGAAGAAGGAGGCTAGCACACAGTTCAAGGACACAAGAAGGCCAAGGAAAGAGGAAGAACATGCAGGGCTAGGGCCAGCCACGTGAGGGCCTGGCTGAACCTAGGGGAAGACATATGAGGAACGTTCAGCCCATGGGGGCTGGACACAGACACAGACAGGAGAAGACAGGCTATATATACATGAGGCCAGACTCACAAGTGGATATGTGGAGTGGGGCAAAGGTTTCCTCTGATGTTGGAGGTCTCTTTAAGCCCCCATCCAGCAGCAATGACAATCTCTTGCTGCCTGTTTTCCAACTTTTACTTGTAGGGGTTTTTATGTTTAGTAAGTAGACAAGACATGATTTGAATCCAAGGACTCTGGCTTCTTTCCACTCTTTCCTCTGGCCTCTTTCACAAAAGAGGTACTGTCTGGGCAGGGCCTTGAAAAGTCATAGGGATTTTGCCAGGTAAAGAGGCAGATGAATGTTTTACAAGTGCAAGCAGGAACGTATAGAGGTGAGAGAGCACAGGACAAGATTGTAGCAAAGTGCTTGTCCCTCGGTAGATATTTAATAAATGCTAATTCACTTAATGACTAGAATATAAATGGAACAGTATGAAAAAAAGACTAGAAAGGTAAGTTTATAGCCAGGTTGTTGAGGGCCTTGAATATCAGAGTCATACCTGACTCTATTTTTTAATACCTCACATGACATCTTGTTTAATAACACTAGTATCATCTACGGATAGCTAGGTGGCAGAATGGGTAAAGCTCTGAACTTGGAATCATCTTCCTGAGTTCAGATCTGACCTCAGATACTTAGTAGTTGTGTGACCCGGGACAAATCACTTAACCCTGTTTGTCTCATCTATAAAATGAGCTGGAGAAGAAAATGGCAATCCACTTCAGTATCTTTTCCAAGAAAACCTCAAAAGGAATCATGAAGAATTGAACACAACTGAAACGACTCAACAAAAACAGTAACAAGAATGTCATCTATCATTTTTTAATTGAGTTATCCATTTGTGTCTTTCAATGGCTACCAGATTGTAAGGTCTCTGACCTCTCAAGTTAGATATCTTGTCTTATCTGAACTTTTGACTATCTGTACCCTCATCAGCCCCTAAGTGTCTAACACAGTGCATTGAGCATAATAAATGCATAATAAATGTTTACTGAATTGCAATCAGATTTCATTTTATTCTATGGGTGATGGGAAGAGTCAAAAGTCCACATTGTTGAGAGTCACAGAACTGCATTATAGGATGTCATTACCTGGGCTGCACTTTGGATTTTCCATGGATTTACTCCTTAGACAGCTCTTTTTTTTTTTCAGGTTCTTAAGTCTGGGAATGCTAATCGATGACTTCCTCAAAGCTCCAGGCTTACTAACTCATACATGGGGGAACTTTAGAATGTAACACTAGATAGATAGATCCTTGAGGGCAGAATACTTTTTATTAAAAATATATCCCCTGTGCTTCACAAGCACAGTGACTGGTACATAGTAGATGTTTAATAAATATTGGATTGAATTTATTGATTTCAACTTTGAGGCATCATTACAAGGTCTTCAGTAATCATCCTCCTATGTTACAAAGTGAAGAACATTTTGAATCTTTTGAGTCCTGTTTTGTGTATTAAGTTATAAGCAAACTGACCACAGGAATCACATCATCTGTCTCTTTGCACGTGTTTTATTGTCTTCCCTACATGATATTACATCTAAAATATAAATCTGTATTCATTAAGTGTACAATGCAAACACTTCCCCAATAATTACCATTAGATTGCAAACTTCTTGAGGGCAGACACTTTGTCATCTCTTTTATCTTTGTATACACAGCCGTGTAATGGATAGATAGATATGTAGATGTGGACATAAATTTAGATAATATAGATATAGATATATACATATACACACAACTCTGTGTACACATATAGAGAGGGAACTGATGTGTTCCAAAGTTTTGGTACAGATTTTTCTTTTATTCTTTATTTTATTTTCAGTTCATGAAACAAAACAATCTTTTCCATAACCGAGTACAATAAAAAGATTATTGCACATGAAACTGCAAATCTATCATGAAAAACTTGCAATTCTCTCCAAATATACAACAAAGTTGTCATGCAAATTTCTTTTTCTTTTTGTTTTTTTTCTTCTTTCTCCCTCCCCTCACCCCAAAGATGGCTACTATTAAAATAAGATGAAATAAAAATGAGCCAACAAAAGAAAAATAATCTGGCCCTACTTTTGTGTAAAAGAATATTTGGGTGACATTAAAAAAATAAAAGCCACTCCTACCCCAAAGAGTAACATCATATGGGCACGGGCCCAAAAAGAGCTCTTAGAAGAACTTAAAAAGGAATTCAAAACTCCAATAAGAAATATCCAAGAAAAGTTAAAAAAAAAAGCAATACAAGAAAATTATGAAAAGAAAGTTAATAAATTGCAAAAAGAGGTCCAAAATCTTAAGGAAGAAAATAACTTCTTTGTAGTTTTCAAGCTTTAGTAGAATAATTTATTTATCAGTAGCTGTAAAAATTTAAACTTTAGTGGATGAAAAACTTCACTATGAATTTTGGACACCCTATATAATGACTTATAATAGTCCTTGACATTTGCATGATGTTTTAAGATCTTCAAAGTATTTTTCTTGCATCATTTCTGTGTCATTAATGCAAATATTATTATCAGCATATTACAGATGAAGAAACTCAAGCTTAAAGTAGAATCAGTGGTTTGCCCGTAGTTTTATAACTAGTAAATGTCTAATGTAGGATTTGAACCAGTCTCCAGACTCTATATCCAGTGTTCTTTCTACTCTAATATATATACTTAACAAATATTTTTAATTGAAAGGGGCAGAATTAAATTAAATAATTATTGATTTTTTCATGACATAGCCTCCCTAGTAGATTGGAAACTATTTAAGGGCAAAGATTGAGTCATTTTTCATCTTTGCACATCCAGCCACTAACAAAATGCCTTGCATGGAGTCAGTACTTGAATTTTTTTACTAAATTAAATTAAATCTACATAATGGATTCTCATATTTCTTCATGCAATGATGCTGCATATCCATCTACTAATCCTCCCACAATTCCCTCTCCCATTAAAAGAAAAATGGAGCTTATAGTTTAGGTTATGTGAAGCCCTACTACCAAATGGATATTTGGAATTCCTGGCCATCCTTTTAACCTAACTGCTGATATTATAGGAGGTAGAGGTAAGGGGGAGGTCAGGTCATCTACTCTATATAATCTACATTTATGAATTCAAAGTATATTACTGACCTCTGGCTTTGTAGCTAGTACACTTCTTTTCATAGTCATGATTAGAAATTCTTGCACTCAGGACAAATTTTGGTAAGCTGGGTTTGAATGTGGAGATATAAGACATAAAGGGAACAGAGTCAAGGACAGTCCATGTTGAACTGCTGTCCCTTCCCATCATGTGCAAATTAGAAAGAAGGTGATTGGTGCCTCTGTGTGTGTCTCTGAGAGTGAGTACCAATAATATAGGCTTTTGGAGAAGGGTGCGGTGATAAAGTGACCCTGGGGTGGGAGTCTAGACATGGCAGTGGAATTGGCCATGATTCATGGCACACAAGCTGGCAGAAAATTGCTAGGCACAGCAATAGTAAACCAGAGGAGCACTAAGGAGAGCAAACATTCTTTCTCTTAGCCCCAGATATTGACACCCTAGGTCAAAAGCCCAGTTTCCCTATCATAATTATGGTTCTGCTTCTGTCTTTCTGAATTAGACTTGCTAGTTCGAGAATAGAGCTTTATGATTCCATTCTGTTACACACCATGACCTCTAGTGACTGAACATTCAATAAATGCTGACGTAGCTTACTAAACCCCCCTCCCAAATGGTAACATGTTATAGTGCAAAGAGTGTTGTGGGGAAATCAAGGGATTTCTATTCATGTAATCATAGAATCTTAGCCTTGGAAGACAAGTTAAGAAAGATTTGAGTTCCTAAGGACCCTTCAGTTCTCATTATAGAATTCTTTGAAACATAATTTTCTTCTTGGCACATGCCTAACAGAAGGTCATCCATTTGTAAGATGGTCTATTTTATTTTTGAGAAACTTGAATTGTTTGGAAGTCCTTCCTATATTAAACCAAAATCAATCTCCCTATAGCTTACACCCTCTAGTTTTGCCAGAGTCTTGAGTATGATTTCATTAGTGTGAGTACTGCTTCCATCAATGCAGATGACTCAGTTGAAGGCATCACACAGAATAATTCCAATTTTGGTTCAGCCACTAACTAAAGGGATGATCTTGGGCAAGTACTCCTCTCTGGCCTTTGATTTTCTCATTGATCCCAGGTCTGGAATAGTATTCTTTTTATTTGAACTTGTACCACTTGTGTATTATTTCTGACTTAGTATGTAACTCTAACTTCATAGGCACTCACATTTTACTAAGGAACTAGCCGTACTTTGGAAGATGTCTCATTCTTAGGTTTGTTGCTCCCATTTAGATGGGAACATTAGCGTCTGATATCACCCAGAGATTTATGACCAGCTATTCTTAAGAGTACATAGTTCACAAGACTTAAAGAATGAAAGAGGTGGGGAAGAAGAGGACACATTGAGAGGGCAGAGTAAAGAGCCAAAGAAGGAGTGGGAGGTAGAGAATATATATTTTGCCTCCTTAACACATTCACCCACAGGAAAACCAGGATGTAATTTATTCCTACCCTCTACCACCACCAATTTCCAACATCCTAGTGCCTAGGAGCAAAAATATCCTGAGGGGAGCATCTCCATGTTCTCTGTTTTACTTTTTTTCTTTTCTTTTCTTTTTTCCTTTCAGGGTCAAACAGATGATTGGATCCAGAAATCAGCACTGAAAATTTTCTCCTTTCTTTCAGGAAGAACAGCTCCCTTCCCTCCCCACATAGCTTCTATACTCCATCCATCACAATGGAGAGATGAAGATAGGGTCCTGACTGTGCAAGAGGGCTTGGGGCCAAAGCATTTACACCCCACAGGGCTCCCTTCTGTCACCCCTCCTGTTCCCTTACAGTCACAATATAACTTGAGTTTATACTGTCTGTGAGGCCTGACTATTCTGTAGACTAACACTTCACAAGTTTGGTCGATCTTGGGTCTATCTCTCTGTAGATTGATACTTTCTAAATTTGGTTATCTTTGCCCCATCCCTTCCTCCAGGCTTTGGTGTGAGAAACAAGTTGTCCTGAATTTTGTCCTCATTCTAGTAATGTATATACTTTGGAGGTTTGGGGAAATTTGTTACGAGTAGGTTTGCAAAGCAATACCTGTACCTCCTTATGTTGGAACCCCAAGGTCTTGCCAGCAATAACACTAACACCTACATCATCAACATCATTAAAAAAGGAGCTTAACAGAAATAAGGGAGATAGTTTTCTTCTCAGGACCTTAGCCTCCTTATTTTTAAAATGAGAAAACTTAGGATTCTAATGAGATGACTGGATGAGAGTTCACAAAAGATCCCTGACCTCACAAAAACACTCAATTTCCTACTCCTAAACCCTGAAAAAATAAGTGAAAGTGCATTCAAACAAATAGAAGAAGAGGATATAACCAGGGTAGCAACCAATAAACTTTCAAAGAAAACAGTGTCTCAGATACCAAACACTATGTTTATGTATGTCAGACATAGCAATATTGTCAGATACTATTGCTGCATTAGCTGTTTTTATTTCTGACCTATTTTTCTTTGTGACAAGGGAAAGTCCTAGAAGGAAGGAGAAATATTAGGAAATGGCAGTGATTTTTAAAAGGCACAATGATTTTTTTAAAATTATGATTGTTTCAAAGACCAAATTATATCAAAAGTATATTAAAGTTAATGAAAATAATAATAATACAAAATAAAAACATCAGGATTCAGCTTTTGCTTCTGAAAGATGAATTTATTTCCCAAATGTTTCTATTAGGAGAGATGATGATCAATGAGGTGAATTTGCTATTAAAATTAGAAACTTGACAAACTAATACAACAAAACCATAACATCCTTACATCAATGATCATTTGGCCATCAGATCAGTTCTCATTTCCTGCCTTATTCTTCCATGATATAGAGATCAAAACCATACCTATAACAAAGAAAGGAATGGATCGAATGGTTTTCCTTTTCTTTCTTTTAGCTTAATTTAGCTGATGGTTTATCCATTTTATTGGTCTTTTAAAAAATACCTCTTTGCTTTTTTCATGTTTTTTTGTGTTCAAATTTCTTAATTTCTTTAATAATCATATCATTTATGTAAATACATATCATATTACAAAATATTACATATTTTAAGGTTTGTCAAGCACCTCACATAAGAGCACTGGACTTGGCATCAGGAAGACCGGAGTTCAAATTCAATCTCTGATACTTAATAGCTGTGTGACCCTGGGCAAGCCACTTAACCTTTGTCTGCCTTAATCATTCAATCAATCAATACACATTTCTTATATGCCTACTATGTGCCAGGCACTGTCTCATGTACTGGGGTTACAAAAAAGGGGCAAAATGTAGTCCCTGCCCTCAAGGAACTTA
Organism: Bettongia penicillata ogilbyi; assembly: GCA_023548195.1. NCBI lineage: Eukaryota > Metazoa > Chordata > Mammalia > Diprotodontia > Potoroidae > Bettongia > Bettongia penicillata. The sequence goes on along the minus strand of JAJHZJ010000169.1, from coordinate 3,347,139 downwards.
CAATATAATGGAAAAAGGAACGGTGGATAGAACTCTGGGCCTGGAGTCAGGGAAGTCCTGAGTTTGTTTTACCTCAGACACTTATTTTATTGTGTAACCCTGAACAAATCTCTCAACATCTTCCTTCAGTTTCCTCATCTGTAAAATAAGGATAATAACAACACTTCCTTTAGAAGAGTTATTGGGAAGGTCTCATAAGATAATATGTAAAGTGCTGTGATAACCTTGAAATGCTATGCAAGTAGTGGTATTAGTGGTAGTAGTCCTCTGATGGACAAAGGACATGAATTGAGTCAAAAAAACATTTAAAAAGCAAAGAGATATATTGAAAACATGAATGAAATGTACAAATAATTTACAAACTAACCAAAAGAAAAGGAAAAACACTCAGTCCACTTCTTGATACATTACAGATATGGAACCCTAAAACATGGAGTTATAAGGCAGAAAATGAGAATCCCAGGACAATTACCAAATTAATATTGATGGAGAAATATTTATTAAGTGATTGCCAAATAGAATATAATAACATTAATTATTTATTATGATCAAGTAAGATTCTTACAGAGAATATACAGATGTTTCATTGTTAGGAAAATAATTGTCCTCATATATCATGTTAACAATATCTTTTAAAACCATGTGAACCCATCAGTTTTCAGGAAAAGTTCTGAATATTATTTCAATTCAACAAGTAGTTTTTGTGCTCACTATGTACAAGGTAAAGCCTGGAAAAGTAGATGAAGAGCAGGCCTCAGGGTCTAGAAGCCTTGCCTTTAAGTCTGGTCCTTGACACCTCAGCATTGACATAAGAAGTTGGTCTACCAGAAGTTCCACACCCTTGTCCCAATAATTATTTGTAAACCATGTGCTAATTTCTGTGAGAGATAAGCATTAAAAATGATGCCAAGAAAAAAATGAAAGACCTTTTTTTGGAGAAACTTCCATTTTACTAGAAATATATGCCCTTAGATAGGATAATAAGTAAACTAGGCAGAGAGAACACCACCAGTTGAGAGATAAGGAGAGATATTGTTGAAACTTCTTAGGATTTGCAGAAGGGGTCACCATGTGGATGGCTTCAAACATGGCGCCTGTCAGAGATGGTGGAGGAGCAGTAAGAACTCCTTGACCAGCCTGATGGAGAGAAATCTCTCTCACGTTCCCGGACCAACTGTCTGCAAAAAGACAAATGAACAAGATTCCTCGGCTGCAGGAAGAGCCTGGACCTTTCTCCTCTGCTAATACTATGCTATTCAGACTGCACAGGCTGAATGGGAAAGAGGCTGGCTTTCTAGTGATTTCAAGGGCAAATTGCCCTTTAAGGAAGTTCTAGACCTTATGGTATCGTTGTAAACCTGGAAAACGTTGAGATACTGGGGAGAAAGCTGCATTTCTGAAAGGAAAGAAAAATAGGTTGCTTGTTTATAGACTCCAATGAATTTACTTGTGATTTTGTTCATTCATTTGTTTTTTGCACTGGTTGGGGAAGGGAAAGGTATGAAATAAAGACTATATCAAATCTGATAGATATTGTTAGCCAGCATGCTTGCAGAGGAGCTGGGGGGTCCACCTTTTAACTGCTTTGTTTGAGTCCCAGACATAGAAAGAAGAGGGCAAAATGAATCTAATTCCTAGGTTCCCAGAACAAATCTTGGGTGGAGATATATGAGTCATGGGAGGCCCTGACTGGATTGAATTCTATTTGTGTAAATCCAGAGCAAGAGGTGCTGAGTCATAGATTACAAATAAATAATAAAATGAATGAGATGAACTGCTTGATTTCTAAGGTTTCTTCCAGTTCTAATATGAAATGAATTTATGAAAAAGAATAAAAATAAATTTAATAGTAGCAATTATGAGACTGATGAGTTGGGTCAACTTCCTCACTTGATTCAGAGATCTGCCTTTTCTCATCTATCAAAATCTGTTTCTGGAATATGATCTAAAACTCACTCAAATGGAGGTGTTATTCTTAACACGAGAAAAGGTTGTAAAGTTGTTTCTCACTGAAGAATTTGAATTCTGACAAGAATCAAAACTTAAGAGTCTAAAATCTAAATGGAAGAATTATAGGCACTTCTCAACAGATTAGGTAAGATAATTGGGGTTTTAAGGGTCTCTGAGAACATATCAGTTGGGAGCTGCCTACTACATCTATGGTGGTCCTGTGATAATGGGAAACAGTCTCCTCCACTAAAGAAAAAATGAAAGAAAATTGGCTGAAATTGCTGTAAGAATTTGGCTTAAACATTGGGAAGTTACTAGTGTGTGTCTAACACGTGAGCCCCAGAAAACTACCCCAGATCTGTGGCATTCTATAGCTCAATATCCATTCAAAATCATAACTCACAAATTCTAGACCAGGACTGATTGAGGTGGATCTGTTTATTTAGGGTCAGGATTGTACTAAAATGAAACATAACATTTAACCAAAAGTAGATTTATTTAGCATTTACCTGGAAAGGATATTTAGCGAGGATACAGTATTGATTTAGTTGGAAATGACACTGATACAACTTGCCTGTCCTTGCATTTTCCAAGGTGGTGTGTTCAGAAGTGTTTGAAATACCTAAGGTAGGTACCCCTGCCTCTCCTTCTTTAGATGGCCAGATGCTGCAACAAATAGCACAAACCATAGACTCCCGGATCATTTTAGACTTGAGTACAGTTTCAATACTTCTTAAGGAAAAAAAAATAAAGTCAGCTTGTATCAGGTAGATGATGCCCCCATGACACCATCCTTCCTCACATATGTGTGTTTTTACTAAGCTAACAAGGAAGGGTACATTAGTTAAAAGCAAGATATTTAACTAGACAGCATAGAAAGAAAATGACAATAAAGTCCCCCTCTATTTCAAGCAGCTAGGGGCAGTTTGGTGGTGTAGTGGATTAAGCACTAAACCTGAAGTCAGGAAGATTCATTTTCCTCAATTCAAATCAGGATACTTACTACTAACTCAGACACTGACTAGTTGTGTCATCCTGGGCAAGTCACTGAATCCTGTTTGCCTCAGTTTCCTCATCTGTAAAATGAACTAGAGAAGGAAATGACAAACCATTTCATCATCTTTGCCAAGAAAGCCCCAAACAAGGTCACAGTCAGATACGATTGAAACAGCTGAACCACAAAAATCTATACAACAAAAAATATTCACAGACTGCATGCTCTTCTTTATGTACTAGGGAAAATATACATGTACAAAAACCAGATGGGAGTAGGGAATGTGTGTTAATGTTAAGGGGCACATGCACTTTTATCAGGTTATGCATTTCCCATCTCTTAGTGGGCACAGTGGCAACCTGAGGGAAGATCATCAGGGCCCTGTTGACAACTGACATGTGCCCCAAAGGATTTCCCTCTTCATAGGGAGTCTATCACTTCATCCCACCACATCATCACCATCCTCTTTAGGTGAGAAGAGGAGCCAAATGTTCCTTGGAGCCCTGCCTTCCATTGTCTGCTGGGTACAATGTCTTCCCTGAGGGAAGGTAGTAATGGGCCTAACTAAGGGTCTTCCATCTGCCCTGAAGCAACACCTTCCACCTATGCCAGTGCAAGACAACTTCTATGGCCTATGGCCAATCAGATTTAGGATACGGAGAAGTTTCAGTGCAAGGCAGATCAACCTTCCCAGGGACCTCAGGTCTTCCATTTCCTGCTCAGCCTGTCTCTTGCTTGATGAGGAAGAGGGAAATTAGTGGGGAATTGGCATTTCTTTCTCCTCTTCCTGTTCAACTTCCATCTCCTGCCGCCACCTTTCCTGACCAATTTTCAGCCTGCAGAGGGAAGAGGAGTAGTGAAGCAGGGCTGACCATCTGACCATCTGAACCATGTGCCTCCCATCATGTATGCACTCGCCTCCAGCCCAGCGTCCAGCTTCCTTTGGGAAGGGGAGCGCCAACCTCTACTCATTGATGAACATTTTCACATCTGGTCATATCCTAGTGACTCTAAACCTCTGTTGCTCATCCTTCCTTTTTGAAGAGATCCAATGACATCACAGAGTGATGTCTTGACTTGTGTGTGAATTGGATGTAAGTGAAGCAGAATTGCACAAAGTCATCACCCTCACTCTCTCTTCCAGAGTCATCAAAGTCCAGTGGTAAGACAAGAGTTAGAACAACTGGAGATGGCCCAGGACACAGTGAGCATCGTCAAGGTCTCACCAAACTCTAAGCAACTGCTTCAGCTGCCTTCATGGCTTTTGGAACAAATTGTTCTCATCTGCTCAATCCAAAAGGGGAAGTCTTCATATTCCTGGGGGTAGACACCCCTCTAACTCATCAACAGGTTTGAGACCTTTCAATTACCCTCAACCTAGTTTAACCTGTCTGCCAAAAGAGTTTTACCAGGGTGTGGCCACTGTGGTGAACATCAAAGATGCATGAACATCCCTGAAAAGGGCTTGGCAAACCTTCACACCAGAGGTGGTAGTCCTCCCTAAACATCTCATACACTCCATCGTAACTACTATAGGCCATCATCCAAAGCCCATTCCTTACTTCTCCACTTTCTTATTCCTCAGTCACATCTCCCTCAATCCTCCTACCCCAATATTTCAACCAAACACTACCTAGCACTTCCCCCATACCCTCTGGAATGCCTGTTTCATAAGCAACACACTTCCTTTCACCCTAAATCTTTTCCTTTCCTACTCCTTCCACCCAATGGTTCTTACTGAAATCTGGATCCCCTTGATCCCTGATGACACAATCTTCCTGTCCACCCTTTTCAGCACTGGTTCTATGTTCACTAGTGTTCCTCAGCTCATTGCTTGAGGCTGGTAAGTTGGAACAATACTCCCAAGGGACACTTTCAGTTTCTCCCCACAGCTCTATGACTTAGTAACCTCTCCTCCTCTGAGGTTTATGCTGTCTATATCTACCATTCAGTTAAAATCCTGGTAGCTGCTATCTACAGATCTCTGGGTCATTTCCTTTCCTTCCTCGAAGAGTTCAATACATGACTCACAATTTTTCTCTCCTCCTCTATTCCTGCCTTCATAATAGAGGAATTCAGTGTACTTATTGATTCTTCCTTAAACATCTTAACCACTCAATTCTTCAACATACTCACATTTCATGAGCTACTCTCACAACCCACCTCAGCAACACAAAGATATAACCATACCTTTGATATTGCCACCACTAAAAAACGTGCCATCTCTACATTCAAGAATTCTGAAATCTCCTTATCTGACCATAATCTACTGGATTTTCACCTCTCCCTCTGCCATCTGAACTCTGCCTGCTGACTTTCTTGACCTTAAGTCCAAACAAAAATTCCATCTTTACAAGAAACTGTTTCCCTGCCCTTCTTAATTCTAGTGCCTTCTCTCTGTAAATTATTTTCCATTTATCCTGTATGCTGCTTGTATGCATGGAATATTAAGTTATGAGTTCCTTAAAGGCAGGGACTACCTTTTGCCTTTTTGTACCCCTGGTGCTTAGCACATTTCTTGGCATATACTAGAGGCTTATGTCTATTGATTGATAGATTGGCATATATAGAGAACACAATGACTTATTCACATGCTTTCTTGGGAGCAAATAAGAAGATTCTCTTGCATAGGGAACACATGACTAGGAAGATGGACATCTATGATGCTGCACAGCAGTTCAGCTTCTGGTAATATCATTGTGTGGCTCTCTGTTGTCTTCCTTTGGTTATTAGGTCTTTACTTGAAGCTGGACATGGCTTCATCTCTGGTAGGTATATTTTATCACCACTCCTCATTCAGTGCTGGGTCATCTGTGATAGGTAATTCCACTAGTCCCTAGCTGTTTTGTTTTCTGCTAGAGTTTCCTGCAGGTACAGTGGCTGAATATACCTCTCTCTGTAAGTGGCATGCCCAAGGCTGTGACAACTTTGGCCTTGATGACTGTACCTCTCAGGCACTGCGTGAAGGCCACTAGAAAACTTCAAGTCAAGGTTAAGGTTATACTTTTGCCCCTCTCAATGCCAACCTAACTCAAAGTCTCCAGCCATCTATTTATTTCAAAGTTAGGAAATCTTTTTTTTCACTACTCACAAATCCCTGATAGTCTGAGTTCCTTCAGTCTATTTTGGGGAATCTACCCAACAAAAACACTAAGAAGCTGGTTGCATGCAAATGAAACTTAGAGGCAAGGCAAAAAGGATTATGTGAAGGGAGTAAGAGTATCTACCCCAGTCTTAGACTTTTTTCCATGATAAATTCTTGTCTTCATTATTCTTATCTGTCACAAAAGTAAAATAAAATAAAATATTGATTTTCTAAGCTTGGAATGAATTGCAAAAATGACATTTGCTGTACCATTCTACGTAGATGGGAACGATTCTGTATTTTCCATTCAAAGATGCAGTGTATCTGAGAATGTACTGAATTCATTTCTTTCTTTCTTTCTTTCTTTCTTTCTTTCTTTCTTTCTTTCTTTCTTTCTTTCTTTGTGTCTTTCTTTTTTGGACAAGATTATTAAACTGATTAAGTGGAATTCTATAGATATGTTACCTAGATTTATAACAAAGTATCTCATACTATTGCTGTGGCAAAGGTGGACAGATATGGATTAGGTAATAATGTAATCAAATGGATTCAAAACTGGTTCGATGAAGATGTTTAAGATATAGTTATTAATGTCAATGTTGCAGCAGGTCCACAGTGGAGTGCTCCAAGGATCTCTGCTTGTTCCTGAGCTATTTAACATTTTTTCAATGATACATAAAGTTATAGTTGTGATTCTCATCAAGTTTGTAGATAACACAAATCTGAGAGGGATAGGTAGACACAGTGGATGACAATAAGGATCCAAAAATCATCTTAACAGATTAAAACACTAAGGTGAATCTAATCAATTTAAATCAAATAGGAATAAATGTAAATTTTTTCCATTTTTGCTACAAAAATCATGTTATAAATATAAAATTGGAGAGACATGGACAATCAGGAAGTTATTTTTCTGAAAAAAACATATATGACTGTTAATGAACTACAGGCTCAAGGAGCTAGCAGTATGATTTGGCAGACAGAAAAGCTAATACGATTTTGATCTTAGGAAAATGATGTGATGAGTTGACTCTGCTCTCCTGTAATCAGATCTTCTTTAGAATATTGTGTTCAGTTCTTGGTTCCATGGTTTAAGAAATACATTCATAAGCTGGAGATTATTAAGAAAAGGGTAACCAGGATGATGATGACATTGAGTTCGTGGCATATGGGGATTAGTTGAAGGAATTGAGTGTATTTAGTTTGGAAAACAGAAAACTCAAGGTGAAAATCATAGCTGTCTTCAAGTATTTGAAAGACTTATGTGGAGGACAGATTATTATCATTATTTGGAGGGATTAAACTTGCTGTATTTGGCCTCAGTGGACAAAACCAGAAACAACAAGGAAACATCGAAAGAAGTAAATTTGGGCTTGATGTTGAGAAGACTCCCTAATAATTAGAGCTGTCCCAAAATGATATAGGGTGACTTAGAAATACAATGGGTTCCCCCTTCCTTGGAGTTCATCACAAAGAGGATAGATGACCATTTGCTGAGGATGTTATAGAGGGGATTCCTTTTATATGAAGATTAGATATTTCCTGGCTTTCCTTCCAACTCTTAAATTCTGGGATTTTATTATTTAAAAGAGAAAAAAATGACATGTAGAAATTCAGAAAATATATGTATATGTCACAAGAAAAGATAATTAGAGACACAGTCTGACTTAGAGACTTTAGAGTCAGCTTCAGAGTTAGGAAGATTTGGATTCAAGTACTACCTTTGAGACATAGTGGTTTTGTGACTCTTCTGTACTCTGTGTCCCTGTGTAGATACTGAGGGCTTCAGGCAATGCTCTGAGACTATCAAATATAGAGAATTGCTGATCTGGTTCAGTAGAGGGAGTTCCCTTACCAAGAGTTTCTAATACCAATTAAATCTCTGTCTAGCCTCCCTAAAAAAGGTAATTAGAAGTATAAATAAAATGCCACAGTCCCAGTCATTAATATACTAAACTTTTATTTTTTAATATATTTTATTTGGGGGGCAGAGTCATGAAGGCAGAGTAACAGCACAGACTTGCTAGCATTCTCCCTCAAACCCAGCCAAATACCTGTGAAAATAACTCTAAACAGATTCTGGAGCTGCAGAAAGCACAGAATGATGGAGTGAAGCAAATCTCCAGAGCCAGACAATCAGGAAAGTCACCAAGAAGTGTCTATCTCACTATGCTGAGAGCAGAGCACAGTTCAGTTTGGGCCATACCAGCACAGGCAGGACCTGAGCAGGCCTTGGAGAGACTAAATCATGGGCATCTATGGCAGTTTTCAGACTTCATGACCCCCAAACTCTGAGGACAACTTGGAAAGTCAGTGGGAAAAACCTACGTGAGACAGTAGAGTGGTTGGACCCCAGCCCCAGGATGGTGGAGGGGGTAGAGGAGCCCATGGCAACAGCAGCAGGGGCAGCAGCAGTGGCAGCAACAGCAACTGCCTTTGGAGCTCTAGCTCATAGATTATGGGGGGATCAAGTAGCTGACAGTACATTCCTCATCCCCACTGGAAGCAGAGACCTACCTTGGCAAAGAGCTCAAAAGTCAAGTAAATAGCTGGGGAAATGAGCAAAAATCAGAAAAAGAACCAGACTATAGAATCTTACTTGGGTGACAAGGAAGATCAAAGCATACAAACAGAAGATAAAAAAGTTAAAGCTCTTACATCCAAAGCCTCCAAGAAAAATATGAATTGGTCTCAGGCCATAGAAGAGCTCAAAAAGGATTTTGAAAATCAAGTAAGAGAAGTAGAGCAAAAATTAGGAAGAGAAATGAAAGTGAAGTAAGGAAATCATGACAAATGAGTCAACTGCTTGCTAATGTAGACCCAAAAACTTATGAAGAAAATAGCACTTAAAAACAAAAGACTAATCCAAATGGCAGAGAGATCCAAAAAGTCAATGAGGAGAAGAATGCCCTAAAAAGTAGAGCTGCCCAGATGGAAAAGGAGGTCCAAAAGGTCACTCAAGAAAACGATTCTTTAAAGATTATAATGGAGCATATGGAAGCTAATAACTTAATGAAAAATCAAGAAATTATAAAACAAACCAAAGGAATGAAAAAATTTGCAAAGAATGTGAAATATCTCATTGGAAAAACAACTGACCTGGAAAATACATCCAAGAGAGACAATTTAAAAATTGTTGGACTACTTGAAAGCTATGATCACAAAAAAAAGCCTAGATATCATCTTTTAAGAAATTATCATGGAAAATTGCCATGATATTTTCTAAAATCAAAGGGTCAAATAGATATTGAAAGAATCTACCTATTACCTCCTGAAAGAGATCCCAAAGATAAAACTCCTAGGAATATTGTAGCCAAATTCCAGAGCTATCAGATCAAGGAGAAAATATTGCAAGCAGCTAGAAAGAAATAATTTGAGTATTGTGGAAATACAATCAGGACAACACAAGATCTAGCAGCTTCTACATGAAGGGATCACAGGGTGTGGAATATGATATTCCAGAGGTCAAAGGAGCTAGCATTAAAACGAAGCATCACCTACCCAGCAAAACTGAGTATAGTACTTCAGGAGAAAAATGGTCATTCAATGAAAAAGAGGACTTTCAAGCATTCTTGTTGAAATTACCAGAACTGAATAGAGAATCTGACTTTCAAACACAAGAATCAAGAGAAGTATGAAAAGGTAAACAGGAAAGAGAAATTATAAAGGACTTACTAAAGTTGAACTGTTTACTTTCCTACAGGAAAAGATAATATTTGCAACTCTTGAGACTTTTCTCAGCATTGGAGTAGTTAGAACGGCTATATACATATAGACAGAATAGATAGCAATGATATCTAAAAAACAATTAAGACCTTAGAGAGGAATGTATTGGGAGGAGAAAGGGAGAAATGGAATGGGGCACATTATCTCACTTAAAAGAGGCAAAAAATAGCTTTTTCAATAGAGGGGAAGAGAGAGGTGAGAGGGAAAGAGCAAACCTTAATCTCATGTCATTTGGCTTAAGGAGGCAATAACATGCACACTCAATTTGGTATGAAAATCCTTCTTACACTACAGGAAAAAGTAGCAGGGAAGGAGATAAGTGAAGGTGGGGAATAATAGAAATGTGGGCAAATGGGAAGAGGAGGTAATTAGAATTAAACACTTTTGAGGAGGGATAGAGTCAAAAGAGAGAATAGAATAAATGGGGGGCAGGAAAAGATGAAGGAAAATACAATTTTTCACAATATGATTGTTATGTAAGTGTTTTGCATAACTACACATGTATAATCTATATTGAATTGTTTGCCCTCTGAATGGGGATGGATGGGGAGGGATAAAGGGAGAGTAATTAGAATTCAAAGTTTTAAAAAATGAATATTAAAAATTGTTTTTATATGCAACTGGGAAATAAGATATACAGGCAATGGGGTATAGAAATCTATCTTGCCCTACAAGATAAGGATAAGAGAAGGGAGGGGTGTAATAGAAGGGAGGGCAGATTAGGGAAAGTGGTAATCAGAATGCATGCTGTCTTGGTGTGGGCAAAGGGGAAAGATGGGGAGAAAACTTGGAACTCAAAATCTTGTGGAAGTGTCTGTTGAAAACTAAAAATAAATAAATCAATTAAAACATATTTTATTTTTCACCAACTACATGTTACCACACATTTTAACAATTTTTATTAATTTATTTTGAACTCAAATACTAAAACTTAAATACACAATAAGAAAAGAAAAAGAAACATATTATAAACTTAAATATTAAAACAAATACAAAAATGAGGAAAGAAAGAAAAGCATTGCCATATGCACAGTCGAACATAAGAGAGGTTTCAAAATATGTGGCAATAAATTTCCATTTCAACAAAACCCATATAATAAATACTATGCATTGTGTTCAGAGTTGTCCATCTTTGCTTTGTTACATTCTCCTGGTTCTGCTCACTGCACTTTATGTCAGTTCATGTAAGTCTTTCTAGTCTTGCTTTTCTGAAATTATATTCTCTGTCATTTCTTATAGCACAATAATACTTTTTTCACAATCATATACCACAGTTTGTTTAGTCATTCCTCAAATGTTGGTCATCCCTTTGATTTCCAGTTCTTAACCACTACAAAATGAGCTGCTCTAAATGTTTTTGTACAAATAGGTCCTTTTCCCTTTTATTGATCTCTCTGGGATATAGACTTAGCAGTGGTATTGTTGGATCAAAGGGTATGCATAGCTTTATAGCCCTTTGAACATAGTTCCAAATTGCTCTCCAGAACAGTTGGATCAGCTCACAGCTCCACCAACAGAATGCAGTAAACTTGTAAATTTTTCTACCTGGTATCAATTTCCTTAGACATAGATTGACCCATAATTCCACCCAGCCATGAAGTATCCAGGCTCCTCCTGCCCCTCAAAGGAACTAAGAGCTTCTATCTAGGGAAATCATTTCCCCTTCCTTCTACCTGTGTTGAACTCCTCACTCTACCATTCATGGTAAGTTGTGAAATGTTTCCTTTACATTTTTAACTCAGGACTGACTATTCAGTTCTCATCTTGACCAATTAGAAAATACAAAACAGGGATGGGATCAGAATAATTCAACTAGATACACAGGTGATGCCAAATTTCATCCCCTTTCTTCATGTCATATTTGGAAACTTAGTTGCACTTCTTTCTCAGATGGAAGGAAGATCCTCTTATTTTGTACCCTAATGTTTCCCTCAACTTCTCTTTCCCCAAACTATCCCAAGTCTCTCTGGGATCTCATAGCACCCTGTACAGCTTGATTCTGAGTGAGCCTCTCAACATTGGTTTATGATGGACAAATTTCTTTCCTCCATGTGACATAGTGGCTAGTGGCAACTAGATGGCACAGCAGATAGAGTTCTGGGACTGAAGTCAGGAAGACTCATCTTCCTGAGTTCAAATCTGGCTTCAGATACTTAACTAGCTGCGTGACCTTGGGCAAGTCATTTAACCCTCTTTGCCTCAGTTTTCTCATTTGAAAAATGAGCTGGAGAAAAAAATGGTAAACCACTCCATTATCTCTGTCAAGAAAATCCCAAATGGAGTCGTGAAGACTAGGATACAAGTCAACAACAATGTAGCTGCTAAGCAGATACCAAGGCATGTTTCTAACTAGATTCAAATGTGTAGAAGTGTGGACTAAAGGGAAAGGATGTTCATGTGAAATCAGATGATCAAGCTTCTCCTCCGAACCCTCCTTATATAATGTTGGGTACATCCCTTCTACTCTTTGGATCTCGGTTTCCTCATCTGTAAATCGAAGATTTGAACTAGATGGTCTCTAGGATTCCTTTCATCGCTACAGCTACAAAATGATGGGTAGATACTATTAGAGACTATCTAATTAGACACTGTCTAAGGTCTGGACCACTGCACATCTACTTTCCATAATGCTATATTTTAATATATCCTTGTTTGGGTCACTGATGTTGCCCTACAAGATTTTGCAAATTAAATAGAAGTAAAGCTTAAATTGTCCACTGGAATGGTTGGTCGGTTTGGAACTGTTTGATCTAAAATGTATATTTTCTTGTGTGGTGTGTTTTTCACAAAGGCAGAAGAGGTTTGGCAGGTGAGGTAGAGGGTGGAAGGCAAAATGATACCAAATATATTCTGGGCAGCAACTTGCAAATGCCTTAATGTTTTCCAAATGCAAAGCTGCTTAGGAGGGTTTTAATCTTATGACACAAAGCTATTTATTATAGTCTTATGTTACAGGACAATAATTTCCTGCTCCAAAATAACAGAGAAGCCCTGAGCTGAAGCACACATGGCTGAAGGACAGACAAAGTATGGAGGAGGAACAGAATGCTTCCCCACCCCTTTCTCCACCAAAACAAACCTAGGGGCCTTACTAAGTCCGTGGCTTGATTTCCCCTGTAGCAAACACATCTCTCCCAGATTTCATTCATCTCTGCTCCTCCCTCTACACCCTGGTCATGCTATCTCCTCCATCTTCCCCTCCACAAAAAGAATGAATCATGAGTTGACAAGGCTTATAAAATCTATACTTCATAATCCCAAGGACAAATTGCAATTGGATGAATGTCTCCTGCTTGTATATAGGATTGCTCCCACTTGAAGCCAGAGTAGAAAGTTGCCTCCAGGACCTCTTGTCCTCAGATCCCCTTTCCTCATGGTCTGATATTTTTCTCCTTAACAGTATATATGTCAGCATTTGAAGGACAGGTGGTATCAGATCCTAATTCCTTGGTACATTATTTCAGAAGTAGCTATGGATGGAAAACCTCATCAACCAATACACAGCATTCAAAGACCGAGCCTCTCGAAAATCAGCAAGGCTAGTCTTTGAAGTCTAGATGAACACTCCCAGCAGAGACATTTTCCAGTTGACTCTACACCTCTGGACTTTACAATCATATCCACAAGGGATACTGACTTCTACTCCATCCCTGAGAGCCTCCTCCCCTCTTCAGCTTCCTTTTGTGGGTTGTTTTCCCTTTAGAACAGGGATTGCCTTTCTTTTTGTTGGTATTTATATCCCTGATGTTTTCCCAATTGTGCTCAATATGTGGCAAAAATAAGCACTTAATTAATACTTGCTGATTGACTCAGTCTATCAGGCCCAGCTCTTCAGAACACAGTTCATCTTCATACTATCATGAGATATCAGGTCAATCCAATATCAGGGAAATTCCACTAATTCAATTAAACAACTTGTCAAACATCTATTAAGTATGTACCATATGCAAGGCAGTCACTGTGCTAAGCAGTGAGGAAACAGCAAAGATTATAAAGATAGTCTCATGAACCTTGTAGTCCAGTAGGGGGATTGACAGCTACACACATAACCATTATATGAAATAGGACACAGGAACTTAATAAAGCAGGGATGAGCAAAGTGCTATATGAGGCAACTAATTCAGTGGAGAAAGTACTGGACTCAGGAAGACCTGAGTTCAATTCCTGATTTGCAGACACTTACAAGCTCTGTGACCCTGAGGAAATCATTTTACTTCTCTTAGCTCAATTTCCTCATCTACAAAATGGGAATTATAATAGCATCTTCCTGGGCCATCTCCAATTGTCCTGATCCATAGCTGACCACTGGACCCAGATGGCTCTGGAGGAAAAAGTGAGGCTGGTAACTTTGCACAGCCCTGCCTCACTTAGATCCAATTCACTTGCATGTGGTGGCATCTCCTCCCTGATGTCATGGTCCCCTTTGAGAAGGAAGGACAAGCAGTAGGCCCCACTGGGCTGTTGTGAGGGTCGACTGAGATAATATAACCTATGTAAAATGTTTTGTAAAGCTTAAAGCACTATATAAATGATGCCAGCTATTTATTACTGTGGTGAGTGTTTTGTGTAGGTATTATGAAGACCTAGAGGAGAAAAGTTAATTGCTAGCTGGAGGGATCAGATAAGGCTTCATGAAGGAGTCAGTTTTTGAGATGGGCCCTGAAGGATAAATGGGTTTTAGTAAGTGGAAATAGGGCATCCAGGAGCTATCATAGTAGAAAGATAAAATTTCTTCACCCTGGAAGTGTAGAAAAGTAGGATGTAATTTCAAATTTAAGTGAATTTTTTTTTATCAATGGAAGCTTTGTTTTTACCTACTGTAACTATGGAGAAAAGTAACCTTAGATGCAAAACTTACACAATTTTTACATTTAAAATAACTTCTTGGTACTTTTAAAAGTCCAATGAGTCTCTCTGCCCTTCTCTGGAATGTTGAAATATCCAAGCAGCCAGCTTCAGACATTTGGACATTATGAATGCTAAACATTCTCTCATCTTTTAAGAAAAACATGTAATTTTTAAAGAAGTTAATTGTAATATTCTTGTATAAAAATTCTAAGCAAAAAATTATATAATTCATTAAAGTATTGGAATAAAGATCTAAAGCTTAAATAGAATTCTATATATAAACATCTATGTTATGCAAGTGCATATCTATGTCTATATAAAATATATACACAAAAACATATATGTATATATTTATCTACATGTAGTGATCTATTCATATACCTTTCTAGGTCATTCCAGATATGAGGAGATAAGAAAGCAAAGGCATGAAAGTGGGAACACATGGAGTATTTTTTTGTGGGGAAAACAGATGATCTAGTTTGGCTGGCATGTGTGGAGATCTGAGGTATGTGCTCAAATTGTAAAGGTGGACAAAATCTTCAGAGACTTTTTTGGGTTAAAGAACATTCTTTTAAATACAGACAGCAGTAGGGTGGGCCCCTCCTTAATGGGCTTTAATTTAATAAGACATTTGGTTTATGATAATTGACTGAGATGGCGATTCATTCTATAAGAACTGAGATTTTTAAATGGGGAAGAGGAAGCAATTATTTGAGGTAGGAGGAGTTGCTTTGAGGTGAAGGGTGTCATTGTAGAACTTTGGGATTCCAAAATATTTTTTAGGGATGGGGGAAAAGAGAAATAGAAGTTGGGGAAAGAACAATTTGTAGGGCAAGACAATTCTCCTTACTTGTAATTTTTGCCTTGGAATGGTTTGGGAACATTTTTCTTCTTTTTCATTAATCATCAATATTGGGACCATTGCAAAATCAATACTGGAAAAAAGTGAACTAGATAATTGCCTCAGGTAATAATTGCATTCCACTATGCAATCCTCTGGTGGAAGGTAGGGAGTGTGGAGAAATATAGCAAGAAAAATTTATTAATATTACTTTCTGCAAGGTAACAATAATATGATTTTTTATTTTTCATTCCAGAAGACTATTCTCCATCTCATGTAGACATTTATTTTTAACAACAAATTCACAGGGTTATAGATTTAGAGCTAAAACAAACCTTAGAAAACATCTAGTCTTCAATAAATGCTTCATTTCATCAATAAGGAAACTGAGGTTCATACACTTAAGCATCTCAACAAAAGTCACCCAATTAGTTAAGTATCATGGGCAGAATTCAAATCCAGGGCCTTTTGCTTTCAATTTGTACATCATGTTACATGGCTTACTAGATATGTGAACTTGGAAAAGATTTTCACCTTTCTATCCCTCAGTTTCCTACTATCTACTATAAGGGGATTGTGACAAAGTGATTTGTAAGTGATTCTATGCATTTCTGGCATGCCAGGTTCCTGTGTGGTCCATGCCAACAGAGGGCAAAACAGGGTCTTAGCCTCCGAGGTCAGGCATTGGGTCTTCCAAGGGATGGCAGAGAAAGAAAACATGATAATCAGTGCTTCCCAGTTGCTTTGCTTTCCTGATACTCAGAGGACAGAGCGAAGTGAGCTGCAAATAGCCTCTTGGGTCTTGCTGGGTCAGCCGTTGAGCCTCCGCAGGATTTCTAAATCTAGCAGCCGTGGGTGGGAGATGGAGATGGAAGGAGTAAGAGTCATGGTCCAGGTCATACAGCCAGAGGAAGAGGTGGGGGCAAAGGGAGGGAGAGAGCCCACATTCAAAAAAATATAAAGCGGAGATATTAAAGTGACTGTCACTCAAAGGCCTTCCAACAGAAACTAGATGATCTCTAGTCTGAAGATCTTCTGAGAGTCTCTTTGTATTTTCCTATCACGGCAATTCAAGATATGTTTGATTTCATTGAGGAATTGAGAGAAAGTGGACTAGCAGAAATTTCCATGACCACTCACCACCTACATACACATAAAAAACAAATAAAAATCAGAATATAGGCTTTTGCCCTAGGGTGCTGAGGCAGAATTGATTGTATATTCCAAAAAAAATCTGGTAAGCACTGTCACCTCCTTCACTCCCCTCTTACCACACACACACACACACACTTATTTTCTTGACAGTCACCAAAGGGAGAGTCCACTTGGAATTTCAAAGAACAATCCTTAGAAGCCATCTTTTTCAATTTATGCCTGAGGTCACACAGTCTCTAACTCACACCTTTCTATGGAAGTATAATTCACTGCTGGACAGCTCAAATTTTTAGGAAAATTTTCCCTAACATCAAACAAATTTGTCTGCAATTCCCATCTAGTCCCACCTTGTGGTGTCAAACAGAAAAAGTCTAATCATTCTTCTAGATAGTAGCCTTTCAAATACTTGGAAACATTTATCTTGACCTCACACAAATCCCTAAGGCTTGAGACACAATAATAACAGTATTCATATAATATTTTAAAGTTTGCAAAGCGATTTAGCTTTATTACCTCCTTTGATCCTTACGATGACCTGAGGAGGTGGGTGCTATAATACCACTATCCAACTTTCACAGATAAAGAAACTGAGATTGAAAGTGACTATTTCCCCTAGTTATATGACTGATAAATGTCCAAAGCAGGATTTGAACTCACTGTTCCATCCACTATATTAGCTGACTTAACACCTAGAGCAGAAAGAATTAGAACTTTAGACACTATGTTGCTCCAGATTTTCTGGGCATTTTCTTGGTGAGCCTCATCCCCTGCAATCATGGTATGTGGTTATAGAATTGCAGTCTTGTAAAAGTTTAGTGCAGTGCTTGGGGACCCAATTCCTGATGCAAAATCCTAACCATTCTACTCCTAGCTATCTAGTAATTAGAGAGTGGACACTTGCCACCCCCCATCATTACAGGACCACGGAAAATGAAGGCTTAAATCAATTGCTATTTACCCATTTCTCTGTTTTTATGGCTAGCAAATTCAAACTTTGTTTCCCATATTTGGTGACTGAGTGGCTTTCCTCAAGATCCAAACTCCCTTTACCTGCAAATTCTTCCCCTTCTTCATATCATTCCTGTACCTCTATGGACCTTTTCTTTTCTGACCTACTTCTTCATTGGGATCTCTGGAATTTCCAATCTACAAACTTCCTTTTACCCCAGATCTTCTTTGTACATTCTTTCCATCTCCTCATTCACACGGAAACCTGATTCTCCTGAGAAACCACAGGATCCTTAACTAACCTTGCTGGATTTGGTTGCTCTTTCTCTCCTGCCCCAGATATGGTGGGCCAGAAAGAGAAACTGAAGCACTTCTTGTTCCTCACTCCAATTTGCAGATCAACCTTCTGTCACCATCACCCAGGAACTTCTCCCATTGAGGGTCACTCCCTCTTCTAGATCAAACAATTAAGTTCCTTGCTATCCTTCTATTGGCTCCAGGTTATTCCCACTTTTCCCCAGGAGTTCACTGCCAGGCTCACAATCTTCCCTTTATCCCCAAACCTGTGCTTAGACTTAAGGATTTTACTCTACTTATTGATGCTCTTCTTAATACCCTGGCCTCCTTAGTCTTTTTATCTCCCATGACCTGATCCTTCACATCAGGCACCCAAAGAAGTAGCCATATCTTAAATTTTACCATCTCCATCTGTGCCATCTCCATGTATTTTGAGCCATAAAATTTCTTTCCTTGATTGATTCTCTCTCTCTCTCTCTCTCTCTCTCTCTCTCTCTTTCTCCCCCCCTCTTTGTCTGTCTCTGTTTCTCTTTCTCTCTATATCCAATTCTTTGTCCTTACTAAAATCTCCAGACCTTTCATTCCTTCCTGTTACCCCAGTCCACCAACTTTGATCTAGACTAAAAATGGGGAACCTGAGGCCTCAGGGCCACATGTGGTCTTCTAGGTCCTTGGGTGTAGACTTTTGACTGAGTTCAAGTTTTACAGAACAAATCCTTTTATTAGGAATTTGTTCTGTGAAGTTTGGATTCAGACAAAGGGCCACACTTGAGGACCTAGAGGGCCACATATGGCCTCACAGCCACAAGTTCCCTTCATCGAGACTCTTGGTTCCCTTTACAATCTTGATCCCACAGCTAATCAATTGAGCCATGCATCATCTTTCATGGGTACCTAGGTGGCACAGTGGAGAGAGTACTGGATTTGGGATCAAGAAGACTCATCTGGCCTCAGATACTTAATAGCTACGTAACCCTGGGCAATTCACTTAACCTTATTCACCTCAGTTCATCATCTGTAAAATAAACTGGAGAAGGAAATGGCAAACCACTCCAATGTCTTTGCCAAGGAACTCCCAAATGGGATCATGAAGAGTTGAACATGACTGAAAAATGACTGACCTAAACAATTTTCTCCCGTCCTGTTTTCCTTGCTCTCTTTTCCTTCCATCATTTGTACCTTATCAACCATCAATCCTAGATGACAAGCTAAATACCATGAGTCAATAGAGTAAAAAAGTACAGAGGTCAAGGATGATAAAGATTCTAGGGACTCCAGGACTATTTCTTCTTTTAATCCCCATAGCCCCTGTACACTGTAATATTTTTTGTCCTCTCGGATCAACCTTGTTTGCTATCTCTCAGCTCTCTGTCTCTACCTACCTTGCACAATACGGTCTCTACTCATTTTCTCCTCTTGTTTACCTCACACTTAGGCACAACAAGGTCCAGACCAACAACCTATTTGCTCTTCAGATTAGTTTAGCAAAGGCT
The DNA here is from genome assembly GCA_023548195.1 of Bettongia penicillata ogilbyi. Classification (NCBI taxonomy): domain Eukaryota; kingdom Metazoa; phylum Chordata; class Mammalia; order Diprotodontia; family Potoroidae; genus Bettongia; species Bettongia penicillata. The sequence continues at coordinate 3,327,802 of JAJHZJ010000169.1, read as the reverse complement.
CAGTATGAATCTCCAAAACTGCTTCTTCTCTATTTACATATTTTTTTTAAGGAAAATAAGGGGTAAGGGGAGGTAAGCAAGGTCACAGAGTAAAAGACCTAGGAGGTTGGCTATTCGATACTGCAAGTCTCTCTGGGTACCTGAGGGTGTTTCCCAGTCTATAGTATATAAGACTTGACTAGGTCTCAAATTCCAGGTACCATGAAATATCAAGGTTTTTTTGTGTTTTTTTTAATTTTACAGAAGTTCCTTCTTTCATGAAAACAAACAACAAAAGAGATACAGTCCAAGTTCCAACAGGCTAAAATTTCATGTCTCTTTAACCACAGCCTCCTGCTCTCATCCAGAGCCCAAGTTTGCCAAGCTATTCTGGAAAGACAAGCTAAAACCAACACTTTGGCCATAAAATGAGTGCGAAGATAAAAACTGCCTAGAGTGTTGAGGATTACATCCCAAGTGAACCTTTGGGTCCTGATCAGGAGGGGATCTAGGAGTCTGTATAAGCCCAGATGCTAGGGTGATGCAAGCCTCGTCTCACAGGAATGACTGAGAAATGGAGCTTCAAAGGCCAGTAGAATGTGGTCCCTCAGATCTTTCCTAGGCGTTTTTACTATGCTCTGCCTTATAGATAGGTTTTAATTATTGAAATAGCATTTAGGAAGTCTATAGTCATTAGAAGTTCAATTTGACCATGAACTAGAAAAGGAAAGCCTATCTAGTATACATTGAAAAGAGTTCCGGACTGTGGGTCAGGAGACTTTGCAATGCTGCATCTGTCACTATGTGATCTTAGGCAAATCATTCCCCAGAGCCTCTGTTTCTTCATCAGTAAAATGAGAGGATTGGATTAGGAAAGGCTCCATGCAGAAAACCTCTCAACTAAAGACTTCTGCTACAAGTCTTTTCTAGTCTGCCTTAGTCCTAGTTCCTACTATCTGAGATTACCACCAATTTATGATCTATGTATCTTGTTTGTACATAGCTGTTCTTATGGGCTGTCCCCCATTAGACTGTGAATACTTTAACTGTCAGAACTGGTTTTTTAGCTTGTGTGTGTACACATGTGTGTATGTGTGTGTGTGTTTGTAGTGGTGGGAAGAGGGTTCATTAGTTTACTTTCTGCCTTTCTTTGTGTCCCCAGGGCTTGGCACAGTGCTGGGCATATATTAGCTGTCTACTAAATGCTCATTAACTGACTAATCTAATAAAGTTCACTATTTGATGCCTACCACATCGCAAGCACTTAATAAGTGTTTTTGAAGTTACTAAAGAGCCCTGAACAGAGGAGCTGCTGATGAACCTCCAAGCATTTAACCAGGCTGACCCTTGGAGGAAAAGGCACAAAGTCTAGGTCATCACCTGGCCTGTAGCTGAAGCTGTTTCAGCTTGGTATCTTGTGCTTCAGATCTTGTGCTCCACTGACATAACTCTTAAGAAACAATGGTCACCTCCACACCACAGTGAGACATCCATCTGAAGAAGCCTTCTATTGAAGAATGCTTTGATGGAAAACTTTCAAAATTTCTTTCAAATCTAGAAAACTATGATTCTGGAAGAAGGGCAGTATGATGTTTTCAGGCATCTGGGTAGGCAAGACCCTGTGTCCTCCACTGAAGGTTGAACTGTGTTTAGAGGAAACTGTTCAGAAAGCAGAAGTGATGGCTACAAACCACTACACTGACTGGCATCCAGAGGCCCTATGGAATCACAATGTTCCTTGGAGTGAGGGCATCTAACAACCAGATATTCTGGGATCTTAATAGAGTCTTCCATCCTGGAATATATCCCAGCTTCCCCAAACCCCTACCCTAACCTAATAGGTCTCCCCAGGCTGATGGCTGGCATGCTGGCTTCATATAAGTAACATGCGCTGACAATTGAAGGGGGAGGGCGTGTCATACTGGCCACCTGTGCGGCTGACATCTGTGCAGATCTAAGCAACACAGTGAGAGGCCCTCATCCCACACATGGTCTCCTGGAGCCATCCTCATCTTGTTATCCCCAGGCCTTAACTTCTTCTGTACTGCCCTGAGCCTCCCACTCCTTGTTACAACATATGGATTTGCATTTCAGGAGCAACCTGTGAATCTGTTGTGGTTTTGGCTAGTTAGGGAACGTTGTGGATTAATTATCGTTAAATGATCTGCACTTCTATAGTGATGCCTAGTTCCAAGATCTTTAGCCACTTTAGGAACAGCTAATTGATAAAACATCTTCACAAAATGTATCCAAGAGGTTCCAGGGAGAAAATAATAAAAATCTCCTGGTTTAAAAGGTAAAACTAGAGTACATAGAGATTGAATGAAGTCACATTGTAAATCAAGAGCTAAGAATCAGGTACACTTAGCCCCACGTGCTCTCCAGAGAGGGAAATAAAATGTAATAAATACATCCCTAGACTCTTCTTGAAAGAGAAAGATACTGCTTCAATACTAGGAGTGTCTGTAGGGCTGGGATTTGAGACACCTGGGCTCAATTCCTGGCAAAGGCAAAGATACACAGAGTTACTCTACACTTGCCATTACTTCTAGCTAGGCTTTAGATTCCCCATATGTAATGTAGGAAGGTCAGCTTCTTATATCTGTGGTAGTGGACATGACCAAGCAAAAAACCTAGGTTGAAAAAAAAGTGATGCTTCCTTCTCAACTCTCAAGTTCCTTTCTTAACCCAATATTATTCATATTAATAACTCATTTTTCATATACATATATATGTACACATACCTATACATATGTTTATCTACATATACACATATATAGGTATATATGGATATATACACTATGAATGTATATGTATATATGCATACATATATCTAAATCTCTCTCTCTATCTATCTACCTATCCCCAACCCTCTCCATAGTTCTTACTGTTGTTCAGCATAAGCCACAGGCCTGATACTGCCTTGATGGTAATTAATATCAACCAGCCCAAATAACCAGAAAAGGAGGAGGACTGTTGCCAGAATTTTTCTTCCTTGCTGTTTCTCCCCTTGAGCAAGGAACTTTCCCCCTGTGGCCTCCAGCATGCTTTTGACAATCACCAGACAGAGTCAACTGTACCATCAGGGAGGGCACTGTGAACGCTCTTCCTCCCTCTACTTCCCTTCCCTCTTGTTGTGCAGAATGTATTCCAGGTGCACTCAGCAGAGGCTGCCAAGTCAACTTGGCCCATTGCCTCCAGTGACTCCCAGAAGAAAATGAGATGTGACTCTCAAAATCTCATGGCTTCTGGGGAATATAATGGGAAGAGAAAGGGTGGAGCAGAATGAGGAGAAGTGTCTTTCTCTGGATTGTTGTTTTGGGGATTCCCTGGTATCAGGGCCCATCAATGGTCTTTCTGCTCTCAAAGAGCTTGAGGTAGTTTATATAACCTTCTTAGTTATCTGCCTTGTCTTCTCTTCACCACTGTCCTTTGTTTCCATGTTTGCAGGTGTGAGTTTATAGACTTCCCAGTTGGTCAGTAGAGAGAGAGAAGTCGATAACAAATAGATAACAAATACTTCCTAGTAGAACTGCTCCTAAATATAAGCCCTAAAGAGATCAAAGACAAAGAAAATGACCCATATGTACAAAATTATACCAGGTCTTTTCATATAAGCCGCAACCTGAAAAGCCCCACCTATTGGGGAATATGAAAGTAATGGAATAATTATATCGTAAGAAAGGATGAAATGGAAGAACCTGTGTGAACTGCTGCAGAGCAAAGTGAGAACTAGAACAATTGATACATCAACAACATTATAAAGAAAAATAACTTTGAAAGACTTTAGAACTCTTAACTATGCAAAGATTAACCATGATTCCAGAAGAGCAAAGATGAAACATGCTACTCACTTCCTGCCAGGGAGCTAATGACTTTGAAATGCAGAAAGAGACATGTGCTTTGTGCATAGCTAATATGGGAATTTGTTTTGCTGGACAGTGCAGAATTGTTATGATTATCTTCTTAATTTTTGTTTGATGGAGGTAATAGGAGAGAGATAATAAATGTTTATTTAAAAAAAAAACTGATCCTAAAATATCCTATGCACATGAGGCCCCTTCTCTGTCTTAGATTATTACAAGATTATCATCTTGTAAACAATCTTCCTTCTCCCTGCCCCCACACTAGCAACTAGAATTCCCTCCTCTCATCCCTAAGCCTTTATCCAGACTCATTACAATTCATGACCTGCTCTTTCCATGTCAACTATACCATGGTACAACTGTATATGGTCTTTGTATTCACCATCCTTCCAGAAAGCCCTCACAAATTCACATAAAACCTATTCTTCTGATCAACCAACATCATCCAGACTCTACTTGGTCTCTACAACACAGATATCATGCCTTCTCTAGGATTAACTAATCACCTGAAATTTCAACTGGTTCACTCAGTTTTTGATATTCTCAGTTATTTGATATTCTCAATATTTGATACTTCTCAGCTCCCTTGGTTGCCTCTCTCCTCTCACCAGAAGGCTGAAGGGTGACACAAAAATCTCCTCCCCAAAGATTTGTTTATCCAGCAACAGCTCTGCTTGGCTTCAAATCCATAGAACATCACATCCCTGGTAACTCTCTCCCCAGATTTTTAGCTTTCTTTGATGTGTTGTCTTCTCCATTAGATTTCGGCTTCTTGAGGGGGCAGAGAGTATCTTTTGATCTATTATTTGTAACTCCAGTGCTTAGCAAAGAGCCTGACACACAGTAAGTACTTGATACAAAGACTTATTGAAATCAAATACCATACTCATATTTTCCTATGAATTTTATTTTTTTGATTCTATGTCTTAGCTTCCCTGCTGTGGTTATAGAAAGAGCACAGAATTAGCAGTCCTTTTGTCCTGGTCTCAGCTCCATTACTTATTATCTGTGTTACTATGACCCGGTCATATAAATTCTCTAAGTTTCAATTTCACCAAATTTCAGAGTTGGAAGAAATCTCAGAGATTATCGATTCTAACCCATGTCTAAATAATAACCTCCTCTACAATATACTCAGCAAATACTTCTTACACAAACAATTTATGCAAAAATAGTTAAGTTTCTCCTATTTCTTCCCTAGTGTATTCCTTTTCCCCTCCCTTTTCTTTATTCTCTTAAAGGATATAATATGGAACAAAATTTCTCACAGGCTCATCATTTGTCCATGACCTCAGAACACAATGAGATTCAGAAAAAAGACTAGAATCCAAGCACTTCAGTTATTTAGCCCTTTTTAATTATGTGAAGGCATTTAGTTTTCTAGCTGTTTCCTGAGTTAACATTTCAAGGGTCTATCCAGCTATAGATCTTTCATCAAGAAGACTGGATGATCTTCTGTCTATTAAAGGCCCTTATTATACCCTTTGGATTATACTATTTTCCAAGATTTATTATTGGTGTTTATGGACCTTTTTATTTTTTGTTTTGGAACACAATACTGTAAGATTTTGCCTCTCTTTTATGTAATTGCAGTTAACCTATGCAGTTTCTTAATTGAATTGAATTCTTAACTGAATTCAATTAATCCTTAATTTAATTTTTCCCTGGCAGCTAGCAGTTTTTTTTCCCTTTGACTTGGAAGGTCCTTATGTTGGCTATAACACTCCTGGGTGTTTTTCAATTGAGGTCTTCTTCAGAATGTGATAAATGGATTCTTTCAACTTCTGCTGTGTCCTCTGATTCTTACAGATCTGGGCAGTTTTCTTTCATGATTTCTCAAAACATACTATTTATTTTTGTTGCTGTTGTTATTATTGTTTGGTCAATAGTTTTCAAGTCATCTAACCATGCTTAAATCATCTGTCTTTGATCTGTTTTCCAGGTTTGTTGTTTCAAATAGTAGATGCTACAGTCTTCATCTATGTTACCAAGTCTTTTGAATTTGTTGAATCAGAATTTCTTGCTGTATTATAGAATGGTTGAATTCTGATTGTTCTGTTTTAGAGTTCATTACTTGGGTAAGGCTTTCCAGTTTCTATTTTAAGCTATTTATTCTTCTAAGATTTTTTTTTCCCTGAAGAACTATAATTTCACTTTTTCTTTCTTATTTCATTTCTACCACTCAATCTTGCAGTCCTTGTGGCCACACCATTCTTTTATCTGAGTCTTTACATGTACTCATGGAATTATTCTCTTCTTCTAAGTTTACCATACAGGCTTCTTTTAAGTCATTGTGTTTCTCATTTGTGTTCAGGGTTTTGTTCTATTTCCTCACATTTTTAACCTTACTTTCCAGAATGAAACTTCTACATTGAGACTCTAGGACTCCACTTACCATTGGATAGGGCCATTCTTGGTCCAACTCCTTCTAAAATCTGGATCCCACTGTCACTGTAGGTCTGGACCAGGTAGATAATATTAGGTTCTACCCTCTGTTGGAATCCCTGCCTTCTCAGGCTGTCCCGATGATCCAATGTAGGTTTGACCTTGGCCTTTCTTTTGCTCAAACTCCAAGGATGAGTTGGCTCCATATCCCACCATGGCCTGACAGGGCCAAACGTGAAATTGTAGATGGTGCTGATTGCTGATCTCCTAGAAGGTCTGCCTAGTTGCTGGACTTGCACATTATTCTGGCTTTGTCTCCTGCTGTGTCTCTGTTTTCCTGTTGTGGTTTTGGTAGGGAGTTCCAAAGTGCTGGCCTCAGACCTCTTGGAAGGCCCCAGATGTACTATCTATTCCTGGCTCTATGAGCAATGAGGAATGGGAGGCAACGGCCCCTTGATTCAGGCCAGGGCTGAGATTTTTGCCCATTTTCTCAGAAGATCCTACAAGCTTTTAGAAGTCTTCTTGAGCAGTTATAGGTTGGAGAGAAGAGCTCATTACTATTCATTAGGGGTTTTCCTTGTCATTTTTACTTTTTGTGCATTTTGAGAATATGCTTGGCATATTTACAGGAGTGCTAGTCCCTTGGGACAATCTTGTATATGATTTGTACTTTGCATAGCTATTGTGCATTTTGTCCCCTCAGATATCTAATAAGGTAGGCATGGAAGTTATTATTCCCATTTTTCAGATAAGGAAAGTGAGCTATAGAGAAACTGACTTCCCCAAGATCACATAGAACCATATGTGTCACAGGTGGGAGACACATGTCACTTGACTCTCAGATAATTTTTAGTAAAAAATGGCATCTACCCTTATAAGTCTGAGTCTTGGCCATATAATCAACAGGAAAAGATGAACGCTAAATGAAAGAAGGGCATTGGACACATTTTGCTTAAAAAAAATTCGAAATGAACAATAATTGCACTTACGAGAGAACACCACAAGCCACAGAAAGATAAGATCAATAAGTACAAGTAACAAGGCAAGAATAAATAATAAAATCTATTGTCTGAGGTCACTGAAAAAAGAAACAGAGATAGACAATAATATTTAAGGGGAAAAACAAACAGGGAGGAATCTTCAAGGGCTAAAAAAAAAATCCAACTTAAATTCCATAGAGCACAACTGAGGCATCCTGGACTAAACTTTTTCATCTTCCTCCAAGGGAATCAAGGATAAATTTTGAACTAAACAAACTGTTGAAGAATTTAGAGCTGGAAGATTTAAGAGTCTTCTTCATGGGAATATTTTGCACATATATAAATATGCAACATATAAATGTAAATTTATATAAATATATAAATGCAATATATAAATACATAAATATAAATATATATATAAATAACAGAGTATGTCTTACATATATATTTCTCAATGTCATATGATATCTTTGCAAAAATTGGTCATGTACTAGGGTATACAGAAATTACAAATAAATATTTTAAAAAGCAGAAATATTAAACACATAAAGATCATAATTCAAAAACACATAAAGATCATAATTCAAAAATATTAATCAATACAGGGAGCACAAGCAAAAGAGACAGTTATGTATAGAGACAATTATAGCATCTTGAAAAATATGTAGGCCAAAGAAAAAATCCTAGAAACCACTTAACTGTGTGAAAGATGATTATGATACAACAAAGTAATAAAATTTCTAAATTGGAGGTTGTCATCCTTGGAGTAAAAATGATATTCCCAAAATGAGAGAGATATGTACTAGACAATTGATTTAATTTAAAGGATTTTGAAGGCAATAAATTGCAATACAAAAGTAATCTTGTCCTGATTATCAAGACATCTTAATCTACAATTATCTTTATCTCCCCCTCTCCCCATACCCCAAGAGCCTTGCACCATTCTGGTCCTCAGGACAAACCTGTTGATGGGTTGAAGTGTCTTGAGATAATGGGGGCAATTCACACTACATGGTTTTTTGTGATCCCAAATTTTCTGGTATATGCTTTGTGGACTAGTCTAGGAGTTGCAGACTATGATCCTCAGTATGCACAGTCCCAAGGTAAGATATTTTCAAATTTTATTATATTTTCAATGTAAAAACCATTCTTAGCTCACATACCACATAAAAATAGGCAAAGGTCATTGGATCATAGTTTGCTGATCCTCTGGGAGAAAATATACCAGGTTCTGGTCAAGGCTTCGTCGTGCAATTCACTCTAGAACCCTGGATAAGTGACATTCCTGACATTTTGTTTCTCCATTCGTAATCTAAGCACAACAACCACTGCAAGAAGCATTTCTTAAGTACCTACTATGTTCCAGGCATTGTGCTAAGTGCAGGGGACACAAAGAAAGAGAAAAGCGCAGTCCCAGATTTTAGAAAGCTTACATTCAAATTAGGAAGGATATATGCAAATAACCGATACAAGAGATAGAGAGTATAAATTGGAGGTCATCTCTGAGGGAAGGCAATATTGGTTGCTAGGGGTGATAAGTATGGTGCAAAAGGTGATGTTTTATATAATTGATATCATATTTCTTGTCTTCTTAATGGGTGGGTTAAAATGAAAGAGAATTAGGAACTCAAAAATTATTAATATTTTTTTAAAAATTGAATTAGTGTAAGAATAAATCAGTAATAAACTTATTAAAGAATGAAAATTAAAACAGCAAATTCCAGAATGTGAAATTTGCACTGTCTTGAAGAAATCCAGGAAAGTCAGGGAAGCCAGGAGCCGAGGGGATGTGTGATTACAACAGGAGGAATATTGAGTTGACTATGGTCCTTCTTGATGGTGGAGACTACAAACCTCTTGGCATTTTGCCATTGTGTTTTCTTGGGGAGAGGGTAATTAGGTAGTACAATGGCTAGAGTGTGGGGCCTGAAATTAGGAAGACTCATCTTCCTGACTTCAAATCTGACCTCAGATATTTACTAACTATGTGACCCTGGGCAAGTCACTTAACCCTGTTTGCTTCGGTTTCCTCATCTATCAAATGAGCTGGAGAAGGAAATGGCAAACCACTCCAGTATCTTTGACAAGAAAACCTCAAAAGAAGTCATGACTGAAAAATAACTAAACAGCAACTTCTTGGGGAAATAGTACAGGACATGGTAGGGAAGAGAAACTGCCCCCAAAAAATGCATTTAAGTTCCAATATGTTGAAGTTCCAGTGTACTCTTCCAATCTTATCTTATATCACTCCCCTCCTTTCCATATGCTCTTCATGATCATCAGCAAAACTGACCTCTACTCCATTCCCTATTTTTATCTTGCCCTCTCCCTTCTTCTAGACTGGAAGAGATTTTCCCTTCAACTCCATCTCAAACGAATGAAGGAAATAGTATTTATTATGTGATTATTATCTGCAAAACACTGTGTTAATTGCTGGTAACACATATAGAAAATCAAGAAAATTCCAGGTCTCAAGAACACAGAGAAACAAAATGTATCAGAGGTTCTAACTACGAGTCTTGGTTGGTTGAAGATTTTCCTTTCCTTCAAAGCCCCAATTCAAATGATATCCCCATCTAAGTCTTCTTTTGTCCCACTGCATCCCCCAAAAAGTGATCTCCTTTTCCTTAAATCATTCCTGTTTTCCACTTTTGCCTCTACCTCTTCTGGGTACTCATCTCCCCCTCTCTTGCATCGTGGTTACTTATATCCATATCATTCTCTCCCTTAGATTATAATCTTTGGATCCCTTGTGTGCTCCCAGCATGGTAGGTGCTCAACAAATATTCCAGATATTTCCTGAATTAATTTGAATTAAAGGAAGCAATGAGAAAAGACTGAGATTCACAGAGAAGTGCATTCACAACTGGCCAGAAAAGTGGTAAACCAACCTTCCTGAAAACGTTTGAGCTTCTTGGAACTACACCAAAAAGTTGTTGCTAGAAGTAATGTAGAAGAACTGTCATTCTTTTGTGATGGATTCTAGGAAAGAAGGTGCCAGAAATATGACTTTTAAACACTGGCATCTTAAATGCAGCATCACAATGCACCCATTGTTAAGGAAGGGATAGTTTGTTGGTCCTCTAGAAGGTGTGTCCTGCTAACACATAAAAACTGAAATAATAATAGTTGCTGCTCAGTGGTTTCAGTAATGTCCAACTTTTCATGACCCCATTTGGGATTTTCTTGGCAAAGATACCAGAGTGGTTTGCCATTTTCTTCTCCAGTTAATTTTACAGATGATGAAACTGAGGCAAACAGGGTTAAGTGACTTTTCCAGGGTTATACAGTTAGTAAGTATCTGAGGTCAAATTTGAGCATAAGTCTTCAACATCTAGGCCCAGTGCTCTATCCACTGTGCCACCTAGTTGCCCCATAATATCATGTATATACCACCTACTATGTGCCAGGCACAGTACTAAGTACTTACAATTATTATCTTATTTGACTCTCACAATGACCCTGGGAAATATGTGCTATAATTATGCCCATTTTATAGTTGAGAAAAGTGAGGCAAACAGTAGTCAAATGTCTGAGGTCAAATTTGAACCCAAGTCTTTCTGGTTTCCTGCCAAGAGCTCTATACACTATAGCACCTAGGTGTTTCTGCCTGGCATAGTGGACACAGCACTAGATTTTTAATCAGGAAGAACTAGGTTTGAATTCTGTCAGGCACTTATGGCTGTGTGACACTGGGCAAGTTATTTAGCCTCTGCTTCTCTAAAATGGGGATAATAACAGCAGCTACTTCTCAGTATTGTGAGGATAGAATGAGTTACTACATGTAAGTTACACATGTAAAGTGCTTCACAAACTTTAGTGCTATATAAATGCTAGCTGTTTATTATTATGGTCTTTGAAAAAGTCTAAAAATCTTTTGAGCTCTAAATGATTTTATGAACATCTGTGAAGAGTGTGCTATGCAAGGACTGTCTAGATGATATTCACCAAGGAACTGATAAGAGAGCATCTTTTGAGAGATGCAGCTAGCCCAGTGGATAGGGTGCTGGACCTGGAATCAGGAAGACTCTCATCCTCCGGAGTGCAAAAATCTAGCATCAGACACTTACTAATTGTGAGACCCTGGGCAAGTCACTTAACCCTGCTTGCCTCAGTTTCCTCATCTGTAAAATGAACTGGAGAAGGAAATGGTAAACCACTCCAGTATCTTTGCCAAAAATAAAACCCAAATGGGGTCACAAAGAATCAGTCATGAGTGAAATGACTAAACAACAACCACAAAAAGTCACCCTAAGAGTTATAAACTGAAGGCAAATGGGAATTGAGGTTCAGGAAAGGGATTGATGAGGAGCTGGCTGAATACACATGAGGCAATGGAGATCCAGAAAGCAACAATCAAGAACCAGTGCCAAGGAAATGCAGGCAAAGTGAAGGAAACTGCACTGGGAATCAGGAAACTGGATTGCGATGGAAATTGGGAGCCAAGATGGGAAATCAAACACAGGTGAGACATTCAAAGTGGGGTTCCGGACAATTCCACTACAGCGTGGGGCCAACTTAGGTCTCCAGCATTTCTCTTCTGCAGACTGTTCTTATGACCAAATACTGATCCCCATCCACCCTTGCCCTGGCAATATTTAGCAATAGGGACCAGGTTTTATTTATCTCACACAACCCTGGGAGATTAGGTGTCACTATTATTATATTTTTCAGAGATGAAAAAGCTGAGACTGAGAGGTCAGACCACTTGCAAAGCTAGTTTTTGAGGTGAGATCCAAATCCATCTCCCCCAGACCCCAAGCTTGCACTCTATACTATGACAAGATGCCTCTCTATGGACATTGTGGAGAGATATTCAAAGAGTCACAAGTAACTGTTTGGATATGAAATATTCATCTATGAGAAAATTTGTCTTAAAAGGTATAGATGGGGCTGGGAGGAGACCCGTTCGCTTAGTCATTCAAGTGCTTATTACTAGTGTAATGCATATATATACATATGCATATATAGGTATACATCGTTGTATTATTATCAATTACAAAGAGTGACATTTTATATTATTATATGTAAGTATACTATAATATAATAATGTTAAGATGTTTACATACTTTAGTATTAATTTATGCATATATGTTCACATATATATATTTATGCTTGTATATGTACACATATATTTAAATATATATTCATATGTGTGTATGTGTGCCAGAAAAGTCTTGTCTTGGGAAAAGTACTGGCATCAACTGAGCTGACCTCTTCCAACATTCTGCTCCAGCCAAACAACTTTAGAATAACTTTTCAAATCAAATTTTGGAGCGGTAGAGCCAACAGAAGGTCAAACTGAGACATTTTTTCCAGCCAAAGACAGCTCTAGGAGGTTGGCCAGGGTGAGATCCACCTGAGTGTTCTAGTAGCACCAGCAGAGAGCTTGGAGACAGTGGACACCTGGGACAACTGTATCAGCAGCTGCAGAAGTAACAGCTGCTTCAAGAGTCTCAGTCCAGAGAACATAAATTGGGTCTGACATCTAATCATAAAGAGATTACAGAGAACCTTTTACTGACAATGGATACAGCTGGAGCTATTTGGCATCTCTATTTCCCCTACTTTGTCCTGGGTATGTTCTGGGGGAGAGAGGAGTGTTTCTGTTAGGTCACACTGGATCGTGGGACCTGGTCACCATCCCAGGGCCACGAGGAATTCTAATGCTTGAGGCTACAGGGAAGCAGAGGCTCTTCCAGGGTAAAGACCATAGGGCAGACCAGGAAAGCAGTGACCATACCTTGCCCAAGATCATACCACCTCAGAAGCACCAAAAACTTGTAGATCCCTAGAAATAACTGTACAAATAGCAGCACAAACGTCTAAAGCTTGGAACAGAGTCTCCCCTTCCTTAAGAGAGGAGAGCCCAACTTTAACACAAAGCTCCAAGTCAAGAAATAGGCTGGAAAAACAAGCAAACAACAAAACATGACCATAAAAAGCTACTATATTGTCAGGGAAGATCAAGACACGAATTCAGAAGAAAACTGTGTGGCCGTGTTAAGAGTTACTAGCAAAACCTCAAAGAAAATCTAATTGGACACAAGCTCAATGAGAATTCTGAATGAGTTAAAGAAAGAGACGAGTGGTAGAGGAAAAAGTGGGAAAAGAAATGAGAGTGATCCAAGAAAATTACAAGAAGAGAACAGCTTGGTAAAAGAAGCACACACAAAACGTACTGAAGAATGTGCCGCTTTTAAAAAGGATACTATTGTGCATGGTAACAGCAATGTTGTAACAGTGCTCAAGTGTGAAAGATTTGACTACTCTGATCCTTACAATAATCCAACACAACTATAAAGGACTATGAAAAAATGCTATCTTCCTCCAGAGAGAAAACTGAGGAGCTCTGAATGCAAATTGAGGTATTTTCTCACTTTATATTTTTCCTTTTTTGTGATATGGCTAATAGAAAATGTTTTGCATGATGTCACATATATACATACATATATAATTGATACATTGCTTACCTTTTCAATGGGTGTTGGAATGCTGGAAGGGAGAGAATTTGGAATTCAAGATTTAAAAAGAAAATAATATTAAAAATAAATATATTTTTAAAAAGAAAAAAAAAGAAAACCTTTGTCTTAGGATCACGAATGAAAAATTTCCCCTGCCTGGTACCCTCAAAGTCTTGGTTATTAAGGTCTCCCTTTCCCTAGCAGATTTTCAGTCCCAGGTTCCAAGCTCTTTAGAGTAAAATACAGGTTCTTCCTAGGTAACTAATGCTCTTAAGCTCTTGATCTCATGCACATTTTTTTTCTTTGCCTTGTTCTTCCTAACCTAAAATTCGGGCCTCTCCATCAAAATATGTCATAATAACTTATGGTGATTATTCCACATACTTGCTACTTCTTTCTCAGAAGGATAGGTGATAACCGGGTAATGGTTATCTACCAGTTGTTCAGTTGTTTTTCAGTTGTGTCTGCCTCTTTTTGTGACTCTTCAGGACTTTCTTGGCAAAGATACTGGAGTGGTTTGCAATTCCATTCTACAGCTGTGTTGGGCAAAAGATAACACGAGTGATGGGACAAAACATGAACTTCTGACCATATTAGTTTATTAAGCAATACATGATAATTGTCTAACAAATCAGGGCCAGTTGCCTTCTTCAGCTTTGGCACTAAACCTGGAGTATAGGGGGAAGCAGACTTTTATGCATTAAAAACAATTAATTAAATAGACCAATTAATTAAAAGAAAAAATTAACCAGGTTGCAAAATTAGGTAATCTGGTTTCTAATTAAAGGAATGATTAAGGACTTTCCAAGTTGAGAGGGGGAGAGTGAATAGGTGCAATTCCCTACAATTAGAAAAAAAGAGGTGTCCCACTTCCTCTAAGTATCTATGAACAATCAAAGGAATATAAAACAGTAACTGATTGATCAGTATGGGGGCAGTTTTCAGATAAGATATGAGTTGCTTGAGATATGCTATTGTGAGAAAACTTACATCAGTCTTGGCATCTGACTGGGTTTCTGGTCAGTATAACCCACTGTTAAGGGTCTCTAAACAGCAGGTAGAGGTAATCTAGCTTCTTAATGCTACAAGTCTAAGTTTAAACAATGTTACAAAATTTTCTCCCAGTTTCCATAATTAAATAAAGTTTTCTCACAAGACAGAAGTTGGACCCATAATTGAATTGAGCTATAAAATGAAGTCAGCGTGGTTCACTTAATTCCCACTACCACTTGCTGTCCTAATCCCCTCAATTCCCTCACAGTTTATTTTGCAGATGAGCAAACTGAGGAAAACAGGGTTAAGGAGCTTGCCCAGGGTCACACATGTAGTAAGTTTTTGAGGCTGGATTTGAATTTAGGTCTTCCTGATTTTAGGTCGTGCCACCTACCTGCCAATGGTTATCTATCTAATAAACCCAAATAGTTCTGTGGATATTGGGTTTTTAAACTCTAAATCTTTTGTTTTCCCATATGGATGAGTGTGTGAGGAAAGGCTGAAAGATAAACTAATCCCAGAAGGCATTCCTGACCCTCTCACGCGAAGATACTACCAAGGTCTGAAAGGGACTTTGCTCCATACCCTTGCATCCATATTACATCCTCTATAATACAACAGTGGTAAACTCCAAACTTGCTGTTGATCCAGTAGGAATAGGATGCTCTCTCCTAACCCAGCTCTCCTCTCTGATGGACCCAGTTTAGTCCTGGGAGAACCTGATCTCTACAGACAGTGGTCAAGTTCCTCCTCATTGTCTCTGACTGTTTGACTCCACCTCAGGGAAAATCATTTAAGTGATTAAGCTTAGGTATGGCTCATGTCTAGAGTTTCCTCAGAGAGTTTATTTAGCAGGGTTCTTTCTAGAAAAATATTTAATATACGAGGTAAAGCAGATAAAATAATTCTTAAAGCATAAGTGCATATTAAATTTTACATAAAGACTTCAAACGTGAATCAGTAACTCGTAACTCCTATTATACTTTTTTTTACATTTTGCTGCTATTTGAGGAAAAATGTTTCCGTTCAATATTTATTGATTTATGTTTGGGAGTCTCTGAAGTTGAGGATATCTCCGCACATCTTTCAGCTGCAGGGAGAACCTAAAACATATCTAGCAATAGCTTTATCTCAGAGAGAGCAAACAGAAACAAACGATGGTGTGATGCTTGTCATCATTGTCAAGAACCTCAACAAAACAAACGTTTTGCTGAAAAGTCTCAGTGTTCATGGGACATACATGTTAGGAGATTTACAGACAGCCCTCCACACAGAGCTGTGAAGAGACCGAGTGGCATGCTTATTTACAAATAAACTCCAGAGAGGGAGTGGAAAGAGGGAAAGAATCTGGAACTAAAAAGAAAATAAAATTGAATGAAAAGGGAAAAAAATACCCCCAGAGCCTGAGGGAGGTCCTATAAAAACAATTTGCCTCAACCACTTATTGCCCATGAGTGACTGAGTTTGACTCCTCATGAGAAGGTAGAGAATGATAGACACTTACCTCACTGAAACTCTTAGCAAAAGAAACTTCCTGGCAGTTGTACAAAGACTGTCTGATCCAGATAATAGCTCAGAAACAGACATTTCAAATGTAAACCTACAACCAATTCAAATAAAAGGAAGAGGTAGCACCCTTTCTGCCTAGCATTTTATCATGAGAGACCTTTCCAGTATAGACACACCCCACATATCATAGTAATCCTGCTAGCCAGCCCTGTGCTCCTTAAGTTGTCTTAACAATATACCTAAAAGATAGCTATGACTAGTCCAAAATACCCACTAGTTTGGGTACAGAAGCAGACAGGTCAGCAGGTCTCAGGTCTGTTTGATTAGTAGCCATGTCAACGTTTGATGCTACAGGGAAAATTGAAGAAGCGATTACACATGTAGCCAGATGAGGGTACTAATGTTTATCCATCGGATTTGTGCTTTCCTATAATTACATATGTTCATTGATATGCATGTTAATTAGTACATATTTGGAGTAAGTTTTGTTTTAGTATTTTCACATACATGTTTATTTGCTTTTCTGTTAGGGTCATTTCTGTATTATAGATTACTTAGTCTAACTATACATAGCTTCATGATACGTTTATTTTCACATGTGCTGCTATTTCTGCATCCTTTGTTATTCTTTGGGTCTCTTTATATTATTATTGATTTACTTTTACTTACTTTGCTGTTATGCTCCTTTCTTTAATTTTTCAGTATGTTTATAAAAAAAACAACCAAGATGTAATTTTCAAGGTTGTCCTGTCTATCTGCATTTCTTTGTGGCTCTTGTTCTATTCCTGTATGTACAGTTTTTAAATGTTTTCAGTGACTCTCTTGCCTTTCTTTTCTTTAGTGCTCTTATTGTTAACCCCATTGTTACCACTCCCTTCCTACTCCCATTTAAAAAAAAAACAAAACAGAAAAGCAAAACTCTCCAGTTACTATAGAGCATTGTTGAGTGAAACAAATGTCCACATTACCTTTCCTAAAAATATATGTCTTATTTTGCATCTTGAGTCTATCACCTTCCTATCAGGAGGTAGGTAGCACGTTTCAAGGTCAGCCCTCTAGAAGTATTGGTCATTGTATTGATCAGAGTTCTTAAGTCTCTTAAAGTTGCTTTTCTTTATAGTGTTGATACTATTTTATAGATTGTTTCATTTTGCTCATTCATTCTGCATTAATTAATATAGATTTTTCCCAGGTTTCTCTGAAACTATTCCCATTTTTACATTTCTAGTTCTTTACTACCACAAAAAGAGCTGCTGTATTTTTATATATATCGGGCATTTTCCTCTTTCTTTGATTCTTTGGGATTTAGGCCATGGGTTAAAAGGATTAGTGACTTTTTGGTGATAGTTTCAAATTGTTCCCAGAATGGCTGGACCAATTCACAGATTCACCAAAAGTATATTAATATGTCTATATTCCTACAGTTCCTCCCAGCAATTTTCCATTTTTGTCATCTTTGAAAATCTGATGAGCATAAAGTTGAACTTCTAAGTTTTTTTAAATTTATATTTCTCTGATTATTAGTGATTTGAGGCATTTTTCATATGGATTTGATAGCTTGAATTTCTTCTGAAAACTATCTGTTCATGTCCATTGACCTTTTACCAACTGGATAATGGCTCTTGTTCTTAAATATTTAAATCTGTTCTTATATTGATTATCAGATCCTAATGGAGAAACTCACTACAAAGATTCCCTTCTCCCTATTTAAGTGTCTCCTTCTTAATTATAATTATAGCTGTTGTATCCATGCAAAAATGTTGTCACACAAATGTTTATAAAAGTTAAATTGCCTAGTTTATCTTCTGTGATCTTCTGTGCCCTTTGGTTATAAACTCAACACATATCCACTGTTTTAAAAGAAATGGCCTTCTTTACTCCTCTAACTTGTTTATGAAATGCTTTTTATATCTGTCATGTTTCCATTTGGAGTTTTTCTTGGAATATCGTGTGAACCTTTGGTTTAACCCTACTTTCTGCCAGTGTACTTTCCAGTTTTCTTAGCAATTTTGACAGAATAGTAAGCTTCAGTACTTAAGGTCTTTGGGTTTATTGAATACTACATTACCATGTTAATTCACTTTGGATATTATGCACCTAATGTGCCATACTCATTAACATCTCTCTCTCTTTTAATTAATACCAAATTATTTTGATGATTACTGCTTTCTACTATAGTTTGAGATCTGGTGTTCCTTAAGCTCACTTATTTCTCTCTCTTTCCATTATTTTCCTTGAGATTCCTGACCTTTTGTTCTTCCAGATTAATATTAATATGATTTTCCCTCCAGATCTATACAGTAATCCTTTGATATTTTGATTAGTATGTCACTGAATAAGCAAATTAACTTCGGTAATATTACCATTTTTATTAAATTGTCTTGGCCTACCAAATGAACAATTAATATTTCTTCAGTTAATATTTAGATTTCTATTTCTGTAAAACATATTTTACTGTTGTATACATATCATGCCCTGTGTGTGTCTTTGGTAGGTAGAATTCTAAATATTTTATATATTTTGAATTATTTTGAATGGAGTTTCTCTGTCTCTGCTGGATTTTATTTATGTTACATATAAATGCTAATGATTTCTCTAAATAGACTATTATGTCAATTGCAAAGATAGTTTTGTTTCTTCTTTGGTTATTTTGACCACCTCAGCTTCTTTTTTGTCTTTTTGTTGTTGCTGGAATTTCTAACACTACATAAAATAATGATGGTGGTGATTTATACCCTTTCTTTATCCCTGAACAAACTGAAAAGTCCCTTAGACTTTCTCTATTATATATGGGACTGACTTTAGATTTTACATAGAAACTACTTGCAATATTAAGAAAAGGCCCATTTATTCCTGTGCTCTCTAGTTTTTTAACCAATATATGTTAAATTTTGTCATAAGCTTGCTCAGCATTATCATATGATTTCCATTAATTTTGCTATTGATGTGTCCTCATATTTATAGTTTTTCTTATGTTAAACTTCCCCTGTATCCCTGATGTAAATCCAACCTGGCCACAGTATATCATCCTTGTAATATGCATTGTAGCCCTTTTGTCATCATTTTATTTTATGTTTTGCATCAATATTCATGAAGGTAATTTGTCAGTAAGTTTCATTCTCTTTGTCTCTCTCTGGTTTAAGCATAAACACAATATGTAGATCATGAAAGGAGTTTGGTAGGATTCTCCATTTTGCTATTTTGTGAACACTTTATATGATACTGAAATTTGTTTTTCTTTGAATGTTTAATAGAAATTACCTGAAAATCCTTCGAATCCTATGTTTGTTTGTTTCTTTTTCCTTTGGGAGTACGTTTCTGGCTTGCTTAATTTATTTATCTCAAGTTCTCTACTTCTTATTCATCTTAGTATTTTATATGCTTCTCAACTTTTATCAATTTCTAGGAGCCTAGTAATTTTTCTCCATGAAGAAAATAAAAGGAAGGGAGCCCTTTCTACTTCCACAAACAAGAACTCTGAACATTCTTTATCCGATCATAACCTCTTTTTGTTAGCTTTGTTTCTATCCCTTATTCCTCTTAATCCCATTCTTTATTCTCACCCTGATCACCAATGGCTTATTATCCATATTATACTCCCTAAGAGGATATTCTCCAAAACTCTATCCTGGATTTTCATCTCTTCTTTCTCTATAATCTATAATTTAGCCACCTCAACTGCACCTATGGATTTAATTATTACCTCTATACAGACGTGTATGTGTGTGTATATAATATACAAATATATACAAATATCATATATACACATGTGTATTATATACATGCATGTACGTACATATGTATTTGTATATTATATACACATGCATGTATTATACACACAAGCACATATGTATTGTATACAAATATATGCATATATATCATATAAACATATGTGCTATATGCATGTATGTATGTATATGTGTATTTTATATGTGCATGTTATATACACATATATGTATTGTGTGTGTTGCATATGCATTATATTCACACATATATGTATTGTACACACATATACATATATACGCATACATAGATACATATATATGCATGTAGTACTGTTTTTTCTCCTCTGATTCGCCCACTCCCACCAGTTGCCTATTGGACATTTCAAACTAGATGTTCCATAGGTAACTCAAGCTCACCATGTCCAAAACAGAACTTACTTTCTTTTTCAAAAAACCTATTCATCATCTGAACATCCTGACATGATATAGTTTTTATACATGTCCTATGATTTCATTATTTTGCAGAGAACTCCCAACAAAGAAATTCCTAAATTCCTATTACCCATGCTTATCGGTAATGACAACTCCTTTGTAAATTATAATCCCAGAGAACTTCAATGTTTATTTTTCATATATGCATTTTCAAATTTCTACCATTCAGAGTAATATCTACATGCATACAAGATGTATAAGTAAAATGGTATTTAAGTCTTGAGGGAGTAAAGATGATCATCAACTCAGATAAGTAGAGAAGACTTCCTGGAATAGTTAGTATTTAAATTGGGCTTTAAAGGATACATATGAACTGAGCAGGTAGAGATTAAGAGGGAGATTATTTACACTCAACAAGAGAAGATTAAGGGAAGACATGGAAGTTAAGAGCTGAATTATGTCATATAATATAGCACAGGAAAATCTGGAACCAAAGAAAATAGAAGGAAGGTAGCAGCATAAAATAAGCTAGAAAATTATGGAGGGCCTTGAATACCAGATTACGGAGTTGAAATTTTGCTTGAGACAATAGAAAACTATCAAATTGCTATGCATAAGCAACATTATTCTGACATAGGTGTGAAGAATAAATTAGAGAGTCTATGATCCTCCTATGTTAGCAAGTTATTACAGTACTCTAGGACAGGTGTATGAGGGAGTCAGCTAGGATTGAGAAAATGTTCCTAAACTAGAGTCATCCAAAATGGGGCTGAATTCCTCATTAGGTTGTTAGTGTTTTATGACTGGGCAGCTAGGTTGAACAGGGGTGCTGGACTTGGGATCAGGAAGATTCATCTTGGTGAATTCAAATCTGACCTCAGACACTTACTAGCTATGTGACCCTGATCCTGTTTGCCTCAGTTTCCTCATCTGTAAAATGATCTGGAGAAGGAAATGACAAATCACTCCAGTATCTTTGCCAAGAAAACCTCCAGCAAGGTCATGTAGAACCGTACCCTACTGAACAGCAACAACAAAATACAATTATTAGAGAAGTTCATGCAGAGATTGGGCACACTGTTGGGAATGTTGTAGAGGGAATACACATAGAGACTAAGCTGTTAAACTAGGTTACCTCTAAGGTCACTCCTGACTCTGTATCGCTATAGAATGTAATGCCATTTGTAACTGCCATTGGAGTTCTAATTATTAACATCTGTCATTCATTAAGAAAGGGCAAGTTTGGGCCAGGCAGCCTCTGACAAAGAAATTGATGCAACCCTACACTAGCCAAAACATGCCTAGCCCCAGACGCTGAAGCCGAATGCTGCTGGCAAGTTCCTACTTTTCAAGGGTTTGGGGTATACCAGTATGACTTCAACTTAATGCAATGTATTGATACCAGCCTATATTACATTCTCCATTTAAAAAAAAAATCACATAGGCTTCCCTATACCCAGTCATTGTTGTAATCAGCCTGATTGAATTACCTATTAAGTTATTAATATTAAATATAATATACATAATATTAAATGAGCAGGTAGCATGTTACAAAGAGGCAACAGGCTATCCCCCAAAAAACCAATGGATCTGGATTCAGTAAACCAGAGTTCAAATGTCATCTGTGACACTTATTACTTTTGTGACCTTCATCAGAGGTTTAACGTCTCTGGGCCTCAGTTTCCTCATCTGTAAAATAAGGTGCCCCTGAAGACTCTTCCAGCTGTAGATCTATGATCTACTTCACAGATGCCTCATGCCATGAACTAGAGCTTAAATTCTGCCATTTACACAGTGTTGACCTTAGACCAATGCCTCATACTCTATGATCTGCTATTTTTTTTAACCTAAAACACATTTCTGTTACTAGGGCAGTACTAGCAGTTTAACTTAGAAAAGAGTAAATTACAAAGAGGCTCATTTCAACTCAGAATAAGGGACAACTTTTAAACAATCAAGACTTTCTGAAAATGGGACATTATGCTTTTCGGGGTACTGAGTTACCTGTTATTTCAGGTGTTTAAGCAAGATGTATGATCAGTGGTCAGAGATGTTGTGAAGGAAATCCATTCATGAGATGGGAAGTTGGATTTGTTTCCATCTCGCTTTAAGGCTTGATCCATCAATTCTTCTCCCTTCCTCACAGAGACATTTTGACAAAGGATCAGATGCTGTGAATTAAAATACCTTCCGTTCTGGGGAAGAAACAGCCTTAGGCTCCATATGCAACACTGTCTACTCCAAGGTTTTTCAGTCTTCAGGGTTTGGTTTGAGCAAGCCAAGAAACCAAATCTCTGTTCTGCCCCATCTAAAAATAAATAAAGTTTAAAGTAAAGTTGGGAGGCTTATCAAATTCACTTTCTCCAAACGTCTTTGGAGTTGAAAAATAGAGACAACATATCTTGGTTACCACATCAGAGCGAATACTTTAATGAAATACAAAATGTCTTTTGACCCAGCAAACATACACAGGGTGAGAGGTGCTTTCCCAGTCTTGTT
This sequence comes from Bettongia penicillata ogilbyi, assembly GCA_023548195.1. NCBI lineage: Eukaryota > Metazoa > Chordata > Mammalia > Diprotodontia > Potoroidae > Bettongia > Bettongia penicillata. The sequence continues at coordinate 3,304,970 of JAJHZJ010000169.1, read as the reverse complement.
GAAATAAAGCAAATGCTGCCATTGATGATGGAGCCATACAGATCCTAACTGAATTGTTGTCTTCCTTAGAAATAACTTAGAGGCAGAAGGGGAAGGAATTGGAGAGGCATGGGGAACAGAGAGGTGAGGAAATGAGGCAAGTACCCCCTTCCAAACACTGAAGAGACTCAGCAGCCTGCTGTTTAGGATTTACTAAGTTATTTGCCTGGAGGAAGAAATACATTCTTGTGGTATGTGTTTTTTTGAGCCTCTCCTCACTCAGGCTTACTTTCCTGCCTACAGGAAGGAATAACACTTCACAGTGGGAGACAGGGACAATTCCAAGGGGTTCTTTAAGTAGATTATTTCCAAGACTGTGGTGTTCTTGCTGGTTGATGGAGAATCATCCAACTGCAAAGAACTTCAACATTAATTCTCCTTCCTTTGGGAAGATGGATGTCATAAGCCAACCAGGACAGATGTTTGTTTCATCTGTTCTAGAAGTTCTTCCAGAATGGAGACTCTGTGGCCTCCATTGGCAGGACAATCACCTAGTGGTTCATCTAGCATGTTCTTCATTAGCCTCCATTGGAGTCTTCCTCCAATGTTTTATTAAAGAGAAGAAACCTATCCATCTGAAAATGATACAAATAAAGATTCGTGATAGATAGTGTTTGTTTTCTGGTGGTATACCAGTCATATTATTATTCTGCTTTGATTAAAACTCTTCTCCTGAGCCTCATTGTGATGTGGAAGTAATGCTGTTCTATTAAGGACAATAATAGCAATATAAAACTTCTAAGCTCCTACCAATCTGGAATGGCCGTGATTACCGACCTAGAAATATTTGTCATTCTAGGGACAGCCCAACTAAAATCAGAGATGTTAGTCACTAGACAATTGGGCACCAAGTATTAATCATAGGCCTAGCAAATTATAAAAAATTTTAGATGGAGAAGGAAGCCCTACGTGATGGATCCCAGAATCCCAATAATTAAAGGGAAACATTGATCATGAATTCAACCCATACCTAACTAAGAATCCCCTATAACATTCTCAAGAAGTGGTCATCCAGCCTTGCCTTGAAGAAGTCCAATAAGAGGGAAGCCAAGGCAATCCATTTCATATCTGTATAGTTCTAATTGTTAGGAAGTTTTCTCTCTGATTGGGTAAGTCTAAATCTGCCTCTCTGAAACTCATTGTTCTTAGTTTTGCCTCCTGTTGCATGGTAAAAAGAGTTTGTGAGTCAAAAGACCTAGCTTCAAGTACTAGTTTTAATATTTATTAGTGCTGTGACACAAGCCAAGTCATAATAACCTCTTGAACCTCAATTTTCTTCTCCCTTGAAAGGGGATAATAATATTCTCAGTATCTACTCCCAGGATTGTTATAAAGTATTTTGTAAACATTAAAATACTATATAATATGAGCTATTTTTATTTTGAGTCAGATTTTCCTTCCAAATATTTCAAAAGCAATCCATTTTATGTACTATTTTTATATAAATAGGACAATTTCCACTATTACTTAGCTCTATAAGAAGCTAGAAGCTTTTAAAACTAAACCAAAATTCTTCCTCTTTTCCCATTAAATATGTGAGGCAATAAATTTGCAGAGAAGCTTTACCTGGTCCTTTATATCAGTCTGGAAAGCTATAAGAGGTATTCTCATCTTGGAGTGGGAAGAAGGTGTAATTCACATTTTAGGGAAGAATGGGGAAGTTAGATCATCTAATTTACCTCTTGAGTTGGATGGGATGTCAAAGGTCTAAAAGCAGCCTACACCTGAGCACGAATCGTTTTTATACCTTCAATGTGAAATGTTCATATTACCTTTGCTTGAAGTCTTCCACCAATGGGGAACTCCCTATCTCTTGAACAGACCATTTCATGTTAATAACTGAGAGTTTCATCACAATCCTGGTTACCCTTCTCTGAATATGTTAGTTTATCATTCTCCCTATTAGAATGTATAATGGCCAGAATTTATTATAGTATTGCAGACGTGGTCTGCCCATTGCAGAGGTCACCAATCTTAGGAAATTTTAAGTGGGTTCCACTATCATCTAGCTTCCTTAGAAGCTAAAAAGTAAGAGCTTCAAAAGAAAGCAAAAGGAAAATCAATGCCACAGATAAGGGCATCAAAGTGACTCACATACCCTCTTTCTTTATTTCCTCTCTCACATAGGAGAAGTAGGCTTTGGTTCACATCAGGTAACCAATCAAGACACAATTTGATCTACATTTTGGAAATTCTTGGCTAAGGAAGCTGTTGCATTAAGTGGGTTTCATGGCCAAATAGTGTCTCACTCTGGTTGTAACAACAATTAATTACTTTTAATTAGAGTCTCTTGATAAATTCCTTCTTTCCTCTGTGTGGGATATCCTTATGGGAGAGGGGTATTGCTTGAAGTAATATTTGGCAGCCTCATGATTTCTAGTTGCCTAAAAATGTGAAAGCACTACCTTGGAGTCAAGAAAGAAGAAAAACTTACAGGGAAAATACAGTCATCCACACCATCCAAGAGCCTCCCTGTCTGGATCCAACTTACAAAAGTTAGAAATAGACTCAACCCGTTAAACTCAACCCATTAAGTAATTCAGAAAACTGGTTCCTTAGACCTATGGGAAGTTTCAGCAGAGCACAAATAAAACAATATTCTAACTCCTGGCAGAATAGCCTCCCCGAATGTACTGTTTGGGCCACATGTGCTGGTAGATATGATAGTTAAAATCCAAACTCTAGTTAACAGTCTACTCATTGTAAGGGAAGCTACTACATGTTATTTGATAAGGGCTAGGGAAGTTCAGTTATGTTTGTGACTGGCTAAAGATCAACATCTGTGGATTGGTCAAGGTAAAAATAACAAAAACAAAAAAGTTTTGGGAAAAAAGCTGTGCTGGTTCTCTCACTTTCCCGTTTCTTCTTTTCATGAGGTTTGACCATTAGATGTATAATAGTATTTAAGAGAAGGAGCCAGTGGATGAAAACAGCATTGGTGAGGTTTTTGGTAAGTACATACCAAGAGGGGGGAAATAGTTGTATTTGGTACAGAGGATACTAACCAATTTCTCTCTCCTTGAGCACTATTGTGGTACAGTGGGTTGTGTTCTGGGTCATTAGCCATTTAATGCATAGTCATCAAATTTCTTTGGCTAATTAAATTTGGATTGTCTTGGTTTCACATATAATGATAGAATCCTGACTGATGAATAAGCCAATGAGGCCAGTTGATGTTTTAATATGCATGTATGAGCATCATATTATAATTAAATTCAACAAACACTTATTAATCATCTAATCCATTGCAAAGCACAATTCTGAATTGCTGGTAATACAAAAATAAAACTGCAAGTCCCTGCCCTTGTAGACCTTTCATTTGTTTTTTCTGGAGGATAAAGGTACTATAACTACATAGAGACCAGAAATATAATTACAAGGTTGGAAATGCCAGAAGCAAAAGGAGAGATCTCCAAAAAGGGACTCAGAAAATGTGAAATCATGAAGAATACTTTCATCTGAGGGAGGAAGGAAGGAGATCAGAGAAGACTTCATAGAGGAGAGAGCATCTGATTTAAGCCTTAAAGGAAGAGAGGAGTTCTGAAAGATAGATATAGTTAGGAGGATGTTGTTGAGCTCTATGGATGTATGAAGGTAGTTTATGTATGATATACAGGATGATCCCCAAAGTCGTAGTGCAGTTAGAAACGTCTAACATTTAAAAGTTCATTATGACTGAATTAAGACCTACTTAAGGGACTGAATTAAGTCCTGTTGGAACAAAGCATGTGTGAAGGGAAGTAATACGACTTAGTAACTGTTTGGATGGGGGACAAATAATTAAATAAATAATAAATGGATGACTCAATGATGACTAAAAGATTTCAAGACTGAGAGACTGGTGATGGCATCAGTCTTTTGGGCCAGTCATTCAATTACCTCAGAATCCCCACAACAATACTATTGTCCAAAGATAGTATTAAATAAAGATTTTGTAAAATACTTCACTGAAATCTAGGGAATCTCTGAAGGAGGGAGCATGCACTAACAGCTAGGAGTATTATGAATGATTTCCTAAGCATGAGAGTCAAACATTTAAAGAAATTTAGAGCTTTAAGGGATGGTGGTGAAGTAGAAAAGGATTCCAGGCAAGGGCGAAAGTCTTTGCAAAGATATGGAGAGAGGAAATGGAATTGTAGGAACAGCAAATAGGACAGTTATGATATAATATTGGATGCATGAAAGGAAATAATGGGCAATAAGCTGGAGCCAGATTACTAAGGATTTTAAATTCCAAGTTTAGAGTTTTTTATTTTACCGTTGAAACAACAGAGACCCTCCAAACATCAGTCAGTTAGAATAAACATTTTTTTAAAAGTGCTTACCATAGAGGGTGGATCCAAGGTGAATTAGAAGCAGCAATCTGCTAGAATTCTCCCCTTAAACCCTTCAAAAACCTGTAAAAATGACTCTAAATAAATTCTAGAGTACCAGAAACCACAAAATGACAAGTTGAAGCAAATTTCCAGCACAAGACAACCTGGAAAGTCAACAGGAAGGATCTATCACACTGGACTGGGAGTGGAGTGCCATTCAGAATAGGCTGTGCTGAGCTGGAGCAGGCCTGAGGCTACTAAATTGTTGGCAGCAGCAGTTTAAAGACTTCTCAACCCACAAACACCAGAGAGCTGTGAAGGTCAATGGGAAGGTCTCTCACCTGGCTGAGAGGGAAGCTTGGTCCAGCCCCAGATGCAACCCCAGCCCAGCCTCAGATTTGGCCCTAGCCCCAGGGCAGTGGAAACCACTGCTAAAGAGAAGGTTGCTTTTGGAGCATCTCACTTAACAAAGAGCTCAAAAGTCAAATAATTGACTGGGCACTTATCTCTGGAGCTCTTAACTAACAGAGCTCAAAAGTCAAGTAATGGACTGGGAAAATGATCAAATAGGGAAAAATAACCAGTCTATAGGTTCTTACTTTCTTTGTGAAGAGGTATTTTCTTACATCACAGGTGAAAAGGAAGATCAAAACATGCAACCAGAAGAAGACAACAAAGTCAAAGCCCCTACATCCAAAACCTCCAAGAAAAATATGAATTGGTCTCAGGCCATGGAAGAGCTTAAAAATCAAGTAAGAGAAGGAAAGGAAAAATTAGGAAGAGAAATGAAAGTGATGCAAGAAAATCATGAAAAATCAGTCAACTGCTTTCTCAAGGGGAACCAAAAATTCTGAAGAACCTTTAATTTTAAACTATCCTAAATAGCAAGGGGTTCAAAAAGTGAATGAGGAGAAGAATGCCTTAAAAAGCAGAATGGGTCAAATGGAAAAAGAGGTTCAACAGTTCACTGAATAAAATAATTCTGTCAGGGGGTCAGAGCCAAGATGGCAGAATAGAAAGATCAGTGAAAGGGCTTTTTCAACCGGAAGAGAAGGGAGATGAGTCCCCCGCCTAGCTCTGGCCCCAGGCAGCAGTGGCAGAGGCAGCAGCAGCAGTGAGAGGCAGCAGCTGTGGTGGTCTACCAGTTTCCATTGTTGGAGCCCCCAGCTTAAAGCCCCTGGGGTAATTGAGCACCTGAGCATGATCCTGGAGTAAGGAGGAGTACTGGCGCAGCAGAGTTGGAAGCCCTTAAGGAGTAACTCCTCTTTCTTGATGGTGCCACCTTGGAGGAAATGAGAACTTACAAGTGTCCAGAGTATACCCTCCTCTTGACAAAGGACCCAAAAATCAAGTAACCCAGGTTGGGAAAATGCCCAAAAAGGGGGAAAAATAAGACTATTGAAGGTTACTTTCTTGGTGAACAGGTATTTTCTCCCATCCTATCAGAAGAGAAAGAACAATGCTTCTCATCATGGAAAGGCATAGAAGTCAAGGCTTCTGCATCCCAATCATCCAAAATAAATATGCAATGATCTCAAGCCATGAAAGAGCACAAAAAGGAGGTGGAGCAAAAACTGGGAAGAAAAATGAAAGCAATGCAAGAAAATCATGAAAAGAAAGTCAACAGCTTGCTAAAGGAGACCCCAAAAAATACCAAACAAAATAACACCCTTAAAAATGGGCTAACTCAAGGGTGGAGACAAGATGGTGGAGTAGAAAGACTCATGTATGCTAGCTCCGAACCCACAGCCCATATATTTCCTGCAAGAAGAACTCCCCACAAATTCTGGAGCACTGCAAGGTGCTCAGAAACACAGTGGAAAAGATTTCTGTTCCAGAGAGCCCTGGAGAGCCGTCCCCAGGGGTCCGTCGCGCCCCGGAAAGCGGAGTCTACCCCTGTGCAATTTGAAGTCAACACTCGGGGAGGGACAGGATCAAAAGACAGAATAGAAACAATGGGGGGCAGGATAGGGTGGAAGGAAATACAGTTAGTCTTACACAACACGACTATTACCAAAGTCATTTGCAATACTACACAGATAGGGCCTATATTGAATTGCCTGCCTTCCCGAAGGGAACAGGTGGGGAGGGAGGGATGGGGAGAATTTGGAACTCAAAGTTTTAGGAACAACTGTTTAGTGTTGTTGTTGCTACTAGGGAATAAGAAATACAGTTAATGGGGAATAGAAAGTCATCTGGCCCTACAGGACAAAAGAGTAGATAGGGACAAGAGAAGGGAGGGATGATAGAAGAGAGGGCAGATAGGTGATAGGGAAAATTAGATTGCTTGGTGTATTGGGGTGGGGGGGACAAATGGGGAGAAAATTTGGAACCCAAAATTTTGTGAAAATGAATGTAAAAAGTTAAATAAATAAATTTTTATTAAAAAAAAGAAATTTAAAAAATGGGCTAACTCAATTGGCAAAAGAGTTTCAAAAAAGCCAATGAGGAGAGGAATGCTTTAAAAAACAGAATTAGCCAAAAGGAACAGGAGATTACAAAGTTCACTGAAGAAAATAGTTCTTTAAAAATTAGAATGGAACAAATGGAAACTAGTGACTTTATGAGAAACCAAGAAATTACAAAAGAAAACCAAAAGAAGAGATTGTGAAATATCTCATTGGAGAAACAACTGAGCTGGAAAATAGATCCAGGTGAGACAATTTAAAAATTATGGGACTACTTGAAAGGCATGATCAAAAAAGAGCCTAGACATCATCTTTCATGAAATTCTCAAGGAAAACTGCCCTGGTATTCTAGAACCAGAGGGCAAAATAAATTTTGAAAGAATCCACTGATCACCTCCTGAAAGAAATCCAAAAAGAGAACTCCTGGGAATATTTTAGCTAAATTCCAGAGTTACCAGGTCAAGGAGAAAATACTACAAGCAGCTAGAAAGAAACAATTCAAGCACTGTGGAAATACAATCAGGCTAACACAAAATCTAGCATCTCCTACATTAAGGGATCAAAGGGCATGGAATATGATATTCCAGAAGTCAAAGGAACTAGGATTAAAACCAACAATCACCTACCTAGCCAAACTGAGTATAAAACTTCAGGGGGAAAAATGGTCATTCAATGGAATAGAGAACTTTTAAACATTCTTGATGAAAAGACCAGAGCTAAAAAGAAAACTTGATTTTCAAACACAAAAAACAAGAGAAGCATGAAAAGGTAAACAGGAAAAAGAAATCACAAGGGACTTACTAAAGTTGAACTGTTTACATTCCTGCATGGAAAAATAACATTTGTAACTCTTGAAACTTTTCTCAGTATCTGGGTACTTCATAGGATTATACACACACACACACACACACACACACACACACACACAGAGACAGAGACAGAGAGACAGAGAGCACAGGGTGAGCTGAATAGGAAGGGATCATATTTAAAAAATTAAAATTAAGGGGTGAGAGAGGAATATATTGGAAGAAGAAAGGGAGAAATGGAATGGGGCAAATTATCTCTCATAAAAGAGGCAAGAGAAAGCTTTTTCAATGGAGGTAAAAAGGGGGAGGTGAGAGGGTAAAAGTGAAGCTTACTCTCATCACATTTGGCTCAAGGAAGGAATAACATGCACACTCAATTTGGTATGGTATCAATTTGGTATGTTACATTACAGGAAATTAGGGGAGAAGGGAATAAGTAGGTTGGGGGGTGATAGAAGGGAGGGCAAATGGAAGGAGGGAACAATTAGAAGTAAACACTCTTGGGGAGGGACAAGATCAAAAGAGAGAATAGAATAAATGAAGGGCAGGATAGGATGGAGAAAAATATAGTTAGTTTTACAGAACATGACTATTATGGAAGTTTTTTGGCAAAACTACACATATATAGCCTATATTGAACTTCTTGCCTTCTCAGTGGGGATGGTTGGGGAGGGAGGAAGGAAGAGAAGCTGGAACTCAAAGTTTTAGGAACAAATGTTGAGAATTGTTTTTGCATACAACTGGGAAATAGGAAATACAGGTAACAGTGTATAGTAATTTATCTTGCCTTATAGGACAAGAGAGAAGGTGGGGATAAGGGAAAGGAGGGGTGTTAGAAGGGAAGACAGATTGGTGGAAGGGGTAATCAGAATGCTTGGTGTTTTGGGGTGGGGAGAGATGGGGAGAAAATTTGGAACTCAAAATTTTGTGGAAACGAATGTTGAAAACAAAATAAATAAATAAAATTTTAAAAAAATTCTTTCAAAATTGGAATGGAGCAAATGGAAGCTAATAACTTTATGAGAAATCAAGAATTTATAAGACAAAACCAAAAGAATGAAAAAATTGAAAATAATGTGAAATATCTCATTAGAAAAATAACTGACCTGGGCAATGGATTTAGTAGAAATAATTTAAATTGGACTACCTGAAAGTCGTGATCAAAAAAAAAAAAAAGACCTAGACATCATCTTTCAAGAAATTATCAAGGAAAACTGTGCTGATATTCTAGAACCAGAGGGCAAAATAGAAATTGAAAGAATCTATCAATCACCTACTGAAAGACATCCCAAAAGGAAAACTCCTAGGAATATTGTAGCCAAATTCCAAAGTTACCAGATCAAGGAGAAAATTTTACAAGTACCCAGAAAGAAACAATTCAAGTGTTGTTGAAACACAATCAGGATAACACAGGACTTAGCAGCTTTAATACACTAAGGGATCAGAGGTCTTAGAATATGATATTCCAGAGGTCAAAGGAGATAGGATTAAAATCAAAAACCACCTACCCAGCAAAACTGAGTATAATCCTTCAGGGGAGAAAATGGATTTGATGAATAGATGACTTCCAATCATTGTTGTTGAAAGACCAGAGGTGAATAGAAAATTTGACTTTCAAATACAAGAATCAAAAGAAGCATGAAAAGGTAAACAGGAAATAGAAACCATAAGGGACTTATTAAAGTTGAACTGAATATACACAAACATATATATATACATATATAGATGCATACATACAAATATACATACATGTCTACATACACACAAATATGTGTGTATGTATATGTTATATATATATATTTGTATGTATGTATATAGAGAGAGAGACAGAGACAGAGGGCACAGGGTGAGTTGAATATGAAGGGATGATATCTAAAAGAGAAAATTATGAGTTGAGAGGAATGTACTCAGAGAAAGAGAAAGGGAGAGGTAGAATATAGTGAATCATCTCACATAAAAGAGGCAAGAGTTTTTACAATGAGGGGAAGAAGGGGAAGGTGAGAGGGAATAAGTGAGCCTTCCTTTCATCAGTTTTGGCTTCAGGAGGGAATAATATACACACTCAATTAGGTATGGAAGTTTATCTTATCCTACAGGAAAGCAGGGGGGGAAGGGGTTAAGAGAGGGGACATAATAGAAGGGACGACAGGTTGGGGGAAGGGGTAATTGGAAGCAAACACTTTGGCAGAGGGACAAGTCAAAGGAAAGAATAGAATAGAGGATGGGATAGGACAGAGGGAAATACAGTCTTTCATATGATGACTATTATGGAAGGGTTTTGCATGACTACACATGTATGGCATCTATCAAATTGCTTGCCTTCTTAATGAAGATGGGTAGGTGGAGGGGAGAGGAGAGAATGTGGAACTCAAAGCTTTCAAAATTGTTTTCACATACAACTAGCAAATAAGATATATAGGCAATAGGATATAGAAATCTATCTTGCCCTACAGGAAAATAGAAGGAAGGGGATGGGGATGGGTGATAGAAGAGAGGGTAGATTGGAGAAAAGGATAATCAAAATACACACTGTCCTGTGGTGGGAAGAGGGAGGAGCTGGGGAGAAAATTTGAAATTCAAAATTATGTGGAAGTGAATGTTGAAAACTGAAAATAAATTTAAAATTAAAAAAAATTTAAAGCGGTTACTATATGCTGTGCTAAGCATTAGGGACATAAAAAGAGTCGAAAGAGAATCTCTGCCCTCAAGTTGCTTATAATCGAATGGGGAAGATAACATATAAACAAAATATATATATATATGTATACATATATAATAAATATATGTAGCATTCTCACTTATAGAACATATTGACAATTTTTTCAAATATATATGAACACATATAAACGTATAGATATATTTCTTAAGACATATATAGAATAAATAGGAGGGGAATTAAAAGATGGAGGCCCTAGAATTAAGCAAATGAGACAGTCTCTACATCCAAGGAGCTTATATTGTCATGAGGAAAGACAACACATAAATGGGAATTGGAAAGTCAGGTCAAATCTGTGATAAGGACCTTTACCATGGTGTTGACAGTATCAGAGATTCTTGGGAAAGGGAATGAAATGGTCATATTGCTTTAGGAAGATTATTTTAGGAATTGTGTCACAATATGAAGGATGGATTAGAGCACAGGATAATAAATTTAGAACTAGAAGGAGTTTTAGAGGTCACCTTATCCAAAATACCCACTTTACTAATGAGAGAATTGGGGCACAAAGACATTAAATAATTTACCCAACCATATAGCTAGGAAATGGTAAATTCAGGATTTGAAACTGGGTTCTCTGATTCTAATTCTAATTCTTTTTGTGCCATAAAACACTATAAAAAGAAAGAATGGAACCCTAGAGTATTGCAATTACAAGATTGTACAAAAGCAAGAGACCCTGAATGGACAAAGTGTCCAGGTGAGTAGAGAGAAAGAAGTAGATGCAAGCAATACTATGTAAGTAGGTTTGGCAATACTTACCAACTGTTTGTACATAAGAAGCAAGAAGAAGGCCTAGGTCAAGAATGACTCCAGTTTAGAGAAAAGATGGTTTAGGGGGAAAAATGAGTCTTTTTTCAGCCACATTAAGAGGAGATATCTCTTGGATATCCATGTAGAGATGTCCAACAGGCAACTGATGTGAAACTGAAGCTCAGGAGAAAGATGAGGGCTGGATGTATTAGGACCAGAAATCTTCTACATAGGGATGATCATTGAACCTGTATGAACTAAAGGAATAGATAGAGGACAGAGAGAGAGAGAGAAGAAAAGTCAATATAGATCATACATAAGCTTGAGAAATACAGCAGAAGGACAAGATGTATATGATGATCCTATAGCTTGAGAAGCAGTAGTCAAATAGGTAGGAGAAATAGGAAAAAGGAGGCTCACAAAAGCCAAAAGGAGGAGGGTGTGCTCACCAATGTCAAGAACTGAAGGGAAGCTAAGAATGAATAATGAGAAAAGAAAACCAAGTACAATGGTTTGGAGATGATTGATAATCTTAGAGACCAGCTTCAGTTCACTTTGTGAGGCAGAAGTCAGACTGTAAGAGTTCTGAGAAGTAAATTCTGAAAAATAAGGAATTGTGTTAATTATTGTAGATTTCTCTCTCTCTGTATATACATATATATATACACATGCACACACATATATACATACACATATATGCATATATACATGCATACATACAAATATATGTATGTGTATATGTCTATGTGTATACACACACACACACATATGTGCATGTATATAATATACAGGAGTTTTTTTGACAAAATCCTAGGTAGCTCTCTAGTGACTTTGGGAGGTTCTGCATTATTCATTTTGAATGTCTTCCCCAGTGCATTATGCTAAATAATGTCAGGGAAAAATCTCTATGGCATAGCTCATAATCAAATCTGGTAATTAACATTCTTCCATACCTCCAAATACATGGTGATGCAATTTAACAAACAAATATCATTTTACAAAGTTCCAAAACATTGTCGCCTGTCTTGTTGCTTGCAAAGGGCTTTCCCCAACCAAAAAGACAATAAAGAAAAGGAAAAAAATAGGAAAGAAAGCTAAACATTCCTACTCAGAAGGAAGCCTGGTTCATTACAGAAAAAATAGGACTCTCCCCACAGGAATCATGGACCTAGGATTTACTGGAGTTCACCCTCTCACTTTTCATGTAAGAAATCAGGCCAGTGTGGCTTGGTGCTTCTGTGATAACACTGTTCCCCTAGCTCTAGGAGGGCTGGAATTCTCACCCTCTCCTCCTATCTAAGAAGTCCCTCTTCTCTGGGCTCAGTCAGGTTGTTCTTCATTTGTTTTAGTCCTATCCAACTCTTCATGAACCCATTTGGGGTTATCTTGGCAAAGACAGTAGAATTGTTAGTTCTTAATCGCTGAAAATATACCTTAGCCATGCTAAAAGAGTGTCATGAGTTTGGCTTTCCAAAAAAAAATTCTCAACATGCACTTTTAGGCTTTATCTGTATTATTATTTTTCTATCACTTTTTTAAGCCCAGACAATCAACAAGACAAACAAAAAAAAATGAATCAAGCTTTAATTTGTACTGTTTAGTGATTTCTGAGGTGTAAATGCTCACAATAAAAATTTAACAATTGATCCTTGCAAGGATTTCAAGCTGGCTCCAGGACACTACTGAATACAAAGCAGATAAGGATCAAAGAACAAAGGAGGGAAGATGGTAGATGCAACAATTGGTGAGAGCGAAGTCTAGTCACAGACTTTTCTTTCCTCTACTTTCCTAGAGTACAGCACAATGAAAATCTCTTCCTAGAGGGTAAGTCTCAATTATTTTCTATATATCAGTAATACTCTGAGATTGACTGAGAGTAAGGTGGAGGAATGGAGAGAGAATAGACTCTATTTGTAGCCATCATGATTTTCTATATTTTGTTTGACTCTTTATCTCTGTTTTTATATTATTTTATATCAGTAATAAATTTATATATCTATTAACAGTAAGTTTGTAAAAGTCCATAAGTTCATATTTTGAGACTGGAAGAGGGAAAACTAGTCAATAGGAAGAGAGATTTACCCAGTTTGACTCCAGTTTAGAGGTGACTTTATGAGAGACAGAGAGAGAGAGAGAGTTCTGCAACTTTTTTGATTTACTAAGAACATTCCAGAAGGTACCCATTACTATCTTTGAATCCAGAGAAAAAGAGAAGGAAATGAGCAAGCAGCAGAGAAAGGTGATGGGGGGAGAAGGGAAGATTTAGACTACTTGCCCCTGAGAATATTTGAAAAGTACTATTTAGAATATGGCAGAGTAAAAGCAGGAACTTGCTACAACTCTCCCCCCAAACCCAGTCAAATACCTGGGAAGAATGACTCTGGACAAGTTCTGGAGCTGCAGAGCCCATTGAATGACTGAATGGAGTGGGGCTCTAGTTCAAGACAGCTTGGGGGATTAACGGGAGGTGTCTGTCATGCCACACTGGGAAAAGAGAGTGCTCAGGCTTGGACAGTGCTGGTATGGACAGACCTGGGAGGGACTACAGGGGACTGAATCACTGACATCCATGGCAGTTTCTGAATATCATAACCCTAGAACATCAGGGACAGGTTGGAGGGTCAGTATAAGAGACCTGTCAGGCCTGTGTGGGAGAGTAGAGTTGGTCAGCCACAGGTCCAGGATAGTAGAGGGGTGGAGGAGCCTGTGGCAACAGCAACAGCAGGGGCAGCAGCAGCTGCTGCTTCTGGAGCTCTAGGTACATGGATCTTGAGGGGATCAAGTGGCTGACAGTGTATCCCCCCACCTCCACTGGAAGCAAAATAATACATCAACAAAGAGTTCAAAAGGCAAGCAAATGGCTGGGGAAATGAGCAAAAATCAGAAAAAGAATCAGACTATAGAATATTACTTTGGTGACAAGGAAGACCAAAATATCCAAACAGAAGAAGGCAATAAAGTCAAAGCTCTTACATCCAAAACCTCCAAGAAAAATATGAATTGGTCACAGGCCATGGAAGAACTCAAAAAAGATCTTGAAAATCAAGTAAGAGAAGTAGAGAAAAAATTGGGAAGAGAAATAAGAGTGATGCAAGAAAATCATGGAAAACAAATCAACTGTTTGCTGAAGGGAACCCAGAAAATGGTGAAGAAAATAACACGTAAAAGAAAAAACTAATCCAAATGGTAAAAGAGATCGAAAAAGCCAATGAGGAGAGGAATGTCCTAAAAAGCAGAGTTGGCCAGATGTAAAAGGAGGCCCAAAAGCACACTGATGATAATAATTCTTTGAAGATTGGAATAGAGCAGATGGAAGTTAATGACAATGAAAAAAAAAAATATATATATATATATATACACACACACACATATATAAATATATATATAATATATATATTATATATATATAGACAGAGGGCACTGGGTGAGGTGAACATGAAGGGTGATATCTAAAAAATAAAATTAAGGAGACAAACTTATTGGGAGAGGGAGAAAGGGAGGAATAGAATGGGATAAATTATCTCTCACATAAAAGAGTCAAGAAAAAAATTTTTAATGAAAGGGAAGAGGGAAAATGTGAGAGAGAAAGAGTGAACCTTACTCTCATCGGATTGGCTTAAGGAAAGAATATATATGCACACTCAATTTGGTATGAAAATCTGTCTTACACCATAGGAAAGTAGAGGGGAAGGGGATAAATAGAGGATGGGGAGGATGATAGAAGGGCAAATGAGAGGAGGGGGTAATTAGAAGTAAACACTTTTGAAGAGGGGTAGGGTCAAAAGAGAGAATAGATTAAAGGGAAATATGGTTAGTCTTTCACAACATGACTGATATGGAAGTACTTTGCATGACTACATATGTATAACCTATGATGGCTCAGGAGGAGAAAGTGAGCTTGGCGACCTTGTACAGTCTTCCCTTACTCAAAACAAAGTCAAGTGCAAGTCAGGTCATCATTTCTCTGATGTCATGGTCTTCTTTGAGTAAACTGAGCTGCTGGAGTGGGGATCCAACTAGCTGGGTAACCCATCTCATACTCTCCCTTTTGTCTCCTCCTCCTCTTCCTTTGGGGTTTACTAACTAGATGTCTTTCCTTACTTCCTTCTTTCTTTCTTTTCTTCTTTCCTTCCTTCCTTGTCATTCCCAAAACCTTAAACCCAGTGCACTCTGAAGTCCAAAGACTGAACAATAGTGAGTCCCTACCCAAGCTCCACTTAATGACTGACTTAAAGGTATTATCAATAGTAACATTTTCTGTTCCCTCCCAGGTTAATTTGGTTATGGTTTTATTTTGTTCATTAAAAGAGCCATTCCCTGACTACTTCTTAAGGAGGTCTATTCACTCGATGGGCATTACCTCCCTCTAAGTAAATACCTGAAAAAGCCAGCCTAAGAAGGTCAAGGTCTGCCATTGCATCCTGAGCCATCTCCAGTTACTCTGATGAATATCTGGTCACTGGACTTAGATGACTCAGGAGGAGAAAGTGAGATTGGCGACCTTGCACAGCCCTCCCTCACTCAAAACGAAGTCAAGCATAAATCATGTTATCATTTCTCTGATGTCATGGTCTTCTTCGAAAAGGAAGGGTGAACACAACAACAATGTATAACCTACACATTGAACTGCTTGCCTTCTCAATGTGTGGGGAGGGGGAGAGAGGAAGGGAGAGAAGTTGGAACTCAAAGGTTTAAAAACAAATGTTAAAAATTGTTTTTACATGCAACTGGGAAATAAGATACAGGCAATGGGGCATAAAAATCTATCTTGCCCTACAAGAAAAAAGAGGGGAAGGGGATTAGAGAAAGTAGGGGTGTGATAGAAGAGAGAGCAGATTGGGGGAAGGGATAATCAGAATATATGATGTTTTGGGGTGGGCAGAGGGGAGAGACGGGGAAAAAAATGGAACTCAAAATCTTGTGGAAGTGAATATTGAAAACTAAAAATAAATAAATTAATAAAAATCAGAACTAAAATAACAAAAAAAGAAAAGTACTATTTACACTGCATCACACACTCATAAGTCACAGTACTATGCTTTTTATAGTAGTTACTAAAACATATTAAATAGGCAAATGATACTTTTGAGTTTGACTTCATTATGTCGTGCTCATACGATTGGGTTCAATTGAAATACAGCAGGGAACTGAAGGAGATAGAGTCCCCCAAGTATCTAGGGACTGACTTAAAGACAAAACTGGACAAATCCACATAGACCAGCTTCTGAGGGCCTTCTGGCACTGGGAAAAGGATGTAACAAAAAGAATCAGCTTGCTCTAGCCTCTGTATCACATGAAAATATGTATTATCTTTTAAATGAACAAATATTTTTCTTTCCTCTTCATCCTCCTCCATATTTTCTTTTAATGTTATTGGGTTTGATTTCTTTCTTCTTTTTTTGCATCTCTTCTTCTAGATTGTCCTTCACTTCTGTGTATTTGCATTTCCAATCTATTGTTCTCTCTTTTGTTTCTTTGGTGAAGATTGTCATTGCAGATTCCAGTTTTTCTATCTGGCTCATTATTTTTGATTTGCAGTCCATAAATTCTGCTCTTATGATTTTCATTTCTCTTTTGAACCACTCAAGGACAGCATATTATAGTTTCATGTTGTCCTCAAATTCCAAAGGAACTTCTCTCTCATCAAGTATTGGATCATTTCTCTTTTTTTGCAATATTTTTTCATAAATGCCTGAACTTAATTACTAAAAGCTAGAGGCCATATTTTCCTCTGTCATTAGTGTCTATCTGCTTATGTTTAAAGCTTTTGAGTTTTCTTCTTCCTGAATTTGGTAATTTCAGTCCCCACTTTACCTCCTGCCCTCATTTTTCCTACCTCTCAATTTCTGACTCCCTCCCCATGATTGCTGTTTCCTTGGGGGGCTGAATCTTAAAACATCTCAGCCTCCTCTTGCATTAGGTAGTTGAGGCTTCACCAGCCTTGGTCTCTGACTTTTGGGTGGCCAAACTGGCCGCAGATGGATGTTGTATTCTGTCCCTCAAGATTAGTGAAGTGCTGCACAGACCTGCTCCTTCCCCACATGGATACATATACACAATGTTCTGTTTTACTCCTTCTTTTCCTTTATTCTTTGTCCTATAACTAGCAGTTTGGAACTTCACAGCACTGGTGCTGTAGGGTTCTGGTACCTGGCAGTATTTTGCTCCTGAGGGCCTACAGACACCTACCAGGGAAATTTTTTTCAACCTGGAGCACCAGAAAGAGGGAGAGGTTACTAGCATGGGGAATGGGGGTGTTGTTGTAAACCCGTGTCATACCCTTGGGTCTGCAAGTGTAGCCTCACTGATTACTGAGTAGTAAGGGAGGTGGGAGAGAGGTTATGAGTGAGATTTGGTGAACATCACTTTTTTTTAACCTCTTTTATTCTGGGTGTCCTGAATCATGGAAACAGCTGAAGTTCCTTTATCTTTGATGTATAATTTCTATTTTGGGAAGGATTGAAAGGTCAATTTCTAATTCTCCATATGACCCAGAAGTCCTTACTTTAAAATATAAAGAAAATAACAGAACAAAACACTCAAAGAAATATGCATAGTCAAGCAAAACAAATTCCCTTCCTGGAAATATCCAAAAATGTATCTCATTCTGCACATTGAGTCCATCATCTCTTTGTCAAAAAAACATCAATACTTGGCCAGGCATATCTCTTGGTGATTCATTTTATTTTAATTGTAAGTTTTGCATTTCTCCAGCCCTGGGATACTTTCTGCATTCTCTACTATGTTTCAAAAATTGTCCACACAAACGTGCCATAAGATATTGTTTCTCTGGATATGGTGATTTAAATTCACAAGAGGCAGTTAAGTGTTCTCTTACTATCTCCTTCTTTATCTTGGGCTTCAGTTTTCTGTAACTGTTTTTAACCTGTCCTTTCCAGTCCAAAGACGGTTCTTTTTGATGAGGAGAAAAGAAGGAAACAAGAGTTGAATATTTCTGCCTTCTCTGACTCATTATGTAAATTCTTGAATATTTGATTCTTTACAAAACCTCCCCCCTTTCCCAAGATGATTGTAGTACACAGAGTACTGTGATATTAGACGCAGTAGTTCTACTAAATATGGTAGTTCTACTTATTTAGATGATGAAAAGAGTTCATTACAAAAATCTTCCCAGATTTTTTTTTAATTCTTCATCCACTTTTTATTTTCCCTGTCTTAAACTTGAATGTTCTTGAAATAACTTTGTTTAGCTGTACCTCTCAGCTAATTTTCCTTAAATTTTTTTCACTATAGTTTTTCACTTGAAGCAATATGACATATGTGTCTATTCTCTTCCATTAGATTTTACCAAAGAACTTATAGTTTTAAATGAATGTTACTTTGACTTTGCATATCTCCCTGCTTAACAAGGAAATAAGGCTGGCTAAGACGATGCTTAGGCTCTTTCGGTCTTTTCATTGTGGGGACCAATTTACATTGGTTAAAATTCTTTAGGAAAAAATATTTTGTGTTGCTATCTGTTCATTTATCCATTTTCTATTTTTTTATAAATCACCAATAGCTTATTTAAATAGGTTGGAAGTCCTGAACTAGTAGGTCTTTCATTTCTATTTTTTTATTTTTCTTCCAATTAAGTATCAGTACTATTCTTCTATTATTCTTTGGTATTACTTCTAATTTAGTATCTTTGTTCTAACAAGTCAGTGCTCTTAGCGTATGTGAACAGCTGATCCAGAAATGTTTCCCACATTGGTGACCATTCATTTCCTGAGCAATATAATAAAATTAGATTTTTAAAAAGATAAATTATTTGACCAGAAATTTTGACAGAAATTCTCAAGTTATTTTTTGACACTGCCTTTTTCTAGCCATTTGACCACTCCTCAACACCCTTTGTTACATCAACATCCACATCCTGACTTCTATGTATGGGTATACCCTAGGCCTCTGAGCTTGTCTCGCTTAGCTTCTCTGTCTATACTCTGAGCAATCATCTCTATGTAAATGCCTTCTAAATCTATAAACTGAACTCTCCTTTCTCACCTGAGTTCTAGCCTGACATTACCAGCCATCTCCTAAACATGCACCCTTGTAAATTCCAGACATCTCAAACTCAACATGTACAAAACAGAATTCATTGTCTTTTCTTCTAAATCTATTCCTTCCCTTAATTTCCCTGTTGTGGCTGCACCACAACCCTTCTAATCACCCTGCCTAACAAACTTAAAACCATCCTTGTCTCTTTTCTATCTCTTACCCAAAATATTTAATCAATTATCAATACTTGTAGAGTACCTCTACAACATCTTTTGTATCTGTCCCCTACTTCCTTAAGCCTTCATGACTTCCTGCCTGAACTATTGAATAATATCTGCAAACTGGTCTTTCTGCTTCTAGTTTCTCCTCTCTCTAAGACACCTTCCAGGTAGCTGTCAAAGAGGTAATTTTAAAGCACAAATT
This sequence comes from Bettongia penicillata ogilbyi, assembly GCA_023548195.1. NCBI lineage: Eukaryota > Metazoa > Chordata > Mammalia > Diprotodontia > Potoroidae > Bettongia > Bettongia penicillata. The sequence goes on along the minus strand of JAJHZJ010000169.1, from coordinate 3,285,511 downwards.
TGCCCATGTCATTCCTCTGCCAAACAGTTTCATTTATTTATGGTTGACTCTAGCAGCAGTGTTTAAATTATGGTTCAATGATCCATGGAGCTCCCTAAAACTGTTTCATGGGTCTACAAGGTCAAAACTATTTTCATAATAATACTAAGATGTGACTCTTCCCTTTTCCAACCATATATTTATGAGATGCCATATTTTCTTAATATACTTTAACCAAAACAGCATAATATGACAGATTGACTGCAGAAGCAGATATGAGAAACCAGTGCTTAACCAGAAATAAAAGATTTACAAAATATAAAGTAATTCCACTCTTCTCATTTAATTTTTGTTTTAGAAAGTATAGTTATTTTTTATAAAATGTCACTTATACTAGGTTTATCATTATTATTGTAAAATTTGACAATTTTTAATTTCAAATGTGGTAAATATGGATAGGTATAAGCCACACAAACAAAATCTCTTTGGGGACCAAATGATTTTTCAGGGTATAAAGTGGTCCTAAGAACATCAGATTTGAGAACCACTGATCTATAGGATTATGCAGACAAGACTGAATCTGGTATTTCAGGTTCAAGAATAGTGGGACAGTTAGCATTTAACAAAAGGAAGTGATTTATTTGAACACAGCTTTCTTATATGTGTATTGCCATGATGGTCTGCGGTCAGAAGCCTAAGGCTGAAATTAGAGGGCCCCATGCCCTTGGCCTGGACAACCAGGAAGCTACATCATCAGCCCATGTCTTAGTTCCCTGAGATAATTAAGGCTTCAGTTCTGTTTCAGTACATTTTTTTTTTAAAAAAGGTACTAGCCCAGACAAAATGTTGGCGAACTCTGGTAAATGCTCCTTCTGCCACAGATAAAATTCAGCCTCCTCTATTTAGCATTTACAACAGTTCACAATCTGTCCCTAACCATGCTGATTTCACATTGTCCCTCTCATTCATTCTATGCCTGGCCACTCACTTAAATGTTCCCCTGGATGATATTCCATATCTTGCTGCTGACTATTCACTAAGTAAAAGTCAGTGTGATTTTTAGAATCCTTTACAGCTAGGTGGATACAGTGGATAAAGTGTTAGGCCTGGAGTAGGAAAGACCTAAGTTCAAATTTGACCTTGAACATTTACTATGTGTGACCCTCTACAAGTTACTAAGTTTCCTCAACTATAAAATGAGGATAATAATAGTATATCTCTCCCAGGGTCACTCAGCACAAGCACTTAATAAATATTTATTTACTTCCTTCCGTCTTGCTTTCCTTCCTTTTCTAATAATCTATTATTCTTATTACAAAAGAAAAAAGGGGGAAATATAGAATTAAACGACAGTGAATTCATCACTTGATAGCCAGACCACTGCTATGATCCCCCTGTAGTTAATCGATAAGTCTGTTGTAAGGTCATATCTATCCAAACACTTCTAATATGGTAGACTCTAGTGGAATTTGCAGTCTCTTAGCATAGCATTTGAGAATCTAGGGACACCTCCATTCCATGATGTGGAACTGGAGTGGGACTCCCTGGAGGCAAACATAACTAACTCTCTATAACATTTAACCATTATTCCTGGTTCTGCCCTTTGGGGTCAAGTAGGGCAAGTATATGCATACATACATACACAAATATATATATATGTATATATATATGTATTTTTATATATTTATATATACATATATGCAGCTGTGTGTACACATATACATATTTTATATGTATTTTTTCTCCATGGTACCTCTTCCAATACTTGCAGCCAGTTATCTTTTTTTCACACATTTTCTCTTCTTCAAGGTAAACAATTCTGATTCTTTCCACAAATTTTCAGTTCATGTATTTTGGTACCAAATGATATGATAGAGAACATAAGTACTCTAAAGGTTCAGAAGAGACAGAGATCAATGAAGAACTGAGTGATTCTCAAAGACAGAGATAGCTTCCTTTCTGACTTTTTATCCCCAGTGTTTGACAAAGTGCCATTTGCACACTAGTTACTTAATGAAAGTTTGAAATTATTTGAACTAGCCATATAAAAGTACATAAAGGAGGTGGAATTTGAGCTGAGGATTTGAGGACCGAGCATGCCCATCTTTGGCACGGCATGGGTCTCACAAATGCCTACTCATCCACAGAGAGTTGGCAAAAGAGTATGGTGGCTCTAACATTGGTGCCCTTAACAGTGGTGGGTGGTGAAAGGGAGACAGCTGACTTCCTGGCAACTGTGGGGTAAACAATGTAAACCAAGTAGGGGCAAAAGGAAAGTGTGGGGGCCAAGAAATTTAGTCAGATATCAAAGGGAACAAAGTTGCCACCAGCCCAGAGAAGTAGTAGTTGTACCAAAGAGAAATACTGCACCTTCCAAAGCAAACAGGGGAAACTTCTGTACTATACCCAGCCTTGGGCAGATAAAATGCTGAACAGATTCAAAGGCATTGTGTTTTCCTGCTCTGCAAAGGATAAAGAAGTTGGAGGTGGAGCAAGAAGGATTTTAAAAGTCTCCAAGTATGTGAAAGGTTAGCAGGTGACCATCTGTTTTTCTTTGCCTCTGAGGGCAGGAAAAAAAAAAGAAATAGTTTTATATTGCGTCAGGAGTCATTTGGGAGAAATACAAAACAGCATTTTGACTGTAACACTTATCGAGTGGTAGTTTTGAAATGCCATTTACAATGCTGCCATTCCCTTCCCTGGGGATCTTGAAGAAAAAAAAGAGGCACCCATCTGTTTGGGCTAATAGGCCCACTCAACTAAAAGTAGGGAACGAATTATATGATTCCTCTTCGTCCGTTTCATTTGGAGGATTCTAAAATTGTAAATAAACATGACCATTCTGCCCCAGAAATAACCCAGAGCCTATTTCTTGAATTTCTCTCTCTTTTTTCTCTCAATGTGATGCTCGAGTTTTTGCATTATACCTGTCCCCCCTTGTTTACATAACTGTTCAAATAATTCAATAAGAACAAAATGTAACCACATACCTGATACTGGGCATCTTCCAAGGGACTATGTCCTTCTCTTCCTTGGTTTCACAGATAGCAACATCTTCATAGAGGTGTTGTATTTCTCTGTTGAGAGTTGGCTTCCCTTGCTGGAAACGGAATTTATTGAAAAGTTGGATCCAACTTGACTACCTGTAAAGATAATAGGAGATGCTCTCTGCTGATGGGTAAAGATATGCAAAGCCAGTGTTTTATGGGAGGAGAAGTTCTGGACATACTGTGAGTGGGTAGTCTTCACTTCTAGGGATAAAATAGAGCTCAATCCCCAAGCTCAGTGAAAACTATTGAAACCAGTTATGAAGGTTGACTACTCCATTAAGTCCTAGCATTATATATTAGATCATATAACACAAAAAACCTTAAATTGATACATAACCTAAATTGAAAAGTTCATATCATATAAATATCAGAAAAGGCTACAACTATGACTTCAGGGAGAATACTTACATAAACAAGGGATAGAGATGATCATAAAAGATAAATTGGACACAAAAATGAAAATATTGGTACAAGTTAAGGAAATACGCAAGTAAGAGTAAGAAAGGAAAGAAACGAAGAAAAAGAATTCCCAGAAAATATCTAAATATCCAAAATATCCACAACAAAGGTCAAATATCTAAGATATATAAATAATTGATACTGAGATATATATATATATATATATATATATGTAAGTGTGTGTGTGTGTATGAATAAGAGCCATTCCCTAGTAGATAATGACTCAAAGATATGAATAGGCAATTTTCAAAATGGATATAAATATTGACAGTTATATAAAAATGTTCCAAATCTCTAATTGTTAGAGAAATATAAATTGGGTTCCATCTTGCATCCAATACATGGCCAAAGATTGTTTTAAAAAAAGAGGGAAAGTCATTGTTATGGGGAGTATGGAAAAACAGAATGTTCCATTGATAGAGCTGTACTTTAGTTCAATCACTCTGGAAAGTAATTTGAAACAAGTCGCTAAAGTGAAAACTTATTTTAACTCAGTTGTTCTACTATTTGGTGTATATTTCAAGGAAATCAAGGATAGATATAAAGGACCCAAGATATTTATAACAATATTTTTTGGACTAGTAAAGAACTGGAAATAAAATAGGTGCTCATTAATTGGGAAATGGCTGAACAAATTATGTTATATGAACATATGGAATATTGATCATAATTATTTCATTTTATCCTAATAATAACCCTGAATGCTATTATTATTGCCATTTTACAGATGAAGAAATAAGGCAGACGGAGGTCAAGTGATTTGCCAAGGGTCACACAGACGGTAAATATCTAAGGCTATATTTGAATTCAAGTCTTCTTGACTTCAAGTTCAGCACTCTAGCCACTGAGCAACTTAGTTGCTTCAGAGAATGCCTTGTATTAAAATTTTGCAGATTAAAATGACCCTTTTGTATGGGGGAGTGGGAATTGTTGGGTAGTTGGTAGTGGCAGATACACACCAAAAAATAGGGCCAATAAAGCTGTTTGTTGTTGTTTTTAAGCACAGAATGAAAAAAAGAAAATGAAGAAAGGGTATAAATGAATAGAATGATTTTGCTTCCACTCTATTAATTGAAATACATATGTGTGTGTTCATCCTTCTTTGCCAAAGAAGTCCATGCCATCAGAGAAATGATGACATGACTTGCACTTGACTTCTTTTGAGAGAAGGAAGGCTGTGCAGGTCACCAGCCTCACTTCTCCTCCAGAGCCATCTGAATCCAATGACCAGATATTCATCAAGATGACTGGAGATGACCAGGATGAGGCAGTTGGGGTTAAGTGACTTGCCCAAGGTCACACAGTGTCAAGTATCTGAAGTGAGATTTGAACTCAGCTTCTCCTGACTCCTGCACTGGTGCTCTATCCACTGCACTATATGTTTATATTTCTTGAAACTATACATTATCAGATATTCAATTTCTCATGCAAGCATTTTTAATATATTAACCATGTTTGTGTTTGCTAATGATTGTTAAATTTCATAATAAAATGAGCTTTCTTTAAAAAGGAGAAAGCTTGTTTTGTACAAGCTGTTCCCTCTGCTTACAATGCAGTTCTTCCTCATTTATGCCTCTGCAAGTCTTCACCTTCAAGGTTCATTTCAGGTGACTACTCATGAAAAGCTTTCTTTGATCTCCTGAATTGTTAATGTTTTCTTTTTCCTCAAATTACCCTCCATTTACTTAACTTTAAGCATGTTACATACATCCTGCCTTAGTACAGTGTAAGTTCTCTGAGAATGGTGATGACACAGTGTTTCACATAACATGTGCTAAATAAAAACGATTCTCTCATTTGTAAGGGTCCAAAAGAAAAGGCTTAATCTTTGTCCAGGGAACTCTAAATTTTAACCTGAATTATTCTGTTTGTTTTGCTTAGCTAGGTGTGGTGGCTAAATCTACACACATGCAACCCTGTCTGTCCTTTCAGGAGGAGGCTCTCACAGCTTTAGGTTAGAAGGTTACAGGTAGCTCTATAGAGATCAAACCCAAAAGCTAAAAAAGGCACTAGCAGCCCTCCATTCCAGGCAACTCACTCATTAAGTGTTAGATTTCCCAAGATCCTCTCTGACTTCTAACTAATTTAGGCCAGGTCTAAAGGTTATTTAAGAAAGCAAGATCATTATTCCCTCCCCAGTTATCCAGTATTGCTGATTTTATTACATCAGCACCAAAACTCTATTGTTTTGGAGCTGTCTCTTGGCTTTTCAAAAACCTCTTTGTCTCCCTAATTCTATACAACTGTGTGACATTCCTTCAAATGTCTAAAGAGGAGCTTTCATGTCTTACTTCTGTCTTCTCTTTTCCAGGCTAGTTCCTTCAGCAGATCCTATCACAGCTTTGACTGTGTGGTCTCACTTTTCAGTCTCTTTCTCATTTTGTAATTTACCTATAAAATATAATAGCTTACTATGAAAATTATTAGTAAACTAATGAAAAAGAGAAAGTCAAAGAAAGCCAGTGCTTAGAATTCAAATAAAAATAAGCTCCTTGAATTTCTGAATAAGAAGGTTGTACAGAGTCCCAGTTGGGGCCTAAGATCTTTAATTAGATTCATAAATGCAGGCTAGAAAAGAACGTTTTCCCTCACCCCAATGCCTACCCCCACCTCCATGCCTCCCACCCCGAGCCTCTAGGAATCCAGACTGACTTGGCTGTAGACATGTGTATTGTGGTTTATCACATGGAGACTTCATTGTTTTTTACTGTAGACCACAACATGCAATTTGTGGGAAAGTGAGCTCATTTTGAGGCAGAAGATTTGATGCCTCTCATTCCCTTCTCTGGGTCTTTCTGTTGTTCTTATTTGGGGATTTTTTAATATTTTTTTCACTTAACATGCTAAATCACTCTTTCAGTATTTTTTCAACATGTAACAAAATTTCCAGAAGGTAAATGACCCCATGTTTCCCATTTAAAGACATAAATAAACCCTGGTAGAGGTAGAGGACCAGCATATTGGGACTAAAATCTGGAAGAGGGGTAACCTCAAAGAGAAGTGTCCTTTGTAACTAACTGAGAAAAGACAGACTGAGCACACTTCTAGTGCCCCACTAATTAGATCTAAAACTGGTTCTCCTCTTGTCTTATGTGTCACAAAAGACAGCAGGACCCAAGGTTTCAGTTCTAGTTTGAGATCTCTTAATTCACTGGGGCCTCAAAGAGAATAGAAATTTCCAATAGAAGAAACTAGACTGGAGCCTGACAATATAATAATTAGTTATCCTTGTCCTGTCCATCCTTTCTATAATTTTGTCCAAGAGTTGGAGGGATGTTAGAGATCATCTAGTCCAATGTGTAACTGAATAAGAATCTTCTGCACCACATAGGAAGATATCCAATAAGAGGAAGCACCATCAGCAGACATTTTCATTTATGTATTGTTCTAAATGTTAGCACTACTTTTTCATCTATGCCAATTCTAAATCTAACTCTCTAGAACTCATTGCGCCTACAGTATTTCTGTCCTCTGGAGCCAAACAGAGCAATGTAATCTCCCTTCTGTCTGGTAGCCCTGAAAAGTGCCATTGTATCCAAACTAGCTGTTTTCTTCTTCTGGCTAAACATCCCTAGTTCCTTCAACCTGTCTTCATATTACATAATCTTCAGGTTTTCCACCATCCTCATTTTCCCTCTCTTAGACAGCTATTAGATTATAAGAATGATTCCTAAATATATTCAGAACTGAGCAACATACTCTAGTAGTTATCTGATCAAAAAACAGACAGATATTCTATAGGCTTCTCTTGATTCCGGCTGAGACTTCATGAGCTTTCTTGGCTGCCATCTCATATTAGTGACTCATATTAGTTAAGTGTATAATCTCACAAAATACTCACATATTGTTCAGACAAACTTTGACTGAAATGGGACTGTTAGATGTCACAGTAAATTGAGTGTGGGAGTGTGGAGTCAGGAAACCCTGAATTTAAATCTGACCTTAAGCACTTAAGCTGTGTAACCTTGGGCAACTCACTTAACCTTATTTGCCTCAGTTTCCTCATCTGTAAAATGAACTAGAGAAGGAAATGGCAAACCACTCCAGTATCTTTGCCAAGAGAACCCCAAATGGGATCACAAAGAGTCAACAGCAGTCACATCACCTAGGGAGCTCCCCTATCTTGTATTTGCAAAGTTATTTCTTTTTTACCCAAGTGTAAGGCTTTACATTTATCCCTGCTTTTGGCAGAGGAAGGGCTTTATCATGTATTCAGATCGCCATCCTCATTTTACCATTTTATCAAAGCACATCTCTGCACCCAGCTTATTATCTCTTCCTTTATGTCTTCTTCAATTTCTCCTTTCTCCCCAGGTTTAAGCTTCTAAGGACTTGGTCATTTTTCACTCCTTAATGCTGAACAGTATCTGCCAACATTTTTTTTTCTTTTCTTCCCTGTGCCCAATGAAGTCCCCAGAGAACTTTTTTTGTGTTGAGGTCATGAGAATCAAAATATATTCTTTTTTTCTGGAAGATAGTTCAAATTGTATCATTGAATTACTTATATTCATTGTCTGCAGCAAATGCTTTTCATAAACAACTTATTTTTTCAGTGTTATTTTGTTTATGCTCCTCATGAGGGCTACAGTTCAAGAGGAGTTAACCAAGGATTCAATGAACCGATGTGTTATGGTGTCATCTGGTACATAATGAAGGTAATAGAGCTACTCCTTTACTTGCTCTTCTGAAGGTACCTTGTAAACTGTCCTTCCATTTGGTTGGATTCCTTTCCTTAACTTTCTGATCACTGGAAAAAGATCACAGGCTTAGGGTGCAACAATGTTTTAAGTGGTCTAAAACTGCAGAACCTTTTGTCCCATCATGGAACAGCTTTAGTATCATTCATTTCTCAGACTGACCGAGTCAAAGGATTCACCATCTCATTGTCAACCTGTGAAGGATTAGAATTCTGGTATTTGACTAGACTTATTCTCAGAAGCGGATATGATTCAGTCTCTGGAAGCCTGCTTACATTTCTTCTAACTTGGTACCACCTACCAGTGTTTTTGCTTAGAAAAACTTACATCACTTCCATATCATGATAAATCATCAGCAGAGGACTTTCATGAAGGATTTTCTGATTTTAAGCTGTATGCCTAAAAGCACAATGTTGAGAATGAGGGGATGGGGCTGGGCTGATTATTCTTTTGTATCAGTGCTGCAGTGGTCAGAGCACATCCAGAAGAAGGTCATGATCACCGCAAGAGGACTGGAGACCATACTACACAAGAATCAGTTAAGTATTTAGCCTATATAAGGAAAGATGTAGCTGGACAACTAACTTCACAGATTTGATGGGCTACCATGGTGAAGAGGAATTATTGAATTTGTTTTACTTGGTTACAGAGTGTAGAAAAGTAACAATGAATAATGGTGCAGAAGAGTGGGCTTCAGCTCAATACATAAAAATAATTCATAATAATCAGAGATGTCTGAAATTGATCTGGATTTCTATAGGAGGCAGTGAATTCCTCTTTACTGGGAGTCATCATAAGCAAGTAGATGACAACTTTTTAGGGATGCAGAAGGGTTTCTTCTCCAGACACAGATTGGAATAGATGATGCATATTTATCTTTCCAAATCTGAGCCTCTAGAATTCAGTTCAGAAATGATGAGTTCAGCTCTTGATACTACCTTGGACATAAAATTCATGAACCTCACCTCCTTAAATGAAAGTTATCCCTCCTTCCGTCAGTCTTTCACAGAATTTTGTATGTACTTCACCCATTTACCTTAGATGTTGTGGTGAATAGGTCACTGCATCTGTAGTCAATAAATCCGAAGTTCAAATCTGTTCTCAGACATTTATTAGCTATGTGACCCTCACGAATTCATTTGATCTCTATCTGTCTTCTTCATCCATAAACTAGGGATAATAAAAGTATCTACCACCTGGGATTGTTGTGAGGAAAAAATATAAATATTTGTTAGATGTTTTGCAACCTCATATACATGCTAGCTATTATTCTCCTTATAACTGCCGCAGAAATTTTCCTAAAGCTCAGGTCTGTATAGCTCGCATTCTATTAGAAGAGACAAAATATACATACATACATTCTATTATATAGAAAATATAAAGTAACTAAAATATAAAATATAAATTAACATATAAAATAACTTCATGGTAACCTTAGGGGAAGTCACTTGCAGCAGAGGGGAGCCAAAAGGTGGTAAGGAAGATGACCCTTGAGGGAAGCTAAATATTCTAAAAGGCAGAAGTGAGGATAGAGAGCATTCCAGGCATTTAGGACATCCAATGCCAAAGCACAGAAATGAAAGACAGAATGTTTTTTATGACACAGAGACTAGGCCAGTATGGTTAGACCATAAAGAATATGAAGGAAAATTATATGTAAGAAGAATTGGAAGCTAGGAACCAGATTGGGAAAAGTTTTAAGTGTCAAACTGAGTCTATATTTTACCCTAGAGATAATAAGAAGTTACTGGATTTGACTGAGAAAAGTGGTAACATAGACTTGGCCTTTAGGAAAATCATATTAACTGCAATGTGGAGGATGAATTAAAGTAAAGAGACACTTGAAGCAGGGAGACCAATTAGAAAGCTACTATTAAAATTAGAGAGAAGTGGTGGTTATGATTAGTGTGGTGACTGTGTGTGTGGAGAGAAGGGGACATGCATGAGAGAGGTTGTGGAGAGACAAATGACAAGATTTGGCAACTTTTTGGATTACACATATGATGAGTGAGTAAGAGTAAGAAGTATGACATTGAGGTTGGGAAATGTTGGTAGCTAGGGATGGGAATGCCTTCAACAGTAAGAGGGAAATTTGGTGGGTTTGGGGGAAAGATAATGAGCATTTATTTTACATATATTGATTTTGATGCATTGTAATGGTAATTATGAGATTTGAAGATTTCCCCACCCATTAATGGGCTTGTCCATTAAGGGAACTTTGATTTGTAGGAGGGCCCATACCTTCTGTTAATTTCTAATGAGGCACTGGTTCTAAAGGGTTGTGATGCCCTCTGGCTCTGAAAAGTGTATAAGTACTCTGAGGTGAGGTTTCACTTTGGGGCTTACTCCTTGGAAGTGTTTATTTGGTCAGATGAGACTCTGGGAAGCTGCTAAGGAGCCACCTCCACCTCCGGCTTTGAAAACTTAGATGTTGGTGCTTTTCTCCCTGGTAACTGTGTGTGTATGCTGAGAGAGTTGGATCTCTGTCCGTTGATTTTTGATGTATGTATTGCTTACAGTCAGACAGTTGGAAGCCTTGTCTGTTGGTCTTTATTTCTCTATTTGTATTTTCTCTGAAGTTCAGGGTGCTGGATTTTTCCCCTGAACTAAGTGAGTGATATATGTGCTAGGTTAAAGTGATTTTTGATCCCTCAAAAGCTGCTTTCCTTTTAGAAAACCAGATCTAAGAACCAGTATAGCAAGCTCTCCTTTGTATGCTGGGACCCTTGCTGTTATAGTCATCTCTTATTAGACTGTAAGCTCCTTGAAGTAGGCATTAGATCTTATTTTTTTTTAAATCTCCCCTAGGAGCCTGGTGAAATATTTTAAATATAGCAGCTTCTTAATGAATGTTTGTTGAGACGAATTTTATTTTTATCATATTCTGTGACAAGAATGAGTGTACATAGTCAAGACCAATGACTTTCCCCATCATCAAGGTTATAATTTGAGTGGGGCTTATCTTTTATGACTCTTAAATTCCTCACTGGAGTCCTCCTGATTCTTTGCATCAATGCTCCTCTAACCGCCTGTCTTTATGCAACCCCAGAGGCTCCCCTGCAATATCCCACCTTTATTGGCCCACTCAGTTACCCATGCTCCTTACCAACCTTCTTCCTCCACCACAAAATTCTCATGACCATATAAATCTGATTGTTTTGTGTTTTAGATCCTCAAAACCCTTTATGATAGCCAGCTAACAAAGTATGTGATAATCAGGCTCAGGATGGAAAAATGTTACCTTTCTCATTTGTGTTTTAAGCAGGAGCAATGTCTAATTTCAAATACAATTCCCTGAACCCAAAACATTGACAGTGGAAACAGTGCTTTAGCTCAGGAGATGCTTTAAGAATGAGGCTAGAGAGGAAGCAAAAAGCTAGGAATCAGTTTTTATAGTCAGTATCTTTGATAAAAGCCTCCTGTCTAAAACATGTAGAGAACTGAGTCAGATTTACAAGAATATGTCATTCCCCAGTTGAAAAGTGGTCAAAGGATATGAACAGGCAATTTTCATCATATGAAAAATCACATTTATTAAAGCAAATCATGTTGATTAAAGAAATGCAAGTTTTAAAAAAATCTGAGGTACCATTTCACGTCTATCAAACTGGTTAATACAACAGAATAGGAAAATGATAAATATTGGAGAAGATACGGGAAAACTGGAATACTAATGCATTGTTGGTGGAATTGTGAACTGATCCAACCATTCTGGAGAGTCATTTGGAACTATGACAAAAGGGCTATAAAAATGTACATTCCCTTTTACTCAGCAATACCACTTCTAGGTCTTTATCCCAAAGACATCATAAAAATGGGAATAGGATCTACATGTACAAAAATATTTAAAGTAGCTGTTTTTGGGGTGGCCAAGAATTGAAATTGAGGGGATGCCCATCAACTGGAGAATGGCTGAACAAGTTGTAGTGTTATGAATGTAATGGAACACTATTGTGCTACAAGATATGATGAGCAGGTGGACTTCAGAAAACCTGGAAAGCCTTGAATGAACTGAAGCTGAGTAAAATGAGAACCAGCCACATTGTGTGATGACTGACTTTGATGGACTTTACTCTTCTCAGCAATGCAAAGATCTAAGACAACTCCAAAAGGATCATGATGGAAAATTCTATTCACATCCAGAGAAAGAACTTTGGGTTCAGAATACAGGTGGAAGCACACTATTTACTATCCTTTTCTTTTGTTGTTTTGTTTCTTCTCTCTTGTGGTTCCTCCCATTGGTTCTAGTTCTTCTTATATCATGACGAATGTGAAAATTTGTTTAATATGAATGTGTATGTAAAGCCTATATCAGATTGCATGCCGTCTTACAGAGGGGGAAAAATTTAAAACTCAAAAACTTAAGGAAGTGAATGCTGAAAACTAAAAAAAAAAAAGTTAATTTTTTTTTTTTTTAAAAGAGAGAGATTGGAGATACTTGAGCAAAGGCTGGATGACCACCTGCAGGGTACATCTTAGAGAGCATTTCTGAATTTGTACTACAGATCTAAAGTGTGCAAAACATTGGTTCTCCAGCAAGGGAAGGTATAAAATTTAAATTAGACTTGGTCCTCCTCTCAAAGTTACAATGTACAATAAGACTTAAAAAATTCTGTATGTTCCTGACCAGAGACATCTGGAAGGCTTCCTGGAGGTGATGTCAGAGTCCTTTTGGACTTTGGAAACTTATCCCAATTCTAACATTCTATTGTTTTATGCTAGGGATTTCAGGCAGGCAATAGGATGCTACTGGGGAAGCAGGCTAACCATCTGACCACAGTATTTAGATGACTATCTCCTTTATTATAGCTGGCCAAGGACTCAGTGTTTCCAAAGGGAAGCTCCGGGGGTGGCTTACTCTAGTGAGTGAGGGCAAGCAAAGGAGAAATACAGACTTGGAAAGTCAGTGAAATTATCTCATTGAACTTTTCCATTATAAATGTCTGTGGAACCTGAATTGCGTGATGCCTTGCTATGGGGAAACCAACTATAATTTTCTTTAAACACGGTTCTTTTTTTTTCTATTTTATTTCAAAATGTTCCAAGAAGAGAAAGAGTTTTGCACCTTTAATACATCTCTGGCATAAATCCAGTTTCAAAATCACTGATAGGAGTTGCCAGGCTAGGTAATGAGTAATTCTGAATATTCTCTACAAAATAACTTTAACATATATGTATGTAATATAAATTATCGTTTTATTTCATTGTATTTTCCTGGGAGTGAGGGTGATATAACCAGTGGAATGAATGATAGAAAACTAAGCAAGGTCACCAGGGAAACCATTTTTTTTTTCTGATCAGAATAACATTAAAGGGAGTTGCCCTAAAATACAGGTTTTTATTTTCTTTTCTTTCTGCCTTTGCCACAAGGAGAAGAGCAATGCGTTAGAAAAGGTCAAAGGATCTGTGATCAAATTCTGACTCTGCTGCACTACCTACCTATCTAATATTGGAAAAGTCACTTAATCTCTACTGGTCTCATTTTTTCATTTGTGAAATGAGGAGTTGGAGGAGATCAGGAATGTTTAATCTTTTTTTTAAAATGTCATGAGCCCACTGGGATCCTGGAGCTAGCTCAAACTGACTCAGAAGAGTTCATGATTAAATTTTCAGTGTGAGCATTTATACTTCAGAAATAAGCAAACATTTAAATTCAGTCTTGATTTATTGTTTTCTTGATTGTTTAGACTTTTAAAAGTAATGGAGAAAATGTCAATAATGCAGATTAAGCTGAAAAGTGGGTCATTGGTACTTGTCACTGTTTTCCAAAGAGTCCTTTTCCAGGACCTGTTTGACAATCTAGTGAAGCTTATGGATGACATCAGAAATTTCCTTAAAGAAGAATATTTAAGGAAATGCTAAATTTTAGCTAGAGATTAGTCAAAATAAGGAGTCAATTTTTTTCCCCTCTAGATTCATGGATTCCCTGAAATCTATTCATGGAGTCAAGATTAGAGACCCCAGACTAGATGATCTTTATGTCTTTTAACTCAGTGCCATGCTTCTTTGAGCCAGGCACTGCAAAACCCTGAGGATTTAAGACCATTCCAGATCTTAAAGGCAGAACATTCCTACCTCTAGCAAAAAGCTGGGTCTAAGGGAAAGATGTTTTTCTTACTCATGCTGATAAAGAAAGTCAAAGTTGCTCTGTGTTATATGTTGACTTAAATTCATTAAGCAATTTCAGTAATTCATGATTAGCTGACATTTATATGGTTATTTCAGTGTAAAAAAAAATCATGGCAAGATTACGTGCCATTTGTTTTTCACACATGGAGAAAGCCTACCCAGTTTGGTTTACCCAGTTATATTCTAAGACATTACTGTTGACTTAGGGATAGATTATACATATTTCTGTTAATCATAGAATGACAGAGATAAAAAGGAACTAAGAGAAATTATATAGTCCAACCCACTTGTTTTACAATAATAAAAACAAAATACAGGGAGAAGTGATTTGCTAAAAATCACACAGAGCTAGGACTAGCCCTAGAGTTTCCTGCTTTCCAAAGTAGAATCTATTTCCACTTCATCCTGGTTGTTTTCTCACAATAAAAGAACACACTGACTTATTCATCCTTCTGGTGAGAAAGAAGACTTTTACCTAAAAAAATTAGAAAGTAGAGGCCTGAAAGAGTTAACACACACATCCCTGAAGTGCCTCTCCCTGGCTTCCACCCTCAGGGAAAGGGTTCTTACTCATTTGAAGGACCTGGCCCAACATGTTGTAAGAGTAAGAACTTGAGACTGAAATAGGAACTGGGAATTCCCTTATTCCTTCTGAAGGAGAAAAAACAAACCACAAGGTTCAGATGAGTTCTTGAGGAATGCCTAAATCAAATTTGTTTGGCAATAACAGGATTAAAGGATAGGAAGGGGAAAAAAGCAAAAGAAGGAATGAAAATAAAATTTCTGTTCTAGGTGATTTGTTAGGCATATTTTCATCTCTCTCACTGGAAGAAGAAGACATACCCACAGTGGACCTGAGGCAGACTAGCCACATGCTACAGAAAAGATGGTGCCATTTAAACCTGACATTTTGAGATGTTCTGCTTAGCAGGGGAAACAAATCTTCATTTAAAGTTTAAAAAAACAAACCATGGCATTCCCCTACTCAATTAAGTTAGGGGGTAGGAAGGAAGGAAATGAGTATTTATTAAGCACGTACTATATACCAGGTCCTCTGCCAAGTGCTTTAAAAATATTATCTCATTTGATTCTCAGAACAGCCACAGGAAGTAGGCACTATTATTATCTTTATTTTAAAATCAAGTAAACTAAGCTAAAAAAAATTTAAAAAGATAAAATTGAGTAAACTGAGACAAGTAAGATTAAGTGACTTGTCCAGGGTCATACAACTAGCAAGCCTTAGGCTGGATTTGAACTCCTTTCTTCCTTACTCCTGGCTCAGCAATTTACTCTCTAGACTGAATCATGCTTCTGTTATGTAATTATATTTTCAAGTCACTTGACTTCTGTCCCTATGCTACACTAGTAATGGAAAGGATAAAGGATCATAGATTTAAACCTGAAAGGAACCTTGGAGGTCATCTAGGCCTGCGCTGTGAGTTCTAATAGAAAGAGGGGACATCAATCCCTACATAAAAATCCCTGTAGGCTGCATACTTTACTTAGTTATAAAATGTAATGTTATTCATTTTATGGTATTTTTATTTGCTTTGTTAAATATTTCTCAATTTAATCTGATTCTGCCATGCTAGGGGCTGTGTGACGAACATGCAGCCCTAGGCACTGTTTGTCATTTCTGCTGTAGTTCAAATCTTTCATTTTACAGATGAGAAACTGAGGCCCAGAAATAGGAAGTAACTTGCTCAACCCTCAGAACTCTGAGACACTACCTCATAGCTGTCAGATTGACTAACATGACAGAAAAGGAAAATGAAAAATTATGAAAGGGATGTATGAAAATAGAGGCACTAATGCATTGTTGGTGGAGTTGTGAACTGGTCCAACCATTCTGGAGAACAATTAATTATACACCCAAAGAGTGATAAAACTTTGCATACCCTTTGACCCAGCAATAGCACTACTAGGTCTGTATCCCAAAGAGATTTTTTAAAAATAGGAAAAAGGAATTATACATACAAAAATATTGAGAGTATCACTTTCTATGGTGGCAAAGAACTGAAAACTGAGGGGATGCCCATGAGTGACTGAACAAGTTGTGGTATGTGATTGTGATGGAATACTGTATTGTGTTATTAAAAATTACAAGCAGAAAAATCAAGGACCTCTTCTATGAGCTGATACAAAGTGAGTTAAGCAGAATTGGGGAAACACTGTACACAGTAGCATCAGTATTGTAATAATGATCAACTGTGAAAACTGTAGCTATCCTGATCAAGACAATGATCTCAGACAATTCCGAGGGACTCATGATGAAAAATACTATCCATCTCCAGAGAAAGAACTGAAGAACTCTGAATGCCGATTGAAGCATACTTTTTTCACTTTTTAAATTTTTCTTGGATTTGTGCATATGTGTTTTCCTTTGCAATATGGCCAATATGGAAATATGTTTTGCGTGGCTTCATATGCGTAGTCAATATCATCTTGCTTGCCTTCTCAAGAAGTGGGGGAGGGGTAAGAGGGAGAGAAATTTGAAACTCAAGATTTTTAAAAATGAATGTCAATAATTTTTTAAAATGTAATTGGGAAATGTGTAATGAAAGAAGTTAAATTTTAAAAAAAAGACTCATAAGCAGTTAATATTAGAGTCAGAATTCCAACCCAGGTTCTGCAGTCTCAATTCAGTAGTCTTTCTGCTGAATTCTACTGCTTCTCATAAGAGAAGTGGACCTAGAATCAGAACTTGTTTTGAGTCCTAGCTCTGTTACTAATGAGTAGCGTGACTTCCAGGAATTCACATAGCCATCTCAAGTCTTATCTGGCTTCTTACCTATAAGACAGGTGGTTTGGAGTAAGTGACCTCAATCATCTCTCCCCATTGCAACTGGCTTTCAAATTCAGTTTCATGGAGGTGTGAGGGATATGAGTGTCAGTGAGTGATCATTCTGGCAAATGACTGAATATTCTCTGTTCTATGGATTTCATGGGAGCTCTCTCTCTTGGTTTTCCTGCTATCTGACTCCTGCTCTTCTCTTTTGCTGGCTTCTCAGTCAGAGTCTGCGCTCTAACTGTGGGTACATCCCCTCCAAGGTTTTGTCCTGTCCTCTTTTACAATCTCCTTTACAGTGAGTCCATCAATTACCATAGATTCAATTATCATCTCGATGCAGATGATTCACACATCTGTATATTCAGTGCTGATTTCTCTCCTGAGATCCAATATCATATTACCAAGTAATTGCTTCTTGAACAATTTGAACTATGTCTCTTAAGCATATCAAACTCAACATGTCTAAAATTAAACTCATCC
The DNA here is from genome assembly GCA_023548195.1 of Bettongia penicillata ogilbyi. NCBI lineage: Eukaryota > Metazoa > Chordata > Mammalia > Diprotodontia > Potoroidae > Bettongia > Bettongia penicillata. Next base: position 3,267,926 of record JAJHZJ010000169.1, on the reverse strand, counting down.
TTTTGTTTTCTGAAACTCTCCTTTCTTCTGAATTTCTCTATTTCTGCCAAAGACACTAAAAGAAAGCTAGCTAGCACAGTGGGTAGAGCAATGGACCCAGTGTCCCAAGGACCTGAGTTCAAATCCAGCCTCTGACACTTACTCATCATGTGACTCTGGGCAAGTGACTTAATCTCTGTATGTTCCAGTTTCCTCTGCTGTAAAATGGAGATAATAATAGCATCTACTTCATAGAGTTGTTGTGAGAATAAAATAAAAGGATATTTCTAAAGTATTTTTCAAGCTTTAAAACATTCCATAAAGACTATTATAACTGTCACCAACATCATTACCATCCTCCCAGTTATAAAGGTTTGCTAAAATCGTCCTTCACACCCTTATAACCAATTAGTTTCTAAGCTTCGTCAATTCTATCTACACATTTCTCTGTTTGCAGCCTCTCTAGTTGAGGCTCTCATCTTCCTCGCCTAGACTATTTCATTAGCCTCCAAATAGGTCTCTCTAGATCATTCATCCTTGTTCAGTGACTAAAGTGATATTCCTAAAGCCCAGGTCTGACCAAGGCATTCCCTTACTCAATCAAGTCAGGTGGAAAGAAGGAAGATAGGAAGGGAGGAAATAAACATAGATTAAGCACCTACTATATTTCAGGCCCTGTGCTAAGTGCTTTACAAATACTATCTCATTGGATCCTCAAAATAACCATAGGAAGTAGGCACTATTATTATCTTCATTTTAAAATTGAGTAAACCGAGACACAAAGGGTTAAGTGACTTGTCCAGGGTCACATAACTAGTAAGCCTTAGGCTGGATTTGAGCTCCTTTCTTCCTGACTCCAGGTTCAGCAATCTATTCATTGTGCTTCTCTCTAGAATGAAATATAAATTCCTTTGAATAGTCTTTAAAGTACAAAACTTGACTTCAGCCCTTCTTTTCAGCCACATTTGTTACTCCCTTTCATGCATTCGTTGATTTGGTTCATCTGACTTTTTTCATTCTTCCTCCCTTCTTTCTGCCATACAGGGGGTCGCCATTGTCCAACATGCACTTTCTCTCCTCACTTCCACATCATAGAATCTCTAGTTTTCTTCCACGCTTATCTCAAATGACACTTCCTATATATGGTCTTTCCTGAGTCCTACAGGCATTAATGCCTCCTGACCCCCCCAAAAAAAAATTTACCTTGGATTTTTATATAGTTTGCATATTCTTATTTTCATAGACAAATCTATAAGTCATCTCCCCTGATATGATGTAAGCTCTTTGAAGTTAGAGATTGTTTTATTGATTTCTTTCTATCCCCAATACCTAGTCTGTCATGTATGTAGCAGGCATTTAATGCCGGCTTATTGATTGATTGCTTAAATTGGTGATAAAATCAATAAAAATTTCACTCTTACTATAATATTGCTAGTACCCTAATATTATTGCCTGTCATTACTAGGCTAGGGGACTAAAGTAGAAGAATATCCATTAACATTAAATATCTCCACAAGCCAAACATATAAAGAAGTGATAAAATGTCTCACTATTTTTATCTTGACCTGATTCTTCTAGGCATTAGTAGCAATTTGCTTATCCAAGTTATAATTAATAATGGCCTTTTATGTGACATGATATTAATGAAAGCAATTTGAATACTATGAAGTATTTGTGCCTATAACTGATTTTCAATATTGAGGGAAGTGGATCCTTATTAATTCAAGTCTTAGAAACTTAATAATTATTAATAAATATCTCCAATCATACAATTAGAGAATCCAAGAGTCTCAGAATTAGAGAAAAATCTCAGATGTTCTCTACCTGCCTGAAGCAGAAATTCTTGTAACAGGAGGTCAGGGTTTCCCTAAGGGTCTTTCCCTCTCAGATCGATTTTTTTTACTAGGTAAAAGAGGCCATTCTTTGCCTCACTCCTTACCTAGTCTTAATCACCTAATGGGCATTGCCTTAGACAAACTGAAACCTGGGAAAGACCTTAGCTTAAAAAGGCCAAGATCTGCTACTGCATTCAGGGCCATCTCCAGTCGTTCTGATCCGTATATTGTCACTGGACCCAGCTGGCTCCAGAGGAAAAAGTGATGCTGGTGACTTTGCCCAGTCCTGCCTCATTTAAATCCAAATCACTTGCAAGTCATGACAGCATCTTCTCAAAGTCATGGTTTTCTTCAAGAGAACAAACAGGAACAATAGGAGCTCGCTCTGCCTCTGTTTGAAGACAAGATCTCTAATTATGATAAACTTACTATCTCTGAAGGTAGCCTATGCTATTTTTGGACAGATGTAATTGTACTTAATTAGGAAGCTTTTTCTTTTTCTTTTCTTTTCTTTATTTTCCTGAATTCTTCCTCCAAAGTGACACCTTTTATAGTAAGCCCTTCCTGACCTTTCCAGATGCCAATGGCCTTCTCCTCTTCCCCCCTCACAAATTTATCTTGTTTATTCTCATTTGTGAGGCAGTTTGGTGATATCATAGATTGCTAATATTAAAATCAGGATGACCTGAACTCTGATCCTGCCTTAGACAAGTACTTAGTACTCTGATCCATACTACTCTCTCTCCATCTCCATTTCTTCTTCAGTAAAAATAGGTTAATAAGAGCATTTACACCACAGTTTTGTTGTAAAAGTCAAATGAGATATGTCAACATGAATTTTATTAAGTTAATTCAATGTAACTATATCGATATAAGTAATTCAATAAACATTTAGTAAGTGCCTGCTGTATCCCAGGCACCATGCAAAAAAAAAAAAAAGAAAGAAACAGTGCCTGCCCTCAGGGAGCTCACATTTTGATGAGGTAGAAACATCCAAGCAACTATGTACAGACAAGATGTATACCAGATAAAACAGAGAGAATCTCAGAGGGAAGGCACTAAAAATAGGGAGGACTTAGAGAAGTCTAAGAAAGTAGGACTTTAGATGAGACCTAAAGGGAGCCAGAGAAGCCACGAATCAAAGATAAAGAAGGAGAGAATTGCTAGCGTTGGGGAACAGCTGGTACTTGTTCGTGTGAGAGAAAACCAGGAGGCCAGAGTCAGAAGATGGCAAAGTACGAGGAGGGGACTTAAGATGGGAAAAGACTGGAAATGTAGTGACGGGAAAGATTACGAAAGGTTTTGAAAGCAATACATAGAATTTTACTTTTGTTCCTGAAGGCAATGGGGAGCCCCTAGAGTTTATTGAATGGGAGGGAGAGCTTAGATGTTACATATAAAATTCTTTGTAAACCTTAAAGCACTACATAAAGGCTAGCTTTTACTATTTACATGTTGTTTCTCCCCATCAATGTAAGCTTCTTGAGGGTAGAGATTGGTTCACTCTTTTTTTTTAGGTATCCACAATGCCTGGCACATAGATACTTAATAAACGCTTGCTGATTGGGTGATTGATTGGTTCCTACTTCTGCCCCCTGGGACCAAGCAGATCAAGTCTAAACCATTAAAATGCTTAAAGACAGCAATCGTGCTTCCTCTAAATTAAACATGCCCAGACCCTTAAAATGAACCTTAAATTACGTCATTGCCAGTCTTCCAATCATCTTTATTACTCTTTTGAGTCACATCCTAACTTGTGTTATTCCAAAAATGGACAGCCAGGATTGAGTGGGATTTCATGGTACATTGGAAAGAATACAAATAACTCCAATGCACCATTTGAAATAAGGGAGAATCACCCTTCAGGAATCACTATACATCCTGGTTTTATTTTTGGTTTTTGGCTAACATGGGCATACCCTAAGCATTTTTTATTCCAACTGTCTGTGCAGTAGGTGATAAACCTCTCCCAGGGAAGGTTTATCATTCCTATCCTCAATGACTTTTTCTTAAAGTTATTAAGATGGGTATTTGAGATTCTGATAATGTAGAAAATGCCTGTCAAATAATGACACTAAAAAAAAAAAGCACCTCAGTTTGGTCTCTGCTTCTGTCACTTAAAACTTACATGACTTTGGGTAAGTCACCTAACATATATGAGTCTCAGTTTCTAGAGTTGGAGGAGGACCAGTTAGCCTCTGAGGTCTCTGCAAGTTTTAGATCTTTGATTCTTTCGTATTGCCTTATTGGTAAGTATGTTGATAGGAAGTAGGTGGAGTTTTTTTTTCTAGCTTGGAACTAAAAGATCATGAGAGGCATAAGGTTTATATATATACATATATATATATATATATGTTTGTACATATATACATATATAAAACTTATGTATTTTCAGTTCTTAATATTCATTTCCACAAGAATTTGAATTCAAAATTTTCTCCCCATGTCTTCCCACCTCCACCTCAGGACAGCATGCACCCCACCCACCTCCTCCTTCGGTCTGTCTTCCCTTCTATTACCCACCCTTCTTCCATCCCCCTTCCACTCTATTTTCCAGTAGGGCAAAATAGATTTCTGTACTCCATCACCTGTATAGCTTAATTTCCAGTTGCATACTAAAACAATTTTCGACATTCATTTTTAAAGCTTTGAATTCCATATTCTCTCCCTCCCTCCCCACCCAATCTCATTGAGAAAACAAGCAATTCAATATAGGTCATACATATGTAACAATGCAAAGCACTTCCACAATAGTTATGTTGTAAAAGACTAACCACATTTCCCTCTGTCCTATCCTACCCTTTATTTATTCCATTCTCTCCCTTGATCTGTCCTCGCATAATAGTGTTTGCATTGGATTATTCCTTTCCTCAATTTGTTTTCCTTTCTATTATCTTCCCTCTCCCACACCCTTCCCTCTTGCCTTCCTGCAAGGTAAAATCGATTTCCATATCCAATTAAGTGTGTGTTAGTCCCTTGTTAAGCCAAATCTCATGAGAATAAGGCTCAATTATTTGCTTTCATCACCCCCCTTTTCCCCTCCATTGTAAAAACTTTCTTCCCTCTTTTATGTGAGATGATTTGCTACATTCTACCTCTCTCTTTCTCTTAGTCCTAGTACATTCCATTCAACAGTAAATTTTATTTTTTATTAGGTCTCCTTTCATATTCAGTTCACCCTGGGCCTTCTGTCTATGTATATACATACATACACATGTGTGTATATAGGTACATATATGTATATATACACACATACACACATGTACACATACATACTGTCACATATATAACATACACATGTCTATATAGCCATACACACCTACACATATATGTGTGTGTGTATATGTATTCTCTCTCTAACTACCCTAATACTGAAAAAAAGTCTCATGAGTTACAAATAACATCTTTCCATGTAGAAATGTAAACAGTCCAGTTTTAATGAGCTCCTTAAGTTTTCTCTTTCCTGTTTACCTTTTCATGTTTCTCTTGATTCCTATATTTGAAAGTCAAATTTTCTATTCATCTCTGGTCTTTTCAACAAGAATGTTTGGAAGTCCTCTATTTCATTGAAATTCTATTTTTTCCCTGAAGTATTATACTCAGTTTTGATGGGTAGGTAATTCATGGTTTTAATCCTATCTCCTTTGATCTCTGGAATATCATATACTAAGTCCTTTGATCCCTTAGTATAGAAGCTGCTAAATCCTGTGTTATCCTGATTGTATTTTCATAATACTTGAATTATTTTTTTTCTTTCTGCTGGTGATATTTTCTCCTTGACCTGGGAACTTCGGAATTTGGCTACAATATTTCTAGCAGTTTTCCTTTTGGGGCCTCTTTCAGGAGATTATCAGTGAATTCTCTCCATTTCCATTTTTCCCTCTGGTTCTATAATATATGGGCAGTTTTCCTTGATAATTTCTAGGAAGATGATGTCTAGGCTCTTTTTTTGATCATGATTTTCAGGTAGACCGATAATTTTTAGATTATCTCTCCTGAATCTATTTTCCATGTTAGTAGTTTTTTAATGAGATATTTTACATTGTCTTCTATTTTTTCATTCTTTTGATTTTGTTTTATAATTTCTTGGTTCTTCATAGTCATTAGCTTCCATTTGCTCCATTCTAATTTTTAAAGAACTATTTTCTTCAGTGAGCTTTTGAACCTCCTTTTCTCATTGGACCAATTCTGCTTTTTAAAACATTCTTCTCCTCATTGGCTTTTTGGACCTCTTTTGCCATTTGTGATAGTCTGTTTTTAAAGATATTATTTTCTTCAGCATTTTTTGGGTTTCCTTTAGCAAACTATTGACTTGTTTTTCATGATTTTCTTACATTGCTCTTATTTCTCTTCCCAATTTTTCCTCCACTTCTCTTATTTGATTTTCAAAATCCTTTCTGAGCTCTTCAATGGCCTGAAACCATTGCATATAGTTTTTGGAGGTTTTGGATGTAGAAGCATGACCTTTGATGTCTTCCTCTGATGGTACGCCTTATTTTTCCTCATCTGAAAGAATGGAAGAAAATACCTTTTCACCAAGAAAGTAACCTTCTATAGTCTTCTTTTCTGCCCTTTTTTTTGGCACGTTCCCAACCAGTTACTTGATTTTTGAGTCTTTTGTCAAGTGGAGGGTATACTCTAGGGACCTGTAAGTTCTCAGTTCCTCCAAGGTGGCACAATCAGGGGAGAGGAGTTTACTTTTTTCCTGGACTGTGCTCTGGTCTGTGAGCAACCACAAATACTCTTTTCTGCCCAGGATCTGTGAGGAGAATTCCCTCTCCAAAGCCACCACCAGCTCCACAACACCAGCACTCCTCCTCATCCCAGGACCACCACTCAGAACTGAGTAACAGATCGGCCACTTGATTCCCTCAGCATCTTTAAGTGAGGGTTGCAAAAGTGGATGGTTGTGGCCACGTTGGGGCTGGGGCTGGGACCAGACCACACTCCCCTCTCACTAGGTTAAAGAGCTTTCTTACTGACCTTTGAAGCTGTCTTTGGCATTTGTGGGTTGAGAAATCTGGGAACCACAGCTGCTACCCATGATTCTGTGCTCTGAAGCCTGCTCTCATCCTGTTGGTGCCTTGCCTTGTAGCCAAAACTGGGCTGCACTCTGCTCTGAGCCTGGTTCAATAGACTTTTCCTTTTGGCCTTCCTGGCTGTCTTGGGCTAGAAATCTCTTTCACACTGTCATTTTGTGGCTTCTGCTTCTCTAGAATTTGTTTAGAGCCTTTTTTTTACAGGCATTTTATGGGCTATGGAGGGTATCTAGAGCAGGTTCATCCTTCTACTCAGCCATCTTGGCTCCACCCCATGAGAGGCATAAGTTTTAAGTAGAGAAGGACTCACAGACTTCTGCCTTCCATTAATCTTCCATCTAGGGGAAGAAAAAAAAAACTTTTCCCACCAAGCGCCTTGCTGACAAAGAGCTACACTCTGAATACAATGTTGTAGATGTGTTCTGATCAGGAGCATAATGAGATTATCATCTCCCAAAGACTGCAAGTCTTGCCTTGTTTTAGGTCTCCATTACTATTTCCAGAGCCTTATTTGCTTCTTCTCCTCAAAGAGTCAATCCATCCATTTACATCATTTGGTCCAGATTCATTTTGCTCTAATTTATATAACATCAGTGTCCTTCCCCTCTCAAGGAGTTTCACAACTGGTTCACATATTTCCTCTCTATCCCAAATCTTACCTGCATACTTGAAGGGTTTCAATATTAATGTTGATATGATTTAAAATACCATAATTTCTTAGATCATTAGGCCCTTGAACTCTAATGACCTCCATTCCTACTGACTATGCTGACTACCAGCATATTCATGAACTATGATTTCTCATAATACTCTAGGAGTCACTAAAGAGGAATTCTGATTAAGAAATATTATCTCTAGGTTCATCTACTATTCCTTTCTGAATTGGAGCTCTCAGTTTAAGGCAAGGTTGTTGGGCTACAATGTATAATACCCTCTTCATTGAAAAAACCTTTCTGAATCAATGGCTGGTCTGAATAAACTTTGTTTAACTGATGAGCAGTCTCATTCAGATTCCACCAAGGTAAGTTTACATCACTCTAGTTCTCTTGCTCATTAGAGAATTCAACTAACTTTTATATGGACAATAGGTAATTGCAGGGCATCATGCCCTTTTACTCTTCTGCGCTTACTATTTGTCTTTTTTAATATTTATTTATTTTTAAAACTTTTTAAAAAAAAGAATTATAAGTTTCAAATACTCTCACTCCCTCCAGCCCCTCCACACCCACTGAGAAGGCAATCAGTATATCAGTTATATGTGTGAAATCGTGCAAAATATATTTCTATATTCGTGGTGCTGCAAAAAAAAACAAGATAAAGTGAGAAAATTATATTTCAATTTGCACTTACAGTTCTTTAATTCTCTTTCTAGCAGTTGATAGCATTTTTCATCATGAGTCTAGAATCGTCTTAAATCATTGTATTGATCAGAGTAGTTACTCGATCATCTTTGCACTATTACCATTATTGTGTACAGTGATTTCCTGGTTCTGCTTACTTCAGTCTATCAATTCATGTATGTCTTCCCACGTTTTTCTGAAACCACCTCCCTCATCATTTCTTATAGAATAAGAGAATTCCATCACAATCTTGTACTACAATTTGTTCAGTCATTCTGCAGTTGGTGGATATCCCCTTAATTTCTAATTCTTTGGCATCACAAAAAGAGTTGCCATAAATATTTTTGTATATTTTTGATCCTTTTCCTTTTTTATCTCTTTGGGATATAGATCTAGCTGTGATATTACTCAGTTTTGTAACCTTTTAGGCATAGTTTCAAACTTTCTTCAGAATGGTTGGACCAGTTCACAACTTCACCCACAGTGTATATGTCCATATTTTTCCAAATCTCATCCAGCATTTGTGATTTTCATTTTCTGCCATGTTAGCCAATCCGATAGGTAAGGTTCCTCAGAGTTGTTTTAATTTGAATTTCTCTTGGATTTAGATATGTACTATTTATCATATTGTGGAACTATTCATTATTCATATATTTTTATGTTTTTGTAGAAATTTACATTGTAATTTGCCAACAAATTTTTCTGTATCTAATGATATAATCATGTGATTTTGATTTTCAAATTAGTATTCCAGTATAAATTACTGATATAAATTGTATCTATTCATACTATACTATCTACTGGAATTTTTCTCCATAGGCTCTTTGCTAATTTTAATTAAAATGTTTGTATTAATACTTTTTAGGGATATTGGTCAATGGTTTTCCTCCTCTACTTTGTCTTCCTTCATTTAGGTATCAATGCCATATGCAGAATAGAGAAATAATTCAGTTAGATCCCTTATTTTCCAAATGCCAACATTTTATGTAATAGTATAATTATTTTCTTACTACTTGGTAGAATTCACTGATATATGCAACTAACACTGTTCCCCACTATACCTTGAGAGTTCATTTGTGTTATTTATCTTTCTCCTTATTTTCCTTCCCTTCTCATCTATTTTGAACTCCATTCTCTTGTTCATGGACTATAACCTTTACGTTTCCATATTTAGGTTATACACTAGCAAATTTGAACTTCCTATATTATACCATTTCCATGTTATTACATTTGTAGAATTCATTTATACACACACACACACGCACACGCACACACACACACACATACACATTCACATATGTAGCTTAGTATTGGCTTTTTTTAGTGGAGCTTTTTATTCTTCTGTGCCTTAGCCTTAGAAATACTGATTTGCAGAAGAAATAGCATATAGTTGTGGGAGTTATTGTACATCACAAGGTCCATTCTTACCCTCAGCTATTACTGTAATCACTCACTGCTCTTCAGACCAGATCTTCCTATGTTTGATTGTTTACCACTTTTGTGCCAATATGTGCCAATACTTTGGGTATTGGTTACTACATGAAAATTAAATATATCCACTTTGCTTGGTTGGGATTCAGTCCTGAGAGATAGAAGATCTGATATTTCTGTTGTGTCCATTTTCCCCAAATGAAACTAATAATAAATTTACTATCTTTTACCAAAGACTTATTCCATCCCCAAGGTAACATTCTTTACTTGTGTATTATTTATTTCTCCACCTAGAGTATCACTCATATTTTAATTCCCCACCCCATCACAGTTTTTACCTTCAATTACTTTTATTCTATTTTTCTACAACTCCCCCTTTTGCTGACAGATTAAAAATCTTCTTTCTTCAATTGTTGCTAGTCTGGGTTGGCATCTAGGTGGCTCAGTGGATAGAGTGCCAGATCTGGAGTCAAGAGGAACTGAATTCAAATTTGCCTTCAGATACTTACTAGCTGTGTGATTGGGCAAGTCACTTAACCCTGTTTGTCTCAGTTTTCTTACCTTGTTTGTCTCAGTTTTCTTATCTGTAAAATGAGCTGAAGAAGGAAATGGCAAATTCCTCCACTATCTGTGCCAAGAAAACTCTACATGGGATCACAAGGAATCAAACATGACTGAATGATTGAAAAACAAGAAGTCTGGATAGGCACGTATCTCTTGCTCTGTCTTTCACTTCTTCATCCCTCCTTGAGAGACTTCCCTCTTTTATGAAACTCCTTTCAAAAAAAAACTAAACCTAATTCATTATTAGAGATAAATGAGATTTGGTTCACACCATATTAATATAGTTTTTCTTCTTTCCATCCTCCAATTCTTTAAAATTCCCCTAAATCTTCAGTCTCTTAGAGCTTTGTTGCCCCTTGATAGCCTTCTTTGCTCTTTTACCCTTCAGTCCAGTTTCTTCTTTTTTTCATTTTTATATATTTTTAAATTTTATTTTAATTTATGGAATAAAACAAGCATCTTCACAACACAGCACAATAAAAAGATTATTGTATATGAAACCAAATCTACTATATACAACTTGCTGTTCCTTTCAAACATACAAGAAAATTATCATGTAATTTTTTTCCCCTCTCCCCTGCCCCAGAGATGGCTACCATTAGACACAATAGGCATGTTTGTGTGTGTATGTATGTATGTGCAATTATTCTATACATATTTTTATTTATCAGTTCTTTCTCTGGATGCAGATAGCATCTTTCTTCATATTTTTATAGTTAATTTGGGTATTTGTAATAGTCAAAATAACTTACTCAAATCTTAAATCAATATTGCTATTTCTGTATATAATGTTCTGCTCATTTCTGTCTTCATTATTTCATGCAGGTCTTTCCAGATTCCTTCTTTAAAATAACAGCATATGAACATGATATAAATGATTCCATTGTTTAGTGTATTCCTGGTAACTACACTTGTTCAATTTTCTTGTGTTTCTCATGTTTGAGGTATTTGCAAATCAAAATGTTCTGATCATCTCTCTTTTTTCAGTGATGCCTCAAATTCCACTCTGTCAGTGATCCACCCTTTTTTCATTTGTTATTAGATTCAGCTTTGCAAAAGAGCTATTGGGGCTTACGGCTTGAGCTATTTTGCTTTTTAGATTACTATTCCATTCTTTTCTTTCTTTTCTCATGGTTGTTCAATAATACTAAATCATTTTCCTTTAAATCTGAAATCCTTTCTCCTGGTTGTTTGCAAAATGTCTAATTTAATATTGAAATTGTTAAAGGTTACAAATCTTGTCATTTCAAGCACAGAGTATTTTCTCTACCTTGATCTATTGATGTAGTAAACCAATACTTTGTTGATTCTTTTCAAAAGTCCTTGGAAGTTTTCTTTTATTATATTCCACAGTACAGAATCTAGGGTTTTTAAATTATTATTATTAATGACCTTATGAGAGATCTAAGATGCTTAAAATATCTTTATGAATACTATATTCAAAGTTGATTACTTTGGTTTCTGTAGAATTCATATGTTCTTCCCAAGTTATTACCTTTTGCCTTTCTTTTGTCAGATCTTTTGTTTTTATAGTTTTGAATTCAAAAGCAGACATTTTATTATTCAGTCATTATTTCTGTGTAGAGAGTTTTCACCACTCATAATATGAATTCATTATAATAGCCTATTGTAATACATGTTTCGCTGATATTACTGTGTTCTCTCGCTTCTCTCTCATCAATCTATTGTTCATGCTGCTTCAGGAACATATACCTAAGATAGAGATCTGAATATATCACTGCTCTGCTTAAAAACGTTCAGTGGCTCCTTATTGCCTCTAGTATATAATTTGAACCCCTCAATCTGGCATTTAAATCCCTATGCATCCTGTTTCTACCTACCTTTCCTACTTTGTTTAACATTATTTCCATTAACAAACTCTCACAAATTTTGCCCTAAACCAGATTAGACAACTATTTATAAATGCAACATTGTATCTTCTGTCTCCATACATTTGCACAAGCCTTTCTCAGTGCCTGCATTCCACTGTCTCCTCTTCCTCTCAGAATACTTAACTTCTTTCTTGTGTGAATCATTCTTTGATTCCCACCTCCTCCCATCATGAATGCTCCTTCTCGCCGTATTCCTTCCTTTCCCTCCTTAATTTGCTCTTTTTTACCTTACACACACAAATACAGAGACAGTATATAAAACAATAGAAAGAACCCTGGGCTTGGAATCTGAAAGACTTGGAATCAAGAGATCTCTGTGATCTTGTGCAAATTGCTTAATATCTATGCTTCTAAAATAGTCCACAAATCATAGATGAGTTATGTTATACGTTGTTTGGAGGGTGTCTCCTAAGCTATCATCATCATAAATCCTGCATTACTCACATTTGCATCAATTGAATCCCTCCAATAGAATGTAAGCTCTTGAAGGTAGGCACTGTTTAATTTTGGCATTTGTATCCATATTGCCTTGTACAATATTACATTGCAATATAGCAGGCTCTTAACAAATGGTTGTCAAATTTAATGGAATTTAATTAACTCCTAGGGTGCACTGCTTACTCATATTGAGCTTGAAGTACATGAAACCTTCAAATCTATGCAAATTACAATCCCTGTACTTTTGAAAATAAGGCAACTTTTATTGACAGACAGTAATGACTGCAATATACTAAGGAGACCTTGGTTGAAAAAAATTATCAGCATTGGTAATATGGATGTAAACATGGCCCTGACAAATGAATTTGTAACAGCTTCTCCCTCACTGGATATCAGCCATGCTTTCAATTAAATGGAGTGCAATTAGGGAAGTATCCTATCAACTGAGAAATCATAATTCTAGGTGTAGCTTTTCAGCTTCCACATACTGAAGGATGACATGAAGTTTTGCTTGCCTGCAAAGCCCCTTGTCAGCAATGTCTCTGGTCTCTGTATATATAATTCTTTATTCTGGGTAGGCACAGGAAAGCAAAGATCAGAAGCCACACTCTAGAAGCTGATCAACAAAGTCCAGTGGCACACTGAAAAGAACTGTAGCCTTGGCATTCGAAGTTTTGGGTTAGACTTATGGTTCAAATATTTACCAGGCTGGGATCTTTGGTGAGGCACTAAGAATTTCTAAGCCTTTTTTCCTCATCTTCATGAGATTATCACTAATAAATTTGGTAGCTTAATGGCTAAAATGTTAATATGCACCAGCAAAATGATATGGCAGCCAAAAAAGCTAAAACAATCCAAGGCACCACTGAGAAATATGGAGGTGATATGGAGGTGATACTTGCTAATCAGATCATATCTGAGATATTATGTCAAGCTCTGCTAATCACGTTTTATGAAAGCCATTGATAAACAAGAAGGAAGGTAGTGAAGGGCCTTGAGAAAATGTCATCTGAAGAAATGTGAACTATTTAGCCTGATGAAGAGTAGATTCTGTGGCAACATTATAGCCATCTTCAAAATTTAAAGTGCCAATATGTAGAAGAGATGAACCCAAAGGACAAAACTTGAAGCAATGAGTGGAAATTGCAAAAAGAAAGATTTAGATTTGATGTGAGGGAAAACTTCTCAAAAATAGAGGTATCCAAGTGTAGAATAGGGTAAGGTTGGTCAGGGATCCCTGATCAGTTGAATTCCTTAGCTTGATGAGATTGAAGAATATGAGTCAATAGTAGTAACAGACAACTGAGGTACTATGGTTTTATTTCTTCCAAAAAGGATAGTTGAGTTTAAACCTTGTAAAACTCTTGGATTATCATTACTATATCATTTTGTACCTCATAAAAGACGTGAAACTTAGAGTGCCTGAATGCCCTATTGAAAAATTGTAAAGGGTGTACAGCTGAAGTGGCAATACACAGCTTATAAAGCAAATTTTGAAAGTGCACAGTGTTTGTTGATTTTTTTAGAAAGTATGAATATATTCCTTCCATTTGGTGGAATTAGTGGATGGTTAGCCATTGAATGGCTGAAGAAATGATACCCTGGTAACCTTTAAAAAAAGAAAAGAAAAAACAAACTGGTAAGCTTTGCAGATACACTTTAGGGGATTCATCTCTGGCATCAGCTGAGGGAGTCATTTGGCAGCTGAGGAGAGTCAATAAGCTTTGGAGGAAGAACCTAGCTCATGAGACAGACTCAGTCTTTCCCTTTCCCTATGTGCCTCTTTGAGAATGGAGTAGGTGAGAAATTCTCTCTCTCTTCCCATCCCCCACAAGCAATGACATTTTGCAATGAAGCAACTGGGTACAACAGGAGATGTTATGCTCAGCAGAGAGCAGGTCTAGAGATTTCAGTGACAGAAGTGAATTAAGTTCCAGAGAGGAGCAGACTCAGGTAGCAGAATGATATTACATAAGAGACACTATATTCAGAGGAAGCAGTGTAAGGATACCACGAGAAGGGAAAGGGTATTAAAACATGGGACATCTAGGTGGCACAGTGGGTAGAACACTAAGCTTGGAGACAGGAAGACTCATCTTTCTAAGGTCAAATCTGGCCTCAGACACTTACTAGATGTGTGACCCTGGGCAAGTCACTTAATCTTGTTTGCCTCAGTTTCCTTATCTGTAAAATGAGCTAGAGAAGGATATATCAAACCACTCCAGTATCTAGAAAACCTCAAATGGTATCACAAGAATTCAGACATGACTGAAAAATGACTAGACAACAGCAACATTAAAACATCAGACCTGAAGTACTAAAGGTATAAGTTGCCTGGCTCCCATGTGTTTGTTATATAGGTGCCTTTCTACTAGTACATTTTATGTACATAGTAACTTTCTACCATTGCTATACTGGTGTGATAATGTTTCCTATGTTTTTGGAGGAATGTTTTGGAGCTATTTCACTTTTATTAAATACCTTTGTTGGAGTGACTTGTGTCAGTGGACTAACTGTTAAAGGAAAGTGCATTTGTAAGGGCTTATGATTCAGGAGTATGTATCCACAAAATACCTTGACCCAGGCATTGTCATTACCTGGACTTCCCAACCTGATAGCATGATCTTACATTAGTCCTAGAGCAGGGATGCTACAAAAGAATGGAATAACAGACTTTAAGAGGTAACACTTTCCTTTCACTAGAGTCATCCAGGCAAAGTTTAGATAACCAGTTCTAGGGTAGGCTGTAAAAAGAATTCTTGGCCAGGTACAGGTTTGGTTATATGACCAATTCTGAGAATCTTTTATGTAAAACAGGAATAATAGTAAATGTCCTATAAATTTGTTGTGAGGACCTAAAGAATATTTTTAAAACTTCTAAAACTATAAAATATTATGTACTGTTATTGTTTTATTATTTTAAAAAGATTAGCATGAAATTATTGGGTCCTTCACAGCTAATATGTCAAATCCAGCATTCAAATATGGGTGTTCTTATGACAAGCTCTGTGACTTTTCTATTATCAAGTGAATTGAGAAGCAACAAAGTATAGAGGCGATGTTCACGAGTATTATGAGTCATGTGGACTGGACAGGTCCTGTGGGAAATGCAATTATTTTCTTAACTGTTTGTGGACTTAACTGTGAGCCATTTTTATACCAAGAGCCTTTGGAATAGCAATACTTCCAACCCAGTGTCCTCAGCCATCATCCTGGGAAGTAACCCCTATGGAGATGCAACCTGGAAACTGTTACTGTTGGTACTAACAGCCACATCTATTGAAAACTCAAAAAAGAGTTCTTGGTACCAAAGTTCTTGATATTGGCTTAATATCAAAAATTGATTGGATTTTAATAGTAGGAATGACATCAAAGAAAAGGAATTACTATCTATTTTGGCTCTATCCTAAGGACAATGGCACTTTTCCATCTGACTTGCAACTGCCATATGTGTTGTCTCCTCCATCAAAACATGATCTCCTAAAGAGCCAGGATTGTCTTACTCTTTCCTTTGTATGTCCAGTGTTTTGGTCAAAGTAAGAACTTAATATATGCTTCATTCACTCATCTGTGATGTCATGAGGATGGGCAACACTTGAGTTGGTATTAAAATATGAAGGAATCACTTGTCAACAAAACATAGGTAATTGTGAATTTCACACATAATCTCCTTGGCACTTGTCCTTCCTGACCTTCTGGTCAATGTTTTTTATGCAATCTGGATTGAATGAAATTTCTATATTTAAAACTGACTTCAGTTTTGTTTTTTCTTTCTCATGTCCTCTCCCATTCATTATAATTTTTCTATGCAACATGACTAATATGAAAATGTGTTTAATAAGAATGTATGTATAGAGCCACATCATATTGCATGCCATCTTAGGGAAGGAGGGGAAGAAAATTTAAAACTTACGGAAGTGAATGTTGAAAACTAAAAATAAATAATTTTTTTAAAACTGGCTTTAACCTTTTTCTTTCAGCTCAGTCCAGTATAACAGAAAATCAAGAACACGTGCATGGCCCTAAATAAATTTCTCTCTGGACCTCAGTATCTTCATCTGGAAAAATCCCTGGCTGGCAGGAATAGAAGGGGTGAATTAGATGATTTACAATATCCTTTCCAACCCTAACTTTCTATGATTCTGGATTTGCTCTCTATATATTTCTTAATCACCTTTCTTCCCTATGTCTTGCAAACCCATTTACAATAATCCACACTGATGACAAGGGATAATGGAGCAAATATTCCAAAAGAGGTAAAAACTCAAGTATTAAGTATATAGCGAAATTTTTGTTAACCAGAACCTAACCCATCTGGAACTCTTTCTTAACTTGAATTTAGCAGTTATACCACATTTTAGAAGAAAGTAACAATACAGGTGCTAAGTTTTTTTTTTAAAGTAATAGCAATTTAAATTTTAAAAATTAAAATAAATTTGAAATAGCAACAATTTAAAAACAATTTTTGGGGGATGTCCCGGTCTTAGTCCACATCTGCAGTCCACATCCACATCTTCCCTCAAAGGCCCTATATATAATATTCAGTCAACAAAGATAAAATTGTGCTTATTAATTTGTTTTTATTCCTACCAAAAAATAATTCATACATTTTAGAAAGATTTTTCAATGCCAGCTGAATACAAAAAGATATATTTGAATAGCTTTTGGGCAATTAGAGAGTTTAATTATCCAGAATAATCTCTGGTTTTCTAGTTTCCATTCTGGATTTGGGAATGTAATGCAGTATATTGAAAGAGAAAGAATTAAAAAAATAGCAATGGAATGAGATTTAGGAAACCTGTCTTTGAACCCTGACTTGGCATTAGCTGAGTTACCTTAGTCATTCCAAGCCCCAGTTTCTTCTTCTAGATAATAAAGAAATTGGACTAGAGTATACAATGGTCATTTCCAAAAATGAAATTATATGATTCTAAAGTTGGAAAACACATCAAGAGATCATTTGTTCTTGGTCCCTATCATTTGGCTGGATACTCATTTTATAGATAAATTTACGGAATCTCACAAAGGTTAAGTGGTTTACACAATAACACATAGAACAGATAGAGGAAGAATGAGAACCGAAGTCTTCTGCTTCAGAAAATAACCCTCCCTAACTCTCACTTGATCTGTTCTTACTCTACATAGGACAAAACAATTGGAATTGGGAAGCAGAGTGGAAATAGGAAGTAAGGAGGAAAGACACAGAGGCAGTTCAGGAGAGGAGGGCTATAGGTACAGTGGTAGTCTTGCTATATTCTTGGAATGACTACACATCCCATTAGTTCTGCTTGGGGATATGTTAGCTATGGTCAGATGGAACTGTAGCATAATGCATTTAGAGCTAGAAGGGATCTCAAATACCATGTAGTCCAATTTCCTAATTTTACAGATGAGGAAACTGAGGCCCAGAGAGGTTAACTGGCTTGTCAAAGGTAATCACAGGTCATCACACAGGTAGTAAGAATAAGAATTTATTTGTATTTGTAGTTGAATCTGAATCCAGGGCCAATGCTCTTCCTACTGTACCATGAGGCCTCCAATGTCCAGACAAACCACTTAACCATCCTGAATTACAGATTGCATTGAATATGCCAAACTATGAATCCTCTTGTGTTTCAAATTTAAAAATTCAGCTCCTATGCCATGAATGTCAAGACCTCAACTCTAGAGTTTGTGTAGGTACCAAAGAGAAGCATGACTCAGATGTACTGTGGGAGTTTTGTTTGCACTTCTTTGATTTGTTTGGATCAATGTGCCTTTCAGAGGTACCTTTTTACACATATGACAGCCATTAAAATAGAATTTCAGAATAAATTTGAACCAGACCTTCAAATAACTCTGACATAAAATATAGAGCCAAGATGTTTTAAAATAATGAATTATATTCTATTTCATTGCTCTCATAGAATGTTAATATCAATAACTATTAGTAATATTTTAGTGAGAGCAAAGTTTTGCATCATTAACAAAGTAGAGTGTAATTTAAATATTATCTTCAATTTTCACATACTTTCAATGCAACTCAATTCCCCTGGTGCCTATCAGCTGTTCTCTGTGCATACATATGGGACAGGTAAGTGGCACAGTGCATAGAGGCCTTGGACTGAGATTAAGGAGACTTGTCTTCCTGAGTTGGAATCTGGCCTCTGATGCTCACTAGTTGTGTGACTTTGGGTCACTCACTTTACCCTGTTTGCCTCAATTTCTTTATCTGCAAAATGTGTCAGAGAAAGAAATGACAAACCACTCCTGTATATTTGCCAAGAAAACCTCAAATAGGATCACAAAGAGTTGGACAGGACTGAAAAACATCTGAACAGGAACAGATTTGACAAACTATAAGCTTCTGAGATTTAGAACATAAGAATCAGGGAAAACAGAGCAACAACTCAGGGTTTTGGAAACTATGAGAAGAATGGTCTTAGTATAGATGAGTAGCCTAAAAGAAAGAGTCATATTTCTTCAAAGATTGGGGCCTTGGAGAAAAATGCCTTGCCTTAAAGAGTAATTAAGGAAAGAAAATGTGTATGTGTGTGTGTATGTGTGTGTGTGTGTATAAAATATAATGAGGCTATGTATAATATGGTTTCAGTGATAAAAATAAATGTGATAAGACACATAAGTCACACATTCACATCTACTCAACTTGATCAGAAAGATTCTTGGAAACAGAAGTATGAAGCAAGCAAAACTGAAAGCATATCATATCAATCTATACTGAAAATGCATCTAAAGATGTAAGTGACTTTTTGATGTGAAGAAGGCTTGACTCAAAAAACTAGGACACTTCCAAAACTTGAATTTTCTACTTTAAAACTAGTTTTTCTTTAATCAATTTTAGTTGATTACAAGATAGAAGCAAAAAAAAAGAGACATACTATTGGAGAGACTTTAGTAAAGTGAATAGCTGGAAACACTTCATAATTTGTTCAAAAGTTTGGGTTTTTTTGGTCTTTTTTTCCTGTCTTGATAGATGATTTGAACTGTGGGTTCACATTCTTTTTTTTCTGACCCAAACAATATCAAAGATGTTTCCCTAGCCACATATGAACTCACTGATCTTAATTTTTACAAAAAACCCTTACTACAACTGGAGTTTGACTCAAATACTTAGAGTTTTGGTGTTCCTGGGGAGAAGCCTGTCTTCTCCTTATAAATCTTTATAGCTATGGCATCTTTGTGGGTGGAGTCAAGATGTCAGAGAAAAAGTAAGGACTTGCTACAATTCTCCCCTCAAGTCCAGCCAAATACCTGTAAAAAAGACTGAACAAATTGTGGAGTTACAGAACCCACAGAATGATGGAGTGAAGCAAATCTTCAGCTCAAGGCAGCCTAGAGGATCAAAGGGAAGTGTCTATAATGACGAGCTTGGAGCAAAGCTCAGTCCAGCATGGGCAGTGCCTGCATAGACAGGACCTGAATAGGCTTTGGGGGTACTGAATCAGGGGCACTTGTGGTAGTTTCCAGACTTGTAGACCCCAAAACACCAAGAACAAATTGGAATATCAGTGGAAAAAACCTGTCAGACCTGTGTAAGAGAGTAGAGTGGCCAGTTGCCAGCCCCAGTGTGGCAGAAGGAGTAGAGGGGCCTGTGGCAGCCACTATAACAGAAGCTGTTTCTGGAGTCCTCGGCCCAAAGATTGGGGAGATCAAGCAGCTGATAGTATATACCTTCCCCCATTCCCTCAGGGGAAGCAGAGATCTGCCTTGACAAAGAGCTCAAAAGTTAAGTAAATGACTGGGGAAATGAGCAAAAACAGGAAAAAGAATTGGACTATAACATCTCACTTTGATGACAACGAAGACCAAAATATCCAAACAGAAGAATACAACAGAGTCAAAGCTTCTAGATCCAAAAAATATGAATTGACTTCAGGCCATGGAAGACCTCAGAAAGGATTTTGAAAATAAAATGAGAGAGGTAGAACAAAAATTAGGAAGAGAAATGAGAGTGATGCAAGGAAATCAAGAAAAATGTGTCAACTGCTTGCTCAAGGAGACTCAAAAAAATTGCTGAAGAAAATAACACCTTAAAAAATAGATTAACCCAAATGGCAAAAGAGATCCAAAAAGTCAACGAGGAGAAGAATGCCTTAAAAAGCAGAACTGGCCAGATGGAAAAGGAAGTCCAAAAGCTCACTGAAGAAAATAATTCCTTAAAGATTAGAATGGAGCAGATGGAACCTAATGACTTAATTAAAAATCAAAAAATTATAAAACAAAGCCAAAAGAATGGAAAAAATAGCAGGCAATGTTAAATATCTCATTGGAAGAACAACTGACCTGGAAAATAGACCCAGCAGAAACAATTTAAAAATTGTTGGACTAACTGAAAACCATGATCAAAAAAAGAGCCTAGACATCATCTTTCAAGAAATTTTCAAGGAAAACTTACCTGATGTTCTAGAACCAGAAGGTCAAATAGAAATTGAAAGAATTCATTGATTATCTCCTGAAAGAGATTCCAAAAGGAAAATGGAATGTTGTAACCAAATTTCAGAGCTCCCAGGTCAAGGAGAAAAATATTGCAAGCAGCCAGAGGAAAACAATTTGAGTATTATGGAAACAAAATCAGGATAAAACAAGATCTAGAAGCTTCTATATTAGGGGACTCAAAGGTCCTGGAATATAATATCCCAGAGGTCAAAGGAGCTAGCATTAAAACCAAGAATCACCTACCCAACAAAACTGAGTATAATACTTCAGGGGAAAAATGGTCATTCAATGAAATAGAGGATTTTCAAGCACTCTTAATGAAAAGACCAGAGCAGAACAGAAAATTTGACTTTTAAACACAAGAATCAAGAGAAGCATGAAAAGGTAAACAGGAAAGAGAAATCATAAGGGACTTACTAAAGTTTAATTGTTTACATTTGTGCATGGAAAGATAATATTTGTAACTCTTGAGACTTTTCACAGTATTAGGATAGTCAGAGGGATGATAGAGAGATAGATAGATAGATAGATAGAGAGAGAGAGAGAGAGACAGACAGACAGACAGAAGTCACAGGATGAGTTTAATATGAAGGGATGATATCTAAAAAATAAAGTTAAGCGGTGAGAGAAGAATATATTGGGAGGAGAAAGGGAGAAATAGAATGAGGTAAACTCTCTCACATAAAAGAGGCCAAAAAAACTTTTTCAATGGACAGGAAGGGGAGGTATGTGAGAGGGAAAAAGTGAACCTTACTCTCATCATGTTTGGTTTAAGGAGATAATAACATGCACACTCAATTTGGTATAAAAATCTATCTTATGCTACAAGAAAGTAGGGGGAGAGGGGATAAGTGGGGGTTGGGGGATGACAGAAGGGAGGGCAAATGGGATAAGGGGGTAATTAGAAGAAAACAATTTTGAGGAGAGACAGGGTCAAAAGAGATATTAGAATAAACAAGGGACAGGATAAGGTAGAGGGAAATATAATTAGTCTTTCACAAACATGACTATTAGGTAAGTGTTCAAATTGCTAGCCTTCTAAATGAGGATGTGTGAGGATCGAGGAAGGGAGAGAAGTTGGAACTCAAAGTTTTAAAAAAGAATGTTAAAAGTTGTTTTTACATGCAACTGGGAAATAAGACATACAGGAAATGGGGTACAGAAATCTATCTTGCCTACAAGAAAATAGAGGGGAAGGGGATAAGAGAAGGGAGGGGTGTGATGGAAGGGAGAGCTGATTAGGGGAAAGGGTAATCAGAATACATGCTGTCTTGGGGTGGGTGGAGGGGAGAGATGGGAAGAAAATTTGGAACTCAAAATTTTGTGGAAGTGAATGTTGCATACAAAAAATTAATTAATTTTTTAAAAAGAGAGAAAGCTATGACACCTTTAATTCCAAGAGCAAAACATGTATCTCTGTCAATTGTGATTTTCAACACTTGCAACCATCAAAACAAAAAATTTAAATCAATGGGAAATCAATGTGATGTGTATTGCCTCATCAAAGACCATTCCATAGTTTTATATTCTTATTCAGATAAGCAACAATAGCCTTTCACACTGATGTTTTTAATATATATATATATATTAAATTCTATATTGTAAATGCTGTCTTACTATTTAATGCATTTAATGAAGTTTATATTACTGTATCACTTTTTTATGTTTTGATAATGGTATTTCAATACTGTTGGTTTCCTTTAAAAGCCTATGTGTTCTA
The DNA here is from genome assembly GCA_023548195.1 of Bettongia penicillata ogilbyi. Lineage (NCBI taxonomy): Eukaryota > Metazoa > Chordata > Mammalia > Diprotodontia > Potoroidae > Bettongia > Bettongia penicillata. Next base: position 3,245,252 of record JAJHZJ010000169.1, on the reverse strand, counting down.
TGAATTTAAAAATATTATTCTGACACGGCATCCATAGATTTCACCAGACTGCCATTGTGGTTCTATGACACAAAAAAAGTGAAGAATTCTTAGTTTATATAACACAGCATGAAAGACATTTGCTTTAAAAGAAATCAAGGGAAAGGCTGATCTGCCAAGGTCACAAACTGAATAGGAGAACAAAGAAATGTTGACAGGAATTCATTGTGTGAAAGAAAACTTTTAAAGGCTGTTTGGTTGGTTGTAGCTTTTGTTTATTCATTCATTCATTGTTTATTTGTTTTGAGTCGGGTTGTCCTCTCCCTAGTCTGGGAACATAGCATCCTCTCCCAGATCTGATCCCACCATTAATTAGCATGAAAGCTTTGTCTTGCTGTACTTCCAAATGGAGCCAGTTCACCCGTTGGTCAGAAGCTTCATGATCCCTTGCTATTGCAGGCTTATCTTATTGGTGCTAGACTTAGAGTGGACACCCGATCGGCTCTAGACTTACTGCAGTACAATATCTTGAGCTCTAGTCATCTGCCCAGCTTCGTTTCCAGCTTCCATGGCATCAGGGATTACAGGTGCATGCTACCATGACTGGCTGTTTACGTTTGTAATGCTTGTTGGAATCCATCAGAACACAAAGCGGCTGGGTGTAATTTTGAAGATGCTTTTCTTCTCTTGGTTTGTAGGCTCCACCTTGAATACTTCATAGCATTTCCTAATGTTCTTTGTCCTTTGCTCTCAAAGAAGACCAATTGCATCAGGGGGATGATGTCTTGACTTGAAAGTAAATTGGATTTAAGTGATGCAGAGCTGTACAAAGTCATCACTCTCACTCTCATCATCAGAGTCCAAAGATAAGATATAGGACCAGATGATTTGTCATGGCCCTGGATGGAGTGGAACACCCTGGACTTTTTAAGGTCTTTAAAGGTCTTTTAAAGGTATTTTCCAAGTCTCAGTTTGTCTGGGGCAACACCCATCAGTAATTAAAGGCTAGGTAAGAATTAAGACAAAATTTGGACTAATTTGCCTTCATATTGGAATCAGTCTGGGAAGGAAAGACTCTCAGGGTTTCTGGTCAGTATAGAAAGAATAACAACAGGGGAAATGTCTAATAAGTGGGTCTGGGTAGAGAATTTGTATTCATGGTACACTTTCAAAATTAATCATCATTATCAACATTTTCCTCATCACTTTCTTAAGTCTAGACTATCAACAAAGCAATAAATCAAATCCTGATTTCTTGGGTCTGTTGATTTCTGAGGTGGAACTATGTATAACTAAAAATTTAATAAATGGGCCAACTGAAGCTAGTTCCAGAAGCTTCTGCCATGATCTACTGGAGAAGGAAATGGCAAACCACTCCAGCATCCTTTCCAAGAAAACCTCATGGATACATGCTATCACAAAGAGTCAGATACAACTAATGACACCAACAGCATGAACTCATCACCCTAAAAGAATACCCTCCCCTGTACAACATACCTATAAACAGTCATTTTGCTCTGAATAAAGACCAGCGAGGAAGAACCCTCTACTTTCTGAGGCATAGATCTATTCAAAAGTGAGTGAAAATCTAATATATTGAATCTGACTACCTTACTTTTTTGAGTAGCATATCATTCATAAACTCATAAACTCTGAGGGTTAGTAAGGAGCTCAGACTTGATCTAGCTTAATTTATATTTGAGCAAAAATATCTTTTATAACATACCACAAAATTAGACATCCAAATTTCACTAGAAGATACTGAGAATTTTGCCAGGAATAATAAGTGATTGGACTACATAATTTAAGGTATGTACATTCTTTTGGGAGATAATCAGGATATTTCTCATCTAGTTTCAGTATCCTGGAATATAGTTCATCTGGGCTTGGTGATAAACTTATTGATCTATGTAGGTGTTTTTTGTTTTGGGTTGGTTTTTTTTTCCATTTCTTTACTTAAAATTGATTTCAATTCCTAATTATTTTCATGCCATCATTTCTACTCAAGACATAATTTTCTTCTTTTATAATTTGTGTTTGTTTGCTTGTTTTGAGACTAAATGTTCCCATCTCACCCAGGTTGGAAGAGCATCGGCCGCTCACGAACCTAATCTCAACACTAACTGACTTGGAAATTTCAACCTGCTTCAATTTTTTTCCAGCTCGAGCTGGTTTGCTTCTGTCTAGGCAGCCTAGTGACCCTTTCCTCCTAGGTGCTTACTAAATTGATGCCAGAACCTACTGAACTCACGCATTATCTAACAGTTCAGTTTCTCCCAGCAGCAGGAATGACAATGTTTGTGTGCTCCAATATACCCTGTTCTCCTCTTCATAATGATAGTAAAGTGATAAAAATATTTCACTTACATAACAAAGTTGTAAAGCATGTTACATATACAGTCATCAAGCAGTGGAGTGCTAGAACTGGCTTGAATAGGCTTACAAGAGCTGATTATTGAATTGTCAGTATGAGCATTTATACCTCAGAAAGCAGCAAATACTACAAATTGGGGCTTGAGTTATTGTTTTGGTCATTGAAAGTTATGAGGGAAATCTCAATAATGCACATTAAACTTAAAAGTGTCTTGTTTTTTATATTACATATATATTTATGTTATATAATAAATATTATTTTTATATTATGTTATGTTTATTATGTTATATTATTCCATATTATTTTTATATATCATATGAATATAAATATTTAAATGAATATATATTTAAATATATAATATAAATATATATATTTTAGATTTGTTTGTTTCTTTCAGAGAGCCAGTAGTTAAATATTTACCAGTACACCACTGCTGCATGCTACCTATTTTTTCTAAGCTGCCTCTCAATCATGATTTTAAGAAGAGTTGATTATCACTCCTCTACAGGCTCAGTTCCCTTCATTAGAATATGCTGGGTCCTTACATCACATCTAACAATGTGCAAATGTGTCCATCCATTAAATTTCTTAGTCCAGTCTCCACTTCCTAACCATCTTTTTACTTCCTTTCACAACTGTCAATCAGATGTCCCTTTGCCAGTGTTGTTTTCATAGTATTCAGTTTAATTGAATTAAATTAAAAGGGTAATAAAATGGGAAATCATTGCTTGCATGTCACATGAACTACACATTCCATTTCATTCCAATTCCATTTCAACCCTAAAACAAGGTGGGGAAAGCAACCAAATTTGTTCAAATTGGCATCCAGTTATTCCCTTGGCTACACTCTCCCTGTACCTGGTCTGCATCACAGAAGGATAGATTGGGGGGGGAGGAAGGGATGGATGGATGAATAGATGGATAGATAGATAGACAGACAGACAGACAGACAGACAGACAGACAGATAGATAGATAGATAGATAGATAGATAGATAGATAGATAGATAGATAGATAGATAGATAGATAGATAGATATCCATCAGTATCTGGCCATACATACCCTTACACTAAGTGGCAACCTGAAACATAAACATAAAAACAGTCTAAATTCATGGATTCATAATAGGTGCAGTGATTGGCTTCTTGCCTCAGAGACGCTTACTCATGTAAGGAACACGCTATTGGAAATTGTTCCCTGATTTCATGAGAGGCCCCTTATGATGACCTTGCCTCTGACCTTTCTCTCTCAATCTTTCTCTCACTTCTTGAAATCTCTCAGCTTGAGCAATTTTTTTTGTCCTGGAAGCTCCAATGGAGAAGGGTCAATGTCATCTAGACCATGCTTATGTCTTAGAGCAGGAGACAGCATGACTCTCATCATTTCTCCCCTCTCCACTTTCAAAAATCTGCCTCTGATATTGTGCCACCCATATGGGTGTGCACCAACCTTAGACATGCTTTTCTGACCCCATCACACTGGCTCCTTGGGAACAGAATAAAGAGTTAACTTATTACATCAATTAATAAGAAATATTCTTCTCCAAGTGTCCTATATGCACTTGAAAATTGTTGTTCTTTTAAAAGGGAATCTTTAGTTTAAATGTTATTACTGAGAAGAGTGACATTGTCATGTCTATAGATAGATATAAATTGTCATGGCTGGAAATACTCCTTAAGATTAGGGTTGTCTTTATATTTGGTTTTTAGATTTAGTTTTTGTATTCCTAAAACAAAGCACAGGACCTGATACATATTAGGAACTTATTAATTGTTCACTTACTGAATGAATGAAGAAGATAAAGGACTATGAGGACTTTCCTAAAATCTTCCTTTAATATTGCAAAGAAGCAATATGAAAAGAATTCCTCAAAAGAGACATTAACTGAGAAAGCTGAATTATTGCACTGTGGTCATTGATATATCTCACTGTCAAATACTGTTGAAATATTTAAATATATCTTTTTGCATTATTTCTTACACTATAAAAATTTTATAGTCAGCAACATTGATATTTATTAATCCTATGAGGCTAGGGACTTTGATGAGTAAATGCTCATGGGAAGAGAGGTTTGTCTGCATTAATAATAAACTGAAGTGGGAGTTCAGACTTGATTGATTCATTAATGAAAGATTATAAATTTTTATTAATTTATGGAGAAATATACCTTGATTACCTTAGAACCCTAGGTGAGAATTAATAAGGAAAATGACTTTAGTAATACTTAGTAGCCACCCTACCTAGACTACATATATATGAGTATCATCTCCCAATACCTCCAAATGCATGAGGAAGTTTATCTTGTGATGCTTGAGGTTATTGGTTGTTTTTTTTCATAGATGGTGTCTCATTTTAAAATTTATGTATTTATTTTTAGTTTTCAACATTCACTTCCATAAACTTTTGAGTTTTAAATTTTCTCTGCCACCCTTCCCCCTCCCCAAGATAGCATGCAATCTGATATAGACTCTCCATATACATTCTTATTAAGCATATTTTCACTATGGTCATATTGTAAAGAGGAATTAGAATGAATGGAAGGAACCATGAGAAAGAAAACAAAGAGAGCAAATAATTTGCTTCAATCTGCATTCAGACACCATAGTTCTTTCTCTGGATGTGGATGTCATTTTCCCTCATGAGTCTTTTGGAGTTGTCTTAGATTCTTGCATTGCTGAGAAGAGTTAAGTTATTAGTTAGTCATCACACAATGTGGCTGTTACTGTGTACAATGTTCTCCTGGTTCTGCTCACTTCACTCAGCATCAGTTCATTCAAGTCTTTTTGGGTTTTTCTGAAGTCTTACTGTTCATCATTTCTTATAGTACAATAGTATTCCATTACATTCATATACCATAACTTGTTCAGCCATTCCCCAGTTGATGGGCATGCCCTCAATTTCCAGTTCGTGGCCACCACAAAGAGAGCTGCTATAAATACTTTTGTATATGTGGGTCCTTTTCCTATTTTTATGATCTCTTTGGGATACAGCCCCAGAAGTGGTATTGCTGGGTCAAAGGGTGTGCACATTTTGATAGCCCTTTCGGCATGGTTCCAAATTGCTCTCCAGAATGGTTGGATCAGTTCACAACTCCACCAGCAATGCATTAGTGTTCCAATTTTCCCACATCTTCTCCAGCATCTATCATTTTCTTGTTTTGTCATGCTAGTCAATCTGATAGATGTGATGTGGTGCCTCAGAGTTGTTTTGATTTGCATTTCCCTAATCAATAGTGATTTAGAGTATTTCTTTATATAAACTATAGATACATTTAATTTCTTTATCTGAAAACTTCTTGTTCATATCTTTTGATATCATATCATTTGGGGGATGATTTATATCTTAGAAGTTTAAATCCATTCTCTATACATTTTAGAAATGAGGTCTTTATCAGAGATACTGGCTATAAAAATTCTTTCCCAGTTTTTTACTTCCCTCCTAATCTTGGTTTCATCAGCTTTGTTTGTGAAAAACCTTTTCAATTTAAAGTAATCAAAATTATACATTTTGCATTTTATAATATTCTCTATCTCTTTTTGGTCATAATTTCTTCCATTCTCCATAAATCTGAGTGTCTCTTTCATTTTAAACCCACTGTATTTTATATAGTTATACAAAGTTCCTGAAAATGCAGCTGACATTTAATGTTTTACCATTTTATTTTATGGTTATCAATTATATATAGATTTTCATTGTGTATTATTTTATATGCTGCATTTTTTTTGTTTATCATTATTAGTTTGCTAAATAGTTTTTATATTACAACTACTTGGGAAAAAATAGAACCTGGCATATACAATCAATGTGAATGTAATAATGTAAAAACACACAGAGATCATCTGATCTTAGGGGTAAGTCCTCTATATAAGAATAAGGACACTATAAGAAAGAGCTAGAAAAGATGTGGAGAAATATAAAGTGATAATTAGCAAGATAAGACCAGAACAATAAAGGATCAAAAGTCTTGAGCTAGAAGGGACCTTAAAGACCATATTTTCCCATGCCCCTATTTTACAGCTGAGAAATTAAGATCCAGAAAAGTTACCCTCCCAACTCCAAATCCAGCACTCTAACAGCTATGGCAAGAAACTATTCAATTAGCATTTAATGAATTATCAAATCTAGTTGATCCCTCAAAAATTCCTGACAAGTGGACAATAAAAGACACTAGATGGAAATTAATGTCCAAACATACTTCTGAAGAGAATGAGTTAATTTTTAAAAAATGGAAACTTCATGCATAGAGTTTTGCCCATAGATACACTCAGGGATGCGCTTGAATCCCAGAAAGATATGTCACATGTAGGTAATGCCAAGTATAGATTAATTACAACCCAAAAAATATACTAAGTTCACATTTTGAATCATTTAGAAGATCCTTGTCCATATAGGTTTGCAGTGAGTTTGCTACAAAATTACTAAAAGGTTGGCAAAGCAATGAAACTACACATCATTTGTGATTTACTGTAATCAAAGGATCCATTTTTTAATATGTGATATTTCTGAAAGAAGAAAACCTGAATCATATATTAAAAATGAAAATGCTAGAATGGGACTATGAGCCTAACTCGTGTGGTAAAAAACATTTCCTAAGATCAGCAATAACATGCAATACAAAAAGAAATTATTCAGATTTGTAGATAATATACTTTTCAGTTTGTTAAGAAGAGAAAAAAAAACATGGTTAGAAGGGCCCATATCAAATCTGGGTACATATAACATATGCCGTATCAGTGAACAGACGAAGGATTCTGCATGTAGTTGCTAGAAAAAGTAAAACTATTTGTTTAATGGACTGAGAATATACTAAAGTAGCTAAATTCGGGAAAACTCAATTTTGAGCAACACTTTTTTCACATTTGAGTTAAAGAAACATAACAAGAGAGTAATATGATAATAGAGACTCAGAAACAAACTTTTAAAGAGAACCTGTTAAAAATTGGACTCAATCAAAATCAACTTCTTTGTGAAATTGAATTTCAATGAAAATGGAAGTCACGATGAATGCAGCAAAATCACCAGCAGCACAATAAAAGTAAAGTAGAATTATCTTGCTACAATGTTGACTTGAATGTACACAATCATAATGAATTTTCCTGAAAGAGGAATGCAGAATTGGTAGATTTCCAAGGAATTAGCATGGGAAACAAATATGGGGCCAGGGATGGAGTTAGTCCTGGTTCCCCACACATGGTAAGCATGACCTCACTATAAGTCAGATCACAGAAACTTGATGCAAGAATACTGCCATCAAGATACAATCAGAGAAGCAGACAATTTTGTGTCATACATCTGCAATAGATGGATGTAACTATTTCAAGTGAACTTGAAAGGAGAATTATTATTTGGTTTGGAGGAGTTACTATCCAAGGGACCATTATCAAAAAACAAACAGAAGCATCTAGGTGGTATAGTGGATAGAGCACCCACCAACCCTGAAGTCAGGAGGACCTGAGTTCAAATCTGATCTTAGACACCTATTAGCTGTGTGATCCTGAGGAGGAAGAGGAGGAGGAGGAGAAAAAAGAGAAATAAGAGCAGGAAGGAGGAAGAAGAAAGGAGAAAAAGGAGAAAGAGGAGGAAAAGGTAAAGAAGAAGACTGTGAAGAATATAACTGTAAAATCTCTACTGTTCAGAGAATAGTAGAGACTTGGAAGTGAAATATCTCAACTGAAGCAGAAATTGAAAAGTAAGGTAGAGACAAATTGCAAGTTCACAAAAAATCAGGATTGTCATAAGATAGATATAAAAATATAACTAAAGATAACTTGTTACCTTGATAAAAAAAAAAGAGGGAGAAGCTATCCATGACTATAGCTATAGGTTAATATATAGATATTTGAAGTCAAGAAAAGTTATCTTTATCTACATTTGTACCAAAAGTTATTCCTCACAAAAGATAAGTTGTCAAAGGATATAAACAAACAATTCTCAAAAGAATTACAAACAATAAATAGCTATATGAAGAATGTTCAAATCACTAATAAGAAAATGCAAATCAAAACATCCCTGATGTTTCACCTTACATCCTAAAAATTTACAAAGATAATAAGATGAGAATAGCTATTGTTAGAGAGATTGTGGAAAAAATAGGCACCCTACTAGTGCATTGTTGGTGGAGCTGTGAATCAGTACAACAATTTTTGGAAAGCAATGTGAAGTTATGTAAATAAAGCCATTAAAATGTCCATACCCTCACCCAGAGATTCCATTGCTAGATTTAGGCTCCAAGAAGATCATTGATAAGAAAGTCCCTATGTACAAAATGTTTAGAATAGTAATTTTTGTGATATCAAAGAACTGAAAACAAATTGGATGTTCATTGATTATAGAATGGCTAAGGACACTGAGGTGGAAGAAGTTAAGTTGCTCAGCGTTTAGAGCTCTGGGCTTGGAGTCAGGAAGACCTGAATTCAAATCTGGTTTCAGACACTTAACTGGCTGTTTGAACCTGGGCAAGTTGCTTAACCTCTGTTTGCCTTCATCCACTGGGGAAGGAAATAGCAAACCATTCCAGTATCCTAGCCAAGAAAACCCCATGAACAGTTTAGGCAAGCTATGGTCCATGACATTATGGAGAAATAGACGCGACTCAACAACACCAAAGATACCAAGTGTATGAATGGAATGGAATGTTACTGTGCTGTAAGAAATAGCAAACATGAATATGGAGAAGCATGGGATGTCTACCTAAAATGATTCAGAGGGAAATAAGCAGAACCAAGAAAACAATACACACAGTAACTGCAACGATGTAAATAAAAGAACAACCACCAAAACAAAATCAAAAGTAAGTGTTGCAAAATTTCAAAGAGTGAGCATGGCTCAAAGAAGAGATACAGAGCTGACAAATACAGAAGTTTTATGCAGCATGCCTACTTTTGAACTTTGCAGATATATTTAATTATATTAATTTTGCTGATTTTTTCCTCCTTTTTTCTATTTTTTTCTTTTCATCTTTAAAAATAGCTTTTAAAAATATGGAATGGCTCTCTAGGAGTGGAAAGGGGAGAGGAGGGCTATTAGAAAAAATGTGGTGATACTAAAAAATTAATAATATCCATAAAAAGATATTCATAAAATTTAAGAAAAAAATCAATTAGTCTGACCCTACCTCACTCAGAATCTCCTCTAGAGCATCCCCAACAAGTGGCTATACCACACTTGGAGTTCTTTAGTAAAAGGCTGATAGGATTATAGGATTTAGAGCTGCAAAGAAACAGAATAATCAGCCTCAAGGACCATAGTGTCTAAGCTGGAAGAGACCTAAAAGATCATTTTATCCAGCCCTCATCATTTTATATTTGAGAGGAGACTGAGGTCAGGAGGGATTCAATGACTTGTCTGAGGTCATAAGGAAAAACATGGCAGAGTAGAATTTGAATATATTCCTTTGACTACAAATCTGTTGTTTCTATCATTGTGCCCCATCATCCCCTAAGGACAGCCTTTCTACTTTCGAAAAGCAGATAATCTGCTTCCCTATAGCTCCTACCCTAGTTTTTTATTCTTTCTGGGGTCAAGGAGATCCCTCTTTCACATGATTGCTTTTCACATGTTTGAAGATATCTAATCCAATCCTTCTAGGCTTTTTTTCCCAGACTAAGCATTTCCATAGTCCTTTCAGCTACTCTTTTCATCTTTATGTTTTCCTTATATTTCATCTATTATATCTCAACAAGTTCTTTTTGTCTTTATACTGCACATCTTCCGATACCATTATCCTATTGGGTCTTTCTTTGGTCATATTCCAGTTTAACAGTGAAACTCATCATTGGAATTCCCACTAGGCCACAATAAAAAGAACTACTGAATTTTAAAGTTAGAGGTCTTTAAGACCATCTTCTCCAACCACTCTCCCCACCCATCCTCTATTTTGCAAATGTGAAAACTGAGGCATAAGATGTGAAGTGAATTACCCCAAATCACATAGGAAGGTAATTAGTGTCATAGGCAGGAGTTATACTTAGGTTTTCTGATTGAACCCTGAGGGACCCAGAGAGTCCAATCAGATCATTTTGCTGATAGGAAAACTGAGGTAAGGAGGGGTTAAGCAACTTGCCTAAGATCATATAGTTAGTATCTGAGACTAGATTTAAACCTGTCTTCCTACCTCCAAATTCAGTTTCCTATCCACTACACCATATTGACTATTAGCACTACTTATATTTTAGAGAAGAAAACCCCAGTCTTCTTATGCTTACATCATAACTGTTATCTGTTCTCTTTGTGAGAATTGCAGTAGTTACTTCGAAAGCCCAGAATTCCTAGCCACAAAGTTTGACCATCCTTCACTAAAATGTCTTACTATTGTAGCCTAAAATATACCCCCCCCCAAAAAAAACTTTCTCTGAATACAACCTTTATTTCTCAATGAAATCCCTTCATGGTACAACAGTTACTTCATATTTCATGACTGTCTTTTGAAATGATATATTTGTCCTGATAAATGAAATAGGCATTTTCATTATAGGAAAAGAGAGACAGAGAGAGAGACAGAGACAGAGAGAGAAACAGAGAGACAGAGAGTGTACATGTAAATGGTTAAACTTAGATTCAGGCTATCAAGTAAAACAAAAAGTAATTTATGAGTAGATTTAGAAGTCTGGCAATGGATTGGGGACTAAGATACTTTGTGGAGATTTTGCAAGAGTATAAAGCATATATATGTACAAAATATTTATAGCAGCTCTTGAGGAGATGTCCATCATTTGAGGAATAGCTGTGTAAGTTGTTGTATAAGATTATGATTGAATACTATTGTGCTATAAGAAATGATGAACAGGATGCTCTCAGAAAAACCTGGAAAGACTTATATGAACTGATGCAAAGTAAAATGAGCAAATCCAGAATATTGTACACAATAATAGCAATATTGTACAACATCAACTGTGTATGATTTAACTATTCTTGGTAAAACAATGACTCAAGACAATCTCAAAGGATTCATGGTGAAAAATGAGAAAGAACTGATATAGTTTGAATGCAAATTGAAGCATACTTTTTCTTTTCTTTCTTTATCTTTCTTGTTTTCTTTTATCTGTGTTTTCATTCACAACATGACTAATATGGAAATATATTTTGAATGGTTGCATATGTATAACCCATATCAAATCGGTTGCCTTCTCAATGGGGAGAAAGAATTTGGAACTCAATTTTTTAAAAAAAGATGAATGTTATAATTGTTTTTTAATGTAATTGAAGAAAATAAAATATTGAATCATTTTTTAAAAGAGTATGAAGGAAAAATTCTGATAAATATTTACTAATCCTCCCTCTTGGAAGCTAGGTGGCACAATTGCATGGAGTGCTGGACCTGGAGTCAGGATGACTCTACTTCAAATCTGATCTCAGATATTTACTAGCTATGTGAATGCAAACAAATCACTTAACCTCTTTCCACCTTAGTATCCTTATCTTTAAAATAGGTATAATAACCCAGGATTGTTGTGAAGATATAACAGGACAATATTTATTAAGTGCTTTGCAAACTATAAAATGCCATGTAAATGTTAACTATTATTCATTGAGAAGGAAGAAAGAGCAGGGAATTGGTGAATTGTTTGTAACCTGCCTCAAGAGGCAGTTAAAAGTAGCTATAGACAAGCACTTCCTGTTAATAAAAAAAGTGAGTCATTGGGAACTGGGGGCTTAGAGAGAAGATAATATCATATTCTATATGCTGAATTATTTGAAATGCACTTTCCCCCTTTAGAGGGAAAATATGGACAAAAAGATGGAATGCAGAATGCCAAGTTAAGGGCACTGGTCAATTTAGCTAAAACTTAGAACGTATGAAGAGAGAGCAATATACATTAATCCTGGTAAGATAGATTGGGTAAGCTAATGGAGATCATAGGATCTAAGACTTCTAAATGGGGATATCAGTGACCATCTAGTCACCATTTTACAGGTGAGGAAATTAAGTCCTAGGGAGGCTGAGTGATTTGCTCAAGGACACACAGATAGTAACCGTTTTAGCCTGTATTTGAACTTAATATTCAAGACTGTGAAAGTTTTTTAATGCCAATCCGAGAGACTTACATATTTTTTCCCAGAGTGAATAAAGAGTCAGTGGAAAAGGATATGACCAACCTTGTGCTTCAGAAAGATTATTTTGGCAGCTTTATGAAGAATGGATTGAAGAAAAGAAAAACTGGAAGTTAGGAGTCCAATTAAGAAGCTTTTGCAAATATCTGGGTAGGAGGTAATGTGGATCCAGAGTAGACTGATTGTCTTTTGAGTGGAAAGAAGGGAATGGGTGTTTCAGATCTTGTTGTAGAAGCAGAGTGGACAAGTTATGGGAATGGATGATCATCTTTCTCTTTCTTTGACTGTTGAATTTCTAATCTTTAAAATGCCATCTCCTGTGTGATGCAAGCTCTGAACCCCCAGGAAACAACACTTGGCCAAAGTGACAGACTTCCTTCCTTTGAACTTTGGGTTTCACAACTCTCTGGTGCATTTGTTATGTTTCATTTAGTATTATATTTATCTGTGTGATGGTTACAAAATCAAAATTAAAGCAAGCTAAAACAGACATAATAGGTCATAAAAATTCAATTAAATTTAACAAACATTTATGGAATCCCTACTACATCCCAGGCACTATGCTAGGTACTGGGTGTACAAAGACAAAAACAAAGACGGTCCTGGATTTCAAGGACTATTGAAGAGAAACAGCATGCACACAGACAAATAAATACAAAATATATGCGAAGAAGTAAAAAGTAATTTAGGCATGAGGGAAAGGAAAGGAAAGGATTGATAAAAAGAGGTAGTACTTGGAGTGAACCTTCAGGGAAGCTAGGAATCCCAGATGTGGAAGTGTCAAAGGAGAACATTCTAGGCTTGGGTTAGTCTAGTTATTGTAGGCAAAGTCACAAAATAAGAAGATGAAATGTCACTTCAGGAAACACCATGTAGGTCAGTTGGTTGGAACATATACTGTGTGGAGAACAGACAAAGGATAATGTTAAAAAAAAAAAAAGTCCAGAAAGACAGATTGGAACCAGATTATTGAGGACTTTAAGAGCCAAACAAAGATATTTGGATTTATCCTAAAGTCAACTGATGCAGGGAAATGACATGGACAAATTTCTACTTTGGAAATATTGATTGGGCAGCTGTATCGAAGATGAATTGGATATGAGAGACACTGAAGGTAGGGAGACCAATGGGCAGTGTTACAATAGTCCATGTGTGTTAATGAGGGCTTGAACTATGAAAGTTGTATGAGCTGAAAGAAAGGGAGAAATGCAAGCAGTAATATGGAGTAGATTTAGCAAAAATATATTTTAAAAAATGATCTATGCATTAGAAGTAATGTGAAGAATTAAAGATGATCCCTTGGTTGAAAACCTGGGTGACCAAAAGAACAATAACACCTTTTACATAAATAGGGATGTTAGGAAGAGTGATAGGTTTAGGCAGAATAAGTTCTATTTTGGGCATGATGGGTTTGAAATAGCTATGAGACATCCAGATCTCCAGTAGGTATTTTGTGATGTAGTAAGAGAGCTCAGGAAAGAGATGAGAGATGGATTTGGAGAATCATCTGCACAGAGATGATAATCAATCACAAAGAAAAGAAGAGAAGAATGTAGGACAAAGCCCTAAGATCTTGGATTGGGAGTAGAAAAGGACCTCAGAGGTCATCTATCCCAACCCTTTCGTTTTACATTCAAGGAACCTAAGGTCTGGTGAAATTAAATAACTTGTTAAAGGTCACACAGGTAGAAAATATCAAAGGTAAAATTAGAACTCATGTTCTTTGACTCAAGAGCCAAGGCTCTTTCCACTGTACCATTCAGTTTCTGCTCATGCATGTAGATGAGATATAGATGATGATACAGAAAAATGAGAGTAGGAGCAGTCATAGAAGTAGAAGGAGGAGAAAGTTGTGCTGTGCAAATGTAGAGAGTATCCAAGAAGATAAGGTGGTCAACAGGTGGTCAAGATATGGTGCCAGATGTTGTAAGCAAGTCACAGAAGGATGAAGGCTAAGAAAAAACATAACACCTAAGAGAATACTGGTAACATTAAAGAGAGAAGTTTCAGTTCAGTGGGCCTAGAATTCCTACCACAAATGGTTAAGAAATGCGTAGAATGGAATAAAGTGGAGGCTGTGAATGTAGACAGCTTTTCCTAGCAATTTGACAATGAAAGGGAGAAGAAATATTGGGCAATAGTTTGAGAAGATTCCAGGGTCAAATGAAGGTTGTTGTTTTTTTTATTTTCAGGATGGAGGAGATTTATCTCTCTAGGCATCAGAAGTAATGCCTTTGGATAAGTAATGCCTTATAGACATATTGTTCCTCTTTGAGGCTCTCTCTCTCCTTCAAAGACATCTGGTTTTCCAGTAACAATAAAACTGGCAATGATTCAGCCAAGAAGCCCTGTTTCTCCTGGCTTTCATATTCTGATGATAGGCAGTTCTTCCATGCAATACCTTTCTCAGAGGGGCAGCCAGGTGGTGCAGTGGATAGAGCACCAGTGCAGGAGCCAGGAGGACCTGAGTTCAAATCTCACCTGAGACACTTGACACTCACTAGCTGGGTGACCTTGGGCAAGTCACTTAACTCCAATTGCCTCATCCTGGGTCATCTCTAGTCATCCTGAATAATATCTAATCACTGGCTTCAGAATGCACTGGAGGAGAAGCGAGGTTGGTGACCTGCATAGCCCTCCCTCACTCAAAAATAAAGTCACTATTTCTCTGACAGCATGGTCTTCTTCAGCAATGAAGGACGAACACTCACACACACACACACACACACACACACACACAAGACAATCAATAAAGAAAAAATGAAAAGAAAAACAGAAAGGGAAATACAGAACAGGCAAATTCCTGAAAGAAATAGAAGAGCAAAAGTATTGAGCACTAGTAGAGGTTGGCTTTGGCAAGAAGAATGATCACCTCTCATCTAAGACTGGAACAAAAGAAGAGTGGAGAATGACATTGGGGGGATTTGAGTTACAGAATTGGGGAGAAGATGAAGCTCCTGGTAGATTACCTCAATTTTCATGGCAAGACATGAGGCAGAGTCTTCTGCTGAGAAGGATCACAGAGTGAGTGGTGTAGTGAAAAACAATCAACTTCTGTAATAAAAATTTTAAAATACATAAATAAAATATAAATATAAAAAAATATAAAAAAATTTAAATTAAAAAATAAAAAAATACCCATTAGATGACATTCTTGATCTTTTTTTCCCTATTCAACAATAAGTTCCATAAGGACAGATTTGATGTCCAAACTAAATCTTGTTACCTGCCTCAACACCTAACATATTTTGCTCCACAAAATAGATTTTTGATAAAGGTTAAATGAAGTGGATTATTAAAAGAGTACTTGACTGGGAGTCAGAAAATTGATTCTAATCCTAATTCTGTCATTACTTACTTGTGTAAGCTTGAACAAGTCACTTCACCTGCCTAGATCTCAGTTTCCTCATCTGTAAAATGAGGGAATTGGACTAAATGATCTCTTGGGTCTCTTCCCACTTTAAAATTCTACAATTCCATTGTTTTAAGGAGATTTCAATCTTTCAGGCAAGTTAGATGACCCTGAATAAATTATTTTACCTCAGAGACTCAGTTTCCTCACCATGAATTAAAGCTAATCATACCTGGTCTCTCATGCTTCCCAACGTTTTGTTGAAATTCGAATGAACTGATGGACATGAAAATGTTTTCAAAAATGGAAAGTACTATGCAGATGAGAAACAACTTTACACATGGTGATCCATGAAAAAGAGGTTTCCAGAAGAATGAAAGTATTTCCCCAGCATGACTCTATCTTCTTCCCTAGCTTTCTATGGGAAAACTGTGTTGGGGAAATACAAACCTTGGTCTAAGTAGAACTTAATTAGAAAGCCTCTCTTTTAAAAATAAATCACAGAATGTATTCCAAGGCTAAATATATGGCTTGTTTTATCTGGACTGTAACAGGTGGAATGTAAAATAGCCCATCATTTTAATCAAGGGTTCAACAGGCACATGAGCTTAGCTAGGAGTGGGGAAAAAAAATCCTCCAGGGTGATGCCTCTGGGAGAAAGACCCCTCTGATAGATTACCCTCCATTTGCTGTATATCGCCAACTTCTGGAACGATCGATTCTGGAAATCTCTGATCAGGCAATTAAATGGGATGCCTCCCATGCAGACATAGAGAAGTGGTTCAGTCAGCACCCATCTCTTAACTCTGAATTAACTTTGCATTTTCCTAGACAACCCTCAAGACCCCATCACAGAGCCACTTTTCAAAAATATATGTCAAGCCAAGTGGGTGAAATTAATTTAATATGCTTTATAGGCATTGGGAAATATCCAGAAGACTAAAACCGGCTGGGTAGAATTATAAAAGAAGGGGGACAGATGTATGCTTTATAGGTCCTGGCTAATTGCCAAGGGTACTGCAGTGAGTGGGAGAAGAAAGCGCTGGTAATTGAGGTCTGCAGCCAGCTTTTGTTTCAACCTCAATGATTCGGTAGGACCAACTAACCTTTTCCTGCAAAAAAAAAGGTGGGGTGGGGGGAGGGAGGAGAAACACATGAGCAGAATATCTCATGGCTGTAACAGAGAAGACCAAAAATAATACATTTGTAGAAATAAGTGAAATGAAATTGAACTGAATAGTTCAATTCAATTCAGTTCAAAATTACAAGTACAATTCAAGTCCTCAAGGGATTTATAGTCTACATAAGAGAAAAGACATGTCAAAAGAAAAGCAATATCTTTTGTGTTGAATAAGTAGTACAGACAGTGAGTACAGTGCGGGGGGGGGGGGGGGTGTGGGACTGACGAGGGAGGGATCAGTGTGGGCCTGAAAGCATGGCGAGATTAAACCATTATGGACACTGTGTCAGACAGTCCAGGTATGTGGAGGGAAAACAACAGAAGAAGAATGTTACCATATCCAGGTGCTTTGTTAATGAGACAGATGATTCAGTGTCGGCATTGTAGAGACTTAGATACTCCAGCAAAGCACACCCCAATGGCAAGGATTTCTGAGAGTTATATGCACTTGATGGGTGGTTTGGGGTGAGTCACTTCCCCCATTTTGGCCCCAACAGTAACAGCAACAGTAGCTAGCATTTAAACAGCACTTTAATATTCCATTTTGTCCTGTCCTTCCCACTATCCTGGGAGATAGGTTCCATTACCATTCCCATTTTAAAGACTAGGAAATTATACCAGACAGAGGTTAAGTGACTCTTTTACTTGTTTGTTTTATCTTAAGTAAATATGATCAGATTTGTTAAAAATAAATTGTTGCATGTTCATGGTTTTTCACTATCGCTAGATTCTCATTTCCTAATCCTGAAAATGTTGAGAGACAACTACACATGCCACACCAGCTTTATTAGAGTGTAAGCTCCCTCAGGCCAAGCACTGGGTCATTTCAGTCTTTCTATCTCCATTGCCTAGAACAATATCTCATACATAATGGATTCTAAATAAATATTTATTGAACTGAATTAGATCTCTTCCTTTCTCTCCAAGGATCTTTTCTCATCCATGACTAACTGAATCTAATGCAAGGTCATATAGCTAGTAAATGTCTGAGGTAGGATTTGAACTGAGATCTTCCTGACTCCAAGTCCAGCAGTTTATCCACTGTAGCACCTAGTTTGCTCATCTGAAAATAAGGGGCTTAGACTAGATCATCTCTGAAGGTCTGTCTATCTTTAACATTCAGCAACCATGTCTATGAACTCAGACTCTCCCTGCTACCCCAAAGACAGACTATCAGAAGACATTCTTTTCTCATTTCCAGGAAGGAGATAAAAAATAACTTTTTTTTAAAACTTGTACAATTTTTGCCTGCTTTCTGCTTAATGTCTTATATTTACATAAGTGTTACAGAGAGCTATGTCTACAACAACCTTTTGAGGTAAATGGTACTAGGATAATAATAATACTAGCATTAGTATTATCCCCATTTTACAGCTGAGGAAACTGAGGCTTAGGGAGGCAAAATGACTTACATAGGGTCACCAAGTGAATAAGCATTAGAGCAGAGACTTGAAATCAGGTCCTTCTATCACCATGTCTTTTCATTTTTCCATACCAGCTCATGCTATTTTGTAAAGTTACACTGAAGTTACCCAGTCATATATGGGTATGAGACAGGGCAGCCCTCAACAAAAAAGTGAAGGAAGAAAACTGTACTTTTAGGATCAACAACCTTTTTTTCTGTGGTTTTTTTTTTCTACATTTAGCTGTTCTTTCACCTCTCTCCTTCTGGTCTAGGCACTAGCTGTGCGACCCTGGACAAGTCACTTAACCCTGTTTATACCTCAGTTTCCTCATTTGGAATATGAGCTAGAGAAGGAAATGGCAAACCATTCTAGTATCTTTGCCAAGAAAACCCCAAATGAGGTTACAAAGAGTTGAATATGACTAAAACTACAGAACAACTCCCTACTATTAAAACTTGGTATCAAGAAACAATTTTTTTTTCATATAAAACTGTCTAGCAAAGGAGTGGAATGGATTGTCTTGGGTAATGAACTCTTTGCATTAGATTCAGTTAGTCATGGATGAGAAAAGATCCTTGGAGAGAAAGGAAGAGATCTAATTCAGTTCAATAAATATTTATTTAGAATCCATTATGTATGAGACATTGTTCTAGGCAACGGAGATAGAAAGACTGAAATGACCCAGTGCTTGGCCTGAGGGAGCTTACACTCTAATAAAGCTGGTGTGGCATGTGTAGTTGTCTCTCAACATTTTCAGGATTAGGAAATGAGAATCTAGCGATAGTGAAAAACCATGAACATGCAACAATTTATTTTTAACAAATCTGATCACATTTAAGATAAAACAAACAAGTAAAATAACACATTGCACCCATAAAAGAGCTGCAGTGTCTATGTGAGAGAGATTACTACCTCACATATTTAGCAGAGTCTACACAGCCACCCTTGAACTGCAGCAATTGCTTCATGGATGAAAGAGTTTGGATGGTAAAGAGACAAAGAGAAGGCATTCCCAAAGAGAGTGGGGAGCCGTGGTTCTTTAGCACTCTGAAACTTTAAACAAAATGTAACTATTTACATCATAAATATATGCATGCATAGCTGTAAATTATCAAATAGATGAATAATATACAGTATTTATAAATGTATGACTTACTAATTTTTTTAGTTTTATTAACAAACTCGTCGGTGATTTTATTTTCACAGTATGCCACAATTCTCCAAAAGTTCCCATTTAATTACCAATGATCAACCCAAGAATAAACAAAGCTATGAATGTGAAGCCCTCAAATGCCAAGGGATGACTCTACATGTAGCACTAGTACGGCTTAAAAGCATCCTTTCACCACTCACCCCTTAGGGCATCACAGTCATGTACATGGATTTTCCCCATTCTCCTTCAAAATATGTGTAAGTATTCTTTGCCAGCCCCCTGGGGACTGTGTGAAAATTTGAGCATTCACATAATACTTAATATTGATTAAATTTAGACTTATTTCTAGGGTGAGATTCCTCCCCATCTCCACATTGATTAATGAACTAGAAAATCTGATGTTTTACCATGGGTACCATGACATGGTCAATATGATGATGATAATGATGAAAATAATAGTCAGCCTCCAAAAGGCAGATGTCTTATAAGCAGTCATCTAGAATATGAGATGTCACTACACATAGGGGCAGAAGGGTCAGTCTTGTATATTGGCAAAATGAAAGGCCCACTCTCCCATGTGGAGTTTGGACTCTACTATCTGAACTTGTATCTAAGATCCCTGGCAGACCTTGGTTTTCTGTTTGGGTTACCTTTTCCTTAGCACCAACTCCTAGCCAGCAAAATTCACAAGTAAAGTAGAAACCAGATTAAAGTGTAATTGGAAAAATGTTTAATAAAACAACATAGATAATGTTAATATGTGGTATTCTAAGTCAATATGCTCAAAAGAGCAGAGACTCTACTATTTGGGTTTGATACTGCTGCTCAGGTGTTAACCTTCTGAATACTGAAAAGTTCTGCAAGGATGATGTGTCTTTCTTTTATGGCCCATCCCAGGTTATATGTTACATGATGAAATTTCCCTTTTCCTTTTTAAGGCTTCTTTGTTGTTCATTTTAACCAGTTTCAGCAAAGATATTGGGAGCAGGAAGACACAGTGTTATTGACTTTTAGCCTTCTACTATCCGCAGGGGAAGGCTGGCAGCTACTTCTTTCTCCACCTCCTCTCAAATAACCCTACTGAAGCCCAACATGAACTTATCATGGGCTTCCATGACAAGTCATCCATCCTCTACTCTTATCCAATCTTTGTTTTAATAATCAGAGCTAAATAGTTCCTGTCCTCAGTCCCTGGCATCCTAGGATCTTTCAGTCTCATGTGTGGAGTGAGTTTCATGGCTTTTTTCCAGCTTCCCCACCCACCCAAAGTGTGACTAGAGAGACTCATCTCTAGCCATTGTGGTCTGTCCCAGACCCAGTAATGATGCAGGCTGTTACCTGAGGAGCTGCCCAGGGCCTCCACTTCCCTGTGTGAATCTTTCCTGGAAAGTTTTGGGTCTTCTGACAATTCCCCTATGGACAATTTCCTTTTGGGGATACTATAGATAGAGCTTCAGTCCTGGATGGGAGGTTGATTTTTGCCAAATGCTAAGACATTCAAAAAGAGTGGAGAAACTAAGTCCTGAAGACAGCAAATAAGTTTTCTAAGATGATACACAGTTAGTGGGGGTGTTAGCAATAAAACCCAGGCTGTCTGATTTTTACTCTGACATCAGACTCATCTGCTGCTACATCAAAAACCTGTCCGTAGAAGCTGGCAATGGAAATCTGCAGAGGTTTGCTGGCCTGCAAAGCCCACATGGTCCATTTTCTCTCCAGTATGCTCCCAGTTTACCCCAGTATTTGGAGCCTACAAGTTCCCATTTCTTCTACAATATACCCCTACATCAGTAACTTTTATGGGTATGTGATATACCTTTGCTTAGAATTACATCAGAATCTGAGTGGCCTTCAGTTGCCCAATTAGCTATTACAAAGTACCAGTGGACAAGACAAAGTGATAAAGAGATTCTAGATGACATTGAGGTGTTTGTCTGCATCTGGGAAGAGTAGGAAAGGAAGAACACAGATATATTTCCACTTTAAAGAGTTACATAAGATCTTCACAGCATAAAAGTATCTTCTTACACAGGACTGTCAAGATGCTGGATTTACTATTAGCTTTATAACTAGGGAAGATCATAGAAGCAGGGCCATAGTCTTGTACTTCTGACTTATGACAAAAGTAGTGCCTGATCTCCTCTAATATATGGGCCCCTAGATAGTTACCCCAAACTTGAGGTACCCTGGGGATTAACTCTCACTTAAAAATCATAGCTCACAACCCTCCACTAATCATATTTTCTTTTACCAGCCAAACAAAGGATATATTACTTTCAAATAAAAGACATTTAATCAAATGGCATAGTCACACTCCTCACCTCACTACCCATGTCATTGGAAACTGGACAAGTAGTAAACAATGCATCCAAGTGGGAACCTCATATCCCTCTCTCAAGAAGATCCTTACAAAAACACCATAAAGTGGGTAGGACAGTGATTGAAAAACGAGTTAACCAAGGCTCAGAGAGGGGAAGTCACTTGCCCACACATTACACAGCTAATAAGTGGCAGAAATAGAGTTGGAAGCCTCTTGACTTCACAATCGAGGGCTCATTATCTTGAGGTCTTCTTTCCTCCAAATCTGCCCTTACTAGATGTTTATCCTTACTATAGTGTCTGCAGTGTAAAAATCTAGCAATGGGAGATTTGAAGAAAAAGACCTCCAAACTTATCTCCATTGCCCTTTGAGTGATGTCATTTTTCTGCCATCAGAAGACAATATTGTTCTACAGATAAGATTATATAGCCAACTGAGTAATAAAAAAGTCTTACCATATATATAGGGTTTGGTGTCCTACCACCAAAGAGGGAGGGCACACAGAGAAAGAACACATTTGACCAGGGAATGGTAATAGAAGGCACATGGAGAAAGTTCATGGCCAAAGAATAGGGATGGATTCATCATCACATGTATCCAGGAAGCTCTCATGGAGGGGACATAGGTAGCAATGTGAAGAATTAAGGAATCACCACATTTGGACTCTAACATCAGAGTCCCAGATGTGTTTATATAGGAGGTAGAAATCACACTAATGAAAACAAAATGGGAAAGCATCCAGACTAGACACATAGAAGAGATTCTTATAAGAGGAAATAGAATGGTGAATGCATTGAAGGATCAATTCTAAAGGTATTTGAAGGAAGGAAAAGTACTAGAGTGGTTAGGGTGGGGTGAAATCCATATCTACTATAACCAAAAAAAGGGGACTCAACAAGGGAATATCAACAATTCCACCCTAATTGCCTACTTTTCCTATGAATATAACATTTTCATGTGAGTAAATACATAAAGACTCATTTGAGCATTGGAGTAATCTATACACATATTGAGAGCATCCTTGATGAGGTTATTGGAAAGGAACATGCAGCTTTTTGCAAGTGATATTCCTCAGTGGACTCCTTCTTTAAAATTACATAATTAAATGAAAGACGCACAGAATAAAAGATCCCACTGTGGTGATTTCTTGTTTATTATTTTCTGTAATCCTTTGAAAGAACAAAATGTCACTTTAAAGACTCCAATAAGTTATCTTGTATTTATATGCCAAAATTATGTAAGATTTCTTGAAATATATAAAAAGATAACCCTATATAATTAAATTATGATCATTTTCAATTAAGGAAACTATGTAAGAGGAGTGTCACACACCCTAATCTTAATTAATAAAACTAAAAAGATTTTCAATATCATGATACCTTTATGAGGTAAGGATGCCATTTTGATTGAATTATATAATCAATCAAAGGTATGAAATAGATATCAAAAGTTCTTAATCACCTTTTTTTGAATCAATCAATGGCATAAGTCAGGTGAGTATAATTTAATCACTATGGAATTAGCCATTGGATAAAATCAGGTGAGTAAATATATGCAAATTGATCAAAAGATTTGAAAATACTTCTAGGTCTATACATATCAGAGGAGATTCCAGTAGTAGCAGTCCAGTAATTGCTTTGGGAGTCAAGCTTGGGGAGTGCTTTGAGAAGATGGATGCCATGTGCCTGAGCCAGAGGGTAACAAGAGATTAGGGAGGTGGAATGGGGAGAAGGAATGAACCCAGAAGAAGTCACACTCTCCATACTACTGACCACGTCATTGGAGACTGGACTAGTAACAAATAATGCATCTGAGAACCTCAAATCCCTCTCTTAAGAGGATCCTTACAGAAATTCCATAAATAATAATTAGTCTGATTTAAAAGATGAATTAACCACGGCTCAGAAAAGTGAAGCTGATAGAATTATGGGACTGGACTCCTGAAAGGAAAAGACCATATCTCGGAAAGCAATACAGCCCCTGAACTTTTGCACACTGACATTTCACAGACTCACTGTGCACTCCTATTCATGATACAATAGCAGATTTATTTACTAGAAATCTGCTTGCCATGCTGATGTTATAATGAAACCTCACTACTTTGAAAGAAGGCTTGAGTGGTCAAATTCTTTTGAGGCAGACTCACCTGTACCCTTACATTTCAGGGTTCCCAGCACCCCAAACCACAACAAAATCAATTGCCCATATATTACAAAGATAAAAAGTTGTAGAACCAGGGCTTGAGGACAGGTCTCTTGATTTCCAAGTCAAGGGTTTGTTATCGTGAAGTCTTTTGTCTTCTACTCTTCTCTTTCTACATTTTTACATTTATTCTGGTCCATGGAATATAAAAATCTAGCAAGGGAAGATTTGGAGAAAAAAAGTTCACCAAGCATATCTCTATTACCCTTTGAGTTATGCCATTTTCTGTTCTTAGAAGACTATATTGTTCAATTGTGAA
This sequence comes from Bettongia penicillata ogilbyi, assembly GCA_023548195.1. NCBI lineage: Eukaryota > Metazoa > Chordata > Mammalia > Diprotodontia > Potoroidae > Bettongia > Bettongia penicillata. The sequence goes on along the minus strand of JAJHZJ010000169.1, from coordinate 3,220,978 downwards.
AAGCATGCTCCCTCTAAAAAGAATACTCATTGTGAAGTCAGGAAAGCTCTTATTTTATTTTACCTTATTTTACGCTCCTTGTGAATGGGTAAGTCCCTAAAGAAGCATACTTGCTCAGACAAGTGCAAGGCTTTTTATTTACTGTTCCTGAACTAAATTCCCCGCTTTGTTCCCCATTGGCTAGATGCAACTTCCTGGACCACATCTTCCCTGTTCTTCTCCTTGATATGGTCCCCCTCTGGCTTTTTATTTAATCAGAAGCCTGGTTCTCTTATATCATAGCTCTGATTAGAACCAGTCACCTCTGACTTACATCCAGCTATCGCTCCTACAAAGCTGGGAGTAGTATTAATCCTGCTGAAACAGAATTCCTTCCTTTGTTTCTCACACCATGATTGGTAGTCATACAACATTGATATTCAAAATATGGACCTTCATTTTAGGGAGAAATGTGAGTTAATGAAAATAACTGTAATTTTCTAATGGCAATACAATCCATTCTCTTCAGCACGTTAATTTTGGGTGTAACTCAATGTCCATTTACAGTGTCTATCTAAAAATTCATTAGCCTATGCATGTATATATTTATATTTGTATACATATATGCATGTATACCTATATATGTATAGGTACACATCCACATCTATAAAGTGTGTATGTTGCCCATGTAGATGACATGTATGGGTTTGTATAAATGTGATTCCTGGGGTAGTTTTGATAGATATTATATGTGTTTCGCCAAGTGTTCTCCAAAGGACAGTTTGTGATAATAGAGTGAACGAGCTCTCCCACTGAAAGTGACATACCTCAGCTCAAGTAAAAATGAGGCCCAAATCTCACCCAAGGGTGAGTCTAAGGGGGGGACAGCTTTTCTACTTACTAAAATTTTCTCCTCCCTCTCCTTCTCCCTCTGTCCTTTATGATCTCACTTATAAAACTATGCCTTTGTTATTATTTTGGTAAATGTCACAGGTTACAGAAAGGACCAACAAATTTCTTCCTAAAAGTAAAAATATCTCACATTTAAATGGGTTTTCTGGTTGACAAAGTACACTTTTCACAATAATCCTATGATGTGTATATTGCAAGTATTATTTCTCTTTTTATACATCAAGAAAGTGAAGTTCAGAGAGATTCATTCACTTGTCCATGGTCCCAAAGGCAGCTTATACATCCATGAAGCCAGGCCAAAGATTTGTACCTGACTTCTGACTCCTGACTCCATAGCCAGCATTTGACCATGGGAAACGTCACTCAAATTATCTGAGTTGCAGAGGCCTTTTAAAAATTCTTTTAAAAGAAAGGTTGAAAACTATTGCCCTGGGACAAACAAAAGTAAATAAAATATTAGCTTCCAAGACCTCTCATGTCCTCAAAAGAAGATTCTTAAACCCAAGTGCCCATCCCTTGAAACAAAGATCAAAATGCTCCCAGCTAATAATAATGGTCCTTGGTTTTAGTGTTTTTATTGAAAGCCATTTCCTACTCTAAGTACTCATCGTCAGAGATGATATCCTTGATTGTGAGAACTCCATAATGCCTTCCAATTTTCAGTCTCTGAAGGCTCAACTAAAACCAGGTAAAGGTAAAGGTTTGCTTTCCTAGTTACCACAAAACAGTTCTAGGGAAATCGGGGTTCCACAGTTTTCAAACCCTGTGTAAATGATTGACTAGAGAGAGACAGAGAGATAAGCTTAGCTTGGGGGGTAAGGTCATTGTCTCTATTACCTGCACCAGCCCAACTGCATTCCTGGCCTTTCACTATGCAGGTGTGGCCCCTCAGAGTCTGAAAGGGGTATTGCCCCACCCACACTTAAGATGATAAATTTAGAGGCAGAAAGGACCTCAAAACTCATAGAGTAATAGGCCTAAAGCTGGAAGGTACCTCACAGGCCATTTAATACATCACCTTCATTTAATAGATGGGAAAACTGAAAACCATAAAAATTAAGGCTTGCCCAAGGCCATGGAGCCAGTAAGTAACATACCTGGGATTTGAACTTGGGTCCCCTTACTCAGATTTAGTGTCCATTTCACTGCCTTTTTACATATTCTTCCAGAGGCATGGCTGCTTTACATCTCTGTGTACATCTTGCTATAAAACTACTCTTTCCGGAACCAATGAAATGGGTGGGGGAATAAACAATTAGGTGCAAGTACTTACAAAAGTACCAGGCCCTATGCTGAACACTAGTGATAAAAATACAAGAAGTAAAACATTTCTCACTACTGAGGAGCTTGTATTCTAATATGGAAAGACAATATACGGGGACATGATGGCCAAACAAGAGTGTCAAGGAAGTCATTGGGATGGTGAGTTGTGCACAAGTGTAAGAAGTGAAAAGTCAGAGTGGAATAGATGGCTACACAATTAGGAAACCTGTTTTGTCAGTATAGGGACAGCTAGATATCATGGGTTAGGTCTGTTGAGGATCACTCAGTCACAGATCAAAATGGTTCAGCCCGGGGTTGGAAGATTAACTTCCTCTGGGTCTTGAGGAATGGATTCTGAAGATCCAATTAGGGTACCGGAAAAAAGTGAGAAAAGGCAGAACAGATGGCAAGATGGCTGGGAAGACTGGATGTGAAGGACATAATGGATCTTGTGAAAAATTACTTTACTAACCACTTTGATTTATTTGAGCTTCCTTACTATCTAGAGGAGGCAGACCGATGTGGGAATCAGCATCAGCCAATCAAGATGCAGACTGAGTATCCCTTAAGTTTGACATACCAGAGATCATTTGCAGTATTCACTTGTTGAACCCAGAAATCCCTCTGCTGTGCTAATGACCACAGAACAGACTTGAGCTGATTCATACCAGCTCTAACAGGACTAACAAAAGGATTCTAGCTCTGGGACCTTGGGTTCTTTTCAGCCTGACCCTTGTCCTCATCCCATATAGGCATTTCATGATCCCTGGGAAATGGAAACTGAGCCCAAGGGATTATGACAGTACCTGATTGGGCCATGACACAGCAGGGAAATTAAAACCCCTGGTGCCAATACCTGATTGGCTCTCTGCCATTCCCACCCAACTTTGTCTTTGTAATCTGTGCAACCTCACCCCAAAGGGAGCTCACTTCCAACTGCTACTGCACATGAATGTCCACATGCATACCTGCCACTACTTTGAAAGAAAATAAACATGCATACAACCTGTTTTTGTCATTCTTGGACTGAACTCAGGAGGCTGACAATCTGATGTAAGAATCCAGGTTCTCTGATTGCTAACTATTTTATTCCAATAAATGTTTAGGTGACCACATGTAGGAAGCATTCTAACAAGTGGAAAAGGAGGTGGGAGTGTGTGTGTGTGTGTGTGTGTGTGTGTGTGTGTGTGTGTGTGTGTGTGTAAGGAAATACATGTGTCAAGTATAACCAAACTCCACTGACTTTCTGTAGAATGTCTGCCACTAATTCCTAGATGCCTAACCCTTAAGAGTTACTGTCTGAGTAAGACATCTCCCTGTATTGATTGTCTCTCGTTGGGACTATAGGCTTTCAGAGGGTTTGCCATTATGGCAAATAAATAGATAAAATATTTATTAAGGATTTACTGTGCTCCAAGTATGATACTAAGTGCTGGGAACAAGTATAAAAGCAAGCAAGGCAGACTTTGTCCTCAAAGTGGTGGTGATAGGTGTTCATCCTTCTTTCTCAGAGGACCAATGACATCATGATGGCAACTTCTTGACTTGTTCATGAATTGGATTTAAGTGAATGAGAGCTGCACGAGGTCATCAAAGTCTAGAGACAAGACAAAAGTCAAGAGAACTGGCAATGACCAAGGATGTAGGGGATGATCCTGGCCTTTCTAAATTAAGTTTTTTCCCCCCCAGGCCTCAGTTAATTTCAGCAAAGAATTTTAAATTAGTTCTTATAGAAAAAATGATTAAGTACCTTCAAGGAGTTTACATTCTAATGGGGAAAGACAACAAATAAAGGGATACTGAAAAGGTGGGAAAAGATAGCCCAGTTGAGGTCATGGATGGAGAGACTGTAGGAAGCAGTGTAGTGACCTGATTTCCAGATAGATAAGTAAAAAGGGTTACTTACCAAAGCCGGGAGTGTGGTCCTAATTTCCTATGGAGTTGAGGTGGTAACGATTGAGGTTATAACAAGGAAATGCAGTGACTCCCTTTTTTCCCATCTATTATTATCCATCCATGGTCATCAAAAATATCTGATAGAGAGAATGGTTAGCAACTAGAGGAACTGTTTTTTTTTATTTAATTTTATTTAATATTTTATTTTTCCCAGTTACATGTAAAAACAATTTTAACTCTTTTTTTCAAATTTTGAGTTCCAAATTCTCTTCCTCATTTCTCTTTCTCTTTCACTGAGAAGACAAGTAATTTGATATGTTATACACATATAGTCACGCAAAACACATTTCCATGTAAGTCATTCCGTGAGAGAAAACAGACAAAAAACAGACAAGAAAAAGAAAGAAAGTAGAGAAAGATCTGCATTCAGGCTCTACCAGTTTTTTCTCTAGAGACAGACAGCACTTTTCAGCGTAAGTCCTACAAAATTGTCTTGGATCATTGTATTGCTGAGAAGAGCTAAGTTATTCATGGTAGAGCATCATACAATACTACTGTTACTGAGTACAATGTTCTCCTGGTTCTCTTCATTTTACTTGGCATCAATTCGCATAAATCCTTTCATGTTTTTCTGCAAGCATCATGCTCATCATTTCTTAAAGCACAGTATTCCATCACAATATTGTTCATTTGTTCCCCAATTGATGGAAATTCCTTCAATTTCCAATTCTTTGCCACCACTAAAAGAGCTGCTATAAATATTTTTGTACACATAGGTCCTTTTCCTTTTTGTTTTTGATTTTTTTATCTCTTTGGGATAAAGACCTAGTAGTGGTATTGCTTGATCAAAGAGTATGAATGGTTTTGTATGCAAATGCTTTATATGACCTTTGGGCATAGAGGAATTAGATTTTAATTTCATCTCTGATACTAATTCCCTGTGTGACTTTGGTCAAAACTCTCAAGACTCAGTCTTCTCATCAATAAAGGAAAGATGACCTCCAGATCCCTTCTAGCCCTAGAGTCTAAGATTCTCTATGATCCTATAAGAACCTACAAGTTTTACTTCCTGAAAGAAGCTCCTGGAAGAACTGGAAGGCAGTTGGTTGAAACCCTACTGGGTCTATGAAATTAACTATGAAATTAAACAAGGTCTTCTGGTTCAAGATCTTGGATTTCATCCACAGGTAGAACCTCTGTTCAGAATTTCCTGGCATGCCTAAAACAATCACATTCTGCCCTCTCCCTGTCTTCCTTCCGTAAGAAAAACAAACAAACATGTTTATACAGATTTATATGAGCACTGAGCACAATGCGAAAGAGAAAAAATTTACCGAAGAGTGGCATGCAACCTGAGGGAGATCAGTAAAGGAATAAGGAAGAGCAGTTATAACCCTTTGTGAAGTTGGGGTGTTGGAGGCCCAATTATATTTATATAAATTTCAGATCTTTTCTTAAAAAGTATAACTGGCAGACCCATGTGTGTGTGTTTGTCCTTCGTTGATGAAGACCATGCCATCAGAGAAATAATGACATGACTTGCACTTGACTTTGTTTTGAGTGAGGGAGGACTGTGCAGGTCACCAGTCTCACTTCTCCTCCAGAGCCATAAGAATCCAGATATTCATCAGGATGACTGGAAATGACCCAGGATGAGGCAATTGGGGTCAAGTGATTTGCCCAAGGTCACACAGCCAGTAAGTATCAAGTGCCTGAGGTGAGCTTTGAACTCAGTTCCTCCTGATTCCTGCACTGGTGCTTTATCCACTGCCCCACCTAGCTGCCCCTAACTGGCAGACCCAAGTTATTATTGGATCACCAGCTATTAGGGAAGTCCCTAACATGGAGTAAAGACAGAACAGAGCAATCTCCCTGGTTCATTATGCCCTAGGGATGCCTGTGGCACTCATCTCTCTCAAAAGGTTGCTCTCGACTTCCTTTAAGTCTCAGCTAAAGACCCATCTTCTACAATCAGCCTTTCCCAGTCATCAGTCCTCTTTGTGCCTTCCACCCTGCAATCATCTACAATCTACACTCTACATATGTTGATTGTACATAGCCACATGTCTGTTGTCTCTCCATTATACCTTGAGTTTCTTGAGAACAGGGACTATTGTTTGCCTTTCTTGTTTCTACCAGGGTGTAGCATAGTGCCTGGAGCATGGTAGATGTTTAGTTAGTGCTTCTTAGTTGACTAATTTTCCTGGGGTTTCACCAGCACCACTAAGTATGAATAGCTATCACTGCTCCTCTTGGGTCTATTAAATACTAAAGTTGGAAAAAGTCTTTAAAAATCATAAATTCCAGTCTTCTAATTTTCTAGATGACAAAAACTAAGGCCTCAACTGGGAAGTAACTTGTCCAGGGTCACACTTTGGCTATTCATCTTTTGTCTCTGGATTCTTGTGTAGAGATAAGAATCAATCTTAAAGGGAATCCATCCAATGAAAAGATCCACTGGGGTGGGGATCCACTGGGGTGGAGTCCAAGTTTTAAAAAACAAATCCTTTTATTAAAGGGATTTGTTCTGTGAAATTTAACTTCAGTCAAGGGGCTTCGTTTGATGACCTGGAGGAACACAGATTTCCCACCTAGGTCTAAAATGTACAAGGCAATTGCTGCCTCCTCCATTCAGCATTCACTGGTTCTTCCTCACAAAAATCATGACCTTAAATAAACAAACTGTTTGCCCTTCTCCTTGAATAGATTTGTGGTCTCATCCCTGTGAGGCTCCCGTCCACCTTTATGGTTCTACTCAAAGTGCTGAAAGTTTTCTTTTAGGACCTTTAAATATTATGGGGGTACCAATGTAGCACTCTGCTTGTCTCTCTGCTATCCTTGGCTCTGACTCCATGACTGGTCCACCTCATACATGAATATATTTGGCAATTTTTGGTATATGCACATTATCCTCCTCTTGAACATGAGACGCCATCTTGTTCAAACCTGGTGTCTTCCCCAGCATGGTTCTTTTCTTATGTTTGGTGTTTAATTAATATTCATTTAATTGTGTTCAAGAGTACCTTGCGCCAGGAATTTAAATCCTGATTTGGCCATTTAATATCCTCACTGCCATTCACTGGGCCTCAGTTTTCCTCTGAAAATGGGATATTTCAATTAGATAATCTCTAAATCTTACTATTTTTACAGCCAAAAGGAAGTTTGCAGAGTATGAGAAGCTGATATAGTTTAAGACCAACCACTGTTCTGAACTCCCCAAAGACCCAAGTTCTATCCCTTTCTCCACTGCCTGATAGTTGACTGTTCTCCTGGGCCAAGTTGTTCTAGCTTCCGGAATCCCAGATTTTAGTAAGAATCAAATGTGATCATGTATAGGTAATATTTTTTCATATCTATTCCAACCCCTTCATTTTACACATAAAATGAGACTCAGAGATGATGAATCACTTGTCCAAGGTCATACAGCAAGTCCGTGGCAAAAGAGAAAAGCGAATCCTTTTCTACCAGTGTCTAATCCATTCCACAGCACAGAACATAAATGGATTTGAAAACTAACAAGTGCCAAAGAATTTCTAAACATTTTTTTATAAGGAATGCCCCTCTCCACATAGCTGAAAAGAAGCAGAAGGATCTTTCTCCCATTTTTCCACCCAAGTGATAGGACAGCAATGCTTTCAAAACACACAGCCACAGCCCTGGGGCAAGAGATGTTTTTGATATAAGTTGCGATGACAGCGGTTCGTCAGAGACCCAGATTGGGGGAACTGTTCCAGCATGCCAGAGGTTTGGAAGCTTTTAACTCTAATAATTCATCCACACACGCCAACTAAGCTAGAGTAATATTAAGGAGCTGACAAACCACAAAGGCCAGGAAATACACAGCGAATGCTGATCTGAAGAGCAGTAGGGAGGTAAGTGTATATTGCAACCCAGTCTGGGGATGAGGGCCCAATGCAAGATTGAACAAAACACTGGCTTTTCAGCACACATGCCCCTGTGACCAGAAGAGACTTGCAGAGAAGAGTGAATGAATGAATGAATGAATGAAGTGAATGAATGAATTCAGCATCCTTGCCAACTTGCCATGAAACATTAGAAATATTTTCCCTTTCCAGGCCTCAGTTTCTTCATCTGTAAAAGGAGGTCAGAACTGATGATTCCTAAGGCTCCTTCCAGTACTAACAGTTTATGATCTTTGATTCTAAATTCACTTATATGCGTGAGGAGGCCAGGCTTATGCTAAAATTAGGCCAGCTTTTAAATTAACTTGGGTTTTGTAAACATCACTTATTTTTAGTGAAGTTTCAAGAATTATTCCTTTATATTGAGTGGAGGGAGAAAAAGAACAGGTTTGGGAAAGCAGGGTCAGCTTAGGGGAGGATAGGGAGCAGATTGTTCAGCCCCCTGCTGTTCCTGCACTCCTTACTCTCACATTGTCTTTCCCAGCTAGCTTTTCCCCTTCTTTAGATCCTAAAGAGGAAAGATATATTATCCCCTTCCTCGCAATCTAGTCCTAAATGCGAAGGTGCCCTTCCCAAAGATATTTAAAATATTGTCTCTCCCAAAAGAACTGGGTAATTCAACAAGTTAAAGAATTCGATGCCTGTTTTTCTTTCTATCTGATCCTATTCCTGGGCCCCTATAGGCTACTGAATGCTGTACAAGGGCATATAGAAACCAGACACAACAAGTAGAGAAGGAATGTGGGACCATTACTGGCATTTTTTATATATACATTTACAGAGGGAGATGCCCAACCCTCTCAGTCACCTGGGTTAAATAACTATAAAGGCTTAACCACTGGCAGTCCACACAAGGGCTCCAGCATGGGGAGAGATGGAGTGGAGAGGTCTGCGGCATGATAAAGGGTTTGTAGAGAAGAAGCATTTCTTGACCTCGGCAGTTCAGAGTGGACACAACCTGAATTTCCTAGATATTCATCTCTTAATAATAACTGGCGGTAGCGGCTGTTCAGTCATTTCAGTCCTGTCTAATGCGTTGTAACCCCATTTGGAGCTTTCTTGGCAAAGATACTGGAGTGATTTGCCATTTTCTTCTCCAACTCATTTTACAGATGAGGAAACTGAGGCAAACAGGGTTCAATCACTTGTCCAAGGTCACACCGTTAGTATGTGCCTGAGGCCAGATTTTCATTCATGAAGATATCTTCCTGACTCCAGGCCCAGCACTCTATTTACTACACCACCTAGCTGCCTCCTGACAGTAATAGCTAATGTTTATATAACGCTGACTATGTGTCAGGCCTTGTGCTAAACACTTTACAGTTACCTCACTTGATCCTGACAATAGCCCTGAGACATAGATACTATTATCATCCTCATTTTACAGATGAAGAAACTTGAGTGAAACAGGTTGTGTGACTTGTACAGGTTCACATAGTCTTTAAGTGTCTGAGACTGAATTCCAACTCAGGAATTCCTGAATCCAGGCTCCACACTTTATTCCTTACACCACCTAGCCACCCCATACTAAATGGAAAAGAAGATGGAACTGAAAAATCCTAATTCTAGTCCTTGTTTCTGTCAATAATTAGTGGTGGCCTTGCACAAGATGATACACACACACACACACACACACACACAATATATATATATATATATATATATATATATATACACATATATATGTGTATATATATAAACATACATACACACATATATACATAATCGCATATGCACATATATCATATATTGGTTATAAATATTATCTCTTTTGAGACTCAGGCTAACCCTGTGACCTTTTACTATGTATTATTACAGGTATTGTTAGCCTATTGTACAGATGAGGAAACTGGGGCCCAGAGAAGCTTTCTCATAGTTTATTATGAGTAAGAGGCAGGTTTCCATTACAGCACAGCACCTCTCCAGGCAGGTGGTCTCTAATGTCCCTGGTCAGTTCCAGCGTGCCACACATATATACCCTCTCAGATCTTGGGTCTGTCATTTGCAAAGGTCATCAGCTCCCCATCTCAGCTGCTCTTGGCCCTAGTTACCCAGGCACTGGAGCTGTTTCCCCAATCCCCTCCCCAAAAGAAGATTCTGGAGCCAGCATCCCAGCAGGTCTCCAGGCAAACAAAAGTCTGAAAAACTTGTTCTTTAGCAAAAAAGATTGACTTGTTCCACAGCCTCCAGGCACGTAGGCACAAATTCCTAAAGAAACTAAAAAGGATGTATTAAAAAAAAAAAAACTTTCAGATCCCAATGTTCTGCTTCTTTTGTTAAGCATTCTGAGCAAGGGCAAGCCTGTCTTAATCAAAAAAAAAGGTGGGGGGGGAAGGGAAAAAAATTGGAGAAATGCTGCCCTCTACTGGGACAGATAGGAGGACCAGTGAGTAGAAATTCACTGCCCCATGTCTTAACATTCATGGTATTAGAGAATTTAGAGCAGGAGGAAACCTTAGAGATAATCTAGTTCTTGCCATTTTATAGATGTAGAAATTGGAAGCCCAGAGATGAGAAACAATGTGCCTAACCTTTTTAAGGTAATAACTTGCATCTCTTAATTCCAAAGTCAAGTATTCCTGTAATGCTAGAGAGTCCAGGGAAAGTCATTTTCATGTTTTCCTGCAACACTTTGTCTAGATCTCTGTTTTGCCCCTTATTAAACTCTACCTTGCATTATCTTTATTTACGTACATGTCATATTCCTGTATTAGATTATAAGGTCTTCTCTTTTCATTGTATCCCCATCACCTAAAACAATGCCTTGTTTATTATAGTTGTCACTTATTTACTGTAACTAGTAACATATTGAACATTAGTTGATTTGAATTCGTGGGTACAGAATTGTCAATGGAATAGAACTCAACCATAATTGATGTCCAAACTTCTTTGACCTAGAACCAGCAGGGTGGAAGCACTTCAAACACATAGCTATTGACTTTATTCTTTAAAAAAGGTCATGTAGGAACATTTATGCTGAATATTCCAATCGTGCTGCATGTATGTTGGAACACCTTTAAATGGGTGCTAGGTTATGTCTATGCTCTCTACTCTCTGCTGCAATTTAAGCCCATTTCTCCTTGTTCTGCCATTCCTGGATAGTTGGAATCAGTATGTGTACCTTTGTACCCACACAGTTACTGGCAGAAAAGTGAAGAAACATTTTATGACTTTTTTCATATATTTTCTCACTAACTTTGAGGGAGTGAGAAAATAATTAGAGGTTTTAGCTCTGGCCTTAGGCATAAAAGGGAGGAGGAGAAACATTTCATAACTTTTTTTATTTTATTTTCCTTCTAGCCTTGAGGAGGTGAGAAAGCAATTGGAGGGTTCAGCTCTGGCCCCACTACAAACCATGTACATCATGTCAGAGCTTACATACAACTATCTATCTATAAATAATGCTGTGTGTGAACTTCTTCACGCCCCCTCTGAAAATAGTGTTAGATGTTCTCACACTGACTTTGAACTGATAGTTTATATTTAGCTTACTCTGTGTCATCTATTTTTATTTCTTTTGTTTACATAAATATTCATCACTGTCTATAGCTGTCATGTCTGAGTACCTGATGTCATACATAGCAACCTCATTTTATTGTCACTTTGAGGCTAAATCCACCTTCTCCCTTGTCCTTGATGTGGCCTTACATGTATAAAATTCCAGAATTGCAGGGGACTGGAGAAATCATGTACTCCATCCCCCTGCCTCTGATCTGGACTCTTCCCAAACTATGCTGTACATATGGACCTTATTGTAAAAGTCTCTCAAGGAAGGAGATTAATCATGTAAGTCCTTCAGTATCTTAAGTGAGTTGTCACCCTTTACTGTATTTCATGAGAGGCACCCTTCCATAGAGAACTGTACTCAGTCAGGAAGACCTTGGGTCACATCCCAAAGGCTCCTGACACATTCTGGGTGTGGGACTCTGACCAAGCCTTTCAATGAGCTAGGCAATACCTTAAAATTATAAACCACAGAGAAGTTTCCCCAGTAAGAAATCTCTACACTTATGAATTCACAGATCTCTTTTAAAAAATAAGCATCTTTTCTCCCCTAATACGGGAGCATCTCTCAGTTTCTGGTGCTACAGTCTAATAAAACTATTTTTACCACAAATTCCCCTTTTAAGAATCATGCCTCAGCCTTCTCCCAAATAAACAATCCTAGTTCCTTTTCCCTTGCATAAAGGGTCCTGTTTTTTAACCTTCATTAGCTTTACTAACCTTCTGAATTTTCATACATTCATTTAACAAACCTTTATTAAGTATCTACTATGTACAATGTCATTATTCTGTGGGTAAATGTAGAAGATGACATTTGCCTTACTCTTAAGGGGCTTACACTCCAATAGTAGATATAAGACCTGTGTACAAATGACCTAAGTACGAGGTAACAATGATTTCCAAACTTTATGGAGCAACTCATCTTATCCTTTCCCCCCAGACCCCACAACAAAAAAACTAACTATCTCCCATAATTTTCCAAGCAAATAATTTAGATAGTATTTTATTCAAGTAAAATTAAGAATTTATGGCAATCCTTATTAAATCTTAAACATATTAAAATATAGAAATCAATGTCACACTGAATTCACTTAGGGATAAAGAGAAGGGACTTAGCACTCATCTAAGCCAACTTTTTTTTTTCTTTTACAGTGGAGGAAACTGAGGTTCAAAGAGATTAAGCCAGAGTCCCATAGGTAGTAAATGGGATAAGACTTGACCCCAGGAATTCTGACTTCAAAGCAGCATTCTTTCCATTAATGGTAAAGGGAAAACAAAGGAACACATCCCATTCCCAATTTGCACACTAAGACTAGGTACCAGAGATCAGAGGTGAAGAAAGGAATGAATCTGTGCAAAGCTCCAAAGTAGTAGAGTTGGGTTGAGCCTCTGTTATTCAGCAGCCATACCTGGGCTGTCCAGTGCCATAGAAGCTACTTCACCCACCAGAGAAAATACAGGAGTAGGTAGTGACACTGAGGAAGTTCAACTGAGCAGTAACCCCCTAATGCTTCACTACTGGGGAGTCTGCCTAGTCCTCCATGAGCATGTAACCTAGCTCCCTTGACCCGCATCCCCTGACGCAGGTGAGTATATAGGTCTGTTCTTCTGCTGTAATAGTGCACACTCTCCCTACATAGAGAGGCCTGACTCTCAGCAAGTCTACTCAGTCAGGGCTTCCACCAAGAAAAGGAGACAGGTGCTTGGGACTACCTCACTCTCTGATTAAAGGAGTGAATTGACTCTGTTGCTCTCCATTTTATTTACTTTGATTTGAACTTTATTTTCACTGAAAAAAGTACATATATCTATGTGGGAGTTGTATTTGAAAATATCCAATACTTTTGGCCATTTCTCTCCCTACAGAGAGACCTTGCCCCACCTCCCTCCCCATATGCACCCTACCATTACCTGAAAACAAGCAAAATATGAAAGTAAAATAAAATATATAAAAAAATCATGAAAGTTCAGCAGAGAAAAAAAGGAAGAAAGACAGGGGAGGCTCTGGGAAGGGGTAGCATTTGACCTATGTCTTCATGGATAAGTAGGATGCCAATAGTAGGAAATGGCTATGGAGAGTCCCATAACTAAAGAGAAATGAAGGCCCTTTCTAACTTCTTTACCTTTTTCTCAAATTGAGGGGTCAGGGTCAGACTCAGGACTCTTTTAAGAGTCTGACATATAAATATAATGGAAGGATGCCTTTAGACTTCCATTATATTTTTGGTTTTTTGGTTATATAGGATCATGCTTCCAAAGTATTGCTTTGTAGCTTATGGTCAGTATTCTGAGGTCCACTCTGAGCCTCAGATCCTTTTCTGGACATAATCATCTACCACCTTCCCTAGGAACAGATTTCAAGTCCCTCTTTTCACCTTTTTTAGGCTTTGTTCCTTTTCAGATCATGTATCTGATTTTTACAAGTCTTGAACAATTATGAAACTGCCTTCTGCAGCTCCAACCATTCTTCTGTCCCACAACCACCAATATGGGGCCAGTCCAAACTCAACCAAGCACAAACCCTGGGGTACCCATTAGTTCTCTAGTGAAAGGCAGAATAAGAATAAGACCATAAGATTCAGAAATGGAAGTAACCTTAAAAATCATCTATTCCAAAGCACTCATTTTATAGATAAGAAAATAAAACCCCTTAATTTTACAAATGAGGAAACAGAGGCTCAGGAGATAAAATCACTTTCTTGAGAGTATAAAGCTAGCAAATGACAAAGCCAGGCCTAAACTCGTCTCCTGATTTTTCAGTTCATTAATAAATATCTGTCAGTAATGAATTAAAGTGTTGAGCTTTAGGAGTTTTTATTTCAAAGGATATTTTCAATCAATAAACATTTATTTACATGTGCCAGACACTGTGTTAAGCACTGGAGATGCAAAAAGAGTCAAAAGGTAATCCTATCCTCAATGAGCTTGCCAAACATTCCTCTAGCAGAGATGAAACTAGTGTGGAGCTGGGATCAACATGGCAGCTTCCTCTGGAAGTTATCTCCATCCCATCTTCCTTCTTCTAATCAGCACCAGGTTAAAAAAAAAGCCCATCCCTGTCAAATGAGTACTCCACATTTTCTCCACTATAATAGCTTTTTTTTAGATGAAATGTGGTCATATTTTGGCAAATATGGGAGCTAGAAAGCTATATATAGTATCATGGATTAAGACTAGATGCATAGTCAGAAAAATCTGTATTTGAATTTCTGCTTACTTACTACTTGACCTCTTTGAGACTCAGTTTCCTAATCTATAAAATGGGGCTAAACTTGTACCACCTACCTACATCTGTTGTAAGGAAAAAGCTTTGTAAACAGTAAAGGGCAACAGAATTGTGAGCTATATGTGGGAGTGGGCCTTTGCTTGAGAGTAATCAAGGCATTTGCCCCATAGGATAAGCAATGATTGCCACTTTTGTGTAGATGCATGTGAATGAATGAACCAGAATTTTGGGAACCATGTGTAACTTCATCTGGAAAATTTGCATAACCTTGCAAAGGTGAAGACCAAAAGTCTGGTGTTATAGTCATACCTTCGTTTTTGGAAGAAAGTCTTTTTTTTTTTTTCAGGAAGCTAAAACAGTCCCTGACGCAATAGTAAGATCGACAGATTTAAAGTGAAGAGAGACTTGGGTTTAATTTCCAGCTTTGATATTTACTAGCTGTGTGACTATGGCTATTACTTCATCTCTGAAATTCAATTTCATTATTGGCAAAATAAGGATATCTCTTAACAGGATTGTTGTGAGAGTAGGATGAAATAATGTTTGTAAAGTGCTTTGCAAATCATAACACACATATATATAATACATCCACATGTACAATATATACGTGTATAATAGCTAACATATGCCAATTATTATTATTAACTCTAACAGTTGGTAGACATTACAAGAACATTACATTTCAGATCAAAATATAAGGAAGAACTTCCTAACAATTTGATTTATTCAAAAATGTATTTAGACTTTTTCCTGGTATAGTTATTTTCCCCTTTTTGGAGATATTCAGACAGATTCTAAATGATCACTTGTTTGGGATATTGTATAGGAGTCACACTTGACATAAAATTTGTAATACATGACCATTAAAGTCCCTCTCAGAACTGAAGTTATACGTCTCCCCTTAGCTGACTTAATGTCTTTCAAAATGTAAATTTCAAATTTTAGTATCCTCCATAAAGTTTTTTCTGAGTGCTCCAGCCCTCAATAATCTCTTTTTCCTTTGACTTTATCAAGAATTTATATCATAGTATTTAAATCATACATTATCTTACTTTGTCCTCTAATTCTTTTCTCTGATCTTTTCTCCTCAGTCAGATTGGTATGTGCCTTAAGGATACATATTGAGGATTTACGGTTGAAAGGGACTTCATAAGTCTTCTAATCTAGAACCATCCTGCAAAAAAAAACAAGGTTTAGGGAGATGAGATGATCTCTGCACCCTTTCACAGGAAATAAGTAATCTAATTCTTCTGTATCTGCCACATTACTTGTGCCAGTGTTGATCATTTGGTCAGTTTAGTCAATAATGTATTACTGATTGATGAGTGAGTGAAAGAGACTGATGAGTGAAACCATATGTCAAATGATTGACATATCTTTTTCAGCAATGGTAGGTTTGGTAGGATTACCATTCCAAGAGTTTGATGTGAAGGGGAATAAGAAGGAAAACTATGCTACTAGTGACATGATATAAAGATGACCCCTGTTAAGTAGAAATGTGCTGAGTCTGTGTTGGGCTGCTTATGGAGGATTTTCCCCAGTCAAGAGTGCAGAACTTCAGATCAGGAGCTAAAGAGCCCAAATAATTTGCCCATGATAATACAGATAAGTAAGTTACAGTACTTGAATTAAAATCTAGGTACATTAGATTATGAGCCTCTTTAAGGTTAGAGTTGTCTTTTGCCTTTCTTATATGTCTATGTACAGTGCCTGACACATAGTAGAAATTTAATAAATATTTATTGACTGACTCTGATTCAAAACCAATATTATTTCCACTCTATCATGTTGCCAAAAAGGCAGAACACCCCCAAAAATATCCTGAGCTCCCAGATTTCTGGGAGTGAGCAGCTAACCAGCTGCCATGCAATCATGGTTTACCTTTAAGACTCATCTACCTACTTTTCACAGAGGGATTTGCATCAGCCATCTAGGTAATGAATCCCTTCTTCAAAGACCTCCATGGAAGCAGTCTCCCCATGATCCTACTTAGTAATACTTTTCTGTCTTATATCTACCTGGCATCACTGTTGCTGCAATATGATCCCATATCCTTTTCTTTGTCTCCAGGAAAGATGGAAAACAGCTGGTCCTCACCCCCCACATACACACAGCCACACACAAAATCACCCTTCCGTTAATGGATATTACTGAAAAGACATGGTGCTTAGAAACATTGAGTGCTTGGACCTTTCATCCTGTCGTAAAATTCGATCCCCTTCAGTTTGGGGCTTTACAGTTCGGATGCCAGATGAATCAGCCCCAACGGGCACCCGGAAGTCTGTAGGCAGCAAGAGATATTGCCTAAAATTGTGGGGGTGGGTCTTGTTGCCTGTCTGTGTTGGTCACTGTGGCAGTAGCTAGAGGCGCACCCAAATGTCCTTCCATGAGCCTGCCACAGAAGGTGGAGTGATGAGTGATAAGTGAGTAGGCAGCTTTCCTCTAAGTGTGTATATAGCGGTATGGGAAAGTAGAAAGTGAATTTGGATTCAGGAACCTGGGTTCAAATCCCAAATCCAACAGTTACTAATGATGTGAAAGCATTTTGTAATCCTGAAAATGTGGTTTAAATGTAAGTCCTCATATGTGGAGCCTTCCCTAGTGGGACATGGACCTGGAACAAATCATGCCGTGGACCTTTTGCTCCCTACTTCCAACATGTTTATATATGGTAAACTTGTATCAGATGAACTTCATGTTCAACCTTGAACGGGAAAAGGCAGTCACAACAGGGCAAGATACAGCTTGAAGAGGTCATCAAATAGGGGAAGTAAAAGGCTGGTTTATAAGCCAGCTGTATAAAGGTGAATCATAGGTCTTTTGTAGCATCATCTGGCTTTGCTCCCAAAGTGCCCCATGCCTGGAATGCCTTCTCCACCTTACAACCTCCTCCAACCTACATCCCTTTCTTTATTTTGCCTTTTGAAATTCTACCCACTCTTGAAAATCTATTTCAAATCATCCTCTTCCGCAAATTCTTCCATGATCTCTGACCTAACATAGCATTTGTTTTCATTTCTTTTATTAACTTATTAATGTATAATATATTATTATATGTTATAGTTATTCATTAATACGTGTTTGGTATCCTCTACTAGAGTCTAAGCTTCATGAGGGTCAGAACTGTGTCTTATTTAGACTTCATATCTCTTCCAATTCCTATCATGGTGCTCTAGATAGTGTTGCTGTGGTTTGCTGCTGCTGCTGAGTCATTTCAGTGCAGCCTCATGACCCAGTCTGGGAGTTTCTTGACAAAGTTACTAGAATGGCTTTATCATTCCATTCTCCAGCTCATTTTTATAGTTGAGGAACTGAGGCAAACAGGATTAAATGACTTCCTCAGGGTCATCCAGCTAGTAAGTTTCTGAAGCTTTATTTGAACACAGGTCCTCCTGACTCTAGACTGGAACTCCATCCATTGTACCACCTGACTGCCCCCTTGATAAATATTCTTTGAGTTTTGCCCTAGTCTGGAATGATCTTTCCTGCCTCTGACAATGCATGATGTTTTATACTCATTATATTCTATTCTGCATTATAAATGATATAGGTTTTCATTAATCTTGTTATTTCATTGAGGAAACTCCCTTTACCAATGCAAATTGACCCCGTTCTGCAACTTATATCTTCAGATCTGTAACACCTTTCAAAGTGCTTTGTAAATAGTAGGTGCTTGGGATCATTGGACCTTTACTTAGGTCACTTAGTCCAACATCTTTATTTTACATATGAGGAGTTACCTGGTCCAGCCTTTACATCCAGCATAAGAAAGGAGTTAGGAGAGACAAAGTTAAGTTTTATCAAGCAGAAACACAATACAAGGAGGTAATCAGGAAGGATGGAAGCAACACAGGTCTGTAATAGGGTACCCAAACTGGTTAAACCCAGTGGGTTTTTATAGGATTCTTATCTGGGTCAAAGACCAGACATTAGGAGGAGGGATTGGGGAACTTAGAGCAGGTGTGCAGACTAAGATTTGGTACTCGTGCTAAACAATGCTGAGGGAAATGCCTCAAGAATTGGCAAGTGAACTGATATTGAGACCTCATCCATATGAAAGGATGACTTAGGATTTGGGCTTCTCCACCTTCTTCTAGCAAGGTCACTGCACTGTTCTTGTATCCATCTTCTGTGCATGGCTTTTAATGTAAATTCTTCTATGCGTATCACACAGGGTTCTTTATACATTGTTCCTTTCTCTCCTCATCGAGATAGCCTAACCCTAATCCTTATTGATGTATATATGTATGTGGGTATATACAAATATATTACCCACACACACATATATATACACATACACACATATGTGTATATGTGTACATATGTGTGTATATATGTATTATTTAGAGACTTGCAAACTGAAGTCCAGAAAAGTTAAGCAACTTATCAACTATCACACAAGTAGTAAGACACAAAACTGGGGTTAGAACTGTTTGCTAAATTCAGCATTCCTTTCACTGAACCGCACTAATTTCTCATCATAATTGTTTCTATTTATTTCTTGAGAAATTTATTCTTGAGAGTTTCCAATCTTCTGGAACTGACTTTTTCTTTAGGAATTTAGGCTATGGCATGCTTTGTATCCTAATCGAGTAATTTACATAGATATCACATGTCACTTTCCAGTTGTTTGTTTTTTTTTAGTTTACCAATTAACAGTAATCACCTATGCTTTAATTTTTCTAACATGGTAACCAATGTTGTCTGTTATATCTGAATTGAATTTTATTGTCCTTTAATGTTGGCTTTTTATATTGTTATCATTGCTGAAAATATTGTTATTTTGATATTTTGATTGCTCCTGTTTTACTCTATATCAGATCGTATGACTTTTCACATTTCTCTGAATTTTTTGTGTTCATTATTCCTTACAGGACATTAATATTTCATTATGTTCATATGCCAAATATACCATAATTTAGTTGGCCATTTTGCAATCACTGGGCACATATTTTGTTTCTAGCTTTTTGATTATTCAGATAATACTTGAATACTTGTTCAAATAGTAATATTTTTGTATACATGATCTTTTCTGGCTGTCATTGATATATCCAAGATATATGCTCACTAATGTAATCTCTAGATCCAATAACATGAACAATTTAGTATATATTCTTGTATCATTCCGAAATTGTTTTCCAGACAGATTGGTACACATTATGAATATCAATTTGCAGCTCTACAACCAATGAATTAAACTGCCT
Source organism: Bettongia penicillata ogilbyi (assembly GCA_023548195.1). Taxonomy (NCBI): domain Eukaryota; kingdom Metazoa; phylum Chordata; class Mammalia; order Diprotodontia; family Potoroidae; genus Bettongia; species Bettongia penicillata. The sequence continues at coordinate 3,201,071 of JAJHZJ010000169.1, read as the reverse complement.
GTGTGCTCATAGGGCAGGTAGGTGGTACAGTGTGTTGAGTGCCAGCTCTGGAATCAGGAGAATTTGAGTTCAAATCAGGCTGTAGACACTTACCAGCTGTGTAATCCTGGGCAAGTCATTTAACCCTGTTTGCTTTTGCTTAATACAGAGATAATTCCAAATCATAGTTCAGTGGGTGACTGGCCAATAAGTCTATCCTTATGATCCTTCAAAGAGTACATCAGCATGCTGGGCTGATGCAATTCCTCACACAAAAGAGTCCAGAGATCCTGCTTCCAAGAAAGTGGTAAGGATGTGCAAGGGAAGTTTGGAGAGATTGCAGCATGCATAGATATTTTATATCTGGTTCTGGTCTACTCACCACTAAATGGCAGCCTTCAGTTGACTGAAACTGCATAGCCAAAATTGGAGGTATCTTCCAAGAGCTTGAGCTGGCCTTACCTTTTTGGTTTTTGGTTGGATTCTCTGAATGTAACTATTCATTGATAGCGTCTGGTAAGAGACACAATACTGTATGGGAAGAGGTCTTAAGCCATCTCCCTCCAAAGTCAATATGTGGTTTCTGAGTAGAGGTCTCAGTTCCCTTCCTGCCTTGGCATTTGTCTCTGAGTCCGGCAGAGTATAGGGGAAAGTGTGCCTCTGAAGCATTAAGGAGAAATATTTATGTTTTTGTTCTTTCCATATCTTTGAATTAAAAGGTAATTTATGTTCATTGGTTAAATGGAAATGATATTCAAGGAGCAGGACTATAACCAGAATGGGGACTCAAGTCAAAAGCATTAGAGAAGAAGAACCTTAATCCTTCAGAGGTACCCCTAGAACCATGAGGAGGAAATGTGGTTGCCTGTCTATGGGACAGTGAACCCCACAGCATTTTCTCTACAATAGGATCACTGCTAGACTCAGCTTTCTGAGAAAAGATTCTAATGCCAGCACTCTCTTAGTTTAGGTTCAATAATACGGCACTCACAAGTCAATGAATTTTTAACACAAGGTTTGCTTTGCCCTTGCATGATGCAACAAAGATAAGGCACTTAGCTTTTTTAGACTCATTAGGTCACATTATCTCCATATGGAAATGCATATAATCGGTAGGATTAGTGTAGGGGGACTCTCCTGGATTTCAAAATCCACCCAGTTGGAGGGGCCCTAGATTCCACATAGTTGGGATATAGTGTATCTCTCTCTGTCTCTCTCTCTCTTTTTCTCTCTCTCTGTATCTATCATGTACATCTACTAGAAATGCTTCAACAAGGGAACAGTAATATTTGTTGGAGTCTCGTAAATATGAAACCTGGTCGGGAGAAGACTGGTAATCATATGGGCCCCTCAAAATTGTTTGAATAAGGAAATTGGTCACACAAGTAGAAAGTGGTCAAACCCAAGTCATCCTGGTTCCAATAATTGTTCTTTCTGTCACTTCATTCTATATTCTCTTGATTTTCCTTTCTTTGGGAATGTATACATATGCAAGAGTGTGATGGTAAATGTTTTAACAGTCAGCTCTCTGGGAAAGTGTACAGCTGAAATACTTTTAAGTTTAAACCACATCAATTACATTTTCTCCATAACTTTCTAGACAATCAACAAAACAATGAAACAAACCCTGATTTGGAGCATCTGCAAGTTTTTGAGGGGCAAAGGCTGATACTGAAAATTTAATGATAAATTCTTGTGAGTTGGTAAGAACTGACTCCAGAAAGCCCCTGGAAGAGTGTCATAGCTTCTGACAAAAGCATGCTTGAGAAGGCTGCGGAACACCAAAGAGAAAGAGGAAGGGCCAAGACGTCACTCAAGAATATAGAGGTAGCTGAACTTACAGAAGATTCATTCCCCAAATCTTCCTGTGTCCTTAGTGACAAAGCTTCTGGGGAGCTCACAAATATGGACTCCCCAAAGATAAACAAGGATACAAGCACCAGCACTCTGGGAAGTCAGCCACGAATACAGTAACCCTATAGGCACATCATTCCTCTTTGAGGCTCTCTCTCCTTCAAAGACATAAAGTTTTCCAATAAAAATAAAACTGGCAATGATTCAGCCAAGAAGCCCTGTTTCTCCTGGCTTTTATATTCTGATGATAGGCAGTTCTTCCATGAGATGCCTTTCTTAGAGGAGCAGATAGGTGGTGCTGTGGATAGAGCACCAGTGCAGGAGTCAGGAGGATCTGAATTCAAATCTCACCTGAGACACTTGACACTCACTAGCTGAGTGACCTTGGGCAAGTCACTTAACCCCAATCTGCCTCATCCTGGATCATCTCCAGTCATCTTGATGAATATCTGGTCACTGGATTCAGATGACTCTGGAGGAGAAGTGAGGCTGGTGACCTACACAGCCCTCCCTCACCCAAAACAAAGTCAAGAGCAAGTCATGTCATTATTTCTCTGATGCCATGGTCTTCTTTGGCAACGAAGGATGAACATACACACCTTTCTCAGAACAAAGAACAGAATATTTCCATCATCCCACCCTAATGCTAGAATGACCTGCTTTCTCTGTAGTGAAAACAATGGAAGACACACACATGGTTTCTCTCTTTGGCTTCCATCTTCCTTCCCTCCTAAGAATAGACTGAACAGAAGGCATGTCCACTTTTACTGCTTATTTAGGCATGATTAATAAGAAAGAGATCATCAGAGGCTACAAGTAGCCTCTCAGTTAGCTTCTCTACTGTTCCCATGACTCAGAACTGGGCTTGGTTCTGAGCTGGAATTATGGGAAAATACTATCTAATGTAATCTTTCATTGTATGTGGCTGCCTGCATTTTCATGCCTAACGGTCAAGGGTAGATTTTCCATTTGTAAATACTATTTTAGATAAGATTTATATGTCTGAATTGAGCTAAACATTTTTTTCTTAAAATAGTCCAAGCACATTCTAATCTGGTGGACTTTATAAATAGCCCTTGTATTTTAAGAAGATTTGTGCATTTGTGCAGATTATTGGTATTCAGTGTTTATGGGGAGCATCTTAACATTACTTGTAGAAAGTCCAACGGTTTTCAGGAGATTGATTTTGAAGGGGGAGTTGGAGAACTTTCCTAGTACCTCCACTTTAGTCTCCCAAACAGAATTAATGGTGGTATTTCTAACACTGTATCAGGCAAGTGGAATGGAAATCCTTTCTGGCTGTGGTCTTTTGAGTCCCTCCTTGTCCCCCACTAACATCCCCCTTAGACTGGGTGTCTGGGTCAAAGTAAAGACAAGAAAAGAGACTTCCATGAATATTGTTCATAAGAAGGGAAAGATTAAAAAAAAGTCGGGGACTTGAGGGAAGGTTTGGAGAGAAAACTTATTTAAGGGGTATCTGTCTTATATTTAGGCAAAGACTTAAATATTTTGGCATTTAATTAGTCCATTAAGCTGTCATTTCAAATAATGCTTTTCCTAATTCTTTGGAGATCATTAAGCTGAGTGGTAAAGACCAAAGCTGTGATCTATTTTACAGGGATGGAGGTGTGACAGCATGGCGGAAAGGCAGGAGCCCTGGTTTTATAATCAGAACACCTACCTGAGTTTAAATGCTAACTCTATAATTTACTGCCCATGTTACCTTGGGCAAATCATTTAACCTCTTTAAGTGACTACATCCTTATCTGAGAAGTGAGGGAGTTGCACTAGATAATCTTAAAGGTCCCTTCCATCTCTATGAGAGATAGAATAAAACAAAAAGGTCAGTTGAATATTCCTTGTTCCTCACTTCCAGATTCACCTTCTGCTGTAACCATCACTTAGCAACAGCTTCTCTGTATCCAAACTTACCATCCAATTGGCCATTATCTATCAGCCCTGAGGATATTCTCCTACATTTCTCAGGAAGTTTAGGGTCTCAGAGTCTCCCTCTCTCACCCCAATTTCTGCTTTCAAATGAAGGGACTTAAATTTGCATGTTGACATTCTTTCAAATGCCTTAAACTCCCAGTTCCTCAATCTACTAAACTCTTTAATGGTATTCCTACACACCATCTCAGCTACACACACACAACTGGCCATGCCTTTGATATTGTCATTACCCATAAGCATTCTATTTCCATGATCTAGAACAATTTAATTCCTTTATCTGCTTCATAATATCCTATCGTTCCATCTCTCCCTATGCCTTACTGCTCCCAAAGCTCTTCTTTCATCCTCCTTCATGAATCTCTCTCCATTTCAGGACTTTCTCAAGACATCACTTCTGCTCTGACTGTACTTAGTCCTCTTCCCAATCACCACTTCTTAGTGAACTAGTTGAACCGGATGTATCAACTACTCTCCCTTGTTCTCTTGTCCTATCATTATTCACACTTAGTTAAGTCTCAAACCACACTGCCACCCCCACTTTATCTCATAGGGCTGCTGAATGTTGGGAGTGGAATGAGGAATAAACCCTTAATGAAATAAAGGATTTTCAGATACTTTTGCTAAAAAGGATAAAACTGACTAGAAATTTTGAAATGCAAATGTAGGAGTTGAGCAACATGTGAGTCACCTGGAGTTATAGTGAATACATGCTAGACCAGGAATCAGAAGTGACTGAGTTCAAATCCTGCCTTATTCATTTACTAGTTCTGAGAACCTCCTTCCCCTACCCCGCAAAGACAAGTCACCTCAGCCTCTCTCAGTAAACTTTTTCGAACATGATGTGTGTGAGATTGTACCTCAGAGTTTTTTTTTTCTTATTTTACATTGCCCTAATAGTGGATTAGAGCATTGATAGCTTGGATTTCTTCCTCTGAAAACTGCATATTTATTTCCTTTGGCCATTTATCAATTGGGGAATGGCTTGTAAATTTGTCTCAGTTACCTATATATCTTAGAAATGAGATTTATTTTCTAAAAGAACTGGCTGTGATTCTTCTAACGTTGATTTTTTAATCAAATTTCCTTATACATATATTCTTTTTTCTACCATTTTCAGCAACCACACTGTTCACATACAATAGGGGAAGGAGAGAGTGAATGAGACAGAGATGGGGGAAGGACAGAAAGGGATGGAGAGAGGAATGGAAGGAGAGAGGGAAAGGGAAAGAGACAGAGACAGAGAGTTTGAGATTGAGATTGAGATTTTTTTTGTTTCAGGGAGGTTTTTACTCATCAACAAAATCTGGTTCCTATTTGCTTTATGGTGTTTAGAGCAAATTTCTAATTCTGAAACCATAATGAAATTAACTGTCCTGGAAATTATTTGTAAATCTACTCCCTTTAGTGCCATTCACTATTTCTATGACTTTATAAACCATAATACCCTCCCCTAGCCATCGGAATATTCCCTCTTATGTTTTATCTTCCCTTATTAGGATATAAATTCCTTGAAGCTTTTTGTTTGCCTTTGCTTTTGTATTTCTAAATTTGTGTTATCACAATGCTTGATGCAAAGTAAACACAATAAATGCTTTTTCTTTCATCCATTCATTAGCTTATTAATTCCTTACAGATGTTAAGTGCATGCCTAAGTAATGCTGTGGGCATTACAATATTTTTGATTGCACAGAAAAATACAGGGAAAATTCTCACCTAAGAGACTTTACCCATGGAAACTTGGATGACTGAAAAGGTAAATACACATTTCCCAGAGTTCCATACATTCTCTAGAGTTTTTGAATTTAGTCAAAGAAGTCATGTGGAGGATGGGAGAGGAAGAAACTATGGTTCATCCAGTTCCTTACTTCACTGCTAAGCATGGCTTGGAGTAAGCGCAGAGCACTCCCATCACCAAAGGCAGAGGAAGGTGGAGGGTCATAGAGCAAGATACATGACAAGACTTAAGTAAACTAGCCAGAGGAAGAGGAGAGGAGGAGCAAAACAAGATAGGTAAGAGCCAAAATAGTCAAAGGACTATGAGCAGAGCACAAGGAGTGGTGTGGTGCACCTAAGTGTACCTTTCGGGCACTGAGGCTGTCATTTGACCTTGGCTTACCTGATCCTCATCCCACATAGGGACTCTCCTTGCCTTACACAGTCACCTTGATTTATCTCAAAATAAATGCTTATATGCCATCTAGAGTGTTAAACTGGGTCAGAAGACCACAGTTCAAATGTGAGCCATGACACACGCTGTGTGAGCTTACGCTTATATGATTTTATCTCTTTAGCATTATATACACATGCATTTATTCAATTTTATTTGATTCAATTCATCTAGTATTTATTAAGCATCTTCCGTATGACAAGAACTGTGCTAGTTGCTAGAAACATAAAGATAAAAATGAAAACTGTCTCTGCCTTCAAAGAGCTTCTAGAATGTTAAATATTGCCACTCATTGCAACCTTAGCAGCTGCCTACCTTACTTACCCCTTGTTCACTAGCTGATCCAAGAGATATTTTTAGAAGATCCAAGAGCTGGGTTAGGGGAGAGAATACAAGGACATTGCCCAGAAATGTACTTATTTTCTCTTAGAATCCAAAATGTTAGAATGTGTACGTGCCTATATCCATATCTATTTATATGTATGTATATGGAGAGAGACTATCTAGAATATATACGCTGTTTAACTGCTTTTCATACTGATAATGATGAGATCTCATACTAAATACAAAGGAATCATGATAAAAACTGGTACTTACATAGTGCTTTATGATTTACAAAGTGTTTTACACTCATCTTTGTTATTCATAAAAACCCATGAGGTACCCTCTCTGACATTTACCTGAGACTTAAGCTGTTCAATGATGTACGCTTACAGCTTGTAAGTGGCAGAATTGGGACATGATTATAGATCTTCTGACTCCAAAACCAGAGCTTTCCTGGGCTCCAAGGGGGTATATCAAAAGGCTGTGTATCAAAAGACTGTGTCACAAGGTGTGTGAATAGATAGAGATAACTTTGTACAACAAAATAATTTAGCCACTTTACAGCCTGAGAACTTACTTCCATTATGTATATTTACAACCGTTTCACACATACTAATTCCTGTAATAAGGTGATAAGAAATAAAAGGAAAGATGAAAGTATAGCCATGCCCCAAAATTATCCCTCAACAGGAGAAAGCCCAAACCACTATATCATTAAGATGTAGATAGATAGATAGATATAGCTATACACACGTATGTGGGTGTATATATGTATACATATGTGCATATATGTTATATATGCATACATATATACACACATACAACATATTTGACTCCATCACAGATTTCTGAGGAGTCCCCAAATGCTGGGCAGCAAATAGGACAGGATGTTCCCTTGCCATTTGTAACCCACATGTCAAATGAGTCCAGATTCCTGATACCACAGATACATATCTTATGGGAAGTATCTCACAAAATTGCTTTGGTTCTTTCTCTTACCCTTATTTCCCCTGGAAAATGCAAGAAAATAGTTCATTTTTTCTTTCTAAAAGAACACCCAAGTCTTTTGAAAGTGCTCAGGCCCATAAGACATCAAATATAAGTAATATAATTTAACCGGACATAAAAGAAAAAAAAATTCGCTTTCTTATTTCATTTCTATTTCTCTTGATAGGAAAAAAATTCACTTTCTTATTTCATATCTATTTCTCTTGATATCTCTTAATAAGGTGTCAAGGATCCTCTCTCTTTGTAGGATCTCACCTTCCTTTGGAAATGCCCCACATTATTCATAATACAAGTAAAGGGTTAGATTTAGAGTACTCTTCCAAGCATTTGATTGGAAAACTGACACTTCTGTGCCAGTCCTTGTCCTTTAGGACTATACTAATGGTGTAGATCTATGGATATTTCTATTACCCCAAATAAGGCCAGCTATCTCTTTCTCTTGCCCCCATCTTTCCGTCTATTTTCAGTGAGTTCTGAAATCCTTTTCTTCTTGTCAGTTCTCTCTCTCTGTCTCTCTCTCTCTCTCTCTCTCTCTCTCTCTCTCTCTCTCTCTCTCTCTCTCTCTCTCTCTCTCTCTCCATCTCCATCTCCATCTAGTACGGCATCCAGGTTCATTAGTTTCCCAGCAGAGACCATGTGAATAAATAAGGTTTTTTGTGTGATCTAAGTCATGGGTGGGGAACCTGCAACCTCAAGTATAGCTCGTTGATTGAATCCAAACTTTATAGAACAAATCCCCTTAATAAACTAGCTAGGTTTGAAACTTCTCTGTATTTCAATTTCTTGAAACTGGATGACCTTTAAAATCTCTCCCAGTTCTAAGGAGCTAGGATTCTATTGAACGTACCTTGGCAGATTGAAAACAGTAGTAAATCATGATTACAGTGTAAACTGCAGGCTACAAACAACACAAATCTATTTGCCCTTCTATTTAGAATCCTCCTCCATCATGCCTTCTTTGAGAAGTAGTTTCCTGGATTCCCTCATCTATTTCCCAGTCTCACAGACAGGGACTTCTTAGTCTTTAAGACTTAAAAGCAAGAATGGAATGAGAGAGAAGGGATCTGTGTTTGGGTCTGAATGCCCCATTATTATCCATTCAAGAGAAAGAGCTAATCTCTTCATCATGAAATTAGATTCTCTGGGAATGGCTCCTCCATGAATAGTTGAAGCTAAGCCTAATGGTCCCAAAGCTCCTTGTGGTATCTATATCAGCCCCTCTTTTGCTTTAGAAGCTAGAGGGCAGTAGTCTCTTATCCCAGGAGACTGCATACCAGTACACTGGGGAGGAGGGAAGCAATACAAACCATCCCTCCCCACAGTCAGGATCAAAAAGGTTTCTTAAAAGGGGAAGTTTGATAATGAATCTCCTTGAATAGACCTGAGACAGACTCCACTGATCCCTGCCACCAAGGACCCAAGGGAGCTGAGGCAACAACACGATTGTAACATGGCTCTAGATAGATAAACCTAGTCAAACCTGAAAAATGTCAAGACATTCTTTAGAAAGCAGCAAGGTTGGAAGGGATGAGGCAGGGTAAAGACTCTAGTCTAGTTATCCATTCTTTTCTTGATTGTTGGTTCCATTGTGTTGACTGTCAGTTTCCAAGACACATAATCATGTGCCCACATGGATGAAATTAGCACTTTCATAGTACTTTTTTTATCCCCTAGTCATAACTGTGAAAGACCTGATCTTGTTCTCAATTTTTTAATGATGTGACCATAAAATAAATATAAATCCATATTTAATTTGTGTCCATTTTGAGCCATTTTGTGTCCCATTTTGTGTCCTTTCTGTGGCATGTAATATAAGAAATCTAAACCAATTATCTGACCAATGGTTTCCTTTGTTTTCCTAAGAAATCTTGTCAAAAGGGCTTCCTCTCTTCATTAATTTATGTGCTTGGGTTTATCAATCACTGGACCTCTTTTTCAATTGCTTCTAGTTCTTGCTTATTACATACATTCCAATGAGCTACTTTTCTACTTTTTCTTTAAACTGATACCAAGTAATTTTGATGAATACTGCATAATATCTACAAATCTGGTGCATATGACCCATTCATTTGTACTTACAAAAAAATTATTATTTCCTTACCTCTCAGCTGACTCAGTATTACTCACCATTCACCACTATTCATCCCTATTTCCTCTGACCCCTTCTGGAGGATATTTCTCTAGATGGGACCTGTAGATTGACATCATCATTCATTGGAGTGTGAACCATTGTGGCTTCCTCCTTGTTCCTCCTTCACTTCTATAAAGACATCCTCCTAGATATCACTTAACTCCTAATATTCAGTGATCCTTCTTCCATTTTTTTTCAAAGACTACTTCATTCTCTTTGATAACCTGGAAAAATGGAGAAATGTTCTTCTAGTACTTGTAGGTTCCCTTCTAGAAGATAGATTATCTTGTAGTTTGTGCACAGATTTTTAGCCATACTAGAAAAATAGATCACACATCCCATACCAATTATTACTCTCTCTCTCTCTCTCTCTCTCTCTCTCTCTCTGTCTCTCTCTCTCTCTGTCTCATTCTCTGTCACTCTCATCTCTCTGTCTCTCCCTCTCTCTTTTTCTGTCTGTCTGTGTGTATCTCTCTTTCTCTCCTCTGTTCCATCAGATAAGAACCTCACTTGCAGCAGAATCTTAGGAAGTGCCAGAGGAAGCAAGAAACCCCTTCATATCCTTTCCTCATTGTGAACCTCAGGCTTAGGCTGCTGCCTACACCCTTGTTTCTTCCTTGCCCCCTTTCCTACTCAGGCTAAGGCTCAGACTACGGACAAGTCACACATAAGTTCTCTTCCTACCCAGAGTGGATCAGTAAAAGAGGGAAGAAACTGTTTTTCTCTGAAATAATTATGGTGGGGGTGGATTCCACTGTCCCCAGGGTGAACATCATGCCTCTTCCTAGATCTGCAACCACAATCCTACAGCTAGCTTTAACCTAATTCCTAGGGCATTTATACATCAGAAACTGACAATAGCTACAAGCTTGATTTATTGTTTTATTGGTTATCTAGATTTAAGAAAGCATTAAAAATGCAGATTAAATTTAAAAGTATATATGCGACCTTTTCTTCTAATGATCAGAACATCCCTGCATTGTTCTATCAATATTGTTCAAGCTCCATAGGAGTACAGTAGAAGGCTCAGGGAATGAAGTGATCAGCAGAAGGAAAGCCGGGTACCTGTAGGCTATTAATATAATAATAATAGCCATAAGCGGCATTTCTACACCACTTTAAGGTTTGTGAAGAACTTTACATCCCTTATCCCATCTGAGCCGCACAACGCCCCTGTCTGCAATTCACAAACAATGTACCTTCAAAGCCCAGCAGTGCTTTTGAGGCCCTGAGGTAGAACCTAAAATTGAGCAGTCAGTTGGCAAGTTAAGCCTTTACAGTGGAGATTCTCTGAACTTTTTGTAAGCTGCTTTGTGGAAGAAGAATAACAAGGCTCAGCCTTGGGAAATGGATAGGTCCCCAAGGAAAAAGACTTAAGAGCACCCACGACCAGATCAACCTGTACAGATAATAGAGTGCAGATTCAATTCAAACGCTCTAGGAAGATGCAAAGTGAGAAGGGAAAGAATCGCATTTTTATGCAGTCGTCAGAAATTCCAAAACAGCCTATCCTTTTAAGGCTCAGGCCTGTGTGCCAAGCTGAAGAGCCTTTAGAAATCAAATGCCACATTTTTGTGGCCTTATTTAAATTTCTTCCCCTTGAAGGGTCTCGGTCAGTTCCATACAAGGACTTGGGCAATTGCTTCCAGGGAGTTCCATAAAAGGGAGAGGGGAGTTAATGGAGCGATAGATCCTAACAGATTAGTGTCAAGGACAAAAGGCCATATACTGTTTCTCTGGCCAAAATGGTCCCACAGTACTATCACTAAAAATATTATAACCAATCCCCCCCAAATGACAATTTCACTGTAGTGGAAGCTGATCCCAGGAATTTCAAATCCCCTTCATTCTCAGGTAGCAGTGAACAGTGAAACTGTATCTCCTGGGATACCATAATATTCGAGTCAGTCATAAAATGTTCATTGGTTAGACCTGTGATGTGCCAGGGAATCACAAGGGGTACCCATTTCTATGTGTGCATAGTCCTGATCCATGAAATCCCCATCCAAGCTGAGGCAAAAGACTTGGCCAGCCCAAACTCCTCTACTAGGGGGCTATGGATAACCACTGGGGAGAAGGTAAAATTGTAACATTTCAAGTACTGTCCCCTCCTCTTCTTCATGCTTACATCCTGAGATTTTCTAAGGACATAGAAAGCATAGGGATATACTTCTGATAAGAGTACATACAACTAGGCCTTGATTAGGAAGAACAATGAATGTTCAGTATTTAAAGTTATAACTATGTAAAATATGATCATTGGTTCCAACCCTATGAAAATACATAGTGAGAATTAAAATAATAAGAACACTTTAGGGGATTTTTTTTACTCTAATCAAGACCTAGCAGTATTCCTTATTTGTAATTGTTAAAGTAAATGAAAAAAAATTTAAAAGCAATATGTATTTCCATTTTCCCTGCCAAACCCAGCTAAATGATGACAATTTTTTAATACTTTCATACTCCCTATTCCCTGGTGGGGGTAGTATCCTTTTAAAGAAAAATGTTCTCCATACCTGATATAAATAAAAGAAAGGAAGGAAGGAAAATGGTAAGATTTCAAGGCAGCCTTGTGACCTTGGGCAAGTAACTGGACCTCTCCAGACTGAGAGGTTTAGAATCAGAAGCAATTTCAGAAGGCATTTCTCTTCAGAATCCCAACAGGATCTCTCAGTCTCTTCATGAAGACACTTAGTTTCCTTATCTGTAAGGTGAGGAAATTAGACAAGATGACTTCTGTAGTTCCTTCCAGTTTCAAATCCTATAAAACTTTACATACCACAGTTTTGGGGAACCAAGAAGGTTAACTTGAATGCCATTTTTGACTCAAACCCAGTTGCAAGGCATACTAAACTAGGAAAATCCTAAGAATAAATCCTTTGAATCTTTGAAATCAGAGAAATTGTTTATACATCTTGACTTGAAGACGAAGAGACCACCTTTGTTTTATTAGTATTGGAATAGAAAACTTCCCCTAGACTCCTATGGATGGAAACTTTCACTGAAAGTTAGGAGCTGGAATGCAGGGGCTTGTGGGGGGGAGGATTAAGATAAAGGGGAATTAATGATCTAAGCATATGATCTAGCCACCAAAACAAGTAGGCATATGATCTAGTTACCAAAATAAATACTATTCAAAATTCTCTACTAAAGGAGACCAAAAAGTTCAGAACCCAGACTCTCTGTAAACAAAAGAAATCTAATCCTTTCAGTTAGCTCCTAGGGAAAAAAGTGTCTTAATTAACCAAAAAGCATCAAATGTTCAGTGAGGAGTCTGGGGAATATATGGTGCACAGAAGGGGGAAAAAAGTTCTCATTCCTAGAGGAAAAATGAGTTAAGTGGATAAGATCATACATCCTAAGATGTTCCAAAGTTTACGCTTGGCTGAAAAAGAAAAAACAAAGCTGTTTGTCCTTCTGCAAATATCACTGGCAAATCTGATCACTGATCAAAGAAATGCTTTTTAAGGGAAAAGAGGTGACAAAGGAGCAATATTTATATAACTATTTTTATTACTCTCAGGCTCTGTTCTCAATTCATTTACATCTTTCCTTGGAAAATCCCACTACTTTCCTGGTGTCCACAAATCACATCAGCTTCATATTTATAGTTAAAAACATCATTTAATTGTATTAGTAAGCATGGTAAAATCAAGTAAAAATATGAACATCAAGCACTCCCAGAGTCCCAGGTCAAGCAAGTTGCCTTTTCTTCTTTAAACCCTGTGATAGAAGGTTGTGCTTGAGCCCAATCTCTCCCAGTTCCCTGAGCCAGTTCCACACCATGGGAAAGGAATGTGAAGTAATGGAAAGCTGGCAACCACTTCTGCCTCCTTACATGAAGGAAGAGGGAAAAAAAACTTATGTGGTCACACTCAGCAGTTAATTCATTTGCTAGAGAAGCAGGTAATCTGTTGTTTTACAGAGGATGATCATATGCTCCATCAATGCAAAAAGGAGTGAATGAATGAAGGTATGAATGGAAAAAAAAAATTTATTTAATATTTTCTATGTGTCAAGCATTGTGTTAATGGTTGGAGACATGAAGAGAAAAAGTGAGACTACCTCTGCATTCAGGGTGATCATACTCTAATTGGAAGAGACTACGCATAAAAGAGAATTCAGCTCCTTGGCACTTGGGGAAAATCTGAAAGTCATAAGGGTTCAACAAAAGTAGACGGTGAGACCCAGAGATCTTTAGCATTTATAAGCAGTCCAGATGACAGTGCCCATTTTGTATGGAAGATATTGAGTCAGGACAGATGATAAGGCTCAGAGGATGTTAGAATGCAAGTAGAAGAAAATAAATTTCATTGGGCCACTCACTATATCACTGGAAGTAGAGTTGATGGTTCCTAGTTCATCTCAGTGGGTACGAACAGCCATGTTGTCCTTCCAACCTGCTGACCACTGGGGTCTGGGTGGTCAAAGATGAGGAAAGGCAAGAGGGTACAAAGGAAATTACTAACTACTTAGTAGTGTAATCAAGGAAAAAGACACTTGGACATGGAAATATAGACTAGTATGGCTCTTCCCATTGCCACGATAACCCTCTATTTCTTTGTATTCCTTTTTCTTTTTTTTTTAAATCCCTTGCATCTTGTGTCACATCCAAAGACAAACCAATGCAGACAATATTGGCACTGATTACAGCTGGAAAGAATCCCAGGACTGGCGATCTCTATGGAAACATAATATCCCAACAGACACATTGCTTATAAATATTTGCTTAGGGAGGTGATAGAACAAGGACAAGAGGCCCTTGATTGATCCATCTAAGAACAGTAGCTTTTTTCCCAAAGCTCTGAAGGGTTTAGGATAATGAGAGACCTAAGAGAAGAAAGAGCTCTCCTAAAGTGAAGAGAGTAGTTGGGAGAAGCCACCAGAGAGGGATTTTGTATTTTAGGGAAAGGATTCTCTCAGAGTGTGCTTAAAGTTTAAATGACTATTATTCTCTTTAAAGAAGCAAACTTTTAACTGAACTGTTGCCCTAAACTCTGGACCATTGCTAATCTTGACTGTTAAACATTCCTTTTCAAGACTCCTATAAATTTAGCAAAATAGTATATTAAGAGTCATGTCTGAGAGCATGAGGAATTGGGATATCAGTTTGGATATCTCTCCATCAAGCAGAACAATGTTCAAATTTGGAGTAACGATAAATTAATAAAATTTGTTTCTGATATCAAGTATTAATTTTTTTCACTTGAAAGTATGTTGTCAATACCTAATAAATGCATTCTACAGAATCAAGTAGTTCATTTGTCATTGGTTGACAGATATCTATCAATCTGTGAATTTTCATAGGCTCTCCTAATACTTTGACAATATTCTATTTTGGCTTGACATGTGGAAATAGGACATAAGGTGAAGGCTATATTAAAACTAATAAAGACCTTAAATCTTCAAATTATAACTCTGTAGAGGGTTGGAGAGAATAGGAGCTCTACTGATTATTCTAATGTCTGGATGTCCTAATTCTATTCAGTTCATATTAACTAACATTTATTAAATATCTACTATATGCAGTGAATTGTATGCCTGCTGCTGGGGATAGAAATGACATAACCTCTGACCTCAGATGCAAGTTAGAATACAAAAAAGTATGCAGTAGGAACCAAATAGAGGAACCTGTAAAAGAAATACACAATAAGTAAGTAGAGAATAATTAAGGAGTCCTCTAGGAAAACTACCTAGAGGACATCAGCAGGGCCAAGTAGATTTAGCCTCAATTGGCCAAGAAGCAATTAGAGAGGTGGGAGTGGTTCATAACCATTTTTGTGTCAGGGACTCCTTTGGCAGTCTAGTGAAGTCTATGGATTTCTCAAAATCATATCTTTAAATTCACAAAACAAAATACATGGGATTACAAAGGAGACCAATTATATTGAAATACAACGATAAGTTTTTTTAAGTTCATAAATCTCAGGGTAAGAATCCTTGGATTAGAGTCAGAAGTGTCTATTGGGATAGGGAAGGCTTCCTGAAGGAGTCAACATATGAGCTAGAACTTGAAGGAAGAGTTGATTGTATTTTTCTTAAAAGAAATCATGAGCTTGCTTTTTCCAAAACTCAAAGCCCTTTCGTAAGTTAGATCTCATTTATTCTCATAACTGCTTCCCTTTAATTTCCCCTGTGACCTACATGTGCACTTAAAAATGTGTTAGGCAGGTGTACCCACAGTCAAGGAAGAATAGGAAGGGGTAGGTCATTATGGGACTGACTGGCATGATGAATGTGCTTGGACATATGGAATTTACTGCAAGCCATTCATCAAATGGAGAAATGGGAAGCCAAAGCGCAAAATAGATATATGTATGAAGCTATAACCCTGCAATAATGTTAAGGGGTCACAGAATAGAATCCACCTATTATTGCAAGATCAGGTGACTATCATCAATTTGCTATTGAATCATGAAGTCTGAAACAGGTCAAAACTGTGAAGTTGGAGAAATTTGTCTTCAGTGTTTCTGCCTCCATGACCCTCCCTTCCCCTACCCCCCCTTTTTTTTAACTCCCTCAGAGCCCTATTAAAACCTGCCCTCATAGAAGGGTCAGATGTCAATCATGTATATCTTAGCTTGAATTAGGGTCAATGAGTTACCTCTCAAAGAGGTATTTCAGCTTAAGTCTTACTTCTAAGTGTGGAAGAAGATGCCATGGTCTGAAAATACAGCTGCCTATTCAAAGATTCTGACCTTGAATGGTATAGAACTGCGATAGGACCATTACCTACCAGCCCCATTCCCAATCACTTTGCAGCATAGTTAGGCTAGATTTTCCCTAATAGGAGAGATAGCTGTCCTTGGAACATAATTAGTCCAAGAGGCTTAGCAGGGCTAAGCTATGTGCTGAAGTATTCTTGCTGAATGGCCTTTCTGCATAATGACTAAGTAGACTTCCCAAAGCCAGAAGGGTCCAGGAGAGCCTTTAGGTAGGAGTGATTATCAATAGTAACTGTTGCTGTTTCTCTCCCACCCTGAGCTCTTTCTTTCCTTTGGCTCATTAAAGGGGCCATGCCCTGACTACTTCTTGAACAGGCCTATTCAATGAATGGACTTTTTCTCACCCTAAATGAGTACCTGCATAAACCTTGGCCTAAAGGGTGCAAGGTCTCCCAGTGTATCTTGGGTCATCTCCATCATGCTGAGGAATATCAGGTCACTGGATTCAGATAGCTCTGGAGAAGTGAGGCTGGTGACCTGCACAGCCCTCCCTCCCTCAAAACAAAGTCAAGTGCAAGTCATGTCAGCTTTTCTCTGATGGCATGGTCTTCTTTGGCAACAAAGGATGAACACAAGTAGACCTCCTTGTAACTGCTGAATGACCTGTGAGTGCCTCATTGCATACATCAGACCTAAACTAACAGTCAGGCCCTCCCCTAATTAGATCCTTATAATAGGGTTCCAGTTAAATCTTATACTGGTAGATTCTTACATGGATCTAACTGTTGTATTGGATGGTTCAGCAATATTATTCTGGTGTGTTAAGCAGAGTAGTTTCAATAACATATGTGGAAGTCTTTGATGTGTTTGATTAGCGTCTTATAATAATTCAAGATAATTTCGTTAGCCACTTAGAGGTCACAGAAGTGAATTCTCATTAAAATTTTGTGTGAAGAAAGTCTGGTTTCCTATTGGTAAGTAGACTTTGTGTTCTCTGCTGCAAGTTAAATATGTGGTCACTTTTAAGTTGTTTCAGTATAAATACCATACAGTCTTTCTCTTTTTGAAAAATTTAAGTTGTCATTCTACTGCTACAATTTAATACCTTAAATAAGCTATTAAAGTTTAAAATTGCACAAGACTTTTGGGAAATGCTGCATAAAGGAATACCAAATATAGAAATTAATTTGTTCAAAAGTATTTTACTACATGGGCAGAACCTCTTTTATACAAGGATACATTTCTGTACCTTCTGAACACAAATAAGAACAGTTTTTGAAACTTTGAATAAAATCAACTTATATGCTTATAAAAGTTACCCACAATGGAGATGAGCTGTCTTCACTCTGACAGACCTTCTCTTATTATGGATTTTCCATTAAGGGGGCTTATCCAATATCGTTGGGCTACAAGGGAAAATTTTAAAGCAAGCTCATTCTTGTGAATTAGTGCATGTGAAAACTTAGGCACATTCAAGTTCTAGGCATGCTCAAGATACCCTTCCAATCTTCAAGCATCTCTTTCAGTTTCAGAGGGCTGATCTTGGAGGATAGCAACATTTTTGTAGTTGCTTAGACTAGGATACCCCTTAAGAAGGGAACTAAGCAAAGGCCCTATGTGGGCAGCTAGGGGATATAATGGATAGAGTGGGTGGCCTACAGTTGGGAAGATTCATCTTCCTGAGTTCAAATCTGACCTCAGACACTTACTAGCTTGTGTCACCCTGGGCAAGTCAATTAACCCTGTTTGCCTCAGTTTCCTCATCTGTAAAATAAACTGGAGAAGAAAATGGCAAACCACTCCAGTATCTTTGTCAAGGAAACCCCAAATGGGGTCACAAAGAGTTGGATATGCCTGAAACAACAGAATTGCAAGTAAAGACATATTTTATAGCATTGTTGATGTATTCATCTCTTGAAACAAATCATATTTATGTTATTTAGACACAATCCTGCCTAGAATGTTACAAGAAAGCTATCCTAGTCTTGTATCCCTATTATTGTGATTTATTATCATGTTTCCTTCAATGGTCAGAGGATTTTAACATAGGAGAGATATTATTGTAACATTGTTAAACACACCTCAGTTTTAGGTCTAAAGTCACAGGCTAACTTTTCATAGATGTGCAGAAACACAACCCTTCAAGTATTCAATCTTGAGTAAAAGTCCGAGATATTATTGAAAGAGTTGATTAATATGTCATTCGTTGTTGTTTGTCTTTTTCCATCATGTCTGACTTTTGTGACCTTTTTGAAAGTTTTCTTGGCAAAGATGCTGGAGTGGTTTGCCATTTTCTTCTCCAGCTCATTTTACAGATGATGAAACTGAGGCAAACAGGATCAAGTGACATACCAAGAGTTACACAGCTGGTAAGTATCTGAAGCCAGATTTGAACTCAAGTCTTTCTAACTTCAAACTTGGTACTCTATCCACCTAGCTACCCTAATACATCATAAGATGATGTTTATTTGAGGAGTATAATGGCCAGGCTTGTGGTCTGATAAACAGAAAATTTTCCATTCAAAGGGAAAAAGCAAAACAATACAAAAAATGGGTTTGGGGAATCTTGACACTATCTTCACTAAACTGATACCCCCAATGTTCTCAGAAATCTACATCCTCCTGGAAACTATTTAAATCTGGGTATATTACCTGGCATTTCCTATTGGCAGTCTTGGGTATTTTCTCTATGGATGCTAGATTGCTGATTCATCAACAACATTACTTTATCTGGATCCAAGTGAGATAATTGGCAATACACAAGTCAAATTTGTGGTTCAAAAATTCCACCTTATGTGGTAAGTTCCGATACTTAATGATTAAATCAAGGCACATTTTGTTTTGAAAGTTAACGTGTCCAAAACAGAATTCATTTTTTTCTTCCATTTTCCCTGTTCTGAATTTCCATGTTTTATCAAAGCCTTCACCATCTTCACAGTTAACCTAACTCACAACCTTACCTTCACCGTTAACACTTCACTTTTATTCAACCCACTTATCCTCAAACACACATCAGTATCCTCTGTCTTCTATTTAGAAGGCAGAGCCATAAACTCCAAAACCTTCATTTAAGGAGAGGGTCCCAAGCAACCACGTCTTGATTTCCCACCTGATCTGCATTTTTGCCTTCCTTGGAATTCTCCCTCATACCCCTACACCCAGGTACTACACCCTGTTCACTATCTTCTTTCTTGCACACCCACTTTTTAGGTTCCTTTTATGTCTTTTATTCTCATTATATTGTGAATTTATTGAGGTCAAAGACTATCTTTCTTTTTCATATTTATATTCCTAACTCCCTAGATCTTAGCACAATGCCTGGCATATAGCAAGCACTTAATAAATATTTATTGACTGACTGATAATGTAATAAAAATTATATACAATAAAGGTTTCTGAAGGGGCAACTAGGTGGCACAGTGGATAGAGCACCAATCTTGGAGTCAGGAGAACCTGAGTTCAAATCTGGCCTCAGACAACCAGCTATGGCACCCTGGACAAGTCACTTAACCCCAATTGCCTCCATAACAAAGAAAAAAATAAAGAATTCTTTTAAAAAGAACTGAAAATCAATTGGAGACTAAGAAACGTAATTCTAAATTACTGGTAGATCCAAGAACAAATTCTAGGGACAATTTAAAAAATCATGTCAAAGAAACTGGCAATAATGAGACAACGTACAGAAAGTTACGGGATGTAGCTAAAGAAGTTCTAAGGGAAAATTTTATATCTCTAAATGCTTTCATCAAAAAAAAAAGACCAAACCAATGAATTGGACATGTAGCTTAAAAACCAACAAAATAAATCAAAAATCCTTAACTAAACAACAAAGTAAACATTGTAAAAATGAAAAATTAGATTAATAAAATTAAGTCTCATTCCTCTACAGTCTTTATTCTGGATTTTCTCTAATGTACCCTAAGAACCTTTCCATTCTGGTAGTTTACAACCAGCCCTGGAATTCACAAATTGGGATTACGCTCTGTCCCTGTAGCCTCTCGTCTTTTCTGGCTCCCTCAGAAACCAAGGGCTCCCAGGCCAGCCATGTCTTCATCCCTTACCAGGCTGTGCTATTATAGACTTTCTCTACCATGTACCTTCATCTCTCCTCTAACCTTTTCAGCATCTTCCACCGTTAAAATGTAAATGCCCTCCCTGAGAGCCGGACCTGTGTCTCTTCTCTACTTGTTTCTGTTTTCTCAGAGCTTAGCAAGCTGCCTGGCACACAGCAAATGCTTAATAAATGTTCATCAATTAATTGGCTGTCTAAAACTAAAAAACCAAAAGGACATATAATTGAACTGATAAAATTGAAAAAACAATTGAATCTGATTATTTGAATAAAAATCTAATAAACAGTTCACTTGATTTAAAAAGAAAGGAAATTAAATAGTATATATCAAAAATGATTTAAAAAGAAATCAAAATAATTGAGGAAATAAAGGATATTGTCAGAAACTATTTCGTCCAATTATATGCTAACAAAACCAACAACTGAGAGGAAATAAATACTTAGAGTTGAAAGGTTTTTATACTGCCATTAATAAGAAACTATTCACAATTCAGAACAACTATGCCATGGAAAATAATTGTTCCAAGGTAATCCATTCATTGCAATGTAAATTTGAATTTAAATTGCTCAATTCCAAAGTTGCTACATCATTCTAGTTTTATTTTCCAAATGTACAATAGGAAAATTAAAAGCTTGAAAATAATTAGAAGACTCTCCAACTCTCTGGAGAGGAACTGTCTCTTCAGAAACAATTCTGACCTCATTTCCTAGGGCTTCTGTCTGAATCAGATGCTTTTCTGTCACTTTTCTCTTTCGTTACTTTGATCTCTCTAGTCAAATGTCTGAACATCCAATAGCTTCCAGACTAATTCTGTGGCATGTTACTACATTTCTCTTTGTAAGCCTTCATTCCACTTTCTGTTTAGCATACCATGTCAGTATCTTAAGCTTCAACTTTTCTGCTTCCAAATCACATTTAATGGATTTCAATTATATTGATTCATTTTCTCCGTTTGCCAATTTTTTTGTTCTCTCTCTTGCAAATTAGTATACTTTTCAGTGTTTTCAACTAAGTTTTTTTTTTCTATTTTCTTCTCTTATTTAAACGTACTAGTGCTTGTACAACATCAACCTCTATTAACTCAGTGGATCTTATGTTCTCTGCAAAATTTCTCTAATCAGTTGCAGAACTTTGTTCATGGGTTATCGGAGGTGGAAACCTCTATATTTCCAAACACAATTTCCTTTCTATCTAATTCCCTTTGGGTTCTTAGGTAATTCACAACATATGTAGGACCCTTCTACCTCTCTTTGACTTCTATGTCTCCTCGTATTTTGGTTAAAAATATTTTATATGCAAATGTGATTTTTGACACTCAATCAAAAAGTTTAGATACAAAGAGCAACTGAGAAGGGGTGAGTGGAGGGGTACCTTAGCCAGCTCTTACCAGCCTGAGAGTCAATTATTACATTTTTATGAGCATTTATATCTTTAAAATGAGAAAACACTACAAATCAGTGCTTGTCTAGAACAGATGTGGGGAATCTATGCCCTTGAGGCCATATGTGGTCCTCTAGGTCCTCAAGTGCAGCCCTTTGACTTTGAATCCATTTCATTAAAAGGGCCACATTTGAGGACCTAGAGGGTCACATGTGGCCTCAAGACCTCAGGTTCCCCACTCCTGGTCTAGAATTAAGCAAATGATAGGGAAAACATTAATAATTAATAATGCAGAATAAATTTACAAGTACATCATGCATATTTTTTTTTCCTGAAGAGCTGATTATTAAACATTTACCAGCATAGTGACTATGTGGGTGAAGGATGATCTGCTGATGGATAACCCCCTATTCAGTGTTCTCTGAGATCTGGTGATATTTCAGACTTGATATGAAGGCAAACTACCCAGAGTGCTTCTGAGTCTGACCTTGGGAGCCGGGGTATGGATAGGAAAGGCAGAAATTGAGCCAACCAATTAAAATGAGAAAAAGAGGAAAAACAAACTCACGAAAAGGAGTTCAGAGTCCGGGAGCAACTCAGGGAGTCCCAAGTCAGAATGCTGAGGACGAATCAAGTATAAATTACGTCAGGGGTAAATTCTACGTTACTGTCTCAGTCCAGACTGGAAATAATAACTGGTGACCTTTTCCTTTCCACTCTGGCGGCTGTAGATCATGGTCATTGCTTTTGAAACTGCAATTTCTGAAAACAGTATTATTTTAAGTGTTTCTCATTAGATGTGAGACAATACGTTAAATTCCTAATTGCCATTAAAATCTGTGCCAGCTCTGCTGCCTTAAATGCTGGAAGTGAGATTGGAATCGGAGGGAAGACAAAACCAGGAAAAAGAGCAGACTTAAAGAACTGATATTTTGGCAAAGTTAGATTTTGTCAATGTGAAGAGCTGAGGTTGAAGCCTCATGTTGAATTGAAGATACAGTGTAGGTAAGAAAAAAAGGTAATATCCTGGGCTAGACTTCTCTTGAGACTTGATTTGAGCTGCTAACTAGTCATTGTAGATGGTTAAGGGAGCAAGCAATGACCTTGACATTTCTTGACATTCACTGTCTACTAGCTTCCACCATTTTGGTACACGATGCTTTCCCAAAAAGCACTACCTCTAAGGCAAAGGTGAATGAAAAGGAAACCACCCTTCCATGGAGCAAGAAAGAGGAAGTTCCTTATCCTCCAAAACTGACAGCTCATCCTGCCTCGATCAGTAGTACTTTTATGGTTATTAGCTATTTTTCAGTCATATCTAACTCTTCATGACCCCTCGTGGGGTATTCTTGGCAAAGACACTGGAGTGGTTTGCCATTTCTTTCTCCAACTCATTTTTTTACAGATAGTGAAACTGAGGCAAGCGGGATAAGTGACTTGCCCAAGGTCACTCAGCTAGTAAGTGTCGGAGGCCAGATTTGAACTCAGGAAGATGAGTTTTACAGATTCCAGACCTGCATTCTTTCCACTATACCACCTAGAGGCCCTCAGTAGCACTACCAGATGTTTTTTTTTTTAAAGGTTATCGGAGGAGATTTGTTAGCCCACTTAATGGGCTACCTTCTGAAGAGATAAGTCTTTATTCTGAACCTTCCATGGTGAATATTTGTCTCCATAAATATTGGAGTTTGGACACACTTATTAGCAAGTCACTAAGAGGACAAAACTCATAATTAACCCATGATTAAGTGTCTGTAACTGTTGAAATAATTTTTGTCGTGGGTAGAACCACCCCTTTTGATGTCCCATAAAAATGATCAGAGGGTCCTACAAGGTCCACTTCTTATCTTTTCTCTGGCTAAAACATAAACCAGAGTATAGCAGAAAAGATGTGGGTTCTGGGAAGGAGAGGAAGGCGGAGAATACTGATGGAGCAGGGAAAGCCTATGCTGGTGCACAGTTCTTTCTAATAGGAGTCATTAATGTCTGCCTTAGGGGAAAACCACATGGGAAATGCATATACTTGCCCATGTGGTCTGAGAGAAGTGTTCATGATCCACATTCTTGAACCCCTACCTCCCAGGTCAAGGAGGATGGAAATTTCCAAGTAGTTTGATCCAAGGATCTAGCCTTTTAGCATTGAAGAGATATTTTTTGGGTAATACCAAGCTTTTGGCTTTGCCTTAAATGCATTCTTCAGACAACTGCATTTATAAATTTAGATCACTTTATCATCAGTTTAGACCTACATAGGACCTCAAAGGTCATCTAGTTTGACCTCATCAATTGAAGGTAAGAAAACTTGAGAGACCAAGGGAGGCCAAGGGACCTAGTCAAGGTCACACCAGTTACAAGTTTTAAAGGTGATTTAGTATTCTTTCCACTATACCTGGAGTCATATCTCGTCTTAAAAAATTTATAATCACCACATAATTAATGTAGAAATACATTTTGTGTGACTGTATGTATATTACATTTTGTTTGTTTGTTTCATTCAGCCAAAACTGATCTCTCCAAAGTTACTAACAATCTCCTGTTTGTCAAATCTAACAGGCAGCTAGCTAAGTGATGTAGTGGTAGGGAACCTGTGGTCTTGAAGTCACATGTGGCCTTCTAGGTCCTTGAGTGTGGCCTTTTGATTGAATCCAAATTTTCCAGAATAAATCCTTTTATTAAGGGGATTTGTTCTGTGAAGTTTGAGTTCAGTCAAAGGGCTGCTCTTGAGGACCCAGAGGGCCAGATGTGACCTTGAGGCTGCAGGTTCCCCACTCCCGAGTAGAGTATTAAACCTGGAGGCAGGAAGATCTGAGTTCAAATCCAGCCTCAGACACTAACTGCGTGATCCTGGGCAAGTCACTTAACTCAATTTGCCTCAGTTTCTTTATCTGTAAAATGAGTTGGATAAAGAAATAGAAGGCTACTCCAATGTCTTTGCCAAAAGAACCCTAAATAGGGCCACGAAAAGTCAGCATCTTCTCAGTCCTCATCCTTTTTGACTTCTCTGAGCCTTCGACACTATTGGTCACCGTCTCCTCCTTGATACTTTCCTTTTTCTAGGTTGTCATGATGCAACTCTCTCCTGGTTCTCCTCCTACTCATTTGACCACTCTGTCTCAATCTCCTTTGCTGTATCTTCATCCAAGTCATGTGATAGAAACAGAGCCTTTTGACTCTTTCCTGGGCTATCTTCCTTTCTCCCTCAATATTATTTCATTTGATTATCTCATTAGCTCCCTGTATCCAATTAGCATCTCTGTGCAGATGATTTTAATGCAGATTGGAAATCTTATCTAGCCCTAACCTTTCTTCTAACCTCTAGTCTCACTTTTCCAACTGGTTGTTGAACAGCTAGAACTGAATGTTCTGTAGACATCTTAAAAACCTCAGCATGTTCAAACCTGACCTCATGTTTCCTCCCATATCCTCCCCACTTCTGAACTTCCTTATCACTGTCTAAACCTCCCATCCTTGTAGTCACCCAGGCTCACAATACAAGTTGAGGTGGCCTCCTCAACTCCTTCTCACTCCCCATACCCAACCTATTGCTAAGACCTGTCAGCTTTACCTTTGTCACATTTCTTATGGATACACTCCCTTGTCTCCTGTGAAACTGATACCATCCTGGTGTAGAACCTCACCACCCCAGGTGTAGACTATTACAATAGCCTGTAGATAGGCCTTTCTGCCACAAGCCTCTCCCCAATCTTCTCTATCCTCCACTCAGCTGTCAAAATTATCTTCCTAAAGCACATGTCCGACCATGTCACCACTCTACTGAATAAACGCCAATGACCCTGTATCATTTCCAGGAACAAATTTAAAATCCTCTGTTTGGGATTCAAAGCCCTTCATAACCTACCCTCCCTAACCATTTCCAGATTTCTCACACTTTACAGCACTGCTTCCCCTTCACCCAAATACTCTGTGAGCTTCTGAAACTTACCTTGCTATTTTCGAACAAATCTCTCCATTTCATGATTTAATTTTCCCCATACCTGAAGCTCTCTTCCATCATCTCCACTACCTGACTTCCTTCAAGCCTCAGCTAAAATTCTCCATTCTACAGGAAGTCTTTTCCAATCCTTTGTAATACTCATGCCTTGTCTTTGTTGATTATTTCCAATTTGTTCTGTCTAGAAACTATACAGATAGTTGCTTACACATTGATTCCCACTTGAGAACAGGAACTCTCTTTTATGTTTTTTTTTTTTGTCTCTAGCATTTAGCACAGTGACTGACATATAGTAGGCACTTATTAAATGTTTGATGAGTCACTATTTGTTTTACTATGGTTTGGGAGAAGTAGGACGGAGAAAAAAATAAATTTTTCTTCATTGGAAAGATTGAAATTGTTTTATAATTGAGAAAGTAAGTTGCTTAGATCAGTGAGAGGTTGAGAGACATGTCCAGGGTCAAAGTAGTTGTGTTGACCCCAGTTTTCCCAGCTTTGAAGCCAGCTCTTTATCTACTCTCCCATGGCTGCTTCTCTCTGCATACATAACCAAATATCCTCTCCTAAATGGGTACCACCAGGATTTGAGTGCTATTAGGAGGAAAGATGTCATGGCTCTGGAATCCCTTTAAGACAGAGGTTATTAACTCATGGTCAGTTGCCTCTGGTGATCCCATGGTCCAGTGTGTCAGACTGTCTATTTGTTTGCATTATCTCTGATAACATGAGAAGGCCTCTGAGGGTACGGTCCTTTGTGCCTTGGTATGTTCATAATCCCTTGTGGTTACAGCCAGATGGCTTTTCACAAGAAATGTGTTGGGAGAATTATAACTGATATGTGGTTATCAGGATTAGTTATGCCTTGAGGTTTTAGGTATTGCCTTTGTCGAGTTTCACAAAAGCTCCTTTGGTTCTTCTTGGTCCCTGGGAAACTGAAACTCCTATTAAGGGGAGAAGGGGTGCTTTATTACTTTGTCTCTTATAGATAGAAGTGTGTCCCCCATGTACTGTGTCCTGTAATATATCCTCTGCTCGATCTGATCAGATTCTCTGAAACCTCTATGTAGGTCCCAATGCTTTTGCTGCCAAGTTATTTACTGACATTTAACGTAAGTGGCATCATGAGACTTCAGGGAAGGAATTCAGCAGTTCTTGAGGAGAGGGGGATAAAAAGGTCCCTAGGTCCAGTTGGGCTGCTGTCTTCTTTGGAGAAGTGATTTCATCTCAGTACAGGCTAGGTTTCAATAGTGGAAGGCTAATATCAGGGCAGCCCCTAGGGGCTATAAAGGGCATAATATGACCTAAAACAACCAGATGATTCATCATCTCCTAAGCAGTAATTTCCAACTCTCCAAAGGTCAGGTCCCAGGCTGACTATGTGTCATGAATAGGGCAGTCAGTTCATTGATATTTGGGATGGATAGGTAACCAAAATAGCCACAGTTCAATCTGGGGACAGGAAGGAGAAGGAATTGGGGAGGTAGTGTGTGGGCATGGGGAGGGAAAGAGGAGTTGTAGCCTTAGGTATGGGATATAGCCATCCAAATGTCCTGAGTCTGAAAGAAATTGTCCTGGGCAAGTGAGAAATCAGCAAATGAGTTGGATTTTCTCTTTTTTTCTAAAGCTGAAACTTAGAAAACCTAAATGCTTTCTACAGTCTGAAGTGGAGGACTGGCATACTTTAACAATAGGCAAATCACTTCTCATCCAGTTTCCACAACTATAAAATAAGAATGGAAGACAATACTTTACTACCTACCCCCAAAGAGTGATGCTTGTCAAGTACTTTATAAACCTTCATTAAGTTCCCTAGAAATGTAAACCAGTGCTATTTTCTCTGTCATCTTCTTCACTGCCACCAGAACCAGAAAAGTAACAGAATGGATGGGATATGGAGGAATCTGGGACCCAAGTGAAGCAGTTTGCCCTGGATCACATTCCAAGCTAGGGGCATCAGTGCAACTAGAAGCCAGACCTCCCAACTCCCATTTCAGGATCTTTCACAACATCCTAAGTGTTAAGTATTTTTTTCTTCTTACTTTAGAAACACTTGTCCAAAATGACTTCCTAAAGAGAGTCTCAGAAAAGGCAAAAAGTATTCTCTGTAGATGCATAAAGATTAGATCCTGTATTCCCATATCTGGAAAAGATCTTTAGATCTTTGTTTCCCAAGTTGCTTATCTTTAGGAAGCAGAGGGAGGAAAAGGGTCCACTTCACTTGCTTGAGGACACCCTTACAATGCTAGGTCATCACTAGTTAAACTTCCTAGACTACCCTTACCTAGATCCTATCACACTGCTTCTGGGGGCAATTTTATGTATGGTTATAATTCATTTATTCGGAAGTCACTTATTTATTTGCTTCAAACATCTAGAACACAATCAAGAACCAGGAAAGAAGGGGGAGGACGGGGAGATAAACAGTCCCTGAGTAGCCAAAGAAAAGTTGCAAAAGTCTTTTACTAGAAAGCAGAAGTCTCTGACTTGGAATTGATTTGTTCTTACTTTACACGGAATTCCAACCAACTTGTTTATCTGTGTGTCTTAACCCACAGCAGATCCGGAGCAGTAATTGGAAAAAGGTGGGTGGATTTTAGAGACAGCCTTATCAATAGCAACAAGAAAATGCAATTTTATCAGAAGAGATTGGCCAGGGGGGTGGGCATAGAAGGAGTGTAAAAACAAGACAAGAATCCGGAAGTACCATAAGCTAGAGTCACTTAAGGCAAACATCTCAATAGCTCCCCTTACTCTCATTCTATTTCAGCACAAGCAGAGTAAAAATGTCCATAACAAGGCTTCTATTCAGTGCCTTTTGTATATAGGCTGAGAAGTTTATGGTACAATTCAATGCACAGGGATTTAAAATATTTTAAGGGGGATTTAAAAAGTGAAATGAAATATAACCAATATTTCTTAAGCATCTACTGTGTGCTAAGTATTGTGCTGGGCAATATAGGAGGAACCAAATTTAGATAAAATCCCCCTCAAGGACCTTAACTAAAGCTAAAAGTGTTCCTCCATGGAAGGAGTCATTTCTAAACTGTGCTAAATTAATGTGGTGTTAGTACATACCAATATAGGCCATGCGTGTGTTTTTAATTTGTGCACTTGTTCCTATTTTTGCCTATCCTTTTTCTTATGTATCTGTCCCCATTTTGACATAGAATCACATGTATAGTCTGGGCAAGAAACTTACATGCCCAAGACGTGTGAAAATGGGGTGCTTTCTGGTCACTGTCCACTAGAGGCTCTGCACCTTTGTGTGTTTTATATCACATTAACCTTGACTTAATTCTATAATAAATAGCAATGTGTGATAGAGAGTGCCTTTTTCTGGCTTTTTTAAAAAAGTATATTCTTAAATAGTTATTTTAAAAAATGTTCTTCAACCAAGATTAGGAGAGAAGCAGAAATCTGGTAATTTTTACAACCAGTCTTTGATAAAGGCTTCTTTTCTAAAATATATAGAGAACTGAGTCAAATTTATAACAATACAAGTCATTCCCCAATTGACAAATGGTCAAAGGATATGAACAGGCAGTTTTCAGAGCAAGAAATTAAAAGCTATATATAGTCATATGAAAAAATGGTCTCAATCATTATTGATTAGAGAAATGCAAATCAAACCAACTCTCAGGTACCACATCACAGCTGTCAGATTGGCTAACATGACAAAACAAGAAAATGATAAATGCTGGAGAAGATATGGGAAAATTGAAACACTAATGCATTGTTGGTAGAGATGTGAACCGATCCAACCATGCTGGAGAGCAATTTGGAACTATGTCCAAAGGATTATCAAACTATGCATACCCTTTGATCCAGCAATACCACTTCTAGATCTGTATCCCAAAGACATCATGAAAATGGGAAAAGGACCTACATGTACAAAAATATTTATAGTATCTCTTTTTGTGATGGCAAAGAATTGGAAATTGATGGGATGCCCATCAATTGGGGAATAGCTAAACACATTGTGATATATGAATGTAATGGAATACTGTTGTGCTATAAGAAACGATGAGTAAGTAGATTTCAGAAAAATCAGGAAAGACTTATATGGACTGCTGCTGAGTGAAGTGAGAAGACACAGAACATTGTACACAGGAACAGCCACGCTGTGAGATGACCGATTTTGATGGACTTAGTTCTTCTTAGCAAAGCAATGATCTAGGACAACTCCAAAAGAGTTCATGATGAAAAATGCTATCCACATCCAGAGAAAGAACTACGGAGTCTGAAAGCAGACCAAAGCAGACTGTTTGCTCGCTCTCTTTTTTTGTCAGTTTGTTCTTTCTTGTGGTTTCTCCCATTGGTTCTAATTTTTCTTTACATGTTGCATGCCATCTTGGGGGAGGGAAAGGGAGAGATGAGGAGAAAATTTGGAACTCAAAATCCTATCAAAGTGAATGCTGAAAATTAAAAATAAATTTTAAAAAAGGAATTGTCTGGAAAGCACGCTGCATCAATTAAAAAATAAAGTGGCCTTCATTGTGTTCCTTACATTACAGCAATGACTTGCTGTCTTCTCCCTACTATCATTGCTGGTTTTGGTTTTCTGTGCTCTAATGTATCTTTTATGTGTGTGTGTGTGTGTGTGTGTTCAACCCTCTTTTATCAAATTCAAATGAGTGGGACTCCTGTCCTCCTGTCCTTTCCTCCACGTCTGTATAGTCTTCCTTAGTTATCTGAGATAGTAAATTTAACCCTTCTTCCTCCTTTCCTTCACAGTATGCTCCTTTCACTCTCTCTCTTCTTTCTTCTTTTAAAATCATTATAACAGAACAAAACCACTACCAGGATCTCTGATTTGTGTAACTTTTCCTCTGATCCTAAAGGACATTAGGGATTTAAAGAGACATTTGTTTCTCTATTTTAAGGTAAGTGCACATAGGTGACTCAGTGGACATAAAGTCAGGCTTGGAGTCAGGAAGGCTCATCTTCCTGAGTTCATGAATCTGGCCTCACACGCTTACTAGCTGCGTGCCCCTGGGCAAATCATTTAACCTTGTTTGCCTCAGCTTCCTCATCTGTAAAATGAGCTGTAGAAGGAAATGGCAAACCACTCCGGCATCTTTGCCAAGAAAGCTCCGAATAGGGTCACAAAAGTTAGAACCAACCGAAAAATGACTCTACAACAACTTTATCATCATCATATTGTCCCTTTCAATTGCTCAGATATATTCACCTCCTTAGGTTTCTCTTGCCTTAAGTTGCTACTCAGATCTGGACTTTTTTTCTCAGGTATGTTTAAGTCTGTTTTGTTAAAGTTCCATTTTTCTCGTTTGGTATTATACTCAGTTTCACAGGGTAAATCATTCTTAGCTGTAGCCCTTTGTCTTTTGCCTTTAGGAATATCATATTGCAGTTCTTACCTCCTTATGTTTTTTACTTTTTTCAGTCTTTTCTTTTTGTTCTAGTATTTCCTATTGTCTTATGGAGTCCTTGATTTCTATTAAGTCCATTCTAAGTTTTAGACAACCATTCATCATTTTAATAAAACTTAATAACTCCTATATTATGCTATTTAAACCTTGTGATCTCTTTTTTTGTTTTAAGTGACATTTGTAGTTGTGGAATTATTTTTTTTCTTCTGGGTTTGTGTCTTCTTGGGCATCCCTGGATCCAAAATATTTCTTTAACATTAGTGTCTTTTTTTTCCTATTTACTCATTTTTTTCCAGTCATACTTCCTAATTGGGCTTTGTGTCAGGGCTGTACTCTGTATGCTTCTAAAAAGAATGGTGAGGTATTGTTTGATCTTTAGCTATATTAACTGGGGCCCTGACATCGCTTTTTCCAAATACTTTGTATTTGGCTCTTCTAGAACCTAAGGGGCAGCTGAGATCATCACACTAAAGCTTTCCAAAACCTTAGGGCACACTCTCATTTAGGGTGATACCTGATGACTCCTCTCCTGCTCTGAAAATTTCAAGTTCTCAGCCTCAGTTCAGGATTAGAATGATGCAGTTGCATGTTTTAGGTGTCCCTCGGTTGCCCCTGGTCCATTTGCTAGAAAGCTTCCGTGTTTGTAGGTTTAGGTTTTTCTTACTAGGTCTCTTTACTAGCAACTGCATGCTTCTGGAAGTCACTTTTTGCAGATCTGGGCTGGGAAAAAAAGTATTTGCCATAGTTTTTTTAGGACAGTTGATGGATCATTACTTGGTCTGGTTCTATTTTCAGTAAAATAATTTGTCTGCTAGTAGCTATGTCAATGATTACCTCTTTACTACAGGTCTTTGCTACATATAAAAACCAATGCTGGGACCAAAAAGCTGGGGTTTGGGAACTTCTTTCTCCAACAAAGGGTCCCCATACTTGATGACTGAGTTTGGTTCTGGGTAGCCTGGTCTCTAGTGAGAGTATGGACTTCTTTCTTATACCCTGGATCTTTATGCCTAACCCTGGAGTGACAGGTAAGAATTATTTAGAATTTGACTCATGTCTAGTGTCTCCCAAATGAGGGGTAGAAATGTATTCATTGTATAATACAAATCAGATACAGTACATTTAGAATGATGAAGCTGTCTACTTTTGGGCCAACGAACAGTAAAAAACCATTGACTCCTTATGTGAATTTTTATAAAAAGATAAGTAGTCTTTTCTCCATCAATTTTCTTTTCTTGCACACAGACTATGGCAAGATTATTCAAAACTTTCCCATGAGAGGTGAAAAGAGAAGATATCCTTTCACTCACTCTTAGAGACTACTCTGGCACCTAGAGCAGAGAGCTGACTTTGAATTCCGGTTCCCTTTTCTGCTTTGTATGTCCTTCCTTAAATATAAATGACTGAACAGCAATCCTAAAATGAACATGACCAGTCTTGGAGTCAACTTTGTGAGCTTGAGAGTACCAGCAATCCTAGGTCCTTTGGTAGTGCCAAGAGGAGTTTCTACATTAGAGAGGATCGCCCAAGATAAGGAGGAGCTCAAACCCTGAACAAGCTTGTCAGAGACATAGACCTGGAAGGAATTGCTTGGACAACACAGAACTAGAGTGGAATGTAAAATGGCTATCCAGCTGTTCCACAAAATGCATTTCATCTTGATGTTTTAAGAATCAGCTTTCCAGAAGAGCATAATAGTAGCTACACATTACTATATTCTGTTTTAAGTCTTTATGAGAATCTTTTACATTAGCATTTCTTTTGTGTAAAGGGAATATGTAAAAATGTTATTTTTATTATATGAAATTTATATGAAATTAAAAACTTTTGGTTCTAATATTCAAGATAGATTGACAACATAAATAAAACCAAAAAATCATCCTCCAATGGTTTAGTGATTAAAGGGTTTGAACAAGTAGTACCCCCCAAAATTACAAACTATTCAGAATTATATGAAAGACGTATCTAAATCACCAATAAGAGAAATTTAGTTCAAAATTACTTTGAAGTTTCGCCTCACATTTTTTACACTTGTCACACTTGTCATCAGCATCACAATTACTCAGTGCTGATGGAGCCACATTGATTAGCGATAAGGGCATGATCCTAGAGAGATGGGCTGAACACTTCCATAGTGTTCTCCACAGACTATCATCAATCAATGCTGAGGCCATTGACCATTTACCTCAGGTTGAAGTCAATCCCTTCTTAGCTGAACTTCCAACTGAAGAAGAGGTTTTGAGGGCCATTAGGCTCTTTTCATGTGGCAAAGCACTTGGTGCTGATTCTCTTCCTGCTGAGATTTACAAGGTAGGGGGTCCATTGCTCATGCAAAAGCTGACTAAAATTTTTCAGGTTATATGGCAAGAGGAGATTATCGCCTAGAAGTTCAAGGATTCCTCTACTGTCTGTCTCTATAAAGGTAAAGGAAATAGATTGTCCTATGACCACCTGTGACCTGAGAAAGGAGGGTGGGGTTCTTCTCTTAGTCATTGCTGGCAAGATTCTTGTTAGAGTCCTCCTTAATAGGCTGATCCTTCACCTGGAAGATGGTCATATACCTGAGAGCCAGTGTAGCTTCTGAAAGGGCCGAGGAACAATCAATATGGTGTTTGCTGCCCTACACCTCCAAGAGAAGAGCCAGGAGCAGAACAGAGCTCTGTACGCAGAGTTTGTAGATCTTTGACACTGGCCTTTGACAAGGCCTTTGACATTGTCAGTCATGAAGGCTTATGGAAAATTCTGTCAAAATTTGGTTGCCCAGAGAAGTTTGCCAGTATTGCATGTCAATTTCATGATGGCAAGCTTGCCCAGGTTCTGGAGAGTGGACAATGCTTTCATGACTTCCCAGTCACCAGTGGAGTAAAACAGGGCTGTGTGCTTACTTCCATGTTTTTTACCATGGTCTTTTCAGCTATGTTGTCAAATGTTTTCAATGTGGATGAACACGGCACCAAGCTCAGCTGCTGTACTGATGGTAAGTTCTTCAATTTGAAAAGGCTACAAGCAAAGACCAAAGTGGAGGGAGCGTTGGTACATGATTTTCTATTTGCAAATGATTGTGCACTCAATGTAGCCTCTGAAGTTGAGATGCAACAAAGGATAGATCAATTCTCTGCTGCCTGTGATAATTTTAGCCTAATAATTAACACCACGAAAACACAGGTACTCCATCAGCCACCACCACACTATCTATACATGGAGCCATCGATTACAACAAATGGAGAAATTTTGAATGATGCGGATAACTTCACTTACCTTGGTAGAGTACTTTCCAGGGATGTAAACACTGACAATGAGGTTGACACATGCATTGCCAGAACTAGCTCAGTGTTTGGGAGGCTCCAAAAAAAGTATGGGAGAGAAGAGGTATTAGACTGACTACCAAACTGAAGGTTTACCAGAGCCATTGTGCTTACTTCATTGTTTTATGCCTGTGAAACATAGACAGCCTACTAGTGCCATACCAGGAAACTGAATTGCTTCCATTTGAACTGTCTTAGGAAGATTCTGAAGATCACCTGGCAGGGTAAGGTATCAGACACTGAGGTCCTTTCTTGAACTAAACTGCCAAGCATTCAAACTATGCTTCAGAGAGCACAACTCCGATGAGCTGTCCATGTTTTTCAAATGCAAAATGTATGCTTGCCAAAAAGACTATTTTATGGAGAACTCACGTGGGGCAGGCAATCACATGGTGTTCAGAAGAAGCAATACAAGGATGCTTTCAAGGTCTCTCAGGAATTTTGGATCTGATTGTGTGACATGGGAGACACTGGCACAGGACTGCTTAGCCTGGCATGCCCACATCAGAAAGGGTATTGTGCTCAATGAGCAAAGCAGAATTGAAACAGCACAAAGGAAATGTAGGATGCATCAGAAATTTGGAGTATCCACCCCAAATATTCATACAGACTATCTCTGCCCAATCTGTGGTAAAGCATTCCAAGCTCATATTGGTCTGATGAGCTACAGTTGGACACATGGAAACTTGACTTTATCATGGTGTCATTTTGGTCCTCTTCAAGAACAAAGAACAACCACCAGCAGATTGTCAAAGATGAGGAAAAGACAGTATTAGAAGAGTTGTGGAAAGACATACACACTAATTTACTGTTGAGTGAGTTGTGACTTGGTTTAACCATTCTAGACAACAATGAGGAATTATTCTAGGAAAGTTAAATGCTCATGTCCTTTTACTCAAAATGCCAATTTTGGGCATATAAGCCAAGGAAATTAATAAGTAAAAGAAATGCTCAAAATATACCAGAATATTTATAGTAACACATACTAGCAAAGACTCAAGGGTAGGATAAAGGTATTTTTAGATTGGAAAATGGTTGAATAAATTTAGGTATGTGAATATAATGGAACATTACTGTGCTATAAGCCACAATGAATATGATGAATACAGAGAAATATGAGAAGCCTTATAAAAACTATTACAAAGTGAAGTAAGCAAAACCAGAAAAAGGATATACCTGACTGCAATAATGTAAACTGAAAGAACAGCAATAGAAACCAAAGACTATGGAACTATAATAACCAAATCTGGTACCAAAGAAGTGATATGGAATTCATCCCCTCGCCCCCACTTATTTGCAGATGGGGAGGACTATGGGTAAGAAATGCAGCATATAATGTCAGACTTGGTTAGTTTTACGGAACTATAAAAAATAAATCTTTGTTATTTTTGGTGTATAGGGTAACTGGGAGGATGAGGATGGAAATTTATATTGAGATATAAGAGATATAAAAAACAAAAGCAATAAATTATTTTTTAAAAGAA